>OX352280.1:9051499-10268295 GCA_947086405.1 Esperia sulphurella | reverse complement strand
CTGACTCCCAGGTAAACTATCCTAGGAGTCAGTGACTTCCCCATTGCATCTAAATTGAAAGTAGAACACAATTGAATTTAACACCAGCAACAAAAGTAGACTGCAAAGTGGTGAATGATCAATGATCATTCACCACTTTAAGCTAATGTAATCATTCACCAACTTAACTTTTTTTACTTCGGAACACCGTCTATATATTATTTTATTTTCCAGACACTAAAGTATTTGATTTTATGCATCATGTGTATTTACCTAAATGGTGCATACTTTCTGTTTTATAGTGAATCACATCTTTTCTTTACACAAAAACCTCAATTTTTTACTGTCAATTACTGTCCACTGTAACTGAACCAGAACTTAGACTGAAAAAAACTTAAGATTTATTGTTGAAATTGTGGTTTACAAATGTAGGTCTTACAAAAAATAATTAAATCCTCACAATCTACCCTTTGGGGCATACAATAATTAAAAGTACTATAAAATTTATTCTACATTTCAATATTTAAAATTACAATTTTATACAATATACAGACTCAACTAATTCGCTCTGTACTTACTAGATTTTGTGCTAATGAAGAGATACATCCACCGCCATATCAAACATCATAAAGCATCACTGTACAAACTTCAAACTAAAAGAGCTAACTAAAATTCCAGGCCATCGAAGGCACATACATCGACAAGAAGTGCCCGTTCACTGGCAACGTGTCAATTCGAGGTCGTATCCTGACCGGAGTCGTGCAGAAGCTGAAGATGCAGCGCACCGTGGTCATCAGGAGGGACTATTTGCATTACCTGCCCAAGTACAACAGATTCGAGAAACGACACAGGAATATGTCTGTTCATCTTTCACCTTGCTTCAGGTGTGTACAAATTGATTTTATTAGTGCTGTTAGTGTTCTAAAAATGGCACAAAGTATCACAAACAAAAATTATATCAAATACAATATAACAGGAAACTGAGAAAAGTTCTGTCGGCGCGTGAATAAGGCTATAATAGCTGTAAATTTTCTTAACTTAAATAAATATACCCCCGCTAGGAAGCTAATAGCTGTAAAAAGGCTGTATATTTCGCCAGTCTGCTAGTTCGGATACCGCTTTTCTTAGTCGCCATAGCCTCGTCAGAGAAAACTAAAGTCTCCTCCCCGCCAGTATAGCGTTGCCCGCAAAATAAAGCACGGCTGGCAGTACATACTATTATACTGCAGCTGGGGCAGAGAGATCGACGCTATAAGTTAGAAAGAGAAGCACTTATTGACGTATAACGATGTCCCTCGATCGACTATGTTTGAGCGCTGGGTGCAGTTACCCTACAATAATTTACTCACACATAAATGTGTATGGACAGCTTTGTGCGCCTGTAGTAGTAGGCAATTAAATCTGCTGGTATGGAGTGTTGGTGGTGTGCTTCGTAAGTTAGGTAAGATTGACATTTGGATCACTCTGCCTACCCCTCTGGGACCAATGAATGTATGTATGTATCACTGCTGTTTGTTGCCGCTGTACGACTAGATCCCAAATGATGAAACTCACACGACGGTCTTCCGAACACAATTTGACGAAAATCGTGTTTCTAACCCAAACTCTGATCTACCCCCAAACTTTCCCAAAATTGCCTATCATAAGAGCTATATTTGCAAAAAATACTGTTTTTTTTTTCAGAGACGTGGAACTAGGTGACATTGTCACTATCGGCGAATGTCGGCCACTCTCCAAAACCGTGCGTTTCAACGTGCTCAAGGTTTCCAAGGGGAAAGGGTCCAAGAAATCATTCAAAAAGTTCTAATAAACTTATTGTAAGCTATTGGGTGTTTTAATTTCCCTGGATAGAGCATTTTTGCCTGTAACAGGGCTGTAGTTTTTTTTTAATATTTTTTACGGCTCCGGAAGCATAGGAGCGTGTTGTAGCGTCGCCGAACAGGGAAATTCGTTCGAACAGCGTTCTCCGCCGTGATTATTCTCTTCTTCTAAAGTTGAAGAGACAACACCAGTTCATAGTTTTTTATTATTTATAAAACTTGCTCGTCGCCAAAAGCGGATGCGCATACAAAAGAGGTTTTAAAACTAGATGGCGTAGTAATTAAAATTCTATCAAATATATTCACGTAAATAAAGCAGTGATACCCCATATGCCTTATCCTCGGATCCACCACTGATTGCAATTGTAAATAGATATTATATCTATCCAAAATAATTAGTCACAAAAACCACCGTTTAAGTTATAGGGGTTTGTTGCTGGCCATGCCGAATAAGGCATGGAACAAACGGCGTGTGGTTCCCGGCTTAAAATAGGGCCACCCACAATTATCCCGTTGTGGGTGTCATCAAGGCGACTAAGGTATGGCAGCAGGGTTCTAGTATGTATATTAAGATCATTGCTGCGATCACCAATCCGCCTGCCAAGCGTTGTGATTATGGCAAATTCCCCACGTATAATGTTGGCAATATATGCCGTTGGGTTTGTTGCCACTTCTTCCCCTCGATTATACAGGTGGTAGTGGATTAGTTTTATAAACACTTTATTTCTGATAAGAACACTATATTTATTAGTTAACACACTACAATGAACACTATTTAACCCGACATAGTTTCGGCTTAACTAACGGTCCTGAACGACACTTTACTTTCGAATGAGCTCCCGGCTGACTATCTCCAACACGAAGGCTTTCTTCGCTCCCACCATTATTGTTCCTTGGACATACTCTATCTAATTTGTGATTATTGTTCCGCGCCATCAACCGTGCTACCAACCGAACAAATATAGCGGAAATACTCATAGTCGCCGGAAGTTATGTTACCGCAGTGCTGCCATCCGGTAAAAGCGACAACAGTTTTAGGCAGAATTTGACGTCAAAAAGAGAATAATGTATTCCAATTAAGAAAAAATAAATATTTTGATTTTATATTGTACTTTATTCGGCTCACTGTCAATCGAGATTCGAAAACTACAAAGCCCTTGAGCCCCGGGTTTTTGCAAGCATTCTCGTGATAGTAGGTGTTTAGACTAAATTATTTTTAAAAAGTTAGAAAAACTGCTCAGCCTTTCTAAAATAAAAACTATGTAATATTAAATAACGTTGTTTTGACTACATATACTATATATATGATACTTTTTTTTATTGAAGGGGATTTATATCGTTACATTTTATGGAAATCAAATCACAGGGTTTACGGCATATCGGTGGTTTACGGTACTTTATGTGTAATATAATATCGGTAGGTAATTGACGCTACGTATTCTTTCTTCAATTGTCTGAAATATATTTCATATTGGATAGAACTTGGACGAATTAGCCTCGTCCAAGATATAGAACTACCTATTGTAAATAACTTGTTTGTTAAAATGTTATCATGTGGACTAATGGTTATTACCAGAATCCAAATAAAAAAATTAAGAAAAAAAACTACTACACAAACAAACATGTCCGACATTTGCATTGAGTGAAGTGAACGTAATCCATTGTATTTCCAACGATATGATATCTTTCTTTTCAAAGCTATCCTTGAACAGTTCACCAAACCCACCAGTCGAACTCGCCAAACCAGCTTATATGGACAAATGTGCGTCTCTGCAGGAACTAGGATACCGTGACGAGAATGACCTGAGAGAAACGATATACGGTTTGTAAATGGAATTTTTCCATGCAGTTACATTTGAAGGTATATTTGAGTGTTTTAAACGTGTGTTGTGGTGTTTTTAGACTTTTTGCGCACGATTCGGGACCCGGAAAAGCCTAATACCCTTGAGGATCTGAAGGTTGTTTACGAGGAAGGTATCTTCGTGAAGGAACCTACAGCGGACAAAGTTCCTGTATTGAGGGTCGAATATAATCCAACAGTGCCCCATTGCTCGCTGGCGACGCTTATCGGGCTGTGTATACGGATAAAAATTCAACGGTCTATCCATCATCCAGTGAAGTTGGATATTTACATCAAAAAGGGTGCTCATACCACTGAGGATGAAAGTAAGTTATTGTTCTTTGTGTTAAGAATCCAAGATAATGTATAAATAATGCAGTGGGACGCCCAGCGGCCAGGTGGACCGACGGCCTGAAGAAGGTGGCAGGAAGAAGCTGGATGCGGAGGACAGGGGGTAGTGGCGTTCATTAGGAAAGGCCTATGTCCAGAAGTGGACATCTAAGGGCTGATGATTGTGGTGATGTGATGATAATGTAAAAAGAGTATACTCACTGACTGATCTATTCACGCACAGCTAAAAGCACTAAATGACTTTTAAAATGTGACTTGGAAAGGTCAGTAAATAGTTCATGGGGCAATGTATATGCTGCTACAACAAACTACCAGAGGAAACTTACATATGACAGGGAGGTTTTTGTTATTGCTTCACCTTCGCAAATTTTTTAAAAGAAAAATGAGTTGCGTAAGAACCAGTATATGACCGACATGTTGTGAGAAGTGAAGCAATGAGCTTGTTAGGTTGCTGTAGACGATCATGCTAATCTAGTAGGTAAATTGTGCTGCAGCAACAGCCAGTGGGTCATCATCATATCAGCTCTTAGACATCCACTACTGGATATAAGCTTTCCCCATTGAACCACACCTGGGCCAGCAGGTGCCAGAACCAAATTGTGGGAATTTTTTTTAAGTCCTTCAAAGCGCCACATTCAATCTTTCCACTAAGAAGAATCAGTCAATTATTGTGCTTAAAAACATAAAAAAAATATGATAATTAACTTTGAACCAATAGTTTTAAGAATATTAAGTTCACAAGACATGATTGCTCTGGATTGCCATCACCAGCTGTCACCCAAATACATACATAATGCTCACGCCTTGATCCCAGAGGGTTAGGCAGAGATGATGGATCACCACTTTGCACGATCCTGACACACCTCACTAGCCTCACTCACATTCATCAACCTTTTCATGCACCTCCTTTTATTCTTCACACTGTGGACCCCAGCCTTTTTGAGGAGCTTACTAATTTGATCCTTGAATGTCCTCCCAAGACGACCTCTAGCTGTAGTTCCTTCCACGTTCGCACTATATATTACTTTTGTCACTCTTCTTTCACTCATATGCTCTAAATGTCCAAACCAACACAACATACCCTTCTCTACCTTCGTTACTTCATCTTCTTTTAAACCACACTTCTCATGTATCACTGAATTCCTCACTCTGTCACGTAACTTCACTCCACATATTTTTCTTAAAGACTGCATCTCAACTGCATTTATCCTGCTTTCATGATTCTTCTGCCATATGCAACATTCACTACCATACGTTAGCGTAGGAACTAGAACAGCAGTATGCACAGCCATCCTTGCCTTTTGAGACATGATCTAGCTGGACACAAGGCTATTGATAGCTCCATTCACTGCATTTCCTTTCTTTACTCTCCTTTCAATATCTTCTTCACACTTTCCATCCCTTGTGAACAGGCTCCCCAGGTATACAAAATCTTTCACTTGCTCAACTTTTTCGCCACAAATGTTCAGCTCACAGGGTGTCATACTTTCGTCTCTTTCAAAAATCATCATTGAATTTGAATTTGAATTCCACCACTTTTTTTTAAATACCCAAGTAATGCCTTTGTAATGCTTCTATTGTGTGAAAAACACCTTGATCACCACCTGTTTATTAAGTCTTTCGTATAAAAACAGCTGCTGTGTGCAAAAAACGTACAGTGTAATTACTGGTAGGACTTTGCTCGGGGCATACATTTTAAAGCAAGTATCTGGTGTTTTCCAGTGTAGTGATTAAATATTGAATTAGAATTAAGATAAAACTCTCGTTAATTTGGGAGATGCCTCATCCAACAGTTGATGATGTTATAGTAAATAGAAAGCAATTTAAGTTACAGGTTTTATTTTATTACTTTTTATACACATGGTTTATCGTATTCATGCAGAACAGACATCACAGTCTGTGTGAAAGTCTATTGTTACATCTACAATCAGGCAGTGACATAAGGTTTACAATAATAGTTGATAAGGCTGTTGCCAATCGAAATGTTATTTGTTTTATATTACTTTTGTGCTTATACATTGGAAACGGTGGTCTTATGTGTTTCACATAACTCTTATTATAAGAAAAACAGATCAGAGATAGTTGCATAATAAGAGTATATTATGATTGTGTCTATGATGGTGTCTCTAATTTTTTAGTTTATTATAATTCTGACAGAAAATTCGTTACACATTCAGGATTTGACTAATTCAACTAATTGGTTTGGAAAAAAATCATATGTTTTAGTACTACCAAATAATAAACTTCGATTCTCTCCGAAAACGGATGAAGTGAGTCAGTTTTAATGTTCTACAATTTGAATTCTGAATTGGTTGTATAAGAAAAAACTTTATTTCATACTTATTTGTTAAAAATGTAATAGTAGGTAGTACAGTTTATCAGTTGGGTCATTGACCCCTGGCCTGCACTTGACTTGTTATTGAATCTAATATGTCTTGAATCATAGAGCTATGGAGAGCATGGACCTTGCATGCTAAAACGAAAGATTGGCATTGGGCGGGTCACATATGTCGCAGAACCGACGGCCGTTGGGGCAGACGGGTTCTAGAGTAGAGATTACGGATCGGCACGCGCTGGATGAGACGCCCCGCCGCCAGGTGGCCCGACACCCTGAAGAAGGTGGGCGGAAGTGGCTGGATGTGGAGGGCAGAGGACCGGATGTGGTGGTGTTCATTGGGGAAGGCCTAAGTCCAGCAGTGGACGTCTAAGGGCTGATATGATATAAGTGATTAATTTATTACTCCTCATTCTTATATTTACAAAGCGATCAAAGACAAAAGCAAACAAAAAATATGCCTTTTTTTCTTGAATTAAACAATTACACCATTTAGATGTATAACATATTATAACCCTCACAAAACACAAAAAATATTCTTATCAGTACTGGTGTTTTTTGTATCACGAAGCAAGGGCAGGTCCCCAGTACTTCATTGTTACATGTGTCATGCGGTGGGTCATGATAATTTAAAATGTAGGTCAAACTTGTTTTCATATACCCTTGTTTATTTAATATTGTATGTATGCCATATTGTCTAAATTGATATCAACATTGCAATTCATTGTATTGATTGGTCAATTATTATACTGTTTGTGATATACAACCCATCACTTTTCCGTTATATAAAAATAACCTTCGTCCATCTTGAACAAATTAGCAATCCTACAGCATCATCATGTTTATTTCTTGATTATGCAGATATTTAACGGTAAAAGAAATAAAAAATGACGACGTTACAGCGATTTTAGTACGTTAGTTCCAAAAACGCGCGCAGGAAAGGCAGCGACCGGATTTGACGCTCCAGCGAGCCGCAGCGCACTAGCGCAGTCTGCTAATCGCATAAACCTACATGCAATTGTCTGAAATCAATTACCATTCATCATTAGCCGAAATACATCCACTGCTGAACATAAGCCTCCACAATAGAATACCACTTTTGGTGGGCTGTCCTTTGGGGGACTTACCATAATCACCATGCTTTGCAGGCGGACTGGTGATCGCAGTGATGATCTTATATACACAGGAGAACGCTGCTACCTGTGCAATCAATTAGTCACCTTGACGACACCCACAGGATGATTGGAGGTGGCCCTAGGAACCACACTCCTACAGTATAAGATACGTTAAAAGCTGTTAGCTAGTTTGGGAGTACCCTCGAGCCAACTCACTTTACCTCTAACCTATTGGTGTAGTATACTCTAATCATAACTTAGTTTTTTTTTGTTGCAGTCAACAAGCAAATCAACGACAAGGAGCGCATTGCTGCAGCGATGGAGAATCCTAATTTGAGGAACCTCGTCGAAAACTGCATTGCTGACGAGGAATAGTCAGTATAGTCATTTCATTCATAACAAGACTTTCATTTGTGCATCTGTAATTTGTGACTCAGCCATGGCACCGGACGCAGCGTTCTCAAACATCTCCGACAAGAACGAATTCACAAAATTCGCCAAATTCCTAGCCTACAAAGGGGTCCAGGTCATCGTCGAATCACGCAAAGGAGTCAAAATTGGACCGAACAGTAAAATACATTCATCTGACTCCGACTGGTTTAACCTCCAAATACCGGACTCACCTGAGGTGAACTCAGCAACTAAAAATGCTCTACCATCAGACAGGATACTGGAGACAATAAGATCTCAACTACATGTGGAAATCTCTGTTCAAACAGAAGATGGCGATGAAATGGTACTCGAATTATGGACTTTGGGACTTGACGAAACGCAGTTTGACACGTCTTTGAAGGCAATGAACACTGTTTACTTCAGAATGGGTATCCTCCTGAAATCTCTCATAACAATAACAAGAATAACACCAGCATATCATTTATCTCGTAAACAGAGGACGGAAACGTTCACAATCTTCTACAGAGTCTACAATGGTGAACCGAAAACGAAAGCTCTAGGTGAATCCGTGAGGAATATACAAGCAGGATTGTTGAAAACACCATTAGGAGGATTGTGTTTCTCCGTGTCCTATCGTACAAATTTCTCTATATCACCAAACAGATCGGATAAGAGTAAACTCTTATTACTAAAAAGTGATCACTTTGAATTAAGTCCGAAGCACGTCATTTTTGAATCGAAAAAGAAGAAAGAAAAAGAGATAAAATCGAGCAAACCCATTGACTTGAACAAACCTTTACGTTTAGCGGCGTTTGTGGACGAGAATATTGTACAGCAAGCCTTTGAAGACTTCTTCAAGAGTATGCCCATTCCAAAATGCAGGATTCGATACAAACCGAAGAGTCCCGAGAAACCTACAGATTCAAAGAGCACTCAAGACTTGGACATGACTGTCATATCAAGAAGTCCAACGTCTTTAGAACTGCCACCGAAGAAATTCACCGGGTTTCGTAACGAAAATGAACCTCCGTTGAAGCTCTTGTACTTCCCATTCGCAGATAACCATCCTATAACGGAGTTAGCGGAGTTCTACAAGGATTTCTTCAACGCTCCTTATTTGAAACTCACGGACGACTTGAAGCGTTCAAGATCTAAAAGCACGGAGTCCTTGAAAGATGATATAGACTTAGCAAGTGATGATTTATCTAAAGATCTTGACATGTACGAGAGTTCGGTCCAGGAATTTGATGAACTGTTAGCCGACATGTGTAGGTCGGCTGAGTGGAGTGGTAATTGAAGGGAACAAGGGTTAAGGGATACAACTTTAAGAGCAGTTTTGAACGAAATTAAAATAGTTGAAACATTTTAGAATGCCCAACTAATACACTGGCGAAATATGCACCCGTTTTATAGCTTCATAGTTCCATAGTGGGGTTATATCGGTGTTAGGTGCTTTAACACCAAATTACGCCAACTGTGGACCTATTTGATAGCTTATGGTGGCATATTTCGCCAGCGTGCTACTTGATCGCGTACTTATAGAAGGCTTGTTAAACCAAGTCAGTACTGGAAATCTGCTGATGAACCTAAAGAAATGATTCAATACAAATATTCTTTATAGCGCATGCGCCTGCGCCGAAGCTGTTTCATGGCCGCCATTATTAAATTTGCTATTAGTTTCGTTCAAAACGACTGCGCTCTCATTATTTATGGATATTCTATCTAGATACCGAAATTAACATGTCAAATGTTGCCAAAAATGGGTGACGTATTATGTAGTACCTATGGTAGAAGATTGTCGTATCTTTCATACTAAATATATGAAATACAAGCTGTGCCCGCGGCTCCCCTCGCGTGGGCTTACTCCCCTTCTCTCTTACCCTCCCCTTTCCCATACACTTCCTCCGCTCTTTCCCTCTTACCCTTCGCTCCAAACGTAGAAACTATGAATTCGCATAAGTAACTTTTGATTGAGTAAGCCGATTGGGATGAAATAAAGACTAATTTAGTCTTTATTTCATCCCAATCGGCTATATGAAATACAAGCTGTGCCCGCGGCTCCCCTCGCGTGGGCTTACTCCCCTTCTCTCTTACCCTCCCCTTTCCCATACACTTCCTCCGCTCTTTCCCTCTTACCCTTCGCTCCAAACGTAGAAACTATGAATTCGCATAAGTAACTTTTGATTGAGTAAGCCGATTGGGATGAAATAATGACTAAATTTTACTCCGAGTTAAACCCAATGTTTTTCTGAAAATTACATCAGAATTTGGTTCGGTAGTTTTTTACGTGATGCGTGCACAAAATACATACATACATACATACATACATACATACATACATACATACATACATACATACATACATACATACATACATACATACATACATACATACATACATACATACATACATACATACATACATACATACATACATACATACATACATACATACATACATACATACATACATACATACATACATACATACATACATACATACATACATACATACATACATACATACATACATACATACATACATACATACATACATACATACATACATACATACATACATACATACATACATACATACATACATACATACATACATACATACATACATACATACATACATACATACATACATACATACATACATACATACATACATACATACATACATACATACATACATAATGCTCACGCCTTGGTCCCAGGACATCCCGGAGCTGGGCGAACTCCGGGCACTATTAGCCTCCCCGAATCATGCGGAGCTCTGATGAGGTGGACAATTATTTCCCTAGCTAATCGTGGTACCTCAACAAGGCGGCGATGTTGTCCGCAACACATCACGTCAAGGGTTATCACGGGGCGAAAAGCGGACGAAGGAAAGCCACTTTGCAATATTACATAGCGCAAAGTGGCGATACATCGTCTCTACCTACCCCTCTGGTGATGCGTGCACAAACAGACGAAAATTCTGAAAGTGTTTTTAATTTCTATTTCTTATCCTTCATCCCTCAAATATATTTTGTTTGCTATATTTTCAATGTACAGACACGCTAAGTGTATATTTTTGTTGGATACGACTGTCTTCTACAAAGGGTATACTTGTATGACGGAACTTTCTAGATAGGATTACTGTATGGGATATAGTTTAAAGGCTGGTTATGGGAAAAGACTGAATTTGTTGAGAAATTTGAATGACTGCACAAGGACTGTTAGTTACTACGCTTCTATTGCGTGATTAGTGTAAAATATTAGACAACTATTGTCGTTTTATTTATATAATTATTATTTTTCGTAGCTTTGGGTTACGTTGTGTAGTTTTGTAGCCAACGATCTCTATGTACTACTAGATGGAGCGTTACAAAGTTACAAACAATCGCTCTGTTCCACACAAGTAGCCACAACTCTTTCACATTTACTTTGAAACTTGTGCAGTTACAACGCAGAACATTTAATTATTACTAAATATTGACGCTACGGTTAAACAATGTCAATATTTAGTAAATAATTAAATGTTCTGAGTAGTAACTGCACAAGTTTTAAAGTGAATGTGAAAGAGTTGTGGCTACTTGCGTGGAACAGAGCGATTGTTTGGAGCGCTCCATCTGGTAGTACATAGAGATCGTTGTTTGTAGCTTTAGTATCAGCGTAAGACGTATACGGAGAGCGTTTACGCTGACAACTAATAATCATCTTTAAATGTGTTAAAATAAAGTTCAAAAGCGAAAGCGCGAGCATACGCCGTTATTCGCTGGATAAGTGTTACTCCTACATTCAATTTTGAACTTTATGTTAAAACTTTTAAAGAGTATTATTATCACTCTATAGGCATTATTTGTAATATTCTCTTATATCACTCCAGTCGCCGTAGAGTGATAGAAACTATTAATATCAATTTGTCACAATGACTATTGTACTAGTAAGGTGTTTGGGCACTTTTAGATCACTCGTGTCTAGGATATGGTATTGTAGTAACTTAGTAACAGTTAAGTAATTTTACTAAGGAATTTTAGTACCTGTTGCTGGCTGTATCTTTCGCGCAAACCTGGCGGAGAGCAGCACGGTTGAATTTACGCTGACAATCAACAATCGTCTATAAATGGGCTAGAATAAAGTTCAAAAGTTCCATTATTGGCCGTTAGGGGCGCTGATGATAATATTTTCGTCGCCAATAAGCAATTTCATATGCTGTATAAAAATGAATGCCGATTGGTGTTGCATTTTTTTCGTCTTGCATGAATAATGTACAGTAACTTAATGATTTTATATTCAAATTTATTCATTTTATAATTAATTCAGCACTGACTTGGCGGAAAGTAGTACTGAAGATTTCACGCTAACAATAAATAATCGTCTTTATGTTTGTTACAATAAAGTTCAAAATTGCATGTAGGAGTCAAATGTATCCAGCGTATAGTGGCGTATGCTCGCGCTACCGCTTTTGAACTTTATTCCAATAGCTATAAATACGATTATTAATATACAAGCGTCCTCTGACAATGTGAGTTGACGATGCTCACGTTTTTGGCGCTACACAAAAGGTAGTTTTATCACTGTTATGTAAATAATATATTTTAATTTGACTTTATGTTCGCTCATTTTGATGTATAGTATGAAATTAAAGTAGTTTATTAAAATACAGTGGAAGCTCTTTTAACCGAACTGAAGGGAACGAATAATTTGTCTGGTAATAGAAAAATGTTGTCGTACAGAATTAGCATAATTTTCTTTAAGTTTTAATGCTTGAAACAAAACTAAGCAAAAGTAGGTGATCATACTGATCATAAATCAAGTGAATGATACAGGGAATAAAGATGAATATCACAAAATCCATAGACTTTAATTTATATAGTCAAAAAGTCCAAAATCAATGGAGTTTAAATACACTTGCAAGATCTCTGTTATTTTGAATATAGACCTTATTGTTTTTAGACTTTGTTTTTCCCTTGTACCATTCAAGTTGTTATATAAGAGTCAGTGCAGACAGAAATGTTTATTTCAGACTATAATCGTCTTTAAGTGTGTATATTATAAAGTTCCATTGCATGTGGGAGTAAAATATATCCAGCGAATAGCGGCGTATGCTCGCGATCTCGCTTTTGAACTTTATTACAACTTTCTTAAGGACCAATATTATTGTGTCCGCTAAAAATTCGCCTCGCTGTCTGCTCTCCGCCAGG
This sequence comes from Esperia sulphurella, assembly GCA_947086405.1. Lineage (NCBI taxonomy): Eukaryota > Metazoa > Arthropoda > Insecta > Lepidoptera > Oecophoridae > Esperia > Esperia sulphurella. The sequence goes on along the minus strand of OX352280.1, from coordinate 10,255,267 downwards.
TCTGCGCTGACCCTAAAATTCTATGTACCCACCTAGTACCTCTATGGAATTTTGTTGTTGCAGTTTTTGCTATGCCAATATTTTTGTTGTTTTTTCCGATACGGACAGCTATAGACAGTTATGGGTTTCAAGGCAAACCAAGTTAATGAATTAAAGGAGCTCGTTTTAAAGAACAACGTAATAGAGAGCTTACACTGTATTAAAAACGTAGTCGAAGCATACGTAGAGTAAAAACCTCGCTTCACGGAGTTGAGACAAAAAAGGTCCCATAGAAATGTTTATGTCATTAATGCTGTAAGAGTTTAGTGACCGAAGCTGCCATATGCTCGTGATTAATTGAGAATTAAACCCTAAGTGATTAAAATAGGGTATTGTACTAAGTACAGGAAAGTTTTATATGAGAAGTTATTGCTTTTCTACCCTTTCCTTCCTTTCATTCTCCCCCTCCCTTCCTTCCCCTCCTTCCCTCTATCTTTCCTTTCCCTCCTCTCTCCCTCTGTCCTTCCTTTCCCCCTTCCTCCCTCTATTGCTCGCTGTTGTTTTTTTTTCGTGATCGTTACGTTCATTCATTCTCGTTGGCCTAGTGACTTCATCGTTAGACCCCCAGAGGTCGTGGGTTCCCCTAAATACACAATTTTGGACAATTCTGTGCCTTCAATGAAAAAGGCTACTAAGTGCTACTTCAGCTGACCAAATAAATATTTTTTTATAATGTTCACATTTTGTTAATGTTCACGACAATGGTTCAGTGTTTTTTTTATTTGACATAAATGTAAAGAAACAAACTGTTTACAAGAAAAAAATTAGAATGTTATTAAAAATAATTTATTTGGTCTCTTTAAGTAAATGTAGCGTTTTTTTAGTTACATCCTTTTTCGCTAGAGGCCTGGAGGCACAGAATTGTACAAGTTTGTCCCCGGTCTGAATATTGTATTTGTGAATTGTTCTATCCTTGTCAGATTGCCATCGCACAGGAGAAAATCCTATTTTGGGAATAGACAATCATAATGTATGTTTATATGAAAATATTTGTTAATATTGATAGCTGATGTAAAAACTTCTTGACAATATATTCTCCAAAGTAGTTCTGGTAGCGAGTCTCTACTATCTCATCCAAATTTCTCGATATTCTACAAATATCACGTGGAAAAAATGGCTAAATATGTTGCCTGCAATTTTTACTCTACGTCGGAAGGTAACTTTTAAAAGGCTAATTATACACAAGTACTGTAAAATGGAAGAAATAACAATTAACTGTCTTACTTTGTGTTTACTTGCATCGTGTTTAAGGATCCTATTGCCTTGTAAGTTAGTCTATTGCTGTTTTAGTCACTGATGTAAATAAAAACATCTATTGGTTCATTGTTGTTTTAATTATTTTAACCTAACCAGTCCGTACGTTATAAAACATCAGTCAGGCCTCCCCAACCCGTCTGGCCAGCGCGGGGAGTGTAGGCCGAATCCTTCGTCTGTCTCCGGCAGATGAGGGAGGGTTGTGCTCCTGCAGTGGAGACAGAAATAACCTGATGATGATGATGATGAACCAGTCCGAGATAATATGACGTTCGGCTCGAAGGACCAAAGTCAATATGTATCACCTACTACAGAATGCTGAAGAAAAAGCATCGAAGATGGTTCTCGATGACCATTTAGGAAATGGTGTGCATCAGTATACTGAAAAGATAATAGGATTTATTGGCTTACAATACAACCAGAGCAGAGCGCTCACATATCACATTTCTATATAGTCTACACTACCTTTTATATAACAAGTCAAGTTTTGTACAAGTACAGAATTTTGATATTTTTTGTAGTTTACGAGATATAGCGTGGCCTGCAGTAGTGACGTTTTTGGCAGAGCCACCAATATACCCCTACAACTTTTAAACGGCTGAAGTACAAATTCTAATTTTCGAGTACAAAATAATACATTTCCAGGACAAATTTTCTGCATGGTCATATTTCAAATCAGAGACTGTGGCTCTGCCAAAATGACGCAAGCAAATTAACGCCGTACACTTAAAAGTTTTCCTAAAATATATTTTTTAAAATATATTTTGAAAAGATTTTTTTCTAAAATTTCTGTTATTTTCTCACCACTGAGATATTTTACGTTCCGTATTTCAGTAGTTCTCGCGCTATCCACCGAACAGACTGTGTCGTAACGAAACACCTAATAATTCAAACGACACAACATTTCGATACGACCCAAAAGCGGTGGTCTTTGTACCTCTGGCAGAAAAAAGCTTTGACATGGCTATGACGCTTATGGCCATCAAATCGATGTTTATAGCATAGAATACTTAACTACTATGGCCACTGGCGACTCCCGTACGGTGTTTCTTTATGTTGCGGCGTAAAATAGAAATCATCATAATCAGTGTTATTTGTGATAATTAAATTACAATTACAAATTAGTACTTATGCAAAAGACTGTATTTTCCCAGATACGTTTGCTTTGAAGTAAAATAAAAGTCATGTATAGAATGAATGAAGTGTTCTTTTGTAGCGTTCCGAAACCTATAAAATTCGCTCGATAGAATGTGAAATTAACTTGACAGATGGCGAATTTCGCTCCTTCGGAAATTCCACCGCCAACCGCGATCGAATGGATTTCCTTACCTTAATTCAATCAGACAGGCGAAGTCCCTTGACGTGTTCAAGAAGCAAGTCAAGGAGCGCCTTTCAAATTTGTAATCACACTTTTTGCTTCGTATTTTTTATAATTATTGTAGTGTATTCTTATTTAACTATACTCCCAAACTGTATTTACTCATGTATGTATTGTATGTGTATGTATTTGTTGTATATGTAATATATGTAGAACCATAAAAACTTAATACTTATAACTTAATTGCTATTTTATTTTATTTATTATATTCATTTAAGTACCTATTTATCATTTAAATTTCCTAATCAGCGCAACCTTCAATTTATCTGGTATAATATTTTTCTACCCAAAGGTTGTCTGGAAGAAACCGCTTAAAGCGATAAGACCGCCTAAATTGTACTATTTGTAACTTCTATAACGTGTAACTGTATTTGTTTGTGCAATAAAGTGTATTGTATTGTATTGTATCTGTCAAGTGAATTTCACATTCTAACGAGAGAATTTTTTAAGTTTCGGAACGCTACATTTGGAAGTGTTTCGAAGTGTTGTGCTGTCAACTGCGTCTTGTTTATCATTTTCGTTGTTTTCTTTCACAAATAATAAAAAAATGCACTTAATATGTCATACTCACAAATCATGATTAATAACTATATATTTCTCAAATGAAACAAACAATTGTGTGAATGTGATTTGTGAAATAAGTTAAACAATTATAACCTCAAAGGACAGACGCTGCTTATAAAAATGTTTTCGATTTGTCGCCAAACGCACCCTGCGACTGGCATCGAGCATGCTGTGAGCTGCTGCTTCTTCAACAACGATGACATGTGCCTGGTCATCGCTGGCGTCAATATCATTAAAGTCTTTAGATTATTACCTGAAGGGCATACGAAGGAAATTAATGCCGGTATGTGATTATTTTTCAGCTTCGTAAATATTAAAATAAAAGAATAAATACTGCGTTGGGAGGAGGTTATATGTTAAATAATGAAGATAGATTAAAGAACCTATCCATACATACATACATAACGCCCCGGAAAAGTTTTCACGTTAATCAGAGATTTTTTTCCATAGCGCCCTCATTTGTACACTCTGACCGTCACGCCTTTGTCCCAGAAGGGTAGGCAGAGATGATGGAACCTATCCAAAGTCCAACTAATGTAATAATAACATTTGGTCATAGTCTGGTCTGAGGATTGACCGACTCGTTGGTCGTCAGAGGTTATGTGTTCAATTCCCACTGGAGACAGACAACTTTATACAATGTGTACAAGTTGGTCCCAGTCTGGATTTTAAGTTTGAGAATTTTCCTATCCTTGCTTAATTTACATAGCACAGGATACCATCTTAGTTTGGGATTAGACAAGTGTATGTATGTAAAAAAGTATACAAAAGTGACCCCTATTAGGGTGTAGTTAGGGTGAACAAAAGGGGAATGTCACTAGTGACACTGGTTTTTGAAGAACTTATCTAGTTTGTTTTTAAAAGTTTACCATGTGAAAGTGTGGATGTATGTTTGTTGCTCGATTACGCCATAATAGCTGAATGGACTTCGATGTAACATGGTATAGTGACAGCTTATATCCTGGAATAACATATAGGATACATTTAAATGTAAATGAAGTCATGGGTAAACCATAGTAAATATTCATCTAATAACAGCAAAAGAAATCAATAGACTATTAATATGTCTCCACTATTAAGGCACAGACCTACCCTATACAGGTTGGTATGCTCCTTAGAATACCTTCTTATCCTTGTTAAATTTTTATTTTAATATGTAGTGACATCTCTCTCATAGTAATCTGATCGCAAACTATGCAGAGCTTTTACTATGGGTATCAGATATATGATATACCTGTACATACATTCATAGATAAAATATATATGCTCATCACAATTTTTTTGCCCTGGTTGGGATTTGAACCCATGACCCCGAGGTTTTCTAGTAGGTACACTACCAAATGAACTGCTGGGCCATCAAAAATACTATAACACAGGAGAAAATCCTAATTAATTATTGTGTATATGAATTAGTAAAAATAAATATGTATGATTTCCTTCCAGCTGGACAGCCCATCCCGCCAAAAATGAAACTGGAGTGCCTCGCGACCTATACACTATGGGGAAACGTCATGTCCATGGCATCAGTACGGTTCCCAAGTGCAGGCAGGGACTTGCTGCTAGTATCATTCAAGGAAGCCAAGCTGTCTGTCCTGCAGTATGATCCTCAGACTAACAACCTTATTACACTCAGCATGCATTACTTTGAGGAGGACGATATGAAGGTAAGTCAGTCTCTAGTTTTGTTAATTTTTATATAGCTCTATTGTTTTGTGAGTCAACTTTTTGAACTGTCTTTGGTATTATACAGCAAACTTCAAACAAACAAACTTTCTACAGCTTTGATGAATTCATTGAGAATTGTAAATGTAATTAGTAGTGTTTAATGTTTGTTTATTCTTTTATGAGACATAATCATGTTATATAATATTTATTACTATGTTATGTTATAGATTTTAAAATTTTATGACCTGTAATTGCCGATTACCAATAATAAATGTCTATGTCTATGTTTATTCAATTTTAAAAATGTAGTTGGTAGGTTTACACTTTAGACTATGATATACCATAAAGAAAGAGATGAGAGCAGATAGACTTCTTTCCTGAATGAGTGGCCAGAGAAGGCACAAAGTCATGATGTGTGAAGGAAGTGGTGGATTTCTATGCCATGCAGTTGGACAATTCATAAGTTGGACATAATAATAATCATTTATTTCATCTTTCAGGGCGGCTGGACCACCCACCCCCACATCCCTTGGATCCGCGTGGACCCAGAGTGCAGGTGTGCTGTAATGCTGCTCTATGGCAAGAAGTTAGCAGTACTGCCATTCAGAAAGGACCTAACTTCTGAAGAGGGAGACCCATTAGAGGCAAAACCACTCGCGGATACCAAGAAAAATGTATGTTGTTCAAAATAAACTGCCAACATCTTCCTACTGTTGGCACACCCTCTCAACAAGTGTGCGCCATCTTATGGGGCCAGGAAGACTTGGCGACACTTCGAGCCTTCAGAATCATTTCTGCCAAACCCGTCCACAAACAGTGTCCCAAGCCAATTTGGTGGATTTCACATACATCTTAGAATTGGTACACTCGCCTTACAAACCTGGCAACCTGTAAGGAAGTCTGCATATGCCAAGAAAGAAATTCTAAGGCGTATGTGAAGTCTATCAAATAGGCTTTTGCTACTGTTGGTGGACAGGGGGTTGGCAAAAGATCATGAAGGGTCAAAGTGTCAGGTCTTCCTAGTCCCTAAGGAGATAAGATACTGATGTAGAAGTAATGTTTCAGCAACCGTCCCAACCGATGACGCGTGCGCCGACCCTGGCCTCCTACGTAATCGTTCTAAAGGACCTGGACGAGAAGATAGACAATATCCTTGATATACAGTTCCTGCATGGTTACTACGAGCCTACACTGCTTCTGCTGTATGAGCCGGTGAGGACTTTTCCTGGGTAAGTCTTTGAAGAATTTCCATGTAGAGAACAGTAAATACAGTTTATATAAACTCTGTAAACTGAGACTGGATTGGCACACACAGAGTGGGACACCCTGCTGACAGATGTACTGAAGACCTGAGGACGGTGGCTTGAAGCGGTTTAATGCAGAAGGCACAGGACCAGGTGTGGTGGCGTTTATTAGGGAAGGCCAGAAGTGTCAGGGTTGATATGATGGCGATGATGATTCACTAAATATATTGTCAGAATAATGAAAATATTAATGGATTAAGAACTTCTATCTCGCTAAAACTGTTTAGCAGATTTTGATACGTGGTTTGGGTGTGATGGTCTAACACCCCCTATATGAAAGAGCTTAAACTAATATACCAGAGATGGGTAATTACCCAGGTTAAAACCAGTGTGGGTGATAAAAACCAATTATTTTAGGTAATATTGTATAAGGAAATGGTTTTTACCTTTACAAACCACCTATGAATGTAATGAGTGATGACTGGGTTTTGACCCGCCTGCAGGTTAAATAAAATGAAAATAGCCTTTATTTATTGAAGCTAATTAAATAATATATTATAATTTATGTATTTATAAAAACATCGACAACTTCGACTTGTCTTTCGACATAGGCCTCCTCCAAATGTTTCGACAAAGTGCGGTCTTTTGCTTTTTGTGTCCACAGTCCTGAGCAGGTATTTTTTAAGTTATCTGCCCATCTAAGGTATGGTCTTCCTCGTTTTCTTTTCCCATCTCTCGGGTACCACTTCACAACCTGCGGGTTACTCTTCTCTAAATAAACATAATATTGTTCGCTGCAGTCGGACTGCCGTGCGCAACGACACGTGCGCGATGGCCGGCGTGAGCCTCAACATGAGCGCGCGCGTGCACCCCGTCATCTGGGCCACGGGCGGGCTGCCCTTCGACTGCCTGCAGGCCGTGCCTGTCCAGAAACCCCTCGGTGAGTTCATTGGCCTTGGTAACATTTTATTTACACCGCCATAGGATGGGCTGTATGGCTCTAGTGAGCTTTGTCTCGCCAGAGAGTGACACTTCACATTTGTCTTCACTTCTCTCTTCAACTTTCGGCTTTCAACTTCATCTACAATTCTATATTGTTTACAATATAATCAAATCAAAAGGCTCGATAATGTCAACAAAATACATAATTTGTTGACGAGGACAACGGTCACGAGAGCCATACAGCCCATCTTGTGGCGATGTAGAGTCCGAACAGGCCTGTAATTTAAATAAGAGCAAGCCATGGTCTTTGAGGCCGAGAGCAAAAACCACCTACATATATGTCGGAATAACTGCTTGTTATAAAGGGTATACATGTTTAGGTATCTTGGTCACTTACTGACTCTCGACCTTAAAGCCATTGAAAGAGAATTGAGGGCGTTCTCGAAGAGTATTTTGTACATCTTTTTACACATTAAGCCTGTGGGCTGGCTATACTCAAAAATCTTATAACGCTCTCCGGGTACGTAAGTAATGTATGCCAGATGCAGTTGAAGTTGCGCATTTTATACTGGGTAATAATGAAATGACATACACATCATTCATTTTTTTAGTTCAGTTATTTTTTTTTAAATTTTGATGAACAAAATGCGACATTTCTCAAAAGTATGCTCACTAGTCGCGGCAGGGAACGGCGGGTAGCGGAGAGGTGCGGCGGGGCCATTGACTGGCCGACCGGCGCGCGGTGCGACCGGTCATTGTACTCCGCACGCGCGCGACGTACTGCCGATAAAATCACATGTTTTTCGGAAAACTGGGAATCGTCATAACTTTTTATTTTTTGACTTAATTGATTTCTCATTACAGAGTATGTTCTCAAAACATTCACCGACTATCATCCTATAGAGGTATAAAGAAAAGAATATGTCGGGTTTATTGGGCTTGATATGTGTTCAGGGGGCCGCTTGGTAGATTCGGGGAAGGTGGCGATATCATAAGACATAAACTACAGCTTTACTACTTTTATTTCACTTCGATTAATCAGTAGATAGTTACAACATAAATAGAGAAACGGTCCGTGCGCCGTGCCGTCTGAATCCATACTCTCCGTACGCTGCGGCGAGTCTGTCTTTTATACAAGCGTGCACCTGTGTTTAGTCGCAGTGGGGAAGCGCTGAGGCGGGCGCTCCGCCGCGCGCAGGTGTTCACAATGACGATCCGTCGGTCGTTTAACATCATAGTAGGGAAGCGATGGTACAATGTCAGACATGTCACTAGTACGCCGCCGTCAAATATGATTAATAAATATCTGTCTCGTTTACTGTTAATAATTATATTGGCTTGTTTCTAGGTGGTTGCCTGATAATGGCGGTGAACTCCCTGATCTACCTCAACCAGTCGGTCCCTCCGTACGGCGTGTCACTCAACAGCGTGGCGACGCACACCACCAACTTCCCACTTAGTGAGTGTAATTTTTTTTGTGTAAATAAACGTAAATAATAAAAGAACACTATCTGTCACTAAGTTAGGATTGGAACCCATATTCTAAATGTATTTTATGAATGTTTGTATATTAATATTATTTAATAATGTATATTATATTTATATACTTTTTTTTTTTCGTGTAGGTTATAATCTATGTAAGTGGGTATATAGTTTATATTAGTGTATATATGTATATGTTTTTTTTTATTTACGTACACAGTATGTCTGCCTCTCTTATTTCAATTATCTCTCTCGCGGGTCTGCTGGAAGAAATCTCTCTCAGAGATAAGTTCGCCCTTTGTACTTGTGTTTCTTTTTAATGTATTATTTTTGTTTTATCTGTGTGTGTGCAATAAAGAGTTAAATAAATAAATAAATAACTCTATTATATATATATAAAAGGAAAGTCTGTGTATGTATGTCTAGCTTTTTCTCCATCAAATGCCCATCTCTGGTGCAATCCCTTAGTCGCATTGACGACGCCCACGGGAAGACTGGGGGTGGCACTATTCTAGTTCCCAAAGCACCGGATAATTACTATAATTTTTGTAATTTAAAATTATTGTATATTTGAAATGTATGTATAATGTGTGAAAATTAAATAAACTAAACATTTGTCATCTAACTGTCGTAGATATAAGCCAAACGCTTATCTGTACATGTCAATTAACTCTTTGGTTGTGGGTTGATTGCGGGAATATGTGTGTTGTGGTTTGACTACTAATTTGATTGACCACTACCAATTTGACTACTCAGTAAGTACTCGTTTAAAAATTATTCTTTTGCTAAGACCTCACAAGACCCGCTATCTTATTTTATAACCCTACCTGGTATTGCAACAGACTTAAACATTAAACAATGCCAGAGAATAACTGTGTTTCACAAAAAATGCGTTTAAGTCTCTATCTGAGGTACGTGATGTATATCGCCACAACTCCTTAGAGAGTACAAAATGCCTTGTTAGTTCGTGGGTACTAATATCGATACTATAACGCTCACGGAGCCGGCCTGCAGCTTTCTCTAAATATTTTTCCCTTGTCTCCAGGAATTCAAGAAGGCGTATGCATAACTCTCGACGCCGCGTGCGTGGCCCCTCTCGGTGAAGGCAGACTGGCGCTGTCTCTCAAAGGAGGACAGCTGTACGTGCTGACTCTTCTCTCGGACTCCGTCCGCAGTGTGAGGAGCTTCCACTTGGACAGGGCGGCTGCGTCTGTCCTTACCACTTGCGTAAGTCGTTTTTGCTCAGGAGAGTTCTTTGCTCTAGCTCAAAGCTAGGGCCCTGTGCCGTTGGGTTTGTTGCCTCGGTTATACAGGTGGAAGTGGAGTAGTTTTAGGCAGAATTTGACGTCAAAAAGAGAATAATTTATTCCAATTTTGAAAATAATTTTTTTGATTTTGATTAGAGCCTGCTCAGGGGAGTTTTTTTTGCTCGAAACCCTGATTAGAAGAGTTCTTTGACCGAGACCCTCGGAAGAGTTCTTTGCTCGAGACTGCTCAAAGATTTCTTTGCTCGAGACTGCTTAGGAGAGGTCTTTGCTCGAGAACCTGCTCGAGAGCTTTTTTTTTTATTCGAAACCTGCTCAGGAGGGCGTTTTTGCTCGAAACCCTGCACAGGAGATTTCTTTGACCAAAACCCTCCTCAGGAGAATTTTTTGCTCGAGACTCCTCAGGAGAGTTCCTTGCTGGAGACTACTTAGGAGAGATTTTTGCTAGAGACTTTGCTCAGAAGAACTTTTTGTTTGAAACCCTGCACAGGATAGTTCTTTCATCAATACCCTGCTCAGGAGAGTTCCTTGCTATTTCATATGTGATGTCATGTGCCTTACCATCGTTTTTTAAATGTTTTTACGGCTTTGGAAGCAAAGTATACAACCGGCTTCCCATCGATCTTACCAGTGCTCCTTTAAAAAGCTCACTATTATATTTTGTCTCTTTCAGATGTGCGTGATAGAAGAGGACTTCCTGTTTCTCGGCTCTCGCCTTGGCAACTCGCTGTTACTAAGAGTAACGGAGAGAGAAAACCGCATGCTGTTTACTGTTGAAAAACCTTTGGAAGCCACCGTCGATCTGACTGTTTCTGATGCAGGTACTACGCTTATTAAAAAAATTGACTTTATTTATATATATATTCTTTATTGCACACATAAATATTGTCAATACATTACACAAAGAAAAAGATGTACAAAGGTGGACTTATCTCTAAAAGAGATCTCTTCCAGCCAACCTCTACTGTGGGAGAATCTAAAAAATAAACGGGAGACCAATGGAAAATGTGCATAAACATACTATAAAATTATATGAAATACAGATAATATTACATATTACTACATACATAGAATACAATAGATAACCAGACATAAAAGTTACATTTATAAAATACATAGATACATACATACATACATATAATATTATATCACGACAAGTTTGACAGGTAGTGCTCTTGTTGTTAATGATAAGTTATTTATAAAATAAATAAATGAATAAATATGTGGGGACTTTTCACACACGGCCACCTGATCCCATACTAGACAGAGCCAGTAATATGGGTATCAGACAGCTGATATACATACATAAATACATAATATATAAATAACGTCCAGTCACAAGGCAAACATAAGTGCTAATTACACGAATGTTTTGCCCTGGGCGGGATTCGAACCCGCGACCCCGAGCTTCGCAGGCAGGTGTACTACCGACTAGGTTACGGGGCCGACATAGTATTCGAAAACTCACATGCAGTGTATACATGAAGCGTTTTGCTTCCTTTTTCATAATGCGAACTGCTAAGAAATGGAACTCACTGCCAGCTTGGGTACTAGTTTTTAAGGAAGAGTGAATATGCATCTGGGTGAGCGCGCTCCACCATAGGCCTCATTATCACTTACCATCAGGTGAGATTGAGGTCAAGCGCAAACTAATAAACAATAAAAAAAAAGTTTAGGGTGTAATGCTCAACACGAAAAATGTCTGTTCCCAGTGGGAATCGAATCCACGACCTCGGGTGCTCGAGTCCAATGACCAAACCACTATTAATAAATATTACATATACATCGTCATATCAGGCCTTAGACGGCCACTGCTGGACATAGGCCTTCCCCAATGAACGCCACCCCGTCCTCCGCACTCCGCATCCAGCCGCTGCCGGCCACCTTCTTCAGGTCGTCGGTCCACCTGGCGGCGGGGCGTCCCCCCCTGCGCGTGCCGATCCCCGGTCTCTACTCCAGAACTCGTCTGCCCAACGGCCGACGGGTAACAAACATACACTTGTCTATTCCCAAACTAGGATTTCTCCTGGGCTATGGGAATTAAGCAAGGATTTTATTCATCTTATGAAAGTAGTTGAATCACCGCTATGTATCTTATCTTAGAGGGCCAGGAAGACCTGGCGACACTTCGACCCTTCAGGATCTTTTGTGTCGAACCCCTGACCACCGACGGTGCCCCAAGCCGATTTGGTGGACTTCACATACGCCTCAGAATTTCTTCTTTGGCATATGGAGGTTCCCTTACGATGTTTTCCTTCACCGAAAAGCCTGTGGTATTATAAATAAACCGTACTTAAGTTTCGTAAAAACTCATCACCGCTATGTAACATATTATGTAACAAAATGGAAGATTTGTTTGTTACATATTGTATTGGAGTGTGAACAGAACGCAGCCTACAGAAGGCACTTTCTTTTAGATGACGTAGGTCACAATGGCGATATTAATTAATATTGAGCCCCTTATCCATTAAGGCAAAACACTTATATACGTTCGTTACGTTATCTCTCAGACTGAGGTCTCAACATGATAAACTAGTGTTTCCTTACGAGGCTGGCATTGACTCTACTGAGTCACAAGCCTCAAAAAAATAGATATTAAAAAACATCCAGACCAAGACAACTTGTACAATTTGTACAACGTTGTCTGTCCTCAGTGGGAATCGAACTCACGACCTCAAGCACTCGAATCCATTGACCAAACTACTATACCAACGAGGCGGTCAAATTGTTTTTCTGCCCCCTATCGATGGTATTTGTTCCCAGAACGAGAACGTCAGGAGGCGTTAGACAAGGAGGCTGCGGCGGTAGCTGCGGCGCAGGCGCAGGCTGTACCGCAGGGCGAGGCCGGGGCCGACCCGGCGGGGGCGGGGGCGGGGGCGGCAGGGGCGGCCAAGCGGCGTCGCCTGGACACCATCAGCGACTGCGTGGCGACCAACGTCATCGAGATCAGCGACAAGGACGAGCTGGAGGTCTACGGGTCGGACATACGCACCTCCACGCAACTCACCAACTACGTGTTCGAGGTGAGGGCCTCTTCAATCCAGTTACTCTTCATTCATCATCATCAGCCTGAAAACGTACACTGCTGGACATAGGCCTGCGATAGGATTAGATTTATTTCAACCCGCTACCGCTTATAACTTATGAGATTTCGATGTATGGCACTTAAATTACGAATGTTAAGAGTAAAATGAGCCATGGGAATAAGATTCTATTTGGTATCCCGTGACTTAAAGAATTTGATCGAAGTTGAATGGAATCGGTTTACAGTATAATGCTCCTAACGTGTGCGGTCTTACATACTTACAGTAGATTCTTCTACTTTTCATTCTATTATTACCTTATTTTTGTAGGTAGGCATCAAAGGCTATTTTTAAGGTATAATCAAATTGCTGCAAATCCTTCGATACATACATAATGCTCACTTAAAGGTGGTGCTCACTAGGTGCGCCTTTGAACTCGGTCCTTGGCTCTTCTCATCTAGTCCCTGCCAGCCTTACGCAGATCGTGGCTCCATCTAGCCAGGGGGCGTCCCACACTACGCCTGCCCAGTCGCGGTCTCCACTCGAGAACTCGTTCACCCCAGCGGTAATCGGGTCTCCGAAAGAGGTGACCCACCCTCGTTCTTCGTCGGATCTCCTCATTACTGATCATATCCCTCATAGAGACCCCGAGCTTAGCCCTCCCCACAGCTCGCCGAGCGATTCGACACTCGTGTACCAGGCCCACCGTCAGAGTCCACGTCTCCGCGCCGTACGTCACGACGCAGGACGCACGGAGTGAAGAATTTAAATGTAATATCGATGTAGTTTTGAGATCTGGCACCTCTCCTCAAACCGCCAGGTGTGCGACTCTCTGCTGAACGTGTGTCCGATCGGCGACGTGTCCATGGGCGAGCCGCAGCTGCTGTCCGAGGACACGTCGCGCGCGGGCGAGGGCGGGGGCGCGGGCGGGGGCGGCGCGGGGGGCGCGGGGGCGCCGCCCATAGAGCTGGTGGTGTGCAGCGGCCGGGGGAAGAACGGCGCGCTCACGGTGCTGCAGAGAAGCGTCCGACCCCAGCTGGTCACCGCCTTCAACCTGCCCGGTGAGGGAACTTCCGTTTTCGTCGATGAGTGTATTTGCTGGCTTTATTTTCTTTAAAGATCGCGGAAGGTACGTTTTTCATTTGCTTAGTATGTCTTTTTATAAAAATATGCTACCAAAGTATATGGAAATTGGAGAATGAAAAAATATTTATTCACTGCCACAACAACGACATTAAATCAAATCAAAATCAAAATCAAAATATTTATTTTCAAAATTGGAATACATTATTCTCTTTTTGACGTCTAATTCTGCCTAAAACTACTCCACTTCCACCTGTATAACCGAGGGGAAGAAGTGGCAACAAACCCAACGGCACAGGGCCCTACCTTTGATTTATCTTATTCATTACAATCATTAAGTCTACCTATGCTGAGCCATCAAGCACTCCATGGACTTTTATCATTTAAGTAGTCATCTAACTAGTCAAATTAAATACACATAGTCATACACTCTCCACCTGGTCGTATCATACATGTGAGAGCCTGAGAACTGCAACGCAGCACATTCCAGACTCTTATCCCGAGCGACTCAGCAGAGTCCAGGTGGTCGATGGCGGGACCCCTCTTCGTGAGAGTACCAGTACGGTGCAACATGTCTTTCTGTTCGCACGTCTGACTGTTTAGTTAAGTTAGCTTTAATTCAATATAATTAAATACTTTAATTAACTTTTAATCAGTATTTTTAAAAGCTTTCCAAGCTCCTGCAAAACCTGACTTCATTATCATTATTATAAATATTATTAATTAAATTACATTAAACTATTACGTGTGGTTTCCGGTAGAGTAGACTAGGACCACTCCAACTCTTCCCGTGGATGTCGTACAAGGCGACTAAGACAAAAATAACATGATGTGATTAAATTATTACGTATCTTAAATAAATTGAAGATGCAAACACTCCCGAGTGTAGAATCCTGTTCTACATACACTCTAGACCTTCTCCATCCATATTCTGGATTCCAGCATCAGATAGATATATATATAATCATCTAATGTATACACTTCTACAACAAACTACCAGAGGAAATCTTAAATATGACGGACAGAAAGTTTAAGATTCACATTAAAAACAACTTTGTAAGAAAGCCTATTACAAAATAGATTATTACTTGATAGACAAAAATGTCTGGTATTAATGTTGCTTCAACTTCGCACTGTCTTGGCAATACAAACTTGATTATGAAAGATGTGTTGCGCGAAGTTCGCCGTTTCTTCCTCACAGCGCTAACACTGAGGACGCGGTAGTCGCAAAAAGTGTACTTACATATGTGCAATAAATAATTTTGTGTTTGAGATTCCACAGTCTAACAGGAAAATGAATTGGTTCAAAACGACCAATAAATATAAGGTCTTTGACGACCTCAGTGGCGGAACGGGTAGCTCTCGGACTGCCATGCCGGAGGTTGCGGGTTCGAATCCCGCTAGGGGCAAATGTTCGTATGATGAATATGAAAGTTTGTACCCAAGTCTTGGATGTTTATACCTATATTTATTTAAGTATGTCTATCCGTTATCTAGTAACCATACCACAGGCTCTGCCTAGTTTGGGACTGGATAATTGGTGTGAATGTCTGAGATATTTATTTATTTAACAATTAACTACGCAAAAGATAAGTTCATTGGTTTTTTTTATTATTTAATATACCTATTTTTTTTATTAAACACTATTTACAATATCATATTATCATTATTTCATTTATACTTACAGTAATAACGTCTTCGCTTTTCTCTTTTATTTTCTTAAAAAACTTAGATATTTAAACAAACAAAAATTGTATGGTCACATTTACTACAGGTTGTCATGTTTAGTTAATTATGAAATGCCTTGATTCCTCGTCCCATGTGATTTATACCCACACTGTATTTACCTACAGGATGTCTAGACATGTGGACCGTGATCGGCGAGCCGACTGAAGTATCTCGGGATGTTCACAAAGACATGGAGGGCAGCCACGCCTACCTGATACTGACACAGGAAGATTCTAGCATGGTAAGCTTTCAAGGGGCGGGGGGGGGGGGGGGGGGGGGAGGTTGGAGGGGGGAGTGGATAGGGATCTCTCATTTAGCACATAGACTATATTTTATTCATCATCATCAGCCTGAAAGAGTCCACTGTGCGCCACTGAACCCGATCCTCGGTTCTTCTCATCCAGTTACTGCCAGCCGCCTTACGCAGATCGTCGCTCCATCTAGCCAGGGGGCGTCCCACACTACGCTTGCCCAGTCGCGGTCTCCACTCAGAACTCCTTCACCCCAGCGGTAATCGGTTTTCCGACAGATGTGACCAGCCCACTGCCACTTTAGCGTACTAACTTTTTGAGCTATGGTCGAAGACTTCTAGTTCTCTATATATTTAATTCGGTTTAATAAAAAACCATAGGAAGGTAGCGCGGGATTGAAAATTGTGCTGAGTTTTATCTCCTAATTGGGAAGCGAACCCACGAATACTGGCGCTCGAGACTAATTACTAATTCCAACTAGACCGGGCTGTCGAATCGTTGATTCAGAATAGCGCTCCAACATACGATTCCTGTATTTTCGTACAAGTTTTGGACACAGTACTTTTGTGTTACAGGTCCTGCAGACGGGCCAGGAGATCAACGAGGTGGACAGCTCCGGCTTCATGACGGGCGCGCCCACTATATTCGCCGGCAACCTGGGGAACAACAAGTTCATGGTCCAGGTCACCACCGTCGCCATTAGGCTCATCAAAAGTAAGTGCACTTGCAAGCTAGTCACACTGGGTGTTCTAGCTCGCATTGATAAACGGGACAAAGCTGTTCAGAGAACTTCTAAACCTCATACTGAAAAATGTCTAAGAATTACTCAAAATAACTAAGCTTCCAGAGCCGTAAAACACATTAAAAATGTACCTCGTAACTACCTGTATTTATGATTTTTTATATTTGTGTAAACAAATGTTATTCTTTCTAAGTTAATATACGAGTAGTTATCATTTGCTGTTTATCTAAATTTAACGATATCTCTTTTAGCCTTAAGTTTAAAATAGGAATAATAAAATCATTCTTGGTAATAAATATTTTCAACACAGATTTCTTGCTACCCAGGTTAGGTTCAATGTACACTAGACATGTAATATTTATTCACAATACGAGATATATATATATACTAGCTGTGCCCGCGGCTCCGCTCGCGTGGATTACAGGATCCGCTCCAATTCCCACTTCCGCTCCCTATCCCAGGTCCAGGTCCAACTCCAGGCCCGGTCCAGGTCCAGATCCAGGCCCAGACCCAGATCCAGGTCCAGGCCCAGGTCCAGGCCCAGACCCAGGTCCATATCCTCAACTCTCCCCTCAACCCTCCCCTCTACACTCCTCTCAAGCCTCCCCTCAGCTCTCCCCTCAACCCTCCTCTCAAACCTCTTTCCCTCGTCTCTCCAAATGTAGTCCTCGTAACTAATCCATCGCAATCCAAATTCCGACCAACATTACTTTGTTGCATACGTATACCACAAATTCATCGTAATCGGTTAATTCAGTCAAAACTTATGCGAATTTTCAAACACTCAAATTACACTGGTACCATACCCGCTCCCGCTACCGCTCACAAATTCAGTCGAACATTTACACCCTACATTCTTCGCAGTGTATGGTCTAGGTCCAGGTCTAGGTCCAGGTGACCTCGGCTCGCGTGAACTACAGAATCGCTCCTATTCCCACTCCCTCTCCCGCTTCAGCTTCCGCTTCCGCTCCTGCTCCGGTCCCGCTCCCCTCCCGCTCCCTCTCCCACTCCCACACCCACTCCCCTTTTCCCACGCCCACGCCCACTCGCACTCCAATTCCCACCCGCAGCTCCAAATGTAATCCAAACTCATCGCAATCTGAATAGTACGGAAATACTATTATGTGCAATATATTGCATACTAACCTTTACCTACTAATGTATTTGAAAACTAAAAATGTCTATAACTTTTGATTGAGTTAGTCGATTGCGATGAAATAAAGCCTATATGTTACACCAAATTAAGCCCCATGTTTCTGTGAAAAGTCCATCAAAGTCCGATCAGTCATTTTTAAGTGATGCGTGCACAAACTCACAGACAAACATTTTAAAAATGATCGAAATGGGTTCTGTTGCTTATCCTTAGACCACCCCAATTTTTTTTTTGCAAATATCTTCAATGTACAGACACGCGAAGTTTACGATTTTATTTATAAGATATACACGAGTATATATTATACCGGGCAGGACTTATTGGGCAGGTCACACAAGGCAAGCTTTAATGTGTAGTAAACACTGGGCAAGTTTTACTGGGTAATTCACACTGGTAGGGTTTTACTGGGTAGGTCATACTGGGCAGGTCACACACCTACCTTGGCTGTTCTGGACACTCCTAGATAAAAGTATACACTGGGCAGTTAACAGTGAGAAGTTAGACCGTGCAGGTCACATAACACTGCTGGGATCGGTTTACCAACCGGGCGAATCCCACAACGGAGGGGCAGATTACACTGTAGAAGAGAGACACTGATGAATGATATATCGATAACATGTATATTGTCGTCCCACAGACGGCGTCCAAATCCAGTCGATCCAGCTGGAGTGGACGGCGGCGTACGCGGCCGCGGCCGACCCCTACGTGTGCGTCGTGTCCGCCTGCGGGCGCGCGCTCGTGCTCGCGCTGCGGGAGGTCCGCGCCAGGGACGGCCTGGTCAGTGCCCCCGCCCCGCCCCCGCCCCTCCCCCGCCCTCGGGGACTCGCGGCTTAGCGCGGTCTGGGGGAGGCCCTGCTTAGCACGGTCTGGGGGAGGCCCTGCTTAGCACGGTCTGGGGGAGGCCCTGCTTAGCACGGTCTGGGGGAGGCTCTGCTTAGCACGGTCTGGGGGAGTCCCTGCTTAGCACGGTCTGGGGGAGGCCCTGCTTAGCACGGTCTGGCGGAGTCCCTGCTTAGCACGGTCTGGGGGAGGCCCTGCTTAGCACGGTCTGGGGGAGGCCCTGCTTAGCACGGTCTGGGGGAGGCCCTGCTTAGCACGGTCTGGGGGAGGCCCTGCTTAGCACGGTCTGGGGGAGGCCCTGCTTAGCACGGTCTGGGGGAGGCCCTGCTTAGCACGGTCTGGGGGAGTCCCTGCTTAGCACGGTCTGGGGGAGGCCCTGCTTAGCACGGTCTGGGGGAGGCCCTGCTTAGCACGGTCTGGGGGAGGCCCTGCTTAGCACGGTCTGGGGGAGGCCCTGCTTAGCACGGTCTGGGGGAGGCCCTGCTTAGCACGGTCTGGGGGAGTCCCTGCTTAGCACGGTCTGGGGGAGTCCCTGCTTAGCGCGCCTTGGGCAGTCCCTGCTTATCGCGCCCTGGGGAGTCCCTGCTTAGCGCGCCCTGGGGAGTCCCTGCTTAGCACGACCTGGGGAGTCACTGTTTAGGACGGCTTGAGGAGTTACTGCTAATTGAAGTCTCATTTAGTGTAGGATATACTTTATTTCCACACGTATGCCCCATGTACTATTTATTAACCTCTATCCAGACAAGGTTTGACTACAGCACTTCTGTTCAAATTTTTATAATATAAAAAGTTAGCTATGCATTTTTTTTTATCTTTTAAGATAAATATGATTATTTTTATACAGTCTGCTCGCTTAGCGCCGACGAGACAACCAGTCCCGCATAGACCGCTGCTGGTAAAGGCCACTCCGTACAGAGACCTCAGTGGACTATTCACAACGACCGACTTCGAAAATGTACAGGTATGAATTACAAAGGCTGTAATACATTATTATTTTTAAATTGTTTATTCCCCACTACGATCTCTATATGCTGCTAGATGGAGCATTCTAAACAATCGCTCTGTTCCACGCAACTGCGGCTCCGGGAGCAGCAACTTGTTCACATCACAATGAAACTTGTGCATTTACTACGCAGAGTCAAAGTCAAAATCATTTATTGCATATGAGTACACTTGGTACATTTATACACGTCATTTTTTTATCGACTACCGCTTCCTAGGTGTGACAGCGCTCTGTGAAGAAGAAACGGCGCAACAAACTTCACGCAACACATCTTTTAAAAATCAAGTTTGCATACAATTAATAAAGATTTTGAACGTTGTCGCTATACAGCGTCAATATTTAGTAAATAATTTTTGTTCTTTTGTCACTCTTCTTTCACTCATACGCTCTAAATGTCCAAACCAACGCAACAGGGTGAATATACGAGCATTTCAACCGCCTTCATTATCCTCACCACTAAAAGTTGATGAAAAAGTAGATATATATAATGAAATATACTTCATAAAAACCATGAACTGATGTTGTCTCTTCTACTTTTTGTTGAAACGCTCGAATATTCACCCGACATACCCTTCTCTACCTTCGTTACTACATCTTCTTTCAAACCACACTTCTCACGTATGATATTTTCTAATAAATATGTTTATGTTTTATAATGTATTCCCTTAAACATTATCTTTTACAACATAAAACATCAATCAGGCCTCCCCAACTCGTCTGGCCAGCGCGGGGAGTGTAGGCCAAATCCTCCGTCTGTCTCCGGCAGATGAGAGAGGGTTGTGCTCCTGCAGTGGAAACAAAAATAACCTGATGATGATGATGTTTATGTTGAAGGTGAAAGGCGAGTTCAGCGGCAAGATGAAAGGCAAGAAGAACGTTAAAGCAGAAGGGTTCAAGCCGGACACAGTGTACGAGCTCAATGATGAGGACGAGCTGCTTTACGGGGGAGACCAGACTCCGGCTTCCATGGCTAGCGTGAGTACACATATTACATACTAGCTGTGACAGCGGGATCGCTCGCGTGGGCTCCCTCCCCTCCCCTTTCCCCTACACCTACATGCCTCGCTCCTCTTTTTCTTATGACTCATCCCAATCTGAATTCCGCCGAGCATTACACATCTTTGCTGTATAATGTATACTGATGTAATGTATGCGATAAAAATGAAAACGATAAATTCGTATAACATACATACATACATACATACATACATACGCACGCACGCACGCACGCACGCACGCACGCACGCACACACACACATACACACATACATAATGCTCACGCCTATGACCCAGAGGGTTAGGCAGAGACGATCTATCGCCACTTATCGCGATCCTGACACCTCACTACCCTCACTCACAACCATCAACATTTTCATGCACCACAGCCTTGTTGAGGACGTTACTAATTTAGTTACCAACTTATGTCCCCCCCAGATAATGTTAGCTGAGCAATCTAAGAACCCTGGTGTACCGCGGCGCATATCCCGGTGGTGGAAGCGGCATCTTGCGGAGGTGAAGCCGACCTACTGGCTGTTCGTGGTGCGAAGTAACGGCAACCTGGAGCTGTACTCGCTGCCGGAGATGAGGCTCAGCTTCCTGGTCAGAGACGTGTGTGCGGGGAACAGGGTGAGTATTCTCAGGATCCTGAACGTGCTGGCTGACCGGGGGGACTCTCCGATGCTGATGCGGTGGATACGACTGCATGCAGTCAGGTAGCCTCGCCGCCCAGTATCGGACAGCTAAATTATATCATATTTTTAAGTATTTTTAATATTGTGTAGGCAATATAATAACATAAGTGAATAAGATATTTGTTACTAACACATATGGATTATATCTGAAATAAAATTTATTCTATTCCATTCTATTCTATTGGCAGGGATATTAGGTAGTGTCATTTATATATGTACTAGCTGTTGCCCGCGACTTTGTCCGCGTGGGCAACATAACATCACAAATTATTATGCATATGAATGTAAAAACTATCCTATGTCCTATTCCAGGACCTAACCTTCATGTGTGCCAAGTTTCATCACGATCCGTCCAGTGGTTGAAGCGTGATTGAGTAACAAACATCCAAACATACAAATATCCAAACTTTCGCATTATAATATTAGTAGGAAGTAGGATATAATATTTTTTCGCTACTCATAAGTCACCTCAAAGTTTTTACCTTCATGATTGACACTAATTGATTATTAAATTACATAACAGATAAACAGATTCTCATCTATTATCTAATTTAATAACCAATCAGTGTTAATCTTGTAGGTAAAAACTTTGAGGTAACTTAGGAGGTGCGAAAATTATTTGCTTCGTGGTATGGACCTGCATATATAATTGACATCTGCTTTCAACAGATCCTAGCAGACAGTCTGGAGTCCGTCCCCGTGATACCCAGCCCTGCAGACGACGAGGACGTGCCCTCGGACGCGGAGACGGGCGGCGGCGACGTGGACAAGCTGCGGGAGATCCTGGTGGTGGGGCTGGGGCACAAGGGCGGGCGGGTGCTCATGATGCTCCGGTGCCAGGACGACCAGCTCATGATCTACCAGGTGGGAGGGCGTTTGGAACTAGGGAATTTTCCCTAATAGATAACATTAGGATAACATACAGTTACAATTTGTAGAAGCTGTTGGATGGGTTGATACTCCTTCACCTTTCACTCCCCCCCCTCAATCACTATTCTTTGAGCCCCACCTCTTATGAAATGAACGTGTTCCCTTTCCCCCCCCCCCCCCCCCCCCAACCACTATTCTCTGAGCCACATCCCTTATGAAATGTGAACGTGTCAACGGGTAAGGGGTTGGACGTGGTGTTGACATAGGCCTGCTGGACATAGGCCATCCCCAATGAACGCCACCACACCCGGTCCTCCGCCCTCCGCATCCAGGCAGCCAGCGCGTGCCGTCCCGCGGTCTCCACTCCAGAACTCGTCTGCGCCAACGGCCGTCGGTTCTGCGGCAGATGTGGCCCGCCCACTGCCACTTCAGCTCGCTAATCCTTTCAGCTATGTCACCTTCTCTTCGTCGGATCTCTTCAAAACTAAAGAATAGTGGAAGGTGTAGACAGGCTACAAAGGGCTCGTACCCATAGCAGTAAAACCTTTTATAAAAAAAATATTTAAATTTTTCCCAATTTTCCAATTTTAAAACTGATTTCGCTAAAAAAAATCAACCATTAATAAGTGTTGTTTGTGTGTACAGGCGTATAAGTATCCGCGCGGCAACCTAAAGATGCGGTGGTCACGTGTGCACGTGGCGTTCCCGTTCGGCTACGAGGCGGGCGTCGTGGGCGGCGCGGGGGACTCCTACGACGCGGCCACGCTGCGCGACGGCGTCCGCCATCTGAGGTACTTCGGTACGTATCGTACATACCTGAGACTGACTAACACATACTCCTTTCAGCAACGATCTCTATGTGCTACGCAGAACATTTAATTATTACTAAATATTGGAGCACAACCCTCTCTCATCTGGCGGAGACAGACGGAGGATTTGGCCTACACTGTCTCCGTCTGTCTCCGGCAGATGAGAGAGGGTTGTGCTCCTTCAGTGGAGACAAAAATAACCTGATGATGAAATATTGACATTACGTCAATATTTAGTAATAATTAAATATTCTGCGTAGTAACTGCACAAGTTTCATTGTGAATGTGAAAGAGTTGTGGCTACTTGTGTGGAACAGAGCGATTGTTTGGAACGCTCCATCAAGTAGTACATAGAGATCGTTGCCTTTCAGGTACTCTAAGGTTGCTAGAAGAGTGCCCTGAGTGGGTTAAATCCGTCTTTGTACACAATTTTATTCCAATTTATTGTAGTGTTGTTGATTTTGATACATAAAATTTTTGAAGAACCTTCAGGTCATACCATGAAGGAAAATAATGTTTCATACCTCATAAGGCACCTCAAAGTTTTTCCGTCATGCATGATTGACACTAATCGGTTAGTAAATTAGATAACAGATAAATTTTAAAATGTGCATCTGTTATCTAATTTAATAATCAATTAGTGTCAGTCATGAAGGTAACAACTTTGAGGAGACTTATGAGGTGCGAAAAATTATTTTGCTGCATGGTATGACCTGAACGTTCTTAAAAAAATTGTATTACTAAACCTTACTTTTCGAGGCGTATACACAAAAATAATTTAAAACTTAATACCTAATATGAAAGATCAAAAACAGTTAATTTATTAATTAGTAATAGTTTTCGGAATGCCAAGCTCAACTTTCACATTACTACACTTCATACCACGAAGCAAAATAATTTTTCGCACCTCATAAGTCAACTCAAAGTTTTTACCTTCACGATTGACACTAATCGGTTACTAAATTAGATAACAGATGCACATTTTAAAATCATTTGTTATCTAATTTAATAACCAATTAGTGTCAATCGTGAAGGAAAACACTTTGAGGTGACTTATGAGGTGCGAAAAATTCTTTTCCCTCATGGTATGACCTGAAGGTTCTTAAAAAAAATGTATGTATCAAAATCAATAACACATAACAAATAACACATAAATTGGAATAAAATTGTATAAAAAAGCGGATTTAACCCACTCAGGGCACTCTTCTAGCAACCTTAGAGTAACTTTGAGGTGACTTGTGAGGTGCGAAAAATTATTTTGCTTCGTGGTATGAGGTGTAATGTGATCCGGCAGGCAACGTGGGCGGGTACAACGGCGTGTTCGTGTGCGGGCGCGCGCCGTACGTGGTGCTGGTGTCGGCGCGCGGCGAGCTGCGCGCGCACCCGCTGTGCGGCGAGGCCGCGCCCGCCGCCGCCTTCGCCTCCTTCAACAACGCCAACTGCCCGCAGGGGTTCATGTACTTCAACGACAAGGTATTACGCACCTCCCCTGTGGGGACAGTATGGACATTTTCTATTTTTTTTTCTACGGCGATGTTGTTCGCACCTCGTCGCGTGAAGTGGTATCACGGGGCGAAAAGCGGACGAGGGACAATGAGACGATGTATCGCAAAGTGGCGATACATCGTCTCTGTTTACCCCCCCGGGACCGAGGTGGGAGCGTTATGTATGTATGTATTTATTTTTATTGTACACATTTATTCAATTTCACAGCGGTTACATTATTAAAAACGAGTAGTTCAAAATATGCCAATTACGAAATTAAAATAATTGAAATGCTGCATAATTAAAATTGCCGTGTGATTTCCGGTGGAGTAGAATAGGACCACTCCAACTCTTCCCCGTGGATGTCGTACAAGGCGACTGAGGGGATACATTATGAAATATCGATCAGGCCTCCCTCACCCGTCTGGCCAGCGCGGGGAGTGTAGACCGAATCCTCAGTCTGTCTCCGGCAGATGAGAGAGGGTTGTGCTCCTGCAGGGGAGACAAAAATAACCTGATGATGATGATGATGTTGACTCTGCTCTCGGTCGTCGACTCTGCTTCCTATACATTTATTTCCTATTTACCATAATCTCGTCGACTTAGTTCTGAGTCGTCGACTCTATTATCAGTAGTCGACTCTGGTCTCAGTCGTCGACTTTGTTCTTGTCGTATAGGTACAGATAGATGCCGGGCGTGGAGACAAAAATAACCTGATGATGATAATTAAAATTTAAGTTTTAAAACAAGGATCCAGCGAGATGGATACGTAGCTATTTGTTTTCGTCTCCTTATAGTTTCTCTCCGTTCGTTCCCCAGTGCGAGCTGCGCATCTGCGTGCTGCCCACGCACCTGTCGTACGACGCGCCGTGGCCCGTGCGCAAGGTGCCCATCCGGCTGACGCCGCACTTCGTCACCTACCACATGGAGTCCCGCACCTACTGCCTGGTCGCCTCCGCGGCCGCGCCCACGCCCACCTACTACAAGTTCAACGGGGAGGACAAGGAGAAGTCCACGGAGAACAAGGGAGACAGGTTATAATACAAGAAATAAAAATAAACTTGTTTTACCAGGGTTAAGACTAAGTAAGGTCAGCAAATCGTTCACGGGGCAATGTATACGCTTCTACAACAAACTACCAGAGGAAATCTTAAATATGACGGACAGAAAGTTTAAGATTCACATTAAAAATCAACTTTGTAAGAAAGCCTATTATAAAATAAACGATTATTTGAATGACAAAGATGCCTGGTACTAATTTTAATCCAGTTTCGCAAAATCTTTATTAATTGTATGCAAACTTGATTTTTAAAAGATGTGTTGCGTGAAGTTTATTGCGCCGTTTGTTCTTCACAGCGCTAACACCTAGGAAGCGGGAGTCGATAAAAAAAAATGACGTGTATAAATGTACCAAGTGTACTCATATGCAATAAATGATTTTGACTTTGACTTTGAGGTAGAGGCTAATAGATTAGATTAGATTTCTTTATTTCACATTACAAATTTTAATACATAGATTAACTTACGTAAAAGGTCAGAGTTAATGTGATCGTCAAAAAATAATTAAAAATAGTATACAAAATGTCAAAAGATAATAAAAATAATAAAATCATTTATTCATCTCTTAAAGAATATACATACAATAACTCCGCCAAACTGTATAATACAGTTTGTTGGCAGAAATAACTCTCTTACTTTATACACATCTATGGCAGAGAATACTAAATATCACTACGCAATGGTGAATAGCAAAGCAAAGTTACAAAGGTTTTAATTTTGATATTAGCACAGAAAGATTGTGGTTACGTTAATGAGTTTACTAGATATTTCTTATATTTAATTCTGAAAGTGTTTTTGTTGATTACATTGCTTCTGATGCCTAGTGGGATAGTGTTAACAATTGAATCTACGGACTCTTTCCTTCTTTAATTTGATTTGCCTGGGGATCGAGGTAGCGTAGATTCAGTCCTCGGGACTCGCCCTACCTACAATGGTAGGTGTTGTGTGTTAGCGGACCTCCGTTAATCCTCGCTCGGAGGAGTTGCGGGGGGAGCCGGCGAGGAGGTGGGTAATGTCAGCCGGCGAGGAGTCGTCTGAGGAGGATGTCTACTGAATCAAACGACTTGGGTAATTCAATACGAATTCCTTTATTTACCCCACAAATTACTTTTGTGGAGTCTGGTGCCTGAACTAGGTTACGGCTGTAGCCTCGTTCAGGCACCAGACTTCATCGAGTGAACGCCATATGGCTATATAGAGTCTTGTCTGATAAACGACTTGGGTAATTCAATACGAATTCCTTTAATTACTCCACAAATTATTTTTGTGGAGTCTGGTGCCTGAACTAGGTTACGGCTGTAACCTAGTTCAGGCACCAGACTTCAAGGGGCACCCTACCCTCCCTACCCATCTTATCCTTCCGTTTCCTACCTTTCCCTGAACCCCCTCCTGAACCCTTGTTTTCCCTCCCCTTCTCTCCAAACATTCCCCCTGTAGCTCCACTTCAGTGATTCGGCCTTTATGACGTAGATGTCGAAAGACTATGGGAGGTGGAGGGTTCATCTGTAACTCCACTCCCTCCCCGTTTTGTCCTCTCCCCCCCTCACCTTCCCCCTCATATTCCGCTTTTACTTATCTCCGAAATGTAATTCTCGCTCATTGCGGTAGCGGGGGCGAGGAATAGGGCACAGGAGCCGGGAATAATTCTTTAGTTCAGTCCACGCGAGCGGAGTATAATAAACTCTCTTCTACCTTAGAACTTGAGGATATTGAAGGTGATGGAATCGGTCGCATATTCACCCTCATCATCATCATCATCATCAGGTCATTTTTGTGTCCACTGCAGGAGCACAACCCTCTCCAGTATTCCCCCTATCACTCAGTAAAATGTGTTTTGTCGACTACCGCTTCACGAGACTGTTTTCCAGGTTCCCCTACCCGATGCAGGACCGTTTCTCCGTGATGCTGTTCTCTCCCGTCTCCTGGGAGATCATTCCCAACACGCGCATCGACCTGGACGAATGGGAGCACGTCACTTGCCTGGAAAACGTGGCGCTGTCGTACGAGGGCACCAGGTAGAGTAATCATCATCAGCCTAAATACGTCCACTGCTGGACACAGGCCTTCCCAATAGAATACTACTTATGGTAAGTTGTCCATTGGGGAATTTGCCATAATCACCCCGCTTGGCAGGCGTATTGGTGATCGCAGCAATGATTTTAACATACACACACAGGAGAACGCCCGTCCCTGGTGCAATCCCTTAGTCGCCTTGACGACACCCACGGGAAAGATAGAGGTGGCCCTATTCTAAGTCGGGAACCACACGGCAAAAAATACCCAGGCAGTAGGCAGGCTCCTATATTAGATGCTGTTCTCAAACTTTAAAACCAAACACCGGTACAAAGTTCGTACGCTAGCGCTATCGACGAATGCTAAAAGATCGACTAAGTTCGCGTGCTGCGTTCAACAGCCCTGCTATAATTGACGCACACACGCATACGGACAGGCTGGTATGGAGTGCCGTGTATTAGTGTAATTTTAAATGTTTCAACAAGCTGTTATGTTTTTTTCTGATATCTAAAGAGAGTTTTTTTCTAATTTCAGATCCGGTCTGAGAGGCTACATAGCTCTAGGAACTAATTATAATTATAGTGAAGACATTACTTCACGAGGGAGAGTAAGTATCCTATAGATTGTACAGTTCACGACGTCGCGCCCCACTTCTCTAAATCGCATACATGTCTTTGTATGCGTTATATTGTTGCTGTGTTAGTTCTATCTTACGCACTAATCATCATGACGTGACATAATGCTGGAGCCTTAGGCGGAGACGATGTGTCGCCACGTTGCGCGATCCTGACCCACCTCTTATCTTATCAGGGAGCCTAACGGCTAGTAACTAGTAACATAGTCAGTAGCGGCGTTAGGGGGGGGGGGGGCGGTTATGCAGGGGCGCCATTTTACCTTTTTCTTCTTGGGTTTCGATAGAAGATGAAATCTCGCCCAGGGCGCTAGTGTGTATGAAAACCGGCACTGAACATATATATTATATAATGTTATATTATAAAAAATAAGTTAACAAATTGAATACACAACTTTACAATATTTTAAACGCATATCCATTACTTGTCATGGGGTCCTTGTAGTCTTTAAAGATATTTGAGTTGAAAGTTTGTATAGGAACGATTTCGTGGTTAAAGAATAATCATTGTTACTAATTGCTTGCAGGCGAGGTCGGCACTTTGAGAACTTATGTGCTGTGCCCCCTTATCTTATCGTCTCAGGGGGCCAGGAAGACCTGGCGACACTTCGACCCTTCAGGATCTTTTGTGCCAAACCCCTGTCCACCAACGGTGCCCCAAGCCCATTTGGTGGACTTCACATACGCCTCAGAATCTCTTCTTCGGCATATGCAGGTTTCCTCACGATGTTTTCCTTCACCGAAAAGCCCGTGGTATTATAAATAAACCGTACTTAAGTTTGGTAAAACTCATTGGTACGGGCGGGGCTTGTACCAGGACCTCATGAACGTGAGGCGAGTGCACAACCAACCGGCTACCACAGTTCTCTGACCCACCTCACTCGCCTCCCTCACATTCATTAACTTTTCATGCAAATCCTTTTATTCTATCACTAGCTGTTGCCCGCGACTTCGTCCGCGTGGACAACTTAACATCACAAATTATTATGTCTTTAAAAATCACCTTGGCGTAAATACAGTTTAAATCCCTTCCAATGTAAATTATTTCATACGCACCTACATATTTATTTTATACGCGCCCGCTCTTGTCATTGCCCCACTCCCCCTGACAGAACTTACCGACGAGTATCACGGTGCGCCTGGTGTCGCGGAGTTCCTCCTAAAACTTATAAACTATAAACCCTAAAAGTGCTAGTGTCTTAAAATCTGTGTGTGTATACCTAACTAGAGCAGAGACGGCGACCCCGGACCTGAAGCGGCAAGTACCTAGACATAAGTGCTACTACTTAGACATTTACTCCCCTTGCCCCCTCTTTTAGTTTCACTATTTAGCCTAGCACCCTTCTTAAACATTATGTATTTCCTTCGAGGAACGAGATGTTTTTTGGGATAAAAACTATCCTGTGTCCTATTCCAGGACATAACCTATATGTGTGCCAAGTTTTATCACGATCCGTCCAGTGGTTGGAGCGTGATTGAGTAAGAAACATTCAAGTATCCAAACTTTCGCATTTATAATATTAGTAGGATTTTATTCTAGCATTTTAATCCCATAGATAATAATCTACGACATCATAGACGTAGTTCCCGAGCCGGGACAGCCGCTAACCAAGAACAGATTCAAGGAGCTGTACGCCAAGGAACAAAAGGGGCCCGTGACTTCCCTCACGCAGGTGCTGGGCTACCTCATATCTGCAGTTGGCCAAAAGGTACTGAAATTCCCCAGGCTGTATAATTCATTCGTCGATTTTAGTCGTTCGACGCTGCTCTCTGCTGCCGTGTGGTTTCCGGTAGAGTAGAATAGGACCTCTCCCAACTCTTCCCGTGGATGTCGTACAAGGCGACTAAGGGAATACATTATAAAACATCAATCGGGCCTCCCCAACCCGTCTGGCCAGCGCGGGGAGTGTAGGCCAAATCCTCCGTCTGTCTCCGGCACATGAGAGAGGGTTGTGCTCCTGCAGTGGAGACAAAAATAACCTGATGATGATGATGATGTTGACTCTGCTCTCGGTCGTCGACTCTGCTTCCTATACATTTATTTCCTATTTACCATAATCTCGTCGACTTAGTTCTGAGTCGTCGACTCTATTATCATTAGTTGACTCTGGTCTCAGTCGTCGACTTTGTTCTTGTTGTATAGGTATAGATAGATGCCGCCTCGTTACCGACGTGCAGTCAAATAAACCTGCTCCAACGCATCGGATGTGTTCGTTATTTATACTCTCTCCATACATACTTAACAGTTCTGAATCGTCGACTCTGTTGTTGGTCGTATACTTTGGTCTGAGTCTTCGACTCTGTTATCAGTGGTTGACTTTGTTCTGAGTCGTCGACTTTGTTCTGAGTCGTCGACTTTGTTTTGAGTCGTCGACTTTGTTCTGAGTCTTCGACTCGTTCTCAGTCGTTGTCTTCTGAGTAGTTGACTTAGACACAAAGAAGTATCAAAATCAAAATCAAAATATTTATTTTCAAAATTGGAATACATTATTCTCTTTTTGACGTCAAAAGTACATAATTATATCACGCGAGGAGCCGAGAACATGTTTCCCACAGATTGACAAGGTTTAAAACGTTACGTATACAATGAGGAAGATGAGTGATCTATTTTATGATCTAGAAAAATAAAACTAAAAATCAGAAAAATATTGGTGAAAGATATCTTAAAAACTGTATTTTTTTACAATTTTTCAAAGTCATGAACCAATGGACAATGTGACGTCACATCGCCCATTGGCTCTTACCGAGCAGGCGTAAGCAGTTTTCGGAAGGGGCCAAATTGATTTATTAAAAAAAAACAGTTTTCAAGATATCGTCATGATTTTTTCGCAGTTGTTATTATAATTATATAAAGATTATTGAAATCGCGATTATTTTTCATTTACATCTTCCTCATTGCTTACCGTCCGCTGCCACAACTGCCTTAAATATAGCTTTATTTAAACTACCTACGTAACGAAACAAATGACGAAACGTTTAGTCGCCGACTGAAAAATCTATTGTTGGATAACGAATTTATTCTGTTGATGAATTTTTAAAACTAAAATTCTCTTAAGATATATTCTGTTATGCAGCACTGGACCCGCGTCCACCTCGTCAAAGATACAAAAATTTAATTTTTATTGTTTTAATATTAAGTTACTAACATAGTTATAAGGTATCTTTGTTACTAACACTCTATGGGCAACGCCTGAAATGAATGATTTTTATTTTATTTTATTTTATTTTTTTATACATTATTGTATACTGACATTATTTTATTTTGTATTATCTTGACTATGTGATTTAATTCTGATTTTATATGACATAAGGTTTATTATTGTAGTCAATTGACGATCCCTTTTATGGCTAAGATAGTATATAATATTATATATTGTTTTATGGTATATTAGCCAAATACATAAATCTAAATATAAACTGAAGTTCAAACGCTGGCTTTTTAAATCGATCAAGTATTGATTGAATGCTCTTTTTAATTTATCTGTTTTGCGAAATATATGACTTTTCAATTCACATTCACAGATCTACATCTGGCAACTCAAAGACAACGATCTGGTGGGCGTGGCGTTCATAGACACGCAGATATACGCCCACCGAATGATGGCCGTCAAGAACTTAATACTAGTAGCTGACGTGTACAAGTCCGTCTCGCTCCTACGCTACCAGGCGCAGCATCGCACCCTCTCGCTCGTCTCTAGGGACCTGAGGAGTGCGCAGGTATGTGTAACTCTTTGGACTCCAGCGCCAGAGGTCGTGGATTCGATTCCCACTGGGGACAGACAACTTTGTACAAGTTGGTCACGGTCTGGATGTTATATTTGTGAATTGTCCAATCCTTATATAATTTCCATAGCACAGGAGAAAATCCTAATTTGGGATTAGACAAGTGTACATATGTCACAAACTGGTACCCGAGAGATGGGATTAGGAACAGAGGCAGGCCATGCAGGAGATGGGAGGATGAGCTGAGGGACGCAGCGGGACCCACGTGGAGGGCAGTGGCCCGGGACAGACAAGAATGGAAGGGGCTAGAGGAGGGCTTTGCCAACAGGCATATAAATCTAATCCAACATTAAATTATAATGGAAATAATTAATTATCTTTGAAATGTATTTGATTTGATTTAAAATATCAATCAGGCCTCCCCAACCCGTCTGGCCAGCGCGGGGAGTGTATAAATAAAATAAAATATTATCTAAAAAAAAAACTGTAGGATTTCCTTACACATAAAATAATTGTTGTATGTCTCCACCGTAGATCTACGAGATGGAGTTCATGGTGGACAACACGAGCCTGGGCTTCCTGGTCAGCGAGTCCGAGGGGAACCTCGCGCTGTTCATGTACCAGCCGCAGGCGCGCGAGAGCTACGGAGGTACATACGTATATACAGTAGCACAGATAAGTGATAGGTACACGTTCAGTTCGTGCATGTCGTACAAGGCGACTAAGGGAATACATTATAAAACATCAATCAGGCCTCCCCAACCCGTCTGGCCAGCGCGGGGAGTGTAGGCTAGATACTCCGTCTGTCTCCGGCATAGCAGCAACTTCCAGGCGAAGCTTCACTCCATGAAGCTGGTCGCATCTCCCGACTGCGAGTGTGGTGAGTCGGATCAAACCGCTCATCACATTCTGTGGGAGTGCACACGGTGGGATCGGGAACGTGAACTCATGCTATCGGATCTAAATTGCGTGAACCGTCCGGTATACTATGGAGATCTGGTTGCGAACCGTCACAATTTCCGAAAGTTTAAGCGTTTTTGCCATGCCTACTATTGGCACTACTATACGAAGTAGCCTTCTGCTACTCCGTCACAGCTCACTGCCTCACAAAGGCGCTAATACGTCCGTGGTGTTCAAACTAGGTGGCCAGGCGTATCTTGGCCACACCAAACCCCCCAACCCCCCCGACGTGACCACTCTGGTCATCGTTTCATTGCTACACTCCCATTTGCTAGAGGGGAAGTGGGAACTCTCTTCCTACTTTGACTCTTTACTTCTTTAATTTAATTTGTCTGGGGCCCAAGGTAGCGTAAATTCATGACCTGGGACTTGCCCTACCTTCACTGGTAGGTGTCTTTGCAGTTACCTCCGTTGATCCTCGCTTAGAGGAGTTGCGGGGGGAGAATGGTGAGGAGGCGTGAATGTCTCCGGCATATGAGAGAGGGTTGTGCTCCTGCAGTGGAGACAGAAATAACCTGATGATGAAAGAGCCTATAATGCCCTGCGCCTATAATGCTTCAGGGTGTTGTTGGGGCTCCCTCGCTACTGCAGTGTCTCCGGCATGTTTGCTGACGCCGGGACACCAACAGTATGCTAAAAGTCATATCGGAAAGGTTTGATAGCACCATTCTTGGGAGGTTCATGGGGTTGCATGCAAAAAGCATGGCCCGGTGAGCCTCCATAATTTTTGTTTATTATTTATTTTTGTGTATTTTCTAATATGGAATAAGTCATGACTAACAAAATAGCCGGGGATATCTGGATTTTTTTTCCAAAAATCCCCTTCGCAGAGGATTTTGGCAGGGGACTGTTGGAATAAGCCACAAAATATGGATTTCTTTGTCCAAAAATCGCCTTCGCAGGGGATTTTGGCAGGGGACTATTGAAATAAGCCACAAAATATGGATTTCTTTGAAAAGAAACAGTTTTTATTTTATTTTTTTAAATCTTTTGTGCGCAGGGCAGCGGCTGATAAAGAAATGTGATTACCACCTGGGGCAGCAAGTGCACGCCATGTTCCGCATCGCGGCCAGGGCCGAGGACGGCGCCGGGAACCACCGCCGGCACGTCACCATGTTCAGTGAGTGTTTTTTTCCCTCTCCCCCTTCCTTTAAAAACCTTAAACAACATACCTTGGAACCACGAGTAATAGTGGGGCAAATACGGTGGTACCACGAGTCATGAGTATTGAGACGCCTCCAGCCTCCCAGGAGGAGGGCTGCGTCAGGGCAGGGCCGGCCTTAGCCATTGCAAGGCTCGGAGCGGGTAGATCTCTGCGAGGCCCTTGGCTTGTGGAAGTAGTTTTAATGATGATACTTGACGAGAAATGCAAAGTTCTCTAATCTAATAAATCAATTCGTAAACTTCGCGTGTCTGTACATTGAAAATATTAAAAAAAAAAAGAAATTAGGTGTTCTAAGGATAAGTAATAGAACACATTTCGATCATTTTTGGAATTTTAGTCTTGTTTGTAGAGAGGGAGTAGGCGTGGGCGTTGGGGTCGTAGTCGTATTCAAAGTTGGAGTTGGATTGAGAGTGACATATAAAAATAATTGTGTAGCCCACGCGAGCGGAGCCGCGGCCACAGCTAGTTAAGAAATGAATTTAGAGTTTAAAAATTGTTTAATGGAAATTAACAAAGATTAAAACACAATATTTGTCTACTTGGGTTGTTGCGCCAGTGCGCGAGGCCCCTGAAAGAGCGAGGCCTCAGGCGGCCCCTGCTCGCCGCCCCCTAAGGCCGCCCCTGCTTCTGGGGAACTAATCTGATGTACGGTTGCAGCCACCCTGGACGGCGGCGTCGGGTACGTGCTGCCGGTGACCGAGAAGATGTACCGCCGGCTGCTGATGCTGCAGAACGTGATGAACAACTACTGCTGCCACATCGCGGGGCTCAACCCGCGCGCCTACAGGTCACATTAACATCCTCCTGTATACATACCATCCTGTATACATAACCTCCTGTATACATACCGTCCCGTATACATACCGATTATGGAGAAAAATAAACAACAATCTCAGAAACTTAATATATGGTAATAGATTTATTGTTCCATATGGCATGAAAAATGTCAAACATATACAGCCTAAACTTGTAAATGGTCTGCCATATGATATACAAAATAGTTATTTAATACAACCTAAATACAAAAAGCAGTTAAAAAAATATCTGCTAGATAGCCAGGATAATGACTATATTTTATAAATGTATCTTAAAAAATGTACCTTAGTTATATATGTCTGTATATGCTATATTTTGTGAAAGTGCATGACTTAGCTTGCGTCATTTTGGCAGAGCCACGGTTTCTGATTTGAAATCTGACCATGCAGAAAATTTGTCCTGGAAATGTACTATTTTGTACTCGAGAATTAGAATTTGTACTTCAGTCGTTTAAAAGTTATAGAGGTAATTTTATAAATAGAATATGAAATAACTATATGGTTGTTATTTTTTCCTTTTACTCGTAGACATTGACAACATTTATTGGTAATATTCGTTACAAGTCATTAAACATAAAAATAATTCTATTCTTACCAAATGTAAGTGCGTGTCTCACTCAAGAGACTTAACTCACTTCGAAACCTCATCCATTGGCATTCTGTAAACGCACTACAAAGTGAGATCTTTGTTCACTTCACGTCGACAGTGCTACCAATGGATTAGGTTTCCAAGTGTGTAAAGTCACTTGAGTGAGACTCGCACGTGAGTTTGTATTTTAGAGAATAGCACTACTGTACTAAAAATAAAAAATAGGGAAATGTCAAACATTAAATCTAATTTTCACTTACAGTTGTTTTTTAAATTGTAAATGATTGTTTTAACAGGACTTACAAGACGTCTCGGCGGCAGGTGGGAGGGGGGCCCGCCAGGGGCATCCTGGACGGGGACTTGGTCTCACTGTTCACGTCCATGTCCAACGCGGAGAGACAAGACGTTAGTATTGAACCTTTATTGAAGTAGAATACTTCTTTGTCGAGTAACTCGGATTTTTGAAGTAGAAAACTTGTTTGTTGGTTGTATGTGGGCTTAAATCGAGTTTTGAAGTAGAATATCTGTTTATGTCAGTGGATTGTATGTGAGCTTAAATATCTGTTTTGTTGGTGACTTGTATGTGGGATTAAATCGAGTATTGAAGTAGAATATCTGTTTTGTCGGTGGCTTGTATGTGGGCTTAAGTTGAGTTTTGAAGTAGAATATCTGTTTTGTCGGTAGGTTGTATGTGAGCTTAAGTCGAGTTTTGAAGCACAATACTTCCTTGTCTCTGGGTTGCATGAGGGTTTTAGTAGAGTTATTCTTTGATGTTGGGTTGTACCTGTATGGGAGCATAACTCGACTTTTGAAGTAGAATAATGGTTTCTCTCTGGGTTGTATGGAGGCTTAAATCGAGTTTTGAAGTAGTATTCTTTGTTTTCTCTGGGTTGTATGGGGGCTTAAATAGAGTTCTGAAAGTAGAATACTTCTTTGTCTCTGGGTTGTTAGGGGGTCTAACTTGATTGTTACTACCTATTTTTAATGAACGATAAAACCTATATTTCCAGCTGTGGACGTTAACAATTTGATTTGTCATTAAATAGATATTTTATGTTCACAGATTGCAAAGAAAATTGGCACCAAAGTTGAGGAGATCGTTTCGGACCTCTACGAGATAGACAGACTGACAGCTCACTTCTAGACACAACACTCAATTAGATAATAAGCTTGTACATATTGTAAGGATGAAGTATTAATTATAAAAATAAATTTTAAATGTAATATTTATATTTGATGTTTTTTTTTACCATCAGCCTAGTATGGTAGCACATATACAAATGAACAGATTGTATCACTACTACTAAAGGAGCATCAGCCTGTCCTTACACGTGCGTGTGCGCATAAATGGTTTTATTGCTGGCTGCTGCTACGACCGCGATCGAGAGAGGGACGCGTTTCAGTTACTCTAAGGTTGACTGGTAGAGATCGCGGGATAAGTCCGCCTTTGTACAAAACTTTATTTTATTTATTTTATTTTATTTAGTAAACAACAATCACAGACAATATATTACACCATAGTTATAGGTACACACTCCTACCTGGACAAGCGTATATAAACGAGACATGGTGTGGCAGTAACAGCCCAAAAAGACCTTGGCCTGTTCTAGGGCTAGTTACATGTACTTTAAGGTGGCCTGCTGTAGAGTAGAGCGAATAATAATTATATGAATATTCTTTTATTCATTTATTTAACAATTTATTGCGCAGGCTGCGGGGCAGCGCTAATGGGATCCTGAAAATGATCAACGAGAGGTTTGACGGCCCCACCATTAGAATTTGGGTGGGGCTGATAAAACCGATTTCTAGTTATGCTAGAAACAAGTTAATAAGTTAACTAGCATAGTATTAAGGCTTTACTAACACTATGGATGTATCATCATCATCAGCCTAAAATACTCCACTGTTGGACATAGGCTTCTCACTATGGATGTATATCTGAAATAAATTAATAATAATAATAATTGCACACACAAAAGAAAAAACATACAAAACAATAAAATCTCTGAGATTTCTGCCAGTCTACCAGCGACAGAGTAGACTTCCTTTGTTTCTAATTTTTTATACGTCAACAACATCAGCACTTCTCTTTGTAGAGGTACGTACTGCCAGCTCTATTTTGCAGGGGGGAGGTTCTCCTACAAGTCTGACCTGAGTTCACGCGAGCAAAGTCGCGGGCACAGCTAGTGGAACATAATTGCATCGAAAAGATTGTTCAGTCCCGATTCGAGACTCGTAACATCATCAGGTTATTTTTGTCTCCACTGCAGGAGCACAACCCTCTCTCATCTGCCGGAGACAGGACAGGCCTGGCCAGACGGGTTGGGGAGGCCTGGTTGAGGTTTTATAATGTATTCCCTCAGTCGCCTTGTACGACATCCACGGGAAGAGTTGGAGTGGTCCTATTCTACTCTACCGGAAACCACACGGCGACGGAGACTCGTTACAAAGTTACATTAAAACCTAGTTCACTTCCTAGCATTATAACAACATTAGCGTTCTTTGAATAGAATGCATAACAATGCAATGAACTATAATTATATATTTAAACAAAGAGTGCTATTAAATATATATAATTCTAGTCTTCCGGTGTAAAAGTAGATAGGTACAGGCTATTTTTTATGTCTGAAGCTTATCTGGAATTTTTTCACATACATACGTAATGCTCACACCTTGGTCCCTCAGGGGTAGGCAGAGACGATGTATCGCCACTTTGCGCGATTCAATGTCGCAAAGCGACTTTCCTTCGCCCGCTTTTTAATTTTTTGTATTTTAAATAAAGATTGCGCAAAGTGGCGATACATCGTCTCTGCCTATCCCTCTGGGACCAAGGCGTGAGCATTATGTATGTATGTATATTACATAATATACATATACTTGTCTAATCCCAAACTAGGTTTTCTCCTGTGCTATGGGAATTAAAGAAGGATAGAACAATTCACAAATATAACATCTAGACTGGGACCAACTTGTACAAAGTTGTCTGTCCCCAGTGGGAATCGAACCCACGACCTCTGGCGCTCGAGTCCAATGACCAAACCACTAGGCCAACGAAGCTTTCAAAATAATTATAAAGTAAATATTTGCATTCTAAATATTATTATATTCTTTACTAGCTGTTGCCCGCGACTACGTCTGCGTGGACTACTTAACATCACAAATTATTATGTATTTTCCGTAGGAATGATATGTTTTATCGGGATAAAAACAATCCTATGTCTTATTCTAGGACCTAACCTATATGTGTGCCAAGTTTCATCGTGATTGAGTAAAAAACATCCAAATATCCAAACTTTCGTATTTATAATATTAGTGGGATTGCACATATAAAAGAAATGCTAAAAGGCATAAATGAAAAAAAGTGTACTAAGATGAACTTATCTCTTTAAGAGTCCTCTCCCAGCCAACCGTACTTAATACTGATGACGTTCGAATTCAACTTGCCATCGTGAATTGAACGATCTATCAATAAAAAATATAGTAGATCGTAAAACTGATTCGTTTTTGTTGGTTTGTTAATAAACGTAATGGATGTGAAAAATGCATTGTCTGCGTACCGCCTTACGTAAGTAGAAGGTTGATTTCATCTCACGTTATGGAGACGTCAAGATAGTTGTACAGCGAGGACTGTGTACCTATTAACCAACCCAAATTCTATAAACTTATTCCAGATAGCATACCTATC
Organism: Esperia sulphurella; assembly: GCA_947086405.1. NCBI lineage: Eukaryota > Metazoa > Arthropoda > Insecta > Lepidoptera > Oecophoridae > Esperia > Esperia sulphurella. The sequence continues at coordinate 10,216,116 of OX352280.1, read as the reverse complement.
ATCATCAGGTTATTTTTGTCTCCACTGCAGGAGCACAACCCTCTCTCGTCTGCCGGAGACAGACAAAGGATTTGGCCTACACTCCCCGCGCTGGGGAGGCCTGATTGATGTTTTATAATGTATTCCCTTAGTCGCCTTGTACGACATCCACGGGAAAAGTTGGAGTGGTCCTATACTACTCTACCAGAAACCATAGTATGCAATAAATCATATTAATTAATTCATTCCTATACTCAGGTGTTCCCCTTTGCCGAAAGTACAAGACCACCTGATCATGTGCGGTATCGATGTATACGATAGCTTACTTGTGTGTATCGTAGCGGCAGAGTAAAGTATGCATGTCTGCGGTTATCACCCGCGAAAAATGACAGATTATTCAAGACCGTTATACAAGAAAAAAAATTAAAGGTTCTGAAAATCTGTAAAAGAAGATATGCAGTATCAAATGAAAGCCCTCTTTTCTATCATACATAATACCTACACACTCTTTATCTGTTTAACTTAACTTAAAAAAAAAACTTGCAAAAAAAACTCCCAATAAAATGGGTAAAAATAATGTATGTATGTATGTATGTATGTAAACGCTTGATTGTACAAAAATTAACAACAACAAAAATAAATAAAAGAAAAAAGTTGTGTTCAAAGACGGACTTATCCCACATCACCATCAGGTTATTTTTTTGTTTCCACTGCAGGAGCACAACCCTCTCTCATCTGCCGGAGACAGACGGAGCATTCGGCCTACACTCCCCGCGCTGGCCAGGCGGGTTGGGGAGGCCTGATTGATGTTTTATAATGTATTCCCATAGAAAATACTATCATACATAGTACTCGCTTTTTATCTGTTTAACTTAACTATTCACTACTGTGTACACTACATATGCTGTGACGGAACTGTATTGGTAGTGCCAACAAAAAAACACATTTGGCACGGCGGCAGGTAGTCCCTCGCTTGATACTTTCTAGTTTTATTTGCTAATTTTGCTGCACAACGTATTTATTTGGTTTATTATGCAATACAGTTTTAATATACTATAGGTAACCGTCTGGCCAGCGCGGGGAGTGTAGGCCAAATCCTCCGTCTGTCTCCGGCAGATGAGAGAGGGTTGTGCTCCTGCAGTAGAGACAAAAATAACCTGATGATGATGATGATCTTGTTCAGGTCGTCGGTCCACCTCGCAAAACACACCTCCACATTTCTTCATCATCATCATCATCAGCCTGAAAGAGTCCACTGTTGGACATAGGCCTCTCCCAAGGTGCGCCACTGAGCCCGATCTTCGGTTCTTCTCATCCAGTCTCTGCCAGCCGCCTTACGCAGATCGTCGCTCCATCTAGCCAGGGGGCGTCCCACACTACGCTTGCCCAGTCGCGGTCTCCACTCGAGAACTCGTTTACCCCAGCGTTTACATTTCTTATCTTTTAATAATTAAAATGTAATGTAGATTTGATTTCTAATTACTACCACTTGTCCTAGGTAGATTTCACAATATTCCTTGATTAGGCCGTGTAGTTCCCCCCAGAATAGCCTAGAATACCCACCCCCAACCTTCCCGTGGATGTCAAGGCGACTAAGGGATTGCAGGACCAGCATTCTCCAGTGTATAGAGATTTTAAGATCCATTATTAAGAGCATTACTGCAACCACAAATCGGCCTGCCAAGCATGGTGATTATGGCAAATCCCTTTATAGACAACCCACCAAAAGTGGTATTCTATTGGGGAGGCCTATATTCAGCAGTGGACGTATTTCAGCTGATGATGATTATGATCTTGTAATTAACAGAATTATGTAGAACTAGCTGTTGCCCGCGACTTCGTCCGCGTGGACAACTTAACATTACACATTATTATGTATTACTTAATCCTTAAAGAAATGTAAGAAGCTGGTGCAGTGCGTCGGGGATGTTTGCGGACGCACACGTGGACGGTTTTCAGGCCGTGCTCCGCAAAAGATGCGCCGCGGCGCTCCGTAGGCTGCGCGGCAGCGGCAACAGCCTCCTGGCCGTAGTTGCGGATAGGCTGGACGGGGCTATCATGAGGCGCTGGATCGGGATGCACTCCACTGTTGCCACTTTCACCCGTTGAGTGGTCCCTCTCCAGCACCTCTCATGTTGTTTTTTTTTGTATGTTTTTTTGTATATTTGTTTTGTGTGCCTGTCTCTGCCATTTTTGCTTGTATTACTAACACTTCGTTTAAGTTTCTTACTAACAATATATGGATGAATATCTGAAATAATTTTTTTTTTATTTTTTAATATTAATCTGGTTATGCATTGAAAATATATACATACATAAAATTAGCCTGCCGACGGCGGTTCCTCGAGTTGAACTACAGAATTAATGTTTTTTTTAATAAAGTTGACATTTACTTTAAGTTTCCAAGATTAGCCCGTACATACATACATACAGACACGAAAAAATTTAATTATATTTTTGGACTCTACTGGTCTAAAGTAATGTCCGGGCAGTGAATTTTTTATTTTACTTCCATTTACAGATTCGCTAAAGGAGCCGTGGTAGCCTGGTTGGTTGTGCACTCGCCTCACGTTGATGAGGTCGTGGGTTCAAACCCCGCCCGTACCAATGAGTTTTTCGAAACTTAAGTACGGTTTATTTATAATACCACAGGCTTTTCGGTGAAGGAAAACATCGTAAGGAAACCTGCATATGCCGAAGAAGAAATTCTAAAGGCGTATGTGAAGTCCATCAAGTCGGCTTGGGGCACCGTTGGTGGACAGGGGTTTGGCACAATAGATCCTGAAGGGTCGAAGTGTCGCCTGGTCTTCCTGGCCCCCTGAGAAGATCAGATAAGATACAGATTCGCTTTTCTTTTGTTTTTTCTACTCTTTTATTAATGTATAGATTATGAAAGAAGTGTTAATCCAAAAGTTGTTCACTACCTTCTCTTGAATGTAAGTTGTGTAACCAATTGAAACTCTTTATTCAAATCGTACATCGGACACCTGAGTTCCGATTCTATCTGATACAGTTCCGTTCAATTACGATCTAAAGAAAAACGACAGCCACATTGCCCTGTTTAAATAAACCAACCTACTTTCTTTTACAGAGGCTTAACAATCATTTGAAATACATCACTCGTTTTACTTAAACATTGTTATAAAGAACGCTGGAAAAAAGTGCAATGTATTCTTAATGACAGATATAGTCGTTTTATTTTTTAAATCTGAGAGTCTGTGACATAAGTTTACAGACCAGCGTAAGAAAATCTATTAAATCAGACTTCATGATAAGTAATACAAAATGTGTAAGTTTGTGTGTTTGTTTGTCACTTCAAAACGACGGAATAAATTTTGATAAATCTGTTGGCTCACATCTTTGATTAAGATACCATCATCAGCCGAAATACGTCCACTGCTGAACATAAGCCTCCCCAATAGAATGCCACTTTTGGTGGGCTGTCCGTTGGGGGATTTGCCATAATCACCATGCTTGGCAGACGGATTGGTGATCGCAGTTATGATCTTAATGTGCACAGGAGAACGCAATCCCTTAGTCGCCTTAACGACCGCACGGGAAGATTCTGGGTGGCCCTATTTTAAGCCGGGAACCACACGACTAAGACATAACACTGTTTATACCCGAAATTTGACTGTATAAATGAGTTATTCAAAATTTACCCATAAATTAATTTTAAAATGTCTGGATTCCTAATATAAAAAAAAACAACAGCCAATTTTATGTCGTCGCTGGAAATTATAGATTAAACCGCAAAGAGATATATGACAATACCGTATAAATTTTTTTTTATGAAAATGTGGTGTTTCGATAAAAGATATGATTATTGTAAAAAAATTGCTTCACGCGGTAAATTTCATATCAACCAGTCAAGTTGTTTCGGAGTTATCTAATAATTTAAAGAGTTAGTTAATAGTTGTGCCTAATTTAATATAGTATATTACGTACGGTATATGTATTGTATTATAAACTTTATATGTATGCATAGGTATGTATTTAAGTATATTTGTATGTAAATTCAATTGTGTAATATTATTACTAAGTATTTACAATGTTCTAAAATTATAAATTTCTCTTCTTTCATCTGCAATACTCTGTCGCTATGTCTTTCTTATTTTCCTTCAGAAAGGTTGCCTGGAAGAGATCGCTTTAAGCGATAAGGCCTTTGTACACTTTCCAAAAATCTGTACCTATTTTATTGTTATCCTTAATTTGTGTGCAACACTATCTATATATCTAGCGGGGAGGCAGACAGACAAAACAGCTCTAGCTTACTATTGTCCAGTGATAATCGTTAACTGACGCCTTCCACACGGACAAAGTCACGGCTAAAACATAGTGTAGAACAATGAAAGGTCCAAGTATACTGGATATAAAATGGAGCGAAAAATAAAGAATCTTTGAACTGGCCTGTTACTTGCTTAGTATAAAACGGTGGTTGCGTTCTATTATGAAATCATTCTTTTTAGTGGTAAGGTAGTAGTGACATCAAAATGTGCTCAGTAATATTATATGTGAGTTTATTTGTGATATATATTATTAAGAATATGGAAGTTCGTGCACTGAATATGGATTTAAATAAATAAAATGTTACATTTGTTATGGACAAATACGTAATATAAACTAACTTTCCATACAAAATTAGTTGACCCGTTTAATTTCTTAAAAAGTGACGTTTTTAAAATTTCCCAAAAAAGTTTTAGTTTTTAGATAAACTTTAATAAGTTCGTCATTTCTTGATGGTTTTTTTAGTTCTTTATTTAACAAAAATTACAATATATAAGTTACAGTAATGTCCACAGAAATGGAAGCCCATTTGTATGTGAACAGAGCGCTCACGTGATCAGTACATTAGTCTACACCCATCTACAAGAAATGCTTGTGCAGTTCTTGCTTTAGTAATCCACCTGATGCAATGTATTTTAAATCGGATGGCAGAGAATTCCAAATTTTAGCCATAACATACCCGTGGTATATTTATAGCGCATATTTTGTGTATGATTCTAATTGCAATCAGATAATATAATCTAAAAAGATTTCATTTGCCAAAATCATTTTTGTAGAACATAGCTACGCGCGAAAAACATAACCCTCCCTTTGGCTCAGACCGGGTAAAAGTACTGTCTGAAATCTAAACACTCCATATTTTTCTTTCCCGACTCGATCATCGCAATATTGTGAGATTATCACCCCTCTCCTCGTCCATTGCTTCTTCACCGAACACCATAAACACGACAGCACGGCCGCATGCAGTAATTCAGTGCACGCCATTCCACACTGACACTGCCCTGGTACTATAAACATACCGGGTTGTATTTCGTCAACAATCGCTCTTCATTATTAATCGGTTAAAGACAGGCAAATTAAACACATTGCCGTGTGGTTTCCGGTAGAGTAGAATAGGACCACTCCAACTCTTCCCGTGGATGTCGTACAAGGCGACTGAGGGAATACATTATAAAACATCAATCAGGCCTCCCCAACCCGTCTGGCCAGCGCGGGGAGTGTAGGCCAAATCCTCCGTCTGTCTCCGGCAGATGAGAGAGGGTTGTGCTCCTGCAGTGGAGACAACAATAACCTGATGATGATGATGATGAAATTAAACACAATCAAATTAAACATCAATAACTAATCAATGTCTAATACCTATCTAACTCTATTTAATTTTAAGTTTTATATATAAGTAACATTAATTAATACGGTCTTGTTTCGTAAATATAGTTACTGTCTCAATCTTCACGATGTATTGGTAGGCTGTGTCAAAGCAAAGCAAATAATTTTTTCTTTTTTTTTCTTTTTAAAAAATAAATTGTCTCTCTAAATAACTTATTAATAAATATGTCAGATAAAATTCTTAAAATTAAATAAATCAAGATAATGAGTTCTGAATTTTCGAAACGATAAAATGCCTGCTTGACAAGCCAGGCGCAGTCTCTTTTTGAAAATAGGTAGGCTCGGAGAGCTGGTGACCTCAGTGGGAAGTCGGTTGTACGCCATGGGATCCATTACTCGTAATGTACACATACAGGGTTGTATTTCATCTGTGACCGGGAGCAATGCCCATGATGCTTACGTTTATCAGATATGTTGGTTTTGGCCATACCAGTCAGTGGCGGCCATAGCTTATCTGGCGTCAACCTAGCTAGTCTCTGCTTCATGTGTCGCACATTAAAAGGCATCGTAAACATTGCGATGAATTTTTATGTGCGACACGTAGTTTGCTTAACGCACCAACATGGCTATACTGACGCATGATATCTTGAACCACTGTTGGGGTTGATCACAGTCGCAGGTATACTAGGGCAAACAGTATAGGTGTTATGCCTAGGTAGTTTTAACGCTCTTGCTTGTCCGGTATATCAGCTAGCAGCGTGCACCGCGCAGGTGAGGTTAGCAGTTGCACTTGGTATTTTGGTTCCCGCTTAGATCACTACTATAATCTATAACAAAATATTCTGTCAGTTGTCTAAAATACCTCAGAAAAAATACTGTCTACTCTAAAGTGTTGGTTTGCCGTGTGGTTTCCGGTAGAGTAGAATCCACTCCAACTCTTCCCGTGGATGTCGTACAAGGCGACTAAGGGAATACATTATAAAACATCAATCAGGCCTCCCCAACCCGCCTGGCCAGCGCGGGGAGTGTAGGCCAAATCCTCCGTCTGTCTCCGGCAGATGAGAGAGGGTTGTGCTCCTGCAGTGGAGACAAGAATAACCTGATGATGACTCTAAAGTGTTGGTTTCGGCAACCTGCTATTTTCATGTCACAACCTGGGGTGTACTCTGTAAGCATTTTCTACTCTCTAACGAATCATATCATAATAGTGAAAAGCATTTGACGCTTTATTACGACTGAATATGTCCCATTTTCCTTTATAAGTACAAAATGGTTTTTTAGTACGATGGAAATTATTCGAAATGCTTAGTATGCCCCAGGTTGTCACATGAAACTAACAGATTGCCGAAATCAAAGATACCCGCCCGCCGCATCGGTGCCGCACCAAATAAGCTCTCTTATGTTTTCACAGCCCGTACATCATTGCATCCTTTTTACGCCCAACCACATTGTGATAATAATATTGAGGCATGGCGTGGCTGTTGCCCAGCTCCCATTATTTATGGCAACATTTACCATTTATGGGCAATGCACTCAAGTTGGATTTATTGCACAGTTTGCTACAAGTTTCTAGGCCATTTGCTCAGTTCGAAGCAGTGTTTACTGCTCGAAGTGCAAGGTGCTTCCAAGTTGGTTGTAACGATAAGTCGTTACAAGTATCTAAGGATACTCTGCTGTCAATAAACTTTGTCTAATCTGTTTAGTGTATAGGAAGTCTGCCAATCCAGACTTGGTTTACAGGGAGCGATCATTCCGGTTAACCCCTCCACCAGTGCTGGACAGTGACACATTTTTTGAATAGTTGTGCTACTGTCCCCCAGTGGGGGACAACGACACAACTTTTAATTTAGTTCCGTTGTCCACCACGGGTGGACAGTTACATGCATTTTTATAATGTTGGACAGTGGTGGACAGTGGCACAACTTTAAAAAAGGATGACTGTCCACCACTACCGTTAGGTAAGCAGTGAATACTATGAGCAGTATCTCGTGTTGAAGGTGGGCCTTTGTCCAATAGTGGGACGCATATAGGCTTTTGATTTCACTACTAAATAGGCAGAACAGTGTATATTGTTTTGTTTGTTTTTTCTTCAATATTTTGGAAAATACATTTTTAAATGAATTTGCCTTTTATCCATCATTGTTTTATTCATCTTTGTTCCAAACTTTTTTTAAAATCTAACAGACGTACATACAGACGGACAAAACACGTTGTTATAAGATTCATTTTAATGGAACTCTAAGAACAGCGATTCAATACTATAACGATTTCTTATTTATTGTATTAACTGTTTAAGTTCTAAACATGTGCATCGAAAGTGCAATACAGCGAAAGTTGTTAACGATGTACAAAAAACATCAATTGTTACATTAAAAAAAAGTAAGAATATATTGTAGAGTTCAAGTCACGAACACAATAAAACTTTTCGGTGAATGGATGACGAAACGGCGACGGGAAATGGTTTCATAACTCCACTCTAATTCGTGTTTAATCATCAGCGCTATGCTTACATTGTATTTGAACTGGGTTATTTGTTAATCGCTCTTTGTTTTATACAACTCGAGGCTTCTAAAATCCTAGTATATTCGTCTGTTAATTTGCGACGCTTTATTTGGAAGAATGCAGAATTATACCACAGTGCTTGAAGACAAAAGTCTTCAACCAGTGCGTCCTATCCGTAATGGCCTATGGCGCCGAAACGTGGACACTAACAGTGTGGCTAATATGATTCTCTTTGCTAGTTAAGAAGACCATAAAGTGTTTTGACAACCTTTTGGAAACTGTGAAAAAGGGGTCAAACTGGTATTCTAGAACTCTACGACTGAAGAATTCTAATTCTGCAATTGGCGAAGAAACTCTAGTAATTTTCATAGAGTTATAGCACACCAGTTTGACTTTTTGTCCCTATTTTGTCAATTTACAAAAGGTTGCCGAAAATATTTACGGTCTTCTTAGCTCTCATTGGTGTAGTGAAGTGATGACTGTAAATATATTGTAAAAACGAACATTGTTATAAGTTTGTCTACTAACAAATATGGATCTTGTAATTTGAATAAAAAGTTTTATTATTATTATTAGCGAGAAAAAAAGTAGCACTCCTGCTTATATGAGGATAAAAATATACCACTATTACGTAAGTAGCTGCTCTCATTATTAATGTAGATTCAGTAGCCAGCCACATTATTAAGTAATAAAAAATAAAATAAATTCTCAGACATTCACAAAAATTATCCAATCCCAAACTAGGCAGAGCCTGGGCTTACTAGATAACGGATACAGATACTTAAATAAATATATAAACATCCAAGTATTGAGTACAAACATTCATATTCATCATACGAACATTTGCCCCTAGCGAGATTCGACCCCGCAGCCTTATTACTTTTTAATAATGTGTCCGGCTACTGAATCAGTTCTAGGCAACACCATTTATAATGGGGGCGGCTACTTACGTAATAGTGGTATATTTTAAACCTTATATAAGTAGGAGCGCTACTTATTTTTTCTCAGAGTAGAATTGTACATCATCATCATCAGGTTATTTTTGTCTCCTCTGCAGGAGCACAACCCTCTCTCATCTGCCGGAGACAGACGGAGGATTTGGCCTACACTCCCCGCGCTGGCCAGACGGGTTGTACATAAATAACATTAACCAGCAGACATTTTTCTTTATTTCCAGCTGGTAAGCACGCTGGTCGTTTCTTCGTCGGTAGCTGACCAATCACAATGGACGCCATACAATATGAACTTCCAGTACAACCAACCGCAGCTTCAGCAGTGGGCCCAACAACAATTCGATCAACAGGTAGAGAATTTATTTTTAACACTATTTTCATCAATATAAACGTCCCCAATAGTATGCCACTTTTCGTGGGCTGTCCTTTGAGGGATTTGACATAACCATGACGCCTGGCAGGCGGATTGGTGATCGCAGTAATGATCTTAATATATACAGGAGAACGCCGCCCGGCCCTGATGCAATCCCTTAGTCGCCCTGACGACACCCACAGGAATATTTTACCATAAGCAATTTACAGAGGTTGGCATTTGAACACTAGGTGTTGCTGTGCCCCGTTTCTTCCGTAAAAGCCCCACAATATTCATTACAAGGTCCCTTTGATGTTATCCGTAAACCACAAGATTTCTGTTGGAGCGTTAAAATGTAAGAACCCTTTCAAGATAAATCGTGCGTAGAAAGTACTTGTTATAAACGTGGTTCCGTAGAAATTAATGAGTATTCTGATGGCTTAAAGGTCTTGTAACCAAGCCAAAATATCCTTAAAAAAATAAAAATGAGTGTCTGTAAATGTTAAATGTTAGTTGCTAATGTTGTCAATAGATGGCGTTGCATTGATTTCAACTGTCATTGTCAACGAGACTCACTCTAAGGTAAACGTAAAAATTCGTAACATAAAAGTAAGTAGATTTAAAAAAAATATGGCCTGACTCCACAGGTTTTCTTGCATTTCAACATACATATTATTGCTAATTACTTATGTTGATATCTGTAGATACGTCAGTGCCCCCTATCTAGATATTTGTTATAACTATTAAGAGCTACTTTTATCGCTCATTGCTTATTAATTCTTTATTACCTCACTAGATGGCACTATCTCTATGTTACGTCGCAAACTCATAATAGTTTGTTATCTATGGACTTTCAATTGCTGACATGATGATCTATGGTTTTATACTGATGATGAATATTTCAACGTAAAATCCGACGAGCTGCTCTCCGCCAGGTCTACGCTGACCTAAGAGACACGACAGCTTTTGTACACTTTCTGCTACCCTTTAAGGACACACAGGTTCCACCATTCCCCACTGACCCCTGAACACTAAAATCGTAATGTTTTGTAAACGGAAAATATAAAAGATCGTAAAGCGGCCTTACGACGTGGGGACAGCCTGTATATTTGTTTTACTATAATCCCAAGCACCTAGGGGATACAGGTGTCTTAACTCGTTATTTGTAACCTCATTTCGTACGGAGGGGATTTCTTAAAATACAACCTGAGTTAGCCTTTGGGGATTTCGTAACTGTCCCCGTTTGGGAAGTTCCGTCATATCTTATCGTCGCGTATACCACAGTGTCTGAAGTCAAAAGTCTTCAACCAGTGCGTCCTACCGGTAATGACCTACGGCGCCGAAACGTGGACACTGACAGTGGGACTAGTCCGAATACTCAAGGTCGCTCAGTATACCCATACTTCGACCGACCTCAATTTTTTAGTTACCAATTTTACTAGTCCAGTATAAAAACCACAACCCACAGAATAACAGCAAGTAATCTAATAACGTAACTTGACGTTATTGAATAACGGTTACCTAACGAAAACGAAAGTTAAAAAAGCTTATAAGCTCATTGGAAACGACCGGCAACGAGACGCCATTGTCTTTTTTTGAAATTGCAACCGAACCGCTGTAAATTGACTAGAAGAATTCTTTTTTTACAACGCGGGGAATTCCTGCAGACAAAAGTGTTTGCGAGGATAGAAATTACGATTCATAAAGTTGTACTTTTAAGCAAAGTAACTTGAGGAAGGTTAGTCCTAGTTCTAGACATCATAAGTCCTATTTATTGTCACGGTCGCATATTTCATTACACAAGTAGTAGTAAAAGTAAACGATCTCTATGTACTACTAGATGGAGCGTTGCAAACAATCGCTCTGTTCCACGCAAGTAGCCACAACTCTTTCATATTCACAATGAAACTTGTGCAGTTACTACGCAGAACATTTAATTATTACTAAATATTGACGCTACGGTTAAATAATGTCAATATTTAGTAAATAATTAAATGTTTTGAGTAGTAACTGCACAAGTTTCAAAGTGAATGTGAACGAGTTGTGGCTACTTGCGTGGAACAGAGCGATTGTTTGGAACGCTCCATCTAGTAGTACATAGAGATCTTTGTAAAAGTATTAGTTTATTTAGTATCGTTTGTTATGTATGTATACACATGTTTTCCCTCAAGAAGTTTTCTCTGTCGCTGGTAGGCCAGCAGAAATCTCTTAAAGAGATATGCATAAAAAAAAATTCTAGATTTATTGTTTTGTATGTTGTTTTTCATTTTTTGTGTGAAATAAATAAATAAAAGTTTTGCGATAGTAAACTTTAGTAAGGTTTGAGGTTAAGTTCTCTGTTTTAATAAGAGCAGTCGACACCTCTTTTATCTTTTCCTCGCAAAGTACACAAAGATAATATGTGTCGCATAATATACTGTCACTATCAACAACAAATCCTAAAGTATACATTATTTTGGATTCCCTATTTTAGTTAATCGACTATCTTCTATATCTACGTATATAAGAAGAAACTGACTGACTGACATATCAACGCAAAACCCAACCCGTTGAGTCTAGAGGCTTGAAATTTTGCACAAAGTTTCGTTAGTTAGCATAGGCGAAGGAAGGGTTTTTCAAAATTTATCTAAGGGGGTCAAATAGGGGTTTAAAGTTTGTATGGGACAATGGTTCTCCTCGGACAATAAAAACTTACTCCACGCGGGCGAAGCCGCGGGCGTTTGCTAGTTTGTTATACAATGGTGTCATTCGAATTTCAATAAGAAAATGAAAATAATATTAGTCATCGAAATCTTACTGTAAACTATTGTAAATAGTAGAAAATCTTGATATTGTGAAAATAGTTTTACTAGGGTACCTAGTCTACTTATAATTTCTGATATTTCATTTCTTTTTCTAACCCGTTTTCATTTTCTTACTGATATTCCACTGAAACTTAAAGAAATGAAAACTAGAAAATGAAATCCATTTTTTTATTCGAGAAACCACGACAACTGCGAATGGTCATTAATAAATGTTTATTTATTATTTAGTTAATTTATTTATATATAGTATATTATGCACTTTTTGCCCCCTCGCTCTTAGTGCCTTGTCTCACACCCTGTAAGGTTGGCTGTAAGAGATCTCTTTTAGAGATAAGCTCGCCTTTGTACACAAATTTGTAACTGTATTTACTTTTAAAATTTGTGCAATAAAGAATATCATATTTTAATCGGAAAGTCAACTTATAGCTGATGCTTCCATATTGCAGTCGACTTGTTTATTTCCTTTTAAGAAATTGTCTACAGTTTTTAAACATGTTTCTGATGTGGCAGATACAACAGATTCTCGCAAATGGTTCCATCTGGATGCAACCTTGTTAATTATTATTAATAAATACTATAATATAACAATTATTGTTACAGTTACAAGCAAGCGACTACTCGGGTGGGTATGATTTTGGAGGACACGGGGACGCGTCTTCCGGCGGCCACGAATCCGGCGGCGGCGGTAACGACTTCGGTCACAGTTTCGGCGGCCACGAATTCGGCGGTCAGGACTTCAAAGCACACGCTTACCCTGTCCACCAACACGTAGAAGAAGAAAATCCTGAACAGATAAAACACTACAAAGAAGTCGTCGTACCGCAACCGAAGAACGTGGAATTCAAGGTCCCCCATCCGATTTTAATACCGGTACCGCATCCAGTACCGATTCAGGTTCCAGTACCGAAAGCGGTAGTAATACCGATTATAAAGGAAGTATCTATACCCGTTGAGAAATCAGTACCGTATCCCGTTGAGAAGATAGTTCATGTGCCGAAGATTAAAGAGGTACCTTTTGAGGTAGTGAAACATATTATTGTAACGGTGGAAAAACCGGTACCATTTAAAGTACCGGTCTATGAAACTATTATTCACACGAAAAAGGGATCTCATAAGATTTAAATTGAGATTTAGGACGACTGAAAAACACCTAAATTATATCTTCAAACGTATGTCGTGTCTCAGACTGCTCAGCTATAAATTTAGATGTGATGATCACTAAAAAAATTAATCGGTTAATAGTATTGGGATCTCAAAGTTCCCATAAAAACTTTTAGCTCGATTATGTTTTTTTAATTTTAAAGCATATTTGAATGATGAGATATTTCTTCATCATGGTTTCGCTTCATCGTTTCCATCATTATAAATTGACTAGTTATTTTCCCAGAGACGAAAAGTAAAGTAATTAGTATTTCAATTTACTACGTTGTATAAGTTTCTTATCGGAACTTATTTTCTAGTAAAAATCATTAGCCTGTACATCTGTTTTCCGCTTTAATTATCATATTATTCATAATATTAATTTTCATTATCCTTGCTATATGCCTTCGATGTTTATTTTGACTGTGACAGTTACGAAAGTTTTTAGAGTAACATCAAATCCATGGTCACCCCAGCCATAACCTTTTCCCGTGGTTTGTGTCAGCTGCTTAAGCGTACGAATTAGACGATTGCTGTAAATTGTTTTTTGTTGTTAAGTACTGTTGTTAGTTGTTTATTTTGTTGATTGTTATGTCTGTTGTTGCGTGATTGTGCGCGTGTTATGTACCTGTTGTTGTTAATATTATTTTATTCTTAAGGACTATTAAAGACTTTTGTTCTTAAAGTTGTGTCTTTATCTTTGATTTCGATTTCTATTAGATAAGATTGAGGTCAAGCGTGAACCCCCACCTAATATTAAACAAACAAAAAAAAGATTTATTACATTGATGATGCATTGTCATATATAGACATCAATATGTATTGTCTATTGTTTGCAGTAGAATCTTTTGATGATCATTCCAACCCTTATTTGGTGATCATAATGTATCTATAGAAATCAGTGATCATGTCTCCATGAAACATAACTCAGTACTGTATTTGATTTCAAATTTACAACACTCCGAGTCTTGTAAAGTAACAAAAGTAACAAAATAATTTAAAAATATATATATTTGGATATAAATAAGGACTTAAACAGTGATGATTATTTGAGAATTTTAGTGGATTTAAAAGATTTAAATAACGATAATGAAGCTAAATCTACCATTACTGAAACTAATAATAAAATTAATAATATTACTAATGTTATTTGTGATTTTATTTATGATGTCAGCAGTTTTGTACAGTGCACGATATTGGCCAGATGTTTATAACTACATAAACGCGAATATAACTATAAAAACTATACCAACTATATCCGAGTTGAATCTGACTATTCAAATTGATTATACAACTGAAATCTATTATACAACTGAATCTGATTATACTGACATAACCACTGATGCGTTTGATGATACAACTGATAAATTTGAAGATTTTTTCCCTGAAAGAAAGAAGAGGCAAATTAAAATAGAAGAAGCGAATAAAGATTACATAGAATTACCAAGAAGTGTTGTAGTAGATTACGTTTTTATCAACGAGGAGTGGACGACGGAAGTGGATGAAGTGAAATTGTCTTTAAGAGATTCGAAAGATGTTGAAATAGTAACTGAAGCTATGGAAATGGAAAGGGAATATCAAAGACTGGTAAGTTACATTATGTGTCATCATCATCAGGTTATTTTTGTCTCCACTAAAGGAGCACCCTCTCTCTTCTGCCGGAGACAGACGGAGGATTTAGCCTACACTCCCCGCGCTGGCCAGACGATATGTGTAAAGGGTTAGAAAGCACGTGTGGCATTCCAGACTCGGTTTTAGGGTGACATCGCACTTGCAGCATTTTACTTAATCGTTTTTACAAGTGAGTTTATAAGCCTTTTTCAACTTAGTGAAGTTTCCGAAGATAGTAACAATAATAAATATAAATAAATATATCAGACATTCATACCAATTATCCAGTCCCAAAATAGGCAGAGCCTGTGCTATGGTTAATGATAACGGATAGACATACTTAAATAAATATATAAACATCCAAGACTTGGGTACAAACATTCATATTCATCATACGAACATTTGCCCCCGGCGGGATTCGAACCCGCAACCTTCGGCGTGGCAGTCCGAGAGCTACCCGTTCCGCCACGGAGGACGTCAAACTTGTATAACACGGTGAAGGTTGGCTTATTTGCTTCCTCCAGTGACGAGCCGCGCGTAGGCCGCGCGAGCAAGTTCTGAAAATATCGTTCTGCGCGGAAAATAACGAGTTTGGACAAAAAAATCGGTATTTTAGAGAATAGAGTATAATCTATGGTTTGACGTTAGCAATAATCAGTTTGCCATTTAAATACATTTCTACTTACCCCGAATGTTTTTTTTTTTAAGTTAGTGAAATATCCAAAGTTTTATAACACAGTGAAGGTTGGCTGGGAGAGGCTATGTTCGCTCGCTTGGTGCAGTAGCCCTACAATAATTTACACGCACACACTCACGTGTACGGACAGGCTTGTGCCTCTGTAGTAGTAGGTAATTAAATATGTTCGGAGTGTCGGGGGTGTTGGTAATATGCAACGATCTCTATGTACTACTAGATGGCGCGTTCCAAACAATCGCTCTGTTCCACGCAAGTAGCCACAACTCTTTCACATACACAATGAAACTTGTGCAGTTACTACGCAGAACATTTAATTACTACTAAATATTGACGCTACGGTTAAATAATGTCAATATTTAGTAAATAATTAAATGTTCTGAGTAGTAACTGCACAAGTTTCAAAGTGAATGTGAAAGAGTTGTGGCTACTTGCGTGGAACAGAGCGATTGTTTGGGACGCTCCATCTTGTAGTAGATAGAGATCGTTGGTAGTTGTAGATCTTGTATGGAATACCGGGGGTGGTTCTGTCTGCCTCGGGCCTTAGATGTGAAATTTGACGAAATCCTTTTTAATTGATAGCTTCATTTGTGGAAACTATGCAACATTTTAATTAAAGTTTCTATACGAGCGGTTCCAGTCATTCTTTGTCTGCGCGCTACCAATTCGGCTGCCATTACGTTTTTTCATGCAATCCGCCACAGTTCAACTATTGTTGTCACACCTCACTGGTTACCTAAACTTTGTCTTAAGCTTTGCTCTCAAATTGGCTATAATCTACGCTAATTGTGCAACCATCTATCAAAGTCAACCGTCTACACGCACGCGGGCCCAAGGTGAACTCAGCTATACTAAACAATTGTTAGATAGGGCCATAAGCATAGCGACTTAGAAATACGATGTTAGGTAACTGTATTGCACTTTAATACGAATTTTAGTATCATCAGCCTGAACCCGTTCCTCGGTTCTTCTCAACCAGTCGCTGCTTACGCAGATCGTCGCTCCATCTAGCCATGACGCGTCTTACACTACGCCTGCCCAGTCGCGGTCTCCACTAGAGAACTCGATTACTCCAGCGGTAATAGGTTCTCCGGCAGATGCGACCAGACTTTTTTGAGCTCTGTCGAAATGCATAAGCGCTCGTATACTCGTTTAATAGAGATCGAATATAAATGCACTTCAACATTAAACAGTCTATAATAGTCCACTAGCTAAAGAATATACATAGTTTAAAAAAAACCACATATTTCTATCATTCCTTCCCTGGAAAATGTCCATACATTTTCTTATTAATTTTGAAAAGTTTCTATGAGACAATAATAAATTGGCGTCGTTTCTAATTACGTCGAAATCGAGATTATTTATTAGTTTTTTATATACCTACTGTTTTTTTGAAATAACATATTTTAGGTTATAAAGTTTTCTTGTATCTAGTTCAGTTTAATCGATGGAACAATATAGATTTTCAAAAGGGGGTTATTATAAGTTAAAACTTACTTAATGACTAGATACTTAAAAAAGCGGCCAAGTGCGAGTCGGACTCGCCCATGAAGGGTTCCGTACCAGCAAGTAACATAATATAAAAGTTATAGTAGTTCGTTGTAACTTTGATCGATGTTTTAATAATATTATTGTGGTTTACGATTTATGACGTATTAAAAAAAAACTACTTACTAGATCTTGTTCAAACCAATTTTAAGTGGAAGTTTACATGGCAATGTACATCATATATTTTTTTTAGTTTTATCATTCCCTTATTTTAGAAGTTACAGGGGGGGGGACACACATTTTACAACTTTGGAAGATTCTCTCGCGCAAACTATTCAGTTTAGAAAAAAATGATATTAGAAACCTTAATATCATTTTTGAAGACCTATCCATAGATACCCCACACGTATGGGTTTGATGAAAAAAAAATTTTTGAGTTTCAGTTCTAAGTATGGGGACCCCCAAAATTTTTGATTTTTTTTCTATTTTTGTATGAAAATCTTAATGCGGTTCACAGAATACATCTACTTACCAAGTTTCAACAATATAGTTCTTATAGTTTCGGAATAAAGTGGCTGTGACATACGGACGGACAGACAGACAGACAGACAGACAGACAGACAGACAGACAGACATGACGAATCCATAAGGGTTCCGTTTTTGCCATTTGGCTACGGAACCCTAATAAAAATGTAAGTAAGTTTGTTAATTTCTTTAATCAGCTATTCAATTATTCTTGCTCTGTCAGAAGTAAAATTATTATTGTTTCCAATATTAAAAAAACGTATAAATAATCCATATACACCCTATTTAAGGCTAAATATTCTGGTGCATAAGAATATATTGACAAAATATCTACATTCCACAAATAATGTGCTATATTATTTAGTCTAGAGACCGAAATCTTATCCATCTATAATGTTGGAGATTTTCATATGCGTTTTTCTCTCTCGTCTCGTGGCCCCAACTTAATTCCTATCATTTCACAGCAAGATGCATCTTAAAGCCTTATTAATAAGCCTCAAGATGTTGGTTCAGTTAACTTTTATTAACTGTAGCGAAACATCGTGCGTTGACTTTTAAACTATGTTAGAGTTTATCGGTAAATATTAAAATCAACATGGATTTGAAACTGTTTATAATCTGCACTCTTGTGATACTGGTGGACGATGTGAAAAGTGATTGTGATGACTATTTGAAGTGTTTAGGAGATATTATTAACAACTTCTTCGGTTACAAGGAAAATAATTCAACACTAACTGACATTAGAAACAATACAAAAGTTCCTATGGATAAACTGGAATATGATAATGTACAAAATACATCAATAAGTATTTTTGAAATAACAGATCTACAAAAAAGTTTGAACAGAATTTTATCAGATGTCACCACTTTGATAAAAGATGAAATTGAAGGAAAACTGAAAATTAAATCAGAATCTGATAGTTTTAAAACTGTGAACAATGAAACTGAAATTTTAATTAAAACATTTGATTTTGATGAAGTTTTGGGGGAATTAGATAACAAAGACGATACAACTAATAATGAAACGAAAAAGATTACAGGACCCATTGATGAAATCGCAGCAAGTATTGAGCACAGTGATGAATATTTCAAAGATTTGGTTGTGAGTTCACGAGAATTAGTGGCAAATAATAACACTGGTGTAAAAATGGTACTTATTCCAGATAACAATAAAATTTACAATGATGCTGGCCAACTTTATAAAAACGACAATAATACGTCTCTATTTCACTTTGATCTTAATTCAAACACAGAAAGTATTTTAGATAATAAAGGAGGACATGTAGATCTAAAATCAAATCCCAATGCAGAATTAATGGATAAAAAAACTAAACTTCAAGTGTATAATATAGAAGAAATAGTGCAGTTCCCAATGGTGTTACCACTACCAAAGTTAATAGGTGATAACATTGCAGATGAGAGGACTAAAACTATAGAGTCTATAGATAATTTAAAAACAAATATTGATAATAAAACAGCTCTTCGAGTTCAACCATTTTATCCAAACTATATTCCTTTGAGTATTTTGCAATATGAAGAAGAAAGTGCAGTGTCAAATTCAACTGAAGAATTGTCGGTAAATAAAACTGTAGTGTTATCAAAACGGGATGAAATTAAGGAAAAAAGTAAAATAGAGACAACAACCGACAAGAAACAAGAAAATGTAACAATATTTAAAACAAAAATACCAGAAAATATTTCTAATGACGCAGAAATAATTCAAGATATTATAGTTTCAAATCCAACAGTTATAAATAATACAAAAACTGTTGTGTCATCTGAAGTAACACATACGTACGATATAAAAATCTTTAACAGTGGAAAGATAGAAGATACTAAATTAGAAGAAAAGATTAGTGATACTGATGATGATAACGAAGTAGACATAACTGACTTCGAAGATTACTATAATGATATTCAAAATGATAACACCACAGATTATCCTATAATAGACTATATAGAGCTATATAAAGATACTACGAATGAAGATGTGGAATACGATGCAACAGAAATACCAACAGTAGTAGACATTAATAATGTGAAAGTTAGTGACCTGGATAATGCAATAGAATATTCTGTGATAAGTGATGAGCGCTTGAGAAATGACCCAGACAATGGAACTTACGTAAGTATGATATAAGTTTAGCATATAATAAAAACTATTGAGCTTGTGTTTTCATAATAATTCGGTCATCTTTTCTTTGTTCTCTCATTACCACGGATCGGAATCAGGTAGGTCATTTATGTAAGTATTTGCGACGAAAATATTTCGGCATTTTTCCGAGATATATATGAGCATGGGCTGTATGAAAGAGGGCGCTGTAATTTTTTTTTAAATATCTTAGAAATTGTTCACGCTGTTTGAGATAGAGAAAAAAGGGAAATATGGACTGCCTGGACTTAAAAATGGCTTATCAGTAGATTTAAGAGTCCGGAAACTGTCCATATTAATCTATCGTGTCATATTTTAGTCAACAATGACACTACCTGGTAATATCAAACGAGATAACTTCTAAAACTTTTTTGCATCTCATTCTATAAATAAATATTTGAGGAGCGTTTAGCAAAACTCTAGGGGCCATTTTCCGGGTATCAAAATGTCATTACCTCCGTCATTGTGTTTCGTTACTTAAATATGAATGTTGAAAATGTTTTATGAGACGAGAATGAAATAATAATGGATTTCTACGCGTTTGCATTTGTGACACACTGTGGGTTACTTTGGCGAGCTCTATTAACCTCACACCCTCGACACTCCGTACAAACTAACCATGAACTAGTGGTTATTTCGTTTATGAAACGAACGTACTGGCGCATCAGGATGTCCGCACACGTTTGTGTGTGCGCATAAATAATTTAAGGTCTAGACGATCGAGAGAGAGACCGTTATAGGTCAACAACATAGGTGCTTTTCTTTCTAACTTATAATGTCCCGTGCAAGCTGGTTAGTTTAACTAAATATAGTATTGACTTCATCACGATTTTTTTTCAAGTATCAGCATACCAACCTACGAAAATCTATTTATGATTAAAATTAAAGGTCAAGTGAGAGATTTTAATTATTTCATTATATATATTACTAGTTTGATTATGCATATGTGAATGGTTATAAATGTTCAATAAAGCAACACCGAACTGGGTGAAGAGTAGAGGGAATTTTGTCAAATAAGATTGATTGTGGACTTATCAATATGTTTTATTGAATTCCATGTAAATTTATGCTTAATTAATAGAGCAATTACCTGGGACTGTGCCTATACTTAGTAGTTGTCGAATTAACGATTAACTTATTCTGATCGACTAATTTGTTCGGAATAGAAAATTATTTATTAAAGAAACCAGGGCTCACTTTGTTAGTATGACTTAATACTATTTTAGTAAAAACAATAATTTAACATTTTAAATAAATTAAATTTTGTTCGGAACGTTTCTACGCCAACATACTCGATTTGTCGCAGTTCAGTTTGCTCGCGATCATATTTGTACTATTAGCTTTACGTTCTTCACAGCAGTGTGTCACCAAGCATCGCATTCGCGTGGGCAGCCGTCGAGAATTCAAATCAATCATTCCTGTGGAAAAAAATACGGAAAAATGTGAAAAAAACATTTTTATTGAACGCCCTGCTGACTCATACATTATCGTCCCTCCATGAGATTTGTATGACTTTTGTATGGTATTTGAGACGATTTTTCACTGCGTGAAACATCCGGAAAATTACGTATACCATTTGCACTTTAATTTAATTTTTATTTCAAATTCAAATTCAAATTAGTTTATTGCATAGCTATAGGTACAAAATGATATTAAGTTCTATGTATAACCTCTAAAGCTTACCGTAATGGTGTACATATTTTACAATAATCTAAATAAAAAAATAATTAATTAATAAAATTGTTAATAAAATTTTATCAATGTCAAGTTATGGGATGAATACAAACACAATTAATAACATCAAATACCTACGTCAACAATATCCCAATAACTTACACATGTCAAATAAAAAACAGAAAAAAATCTACTCCAAACTATATACAAACATCCCTACCATTAGGTGATACTCTTATCGTCTAGAAGCTCCTGCACACTATAGTATAATTTCGAGATCAGCCACTCATTCAAGGCTTTTTTAAACTTTCCTACTTCTAAGTCTTTAAATCTATCTGGGATGCTGTTGTATACCCTTATGCACATGAAATATAGACTTTTGTGGTACAATGCGGATACATGGCCACCCTTGTAAAGAAGCTTATGGTTCCTTCTCAGATTCCTGTTGTAAATACTGACTGTTTGAAAGAGATGTAAATGTTTCTTTACAAACATGCTAACTTCCTTTATGTACAAACTAGGGAGTGGCAGTACCTTGTATTTTGAAAATAATGGTTTACATGACTGTCTTTGTGATAGGCCACCAAGCGCTCTTATGCAACGCTTTTGGATTCTAAACGCTTCTACAAAGTTTACTGAATTACCCCAGAATATTAGACCATAGCTTAAAGTGGACTGCACGTAACCAAAGTAGGCCATTAGCCCCGCTTTCTCAGATGAACAGTGCACTATCCGTCTCAAGGGGTACGCAAATCGTGATAATTTGTCACATAAACTCTGAATGTGTGCCTTCCAGTCACAATTACTATCGATAATGAGACCTAAGAACTTTGTTTGATTTACTTGCTCTATCTGTTCAGAATGGTATGCAATATTTAAGTTTAAGGGTCTTTTTTGTAGGAGTTTCTAAGTTCGGTTTCTAAGTTTAAGTCTCTCTTTTGTAGGAGTGAAATTGCATAATATGTGTTTTTGTTACATTTAAGTGAAGCTCGTTTCTGTCCATCCATTGTATGATATCCCTCAACGTATTATTTATGTCCTGTTCGTATTGATTCCTACAGTCACACTTAACTACAGCCGTGCTGTCGTCAGCAAATAACAAATTTCACGTCTAACAAAATCATACAGCATATAAATATAATATATTGATAAGATAACTTTGCTTAATACCAACGGATGTCAATAACAAGATTTC
This sequence comes from Esperia sulphurella, assembly GCA_947086405.1. Taxonomy (NCBI): domain Eukaryota; kingdom Metazoa; phylum Arthropoda; class Insecta; order Lepidoptera; family Oecophoridae; genus Esperia; species Esperia sulphurella. Next base: position 10,193,434 of record OX352280.1, on the reverse strand, counting down.
ACATGATAAAAATGATCCAATATTAAAAAAAATACAGTACAGAAAAATAATAAACAATAATAATAATACATTTATTTCAGATTAATCCATAATGTTGTTAGTAACAGACTAAATATAACATTTACAAGACTTAAATGGGGAGTACGTAAATTAAAATTGAACACATGCATAATAAATATTATATAGATATGGGGTATGAGTGTGGGTGGGGGAATTAGGGGAGGGAGGGAAGGAGGGGACTAGTATGCCTACCTAATCAGACCTGTAGTGCAATTCTCTAAAATACAAAGTTACGTGCGAGTCTCACTCAAGTGACCTCACCCACTTCGAAACATAATCCACTGGCATTCTGTAAACATTCCAGAGCACTGGCGAAGGAAGTGAGTACTTTGTTCACTTGAGTGTTTGTATTTTAGAGAATAGCACTATTGATCCTAACCATAACTTTTCTTTTATTGAAACACGAAAGATGTGTTGCGTGAAGTTTGTTGCGCCGTTTCTTCTTCACAGCGCTAACACCTAGGAAGCGGTAGTCGATAAAAAAATGACGTGTATAAATGTACCAAGTGTACTCATATGCAATAAATGATTTTGACTTTTGACTTTGACACTTTAGGCACTATGCAGATATACAATTAATGGCGTTTCTTTTGGGCAAACAATATTTTTGTACGTGAAGTATTTTTATTGAACACAAATATGAACGATATAATATGCCAGTTACTCACCTATTGAAACAAACAACCACCAAATCCTTCTATTTTCTAGATAGATATAGATTTTTCACCAAGTGGCGTCTTTCACCTATCAACATAGTGGAAAACGAATTTCATTTTGAAATGGACGTAAAATGTTCTCCGTTCGAACGAAGCTTTGATGCCTGAATTTTGAATTTATTAAAGAGTTTTAGATATTCGAATTATATTGGTGACCAATAAAGGGGATGTTGAGGAATCTGTCATTGTGAAAGATGTGGATTGTCCATATTTATATTACTAATCTGAGTTTATACATGAACTAGTTGTTGCTGCGACTTCGTCTGCGTGGACAACTTAACATCACAAATTAGTATGTATTTCCCGTAGGAATGGGATGTTTTTTCGGGATAAAAAAGAAGTATAATGCTGAGATAAGTTAAGAATACGGTGGCAGGTGGAGTGGGGAAGGGGGAGTTTGGAAGCGGAAGCGGGAGAAAAGGGGAAAGGAGAGGGAGAAGAGACAACACATAAAAATGGACTTTATTAAAAAAATATATAACATCCTGTAGAGCACGCGAGACACAGCTAGTTTTTAAATAAATCCAGGAAAATTATCCATCTATTAACATAAACATTTCTTCACAAGTACAAAAAAGACACTACCTTATTCCGATCTCTGCTTATAAGGTACCATCTCCCCAACTTCTTACCCTATAAGGGTAGTAGAGTTGACGAAGCATTAAAAACCAAATAGAAAACAAACAAAATCGTAATAAAATAATTGTTTACGGTATTTTGTCGGGAAAGTTGTGCGATTTTTCCGTATAACAAATAAATTGTGGCCGTTGATAGCCGCTATCACGCGACGGTAGCCCATCAATCACTTCGTACAAAAGGGCCTCCGTGTTGGCAGGTCGCTATAAGGGTGTGGATGCGGCGGTTTTGTAAAAACTATAGCAGCTTCATTAACAGATTTCATTATATATAGTCACAGAACGACAGCACGACCTTTAGAAGCTCATCATCCTGTGATAAGTAGAGGGCAGGCGGGCCAGAGAAAGAGCTCCGACGAGGTGGTCAGACCCGGTGAGGAGGGTGGCTGGCGGATCCTTATATGAAGCGGTGCAGCTGGCCAATGACCGCTATGCGTGGAGGCGCATTTTATACGGTCGCGATCCTCAGCAGTGAGGGAACGACAGAGAAGAAGAAGAAGAAGAGAAGTCACAGAAACTCTATCAAGACAGAATGGTGGCGCTTGCCAACGATCTTCCATATCCTACTAATATTAAGAATGCGAAAGTTTGGATGTTTGAATGTTTGTCACTCAATCACGCTTCAACCATTGGACGGATCGTAATGAAACTTGGCACACATATAGGTTAGTTCCCGGAATAATAAACTTGTTTTACCAGGGTTAAGACTAAGTAAGGTCAGCAAATCGTTCACGGGGCAATGTATACGCTTCTACAACAAACTACCAGAGGAAATCTTAAATGTGACGGTCAGAAAGTTTAAGATTCACATTAAAAAACAACTTTGTAAGAAAGCCTATTATAAAGTAAACGATTATTTGAATGACAAAGATGCCTGGTACTAATGTTAACCAGCTTCGCAAAATCTTTATTAATTGTATGCAAACTTGATTTTTAAAAGATGTGTTGCGTGAAGTTTGTTGCGCCGTTTCTTCTTCACAGCGCTAACACCTAGGAAGCGGTAGTCGATAAAAAAAATGACGTGTATAAATGTACCAAGTGTACTCATATGCAATAAATGATTTTGACTTTGACTTTGACTTAGGACATAGGATAGTTTTTATCCCGAAAAACATCTCATTCCTAATACATATTAATTTGTGATGTTAAGTTGTCCTCACGGACGAAGTCACCACCACCACACACCTGCTTACAGGTGAACTCGAAAAGCAAAGGAAGAAAGTTGAAAATTTGTTTAGTGTTGTTAATCAACGATCTCTATCTTTGTACTACTAGATGGAGCGTTCCAAACAATCGCTCTTTTCCACGCAAGTAGCCACAACTCTTTCACATTCACAATGAAACTTGTGCAGTTACTACGCAGAACATTTAATTATTACTAAATATTGACGCTACGGTTAAATAATGTCAATATTTAGTAAATAATTAAATGTTCTGAGTAGTAACTGCACAAGTTTCAAAGTGAATGTGAAAGAGTTGTGGCTACTTGCGTGCAACAGAGCGATGCGAACGCTCCATCTAGTAGTACATAGAGATCGTTGGTGTTATTCCTCTTTCCCCTTTTTTTCCTCCCGCTCCCGCACCCACCCAATTCCAAAAATGACCAAGAAAAGTAATAGAACACTTATCCTTAGATCAACCAATTCTTTTTTTGCAAATATTTTCAATGTAGAAACACGCGAAGTTTACGGTTTTATTTATTAGACTATTTAAAAAACACAGGGGAGGAAAGTCGCCTTGCGGCGTTTGTCAGAATCACGCAAAGTGTCGATAATTCGTCTCTGCCTACCCTGGGACCAAGGCGTGAGCATTATGTAGGTATGCATGCATCGGACTGAGAATGGCAAACTCTAATATGTGGAATTGTATAATCTTAGCTTATACATTTATATTGTTGTACTTCATTTTATGTTTTATTATTTATAACTTTGTATGTGTGATATGGGTTTTTACCTGCAAATAAAATACTATTATTATTATTATGTAGGTATGTATGTATGTACGTTAAGAAATACAATAAAATATACATAACTGCAAAACAAAAACATTAACTTATTCGCTATTTCTAAAAATATCCGGATGTTTTCAAACAAATTTTTTTTAACTATCACGAAAATGTATTCATCACAATTAAATACTTGTACAAAAAAATTAAGGCACGATTCTTCAAATAGCATATCAAAGAACACATTCGCAGATCTATGGCGAAAATAATGACCTCCTCACGAACACTCAAGGATCAGGTAATTAGATGAAAAAAAAGTTTTGTTTGTTTGCTTCGCGTAGATTTGTATGTTAGTTAAGTACCGATTAAGTTGAGGTGTAATAATTATGTTTATTGTTTCATCTAAGATAATTGTAAGTATATTAACTTTCTCACGTTGAGTCGACCTTTTCGTGGGAATCCAGAGTTTTCCGATGTTAATTCTTTTTGTGTTAATAATAATACATACATACATACAGTGCTCACGTATTGGTCCCAGAGGGGTAGACAGATCGTCACTTTGCGCAATGCAATGTCGCAATTTGTTGCTCCGTGATAACCCCCAATAAAAATTAAATATATTAGATATACGAGTAAGATCGCGACACCCTTGCAAGGCTTGCAAGGGTGTCGCGAAGAGCTTTCGCAAGGCCATGTTGCGAAATATAACACCTGTAACAGCAATAAATAAATATATATGACTATAATAATAATATAAAAATAAATAATAATAATAATAAATATGTCAGACATTCACACCAATTATCCAGTCCCAAATTAGGCGGAGCCTGTGTTATGGTTACTAGATAACGGATACACATACTTAAATAAATATATAAACATCCAAGACTTGGGTACAAACATTCATATTCATCATACGAACATTTGCCCCTAGCGGGATTCGAACCCGCAACCTCCGGCGTGGCAGTCCGAGAGCTACCCGTTCCGCCACGGAGGCCGTCAAAAATATTACATAATGAGGTAAACGTACATAAAAAGGCACGGGTATGCGGTCCCGGCTTCCCGAGTTATCGCTACTACAATCCCACTATCCTTCCGTAATAGCGGTATCCCATACCTACCCTATACTCCTTACTAATACCCCCATCTACTGTCTGTCGCCCTGGTCCCATTCGCCAATCCAAGGTCTGCCATGCCGATGGATGCGTGTCCAGGGGCTAGTCTGGTCATAAGCGTGCCGACATCCCGGAGCTGGGCGAACTCCGGGCACTATTAGCCTCACCGAATCATGCGGGCTCTGATGAGGTGGACCATTATTTCCCTAGCTAATCGTGGTACCTCAATAAGGCGGCGATGCTGTTCGCAACACGTCACGTCAAGGTAGCACGGGGCGAAAAGCGGACGAAGGAAAGCCACTTTGCGACATTAGATTGGGCAAAGTGGCGATACATCGTCTCTGCCTACCCTCTGGGACCAAGGCGTGAGCATTATGTATGTACATTACATAATATACATATACTTGCCTAATCCCATACTAGGATTTTCTCCTGTGCTATGGAAATTAAACAAGGATAGGACAATTCACAAATATAACATCCACACCGTGACCAGCTTGTACAAACTGTACAAAGTTGCCTGTCCCCAGTGGGAATCGAGCCCACGGCCTCTGGTGCTCGAGTATAATCATTTATTTTCAGGCAACTTTGGCCATAGGTGAATGAAACCTTTATCTATAAATACATACATTAAGCTGTGTGGTTTCCGGCTTAGAATAGCCCCACCCCAAATCGTCAAAGAAAATAAAAGTAGAGAAAAATCGCACCTACCAAAGACTTTAATTGAATTTCATTACTCTTTATTGAAAAGCTTACACACACATTTACATATAGGAAAAAAGCTTCTTGGAATTTTAATTTTTATTTATACTTTATTGTAGACAAATACAAGTCACACAACTTATAAACACTAACCCATGGCTCCGCTCGCGTGAACTACAGAATCCGCTTTCCTTCCCACTTCCGCTCCCGCTCCCGCTCTCGCCCCCGCCCCCGTTCCCGCCCCTGCCCCCGCCCCTGCCACCGCCCCCGCCCCCGCCCCTGCCAACGCCCCCGCTCCCGCCCCTGCCCCCTACCCCATCCAATTAACTAACAGACAGACACTAACAGACAAACAGATAAACAGACAAAAATTTCAAAAATGATTGAAATGTGTTCTATTACTTATCCTTAGACCAACCACGCTAAGTTTACGATTTTTTTTCTTAGATATGATATGATGTACAAAGGCGCAATTAAGTCTGTAAGAGTTTTCTTCCAGTAAACCTTTGGGTGAAAGAGACAAGTCATCTCACAGAATGGACTGTGAACGAGCCGCTATACAGACAATAAATTTCGTACAGATAATTAAATAATAGAATTATAATATACCTACTGAAACTTCTCAAATTGTTCTTAATATCTCACCAAAATTAAATTTATGTTCAGATCATAACTCAGGAGTGGACGCCGTTATTAAAAATTAAAAAATCCAAATTGTCCGCCATCTTGGATTGGCTGTTTACGGCCATAAATTGCCGTAAAATTTGCCGTAACGGCGATTATTTCCTCTAATGATAGTCGTTAAAAACAGTCATGGTGTTATTAAGATCGTAATTTTTTTTAAATATACTACGGGAAGGAAATATTTTTAAGAATGACCTTGACGTGTCGTACAGGCTCATTCATAAGGCTTTTTACACGCCTTCTAAACGGAGGAGGCTCTCGATCGTAATCATTTATTTACAAAAAATATACTTACTGTACAGTTTGACCCAAACATTTTTTTTTATTGTTGATGGGTTTGCGTTTGACCTCAATCTCACCTAATAGTAAGTAATAATAAGGCCTAAGGTGGAGCGCGCTTACCCAGAAGATGCCTATTCACTCTTCCTTTAAAAATATTGTACTTGTCCGGTGTACCGTGGCTGTGGGCAGGCCACACTGTCGCAAAACCGACGGCCTTTGGGGTAGACGAGTTTTGGAGTGGAGACCATAGGGTGGGGCAACACGCCGCCAGGTGGACCGACGACCTAAATAATAATAATAATAAAATCATTTATTCATCTCTTAAAAAATATACATACAATAACTCCGCCAAACTGTATAATACAGTTTGTTGACAGAAATAGCTCTCTTACTTTATACACATCTATGGCAGAGAATACTAAATATCACTACGCAATGGAGAATAGCAAAGCAAAGTTACAAAGTTTTTAATTTTAATATTAGCACAAAAAGATTGAGGTTACGTTAATAAGTTTACTAGATATTTCCTATATTTAATTCTGAAAGTGTTTTTGTTGATTACATTGCTTCTGATGCCTAGTGGGATAACAATTTTGGGTACCAAATACTGCCTAAAGAAGGTGGCCGGCAGCGGCTGGATGCGGAGGGCGGAGAACCAGGTGTGGTGGCGGTCGTTGGGGAAAGCCTATGTCCAGCAGTGGACTTCTAGGGGCTGACATGATGATGATGATTAGTTTTTTTATGTATTTAGTACAATATTTAAAAAAAATTAGGTATAAATATAAATTAAATTTATTTTGTTTCAGTCTGAATCCAATGAAACAAACGCAGCGGTGTTCCCGTGGATAGCGAGTATTTACATCAAGAATGGCACCAGCAACCAGTTCGATTACTTCTGCGATGGAGCTCTGCTGTCGCAAAACGTTATACTAACTGGTACACAGTATTCTAAGCATTCCCAGCAGTGGGAGTTAATAATAGAGAATTTTATTGACTACAACTAACATCCGAAACGTGTTACTAAGGTGCCGATGGGGTATAACGGGGTAAATTCGGGTATCGGTTTAAGAAGAAAACTTTCAAACTTATATAGTCAAAAAATTTGAAGGAAAATTTACAGGGGATTGTCAAAGGAATGACAAGAAAAGAAAAAAATACTGTTTAATTTGTAAGGTAAATTTCACGTTCATTGCTGTTATGGGTCGAGTGCTCCAGTCTGTTTGTAGTATAGAAGGCTGCTAAGGCGAATTGTTACAATTTTGTCTGCATATTTAGTGTAATAACTAACTTCCACGTCTACCGTGCATAAAATCAAGGTATCTGTTTTCACCGATATAAAGAGTCTATCATCATCAGCCGTGTGGTTCCCGGTTAGAATATGGCCACCCCTATCTTTCCGTGAGTGGCGTCAAGGCGCCTCAGAGATTTATCCAGGGACGTGCAGTTGCGTTCTCCTGTGGTTATTACTGCGATCATCAATCCGCCTGACAATGGTGATTATGGCCAACCAACAGTGGCATTCTGTTGGGGAGGCTTATCTTTAGCAGTGGACGTATTTCATCACAAATAACGTGACCAAATAGTGCAAATAAGCAAAGTAATTATAATTCCTAATAGATCATATCCATAGAATAAAGGCCACTTTCTCTAGCTCGCAAAATTTCTATTTTGTGAGATAGAGAGAGTGATTGTTTGTTTCAATAGAATATTTTAATATGATATTTTTTTTAAAAGAAAACCTGGATCTAAATATTGTAACAGCGAGCCGTGGTAGCCGGTTGGTTGTGCACTCGCCTCACGTTCATGAGTTAGTGGATTCAAACCCCGCCCGTACCAATGAGTTTTACCAAACTAAACTACGGTTTATTTATAATACCACAGGCTTTTCGGTGAAGGAAAACATCGAAGGAAACGTGCATATGCCAAAGAAGAAATTCTGAGGCGTATGTGAAGTCCACCAAATCGGCTTGGGGCACCGTTGGTAGACTGGGGTTTGGCACAAAAGATCCTGAAGGGTCGAAGCGTCAACATGTCTTCCTGCCCTCCTAAGAAGATAAGATAAGTATTATAAAGATTTCGAAATTACGTTTTATCGGTTTTAATTTTCCACTATTGATGATAAGTGATATTCAGATCAAAAAATATTGTCTATTTTGCTAAAGTTTCCAGTATCCCCCACCTTCCCCTATAGAATTGTTTGTTTCCAAGGAAGTAAAAGCCTCTGATCCTAAATTGTAGTCAAATGACAACAAAATCTGCAAAAGAGGTCTTCAAATGAAATTAGGTTGCAGTTGCTTTGTCTGGAAAAATAGCAAAAAAAGGAAGCTCTTTCCGTTGCTTTAATCCTCAACTGGAGTTTAGGGTTCCTTGTTAAAGTGTATTGACTGATTGACCGGAACCGCTCGTCTAGAAACTTTAATTAAAATGTTGTTTAGTTTCCACAAATGAAGCTACCAATTAAAAAGGATTTCGTGAAATTTCACCTCTAAGGCCCGAGGCAGACAGAACGATCCCGGTATTCCATACAAGATCTACTACTACCAACGATCTCTATGTACTACTAGATGGAGCGTTCCAAACAATCGCTCTGTTCCACGCAAGTAGCCACAACTATTTCACATTCACCATGAAACTTGAGCAGTTACTACGCAGAACATTTAATTATTACTAAATATTGACGCTACGGTTAAATAATGTCAATATTTAGTCAATAATTAAATGTTTTGTGTAGTAACTGCACAAGTTTCAAAGTGAATGTGAAATAGTTGTGGCTACTTGCGTGGAACAGAGCGATTGTTTGGAACGCTCCATCTAGTAGTACATAGAGATCGTTGACTACTACAGACGTTTCTACGTACTCGTTTGTGTGTGTGCGTATTATCGTACGGCTGATGCACCTAGCGCGCGACAATAGCCGATGTTATACGTAACAACATAAGAGCTTCTCTTTCTAATTTATAGCGTCGATCTCGGGCGGTGGTACCCTAGTAGTGCGTACTTCCAGACATTAAACTGTCGGGGGACGTGAGCATCGCTTCATCATCATCAGGTTATTTTTGTCTCCACTGCAGGAGCACAACCCTCTCTCATCTGCCGGAGATAGACGGAGGATTTGGCCTACACTCCCCGCGCTGACCAGACGGGTTGGGGAGGCCTGACTGATTTTTATAATGTGTTCCCTCAGTCGCCTTGTACGACATCCACGGGAAGAGTTGGAGTGGTCCTATTCTACTCTACCGGAAACCACACGGCACTTCTTCTGAAGATGAATATTATGCTCTAGTGCAGGGATTATCAAAATAGTTTTTTAGACTTTTAGTAGTAGCTTTTAGGCTTTCAGATTAAATGTTTCCTTTTGATTCAAATGTTCCTTTTTGTAACCAGTTCAAACAGGTGAATTTTGATTATTCTCAAAACTTGCTTTCATATTCTCTGCCTTCATTATCGTTAAAAAAACCTTATGCATTTTCGTGACTAAATTTTGAAACGTAAAAAATAATAATATACGGAACCCCTTTCTCTAATTCAGGTCGTACGTAGAGACAGTGGCTTTTTTCGAAGTGGGACTTGGGATTTGAAAGTGGAAAGAGTCCTGATTATGTGGCCTACGGATTATTGTTTTGCAACTCTGTTTTCAATGATCTCTGTGTTTGGGATTTCAAAGAGAGAGAGAAGATATTTATTTTAAAGTGATGCGCGACTGCTGCGAATGATTTAAATATTAGCCTTTGTTATTCTAATTCTTATAATTACTAATATTAATACGATTGGTAATGTCCATGAGGTCGTCCTAGGAGGACGTTCAAGGATCAAAAGGTGACGTTCTCAAAGGCTGGGGTCCGCAGTGAGAAGAATAAAAGGAGGTGCATGCAAAGGTTGATGAATTGTGAGGCTAGTGAGGTCAAAGTCAAAATCATTTATTGCACATGAGTACACTTGGTACATTTATACACATCATTTTTTTTTTATCGACTACCGCTGGTGTTAGCGCTGTGAAGAAGAAACGGCGCAACAAACTTCACGCAGCACATCTTTTAAAATCAAGTTTGCATACAATCATATAAAGAGTGTGCGAAGATGAATCAAAATTAGTACCGCTCAAAGTGGCGATACATCTCTGCCTACCTCTCTGAGACCAAGGCGTGGGCATTATGTATGTATGTACTGAATACCGACGTAATTGAAAGCGGAAATTTATTTTAGGAAAATACCGACCGCTAGAGATCGTCCTAGGAGGACGCTCAAAGATTTAAAGTCCATAAAAAGGAAGAGTGAATAGGCATCTTCTGGGTAAGCGCGCTCCACCATAGGCTTCATCGTCACTTACTATCAGGTGTGATTGAGGTCAAGCGTAAACCCATCATTAATAAAAAAAACTACAATTAAATTAACAATGAAATCATTCGCAGTAGCACATCACGGGAAGCCGGAGGGATGTTTTTTCCAGCAGTGGATTGTCATCAGGCTGATGCTGAACAGCATAAGCAGTTTTAAATAAAGTATTCACCCTACTTTTTTCACAATTGCAGCGGCGCGGTGTATTTACACTTCGAATGCAACGTTGGACGCCGAGAATTTAATTATAATAGCGGGCAAGCGGTCGCTGCAGACGACGGAGGACGGGGAGAGAGTGCACCGGGTAATGCCAACATTACCGATAATATTAACGAGAATACTTGCACTATACGGAAATTCTATTCTACGGTATTTTATGTACAATACAATACACTTTATTGCACAAACAAATGCAGTTACACGTTATAAAAGATACAAATAGTACAATTTAGGCGGTCTTATCGCGATTTAAGCGATTTCTTCCAGACAACCTTACATCATCGTCAGCCGCATTAAGTAATGCATAATAATGTGTAATGTCCACGCGGACGAAGTCGCGGGCAACAGCTAGTTCTACATAATTCTGTTAATTACAAGATCATAATCATCATCAGCCGAAATACGTCCACTGCTGAACATAAGCCTCCCCAATGTAATGACACTTTTGGTAGACTGTACATTGGGGAATTTGTCATAATCACCGCGCTTGGCAGACGGATTGGTGATCGCAGTAATGATCTTTGCCGTGTGGTTTTCGGCAGAGTAGAATAGGACCACTCCAAATATTCCCGTGGATGTCGTACAAGGCGACTAAGGGAATACATTATAAAACATCAATCAGGCCTCCCCAACTCGTCTGGCCAGCGCGGGGAGTGTAAGCCAAATCCTCCGTCTGTCTCCAGCAGATGAGAGAGGGTTGTGCTCCTGCAGTGGAGATAAAAATAACCTGATGATGATGATGATGAGTTGCTTCCAATTTCAGGTAAAAGAAATAACAGTTCACACAAACTTTAAAAGTACAGGCGATGACGCAGAGAACGACTTAGCTATCCTTGTACTGGAGGAGCTGGTGACGTACAGCAGCGCTATACAAGCAGCCAGCCTATACAGTGGAGAAGTTGGAGAATATGGAGAATCTTTTGTAAGTATAACAAGTTCAGCAAATAAAGTAAATAGGTGCATGAATTCTCTGATTAAATTTAGCTCTTTCCATAGCCCGCTGAGCCCTTTTATATAATCATCATCATCATTCTCATGTCAGCCTTTAGACGTCCACTGCTGGATATATATTTTATATAATGATGAGCCTTTTCTTATACATTTCAGACAACTGGCTGGGCCTTCTCCGGTAATTTAACGCCAATATATTTCGACAAGGAGAAAACCAAATACTGTAAAAAGACAACTAATTCAGTGAACATTTTCTGCGCTTCTTACGGTAATGGTTAGTACAAACTTAAAACAACAATCATGTTTCTTTAAAGCCGTGGTAGCCGGGTTGGTTGTGAACTCGCCTCACGTTCATGAGGTCTTAGTACAAACCCCGCCCGTACCGTGAGTTTTTCGAAACTTAAGTACGGTTTATTTATAACTAGCTGTTGCCCGCGACTTCGTCCGCGTGGACAACTTAACATCACAAATTATTATGTTTTTCCCGTAGGAATGGGAATTTTTTTCGGAATAAAAACTTTCCTATTTCCTATTCCAGGACCTAACCTATATGTGTGCCAACTTTCATCACGATCCGTCCAGTGGTTGAAGCGTGATTGAGTAACAAACATCCAAACATCAAAATATCCAAACTTTCGCATTTATAATATTAGTAGGATCATCATCATCATCAGGTTATTTCTGTCTCCACTGCAGGAGCACAACTCTCTCTCATCTGCCGGAAACAGACGGAGGATTTGGCCTACACTCCCCGCGCTGGCCAGACGGGTTGGGGAGGCCTGATTGATGTTTTATAATTCGCCCCTTAGTCGCCTTGTACGACATCCACGGGAAGAGTTGGAGTGGTCCTATTCTACTCTACCGGAAACCACACAGCAGTAGGATACCACAGGCTTTTCGGTGAAGGAAAATATCGAAAGGAAACCTCTGTATGCTAAAAAAATTAATTCTAAGGCGTATGGGAAGTCCACCAAAACGGCATGGGGCACCGTTGGTGGACAGGGGTTTGGCACAAAAGATCCTCAAAGAGAGAAGGGTCAAGGTGTCGCCAGGTCTTCGTGGTCTCCTAAGAAGATAAGATAACAGTGGTAGACTAAATTAAATAAAAAAACCTACGTCGTATGACGTATCTTTCATTCTTCATCAAAGAATGAAAGAGAGAACATTAGGGACGGACTGTTGATTAAAGTCATCATCATCATCATCAGGTTATTTTTGTCTCCACTGCAGGAGCACAACCCTCTCTCATCTGCCGGAGACAGACGGAGGATTTGGCCTGCACTCCCCGCGCTGGCCAGACGGGTTGGGGAGGCCTGATTGATGTTTTACAATGTATTCCCTTAGTCGCCTTGTACGACATCCACGGGAAGAGTTGGAGTGGTCCTAGTCTACTCTACCGGAAACCACATGGCATAAAAGTAAAGTAAAGTTATTGAAGTAATTTCTTTAATAAATGTTATTGTCTTCCAGACGTAACCACCTGCCCAAGCTATGGTGGACTATACGTGACCAAACTCAACAACCAGTGGACTTTACAAGGGCTACGAACCGGCGACCCAACGGACCGAAGTTTCTGTATAGACAAAACCGTCATGTACACGTCGCTTATAAATTTTGTTGGATGGATCATTGATAATATTGCTTTGAATAAATATTATTGATTGATTTTGTATATTTTATTCAACGTCTTATGGCATATCTGCTCACGTTTACTTGTCTGTGAGGAAATCTTTCAATTCTTGGAATTCTTCACAGAGAACTGGGTTTTAAACATGAAAATATATTCCTCATAGGATTATAAAACCAGAAAAAAAACTTTTCGCACAATTTGTAAAAGGCGTTGGGCCCCAGTGCCGTTTGGTTCCTGGATAGAATAGGGCTCTTAATCTTTTAAGGCGACTAAGGGATTGCATCAGGCACGGGCAGCGTTCTCATCATCATCATCAGGTTATTTTTGTCTCCACTGCAGGAGCACAACCCTCTCTCATCTGCCGGAGACAGACGGAGAATTTGGCCTACACTCCCCGCGCTGGCCAGACGGGTTGGGGAGGCCTGATTGATGTTTTATAATGTATTCCCTCAGTCGCCTTGTACGACATCCACGGGAAGAGTTGGAGTGGTCCTATTCTACTCTACCGGAAACCACACGGCAAAGATCATTACTGCGATCACCAATCCGTCTGCCAAGCGCGGTGATTATGACAAATTCCCCAATGTACAGTCCACCAAAAGTGTCATTCCATTGAGGAGGCTTATGTTCAGCAGTGGATGTGTTTGGGCTGATGATTTTGGCTCCACATGCTATTTTGATGCCATTAGGACATGGTCTGTATGTAGGTGAGTAAATATATCATAGAAATTCTATTAAGATCATCATCAGGTTATTTTTGTCTCCACTGCAGGAACACAACCCTCTCTCATCTGCCGGAGACAGACGGAGGATTGGCCTACACTCCCCGCGCGGGCCAGACGGGTTGGGGAGGCCTGATTGATATTTTATAATGTATTAAGACAGAATGGTGCATTAGACGCGATACGCTTGCCTACAATGAGCAATATATTGCAGAAACCTATTTGTAAAGGTGCCATATTGCTAGGTTTCAAACTGCATATAACTGTATCTCTTCACTAGAAACATGACCGCGAGACATGGCTGTGTCCGAAAATCGGCACGCGCGAGAGTGAAGTAAACAAACAGCTATAACCGTTCTATCTTGATAGGATTCCTGTGAAACATATGTTACGACCTGGAAGCGGTGCCAAACGTGTGGAGTACGTGCCGATGTGTAACAGAATCGCCTGTTGTTGACTAGATACTGAGTTGTCATGTTTACACATTACCAAACTGTGGACGGCTAGCAACTAGTAACTTAGTCAGTAGGGGGGGGGGGGGGCGATTGGGCGACCGCCCAGGGCGCCAGTTATGCAGGGGCGCCATTTTACCTTTTTCTTCTTGTGGGTTTCGATAGAAGATAGGGGGCGCCGTAGAAATCTCACCCAGGGCGCTAGTAGTGCTAAAGCCGGCACTGGACATACTATTTGGATATACTATATATTTCATCCCAGACCAAGTCATGCGAAAACCAACGCTATTTGCGTCTCGGTAACATATACATGAAAGGTAACTAGCAGCAAAAACAGGTTTGTCTTACCATGTAAACTTGGCGGTCCACTTCTAAACACTGAACCGATTCTGATGAGGCGGAAGAGGGAACGGGGGCAGAAGCGGAAGTGAGAGCGGCAGAGGGAGTGGAATCATGTTTAATTTTTTTAAATGAAACCATGCTTTTGCACTGAGACTACGCGAGCGGAGCCACGGGCTCAGCTAGTACATACAAATAGCATAAGAAAACTACACTAATTATAAAACTAAATTACTTCCCAAATCAGCGAAATCTACCATTTTCTACCCAAAGGTTGTCTGGAAGAAATCGCTTAAAGCGATAAGACCTAGCCAAAGCCTAAATTGTAATATTTTTTACTTTTAAAACTTTTAACTGTATTTGTTTGTACAATGAAGTGTATTGTATTGTAATTTTATGAGAGTCAAATATTGAACTGACTATACTTATATTATAAAGAGGTAAAGTTTAATTATTTATTTATTTAACTCTTTATTGCACACACGCAGATAAAACAAAAATAATACATTAAAAGAAACACAAGTACAAAGGGCGAACTTATCTCTGAGAGAGATTTCTTCCAGCAGACCCGCGAGAGAGATAATTGAAATAAGAGAGGCAGACATAGTGTGTACGTAAATAAAAAAAACATACACATACATACACTAATAAAAGTTTGTGAGGTTGTAGCGGGTAATCTCTGGATCTACTGAACCGATTTTGAAAATTCTTTTACCAATAGAAAGCCAAGTTATTGTGAGTGTCATAGGCTATATATTAACCCGAAAAATGAAAAGATTTTTTCGCGGTAGTTGGAAAATGTTTACCGCTCAACGAAGTGGGCTAGTTATATTAACGAAGATTCAATATTCCAGTATAAATTCCAACGTATGTAGTCTATAATGTTGTTTACCACGGTAAATACCATGACGTAATCAAACGTGATCACGATAGAGTGTGAGATGAATACTTATAATTATAATTAGGTATCGTTATAGTGATTAATACGATTATGTAGCTTGGCTAGATCTATCTAGACAAACTGGAACAGGCTAAGTAATCATATATATAACCGGTTATTGATGATTTCATTTAACAGATACTTAACAAAGGTTAGCACATCAACTGTACACGTTATGATATATTTATGTGTATTTCGTTAACAAAATCATCATCATCGTCATATCAGCCCTTAGAGGTCCACTGCTGGACATAGGCCTTCCCCAATGAATGCCACCACACCCTGTCCTCCGCCCTCCGCATCCAGCCGCTTCCGGCCACCTTCTTCAGGTCGTCGCCCTGGAACTTGTGGATCAAGCCCACCGTCAGTGTCCACGTTTCCTTCCTGACAGACAGCACTAAAATAAGAAATTCTATTGAGATATCTACGAGTATAATTCAATATATAAAATCAAGTTAATTTGTATGATAATGTAGAGTGAGGGACGCAACTGCATCGCCCGCAGCACTAATGCGTGCTGCATAATAAATGATTCGACTTCGATGTGGTACTACCGTGTGATTGAAACTCATTATTTTCTCACCAAAATGAGTTAATCCTTTGTCTTTTGAAGTTATAAAGGCCATTACAGAAACGCTTTTTAATCAACATTAAATGCATGCAACAGCAGATATACTAAAATGTAAGTCAAATTTAAATCTAAAAAGTTGAAAGTTTAAATAGATTTCAAAAAATTTCTAAATAATATTATTTAATACAAAAATCCTCTTTTTTTTTATTAGAAACTTATTAAAAAATATATGTTTATTGCTTTTATCTAGAATTTAATGTTTATTTTTAAGTACATATTTTTAGAAGTGTTGGGATGGTGGCAAACTGTTTTTTGAGAACTTGATACAAATTTTAAAAAGTATTAGTTCTTTAGGAAAAAAATATTACAAAGAAATATTGATTCACCTTTTCTCATATTGAATTTTTGTCGCCCGCAATGAGCGATTGTCTAGTAGGTAAAAGTAAATTATAGTTACTAAAGCAGACACTAGATGGCGTTGCATTGATCTCAGCTATCATTGTCAATCGACTCGACTCTCTACATATCGGCCTATAGGTTAAAAACTTGTTCTGCTTCACGGCCTTCTGCAGGAATTCTCACATACTTTGACATTTCAGGACACAGTCAGTGCCATCTAACGAGGCTTTTAGAACTATTTCTTTTTTTTTAAAGAGCTACACGAAATTCTCCCATTTTGCAACGAAAACAACTCATTCCCAATGCGGAAATGTCGAGATCTATACGAGTTTCTTTAGTACCATATTGCACCAGATGTACTTGAAGATATATTATATTATTGAAGATTATACGATGGACGATAAAATCGATACCTACTTATATATAGATTTCCATCAAGTGTCAAGATTAGGGTTGTCAAAAAAATTCAAGAGGAATATAACAGATTTAAATTATGGGAGCTAAAACCTAAAACAGAAGACAGCAAAAAAAATTGTTTTTCTTCTAAAAAGTGTACATATTTAACCCATACTGGCGTTTTAGTGAGTTTATTGTCATTTAAAAAAATTAAATGACATTCAAATTTTAAATTTGAGCTTATTAAAAGCTTATTTTTTTTATCAAATTAATCGATGACCTCTTTGGATTGTCCAGACATTATGGAAAGAACTTCGGTGATTGCAGAAGTAGCGGGAACGACAACAGATAAGCAATGATTTTGGGTCAAGTCAAGTTTGATGTGTTATATGTAGGTATGACAAATTTCTGGAAACTGTCAAGCTGTTTGTTGCCTTGCCTGCTGGCTAAAATATAGTAGATTTGGCTACTATATTTTTCCAATAGCATATAAAATCTTTGGCCAAAATATGTATGTAAACGCTTTATTGTACCAAAAATAACAACAACAACAACAATAAAATAGGAATTAAACTGTGTACAAAGGCGGACATATCCCACTTAAGGTTCTCTTCCAGTCAACCTTAGAGTAACCGAAAGGATAAGTATAATGCGTTTAGTACCAAATTTGATAAATAAATGTACTTTTAATAAAGTTTGAAAATACAAATTACATAAACATAAACGAACAATGGGCTCGATTCTGAAGGCACAATGTTAAAATTTGACAGCACTAAAACTGTTGCTATCCTTGTCACACAGTATTATGAAGATAAAGACGAAATCAATTTTAGCGCTGTCATATTTTTAATGTGTGCCTCCAGAATCGAGCCCAATATATACATAGACGATACATAAATAAATTAGGATACTGCCTTAAATAGTAGATTCGGCAACCCTAGACAAGATTGATGTACTGTATTGTGATCGTGAGGTACTCGTAATTGCAAGTAGTTTTATATCTGCATGCAAATTCCATTGTACGGATTGAGTCGAGCACTTCTGCGACGAGCAGGATCTCCGCAATGCAACGGATAAGGCCGTCGGTACAGCTGCGTTCTGGTCGCGCATGATCTAATGGAACCATGCGACACGAGGAGAAGAAGAAGAAGAGTCGAGTTCTGAGGTTGAACCACACAATGTTATGTTTATAACATGCATATTTATAAAGTCACATTCCTAGCACCTTATCCGATGATGACAAAGTTATAATTAAAATGAACTTGGTTATTATCGTAGCGCAGTGACTGTACATGCATGCTTGGTTTGATGGAATAGGTGTTACATTTGTTAATTGGTTTGTCTTATTGTCGTAGACAAACGACTAGTATTTACTGGTAAGCGGAGACGAAAGATCTGATTGACCAAATTGACTCACCAGAGAAACGTGTATACTGACGGTGGGTCTGATCCACAAGTTTCAAGTCGCTCAGCGAGCTATGGAGAGGGCTATGCTCAGGGTTTCTTTGAAGGATATGATTCGTAATGAGAGGTTGCGACGAAGACGACAGAATAAGTAAGCTTAAGTGGCAGGGGCGGGTCACATCTGTCGCAGAACCGACGGCCGTTGATGCAGACGAGAATACAATTAAATTTTTTTTAATTATAAAGGCGAGATTGTCTCCAACAGGGTGTCATGGGTGGCTATGCTCGCGAGCATACTCCGCGGAGTTTGAAGGATACGATTTGCAATGAGGAGTTCCGACGAAATGGTTTGCAGAGGGGGAGTAGTCATAGCCATATTTATTTATTGCATCACGTGTCACGGGTGTTAAATTTCACAACATGACCCTATAAGAGTGTCGCAATCTTATATCTAACTTAATTAATCCAAGACATAAATCATCACAACACAAGAAATAAATATAAACTAGTTGTTCCTAGATCACGGCTTGTGAAAACAAAGAAACAAGGGATATCTCTAAAAATATGTATGTACAATAAACTACCACAGCACGTAACTGAGCTCCCAAGATTTTAAGCGTAAACTTAAAGCATTCTTAGAAGCTAATGCATTCTATAATATAAATGAATATATCAATGCGCCCAAAGAAATGTTCACTTCCATGACGATGTCTGATGACTGAAAAGTAGATTATAAGTACATATTGCAATTATTTACGGTTAATTTAAGTATTATTGTAAATTTGACTGGCTAAATGCAACGTACCCTGTTACATGGCTAATAAATATTTTGATTTTGATTTTAATTACTATTTTTTATTACCACCACATTGTTAATCAAAAAATTCAGTTGAGAGATGGTGACTGGAAGCAGTTAAATGCAGAGGGCGGAGGACTGGGTGTGGTGGCGTTCATTGGGGAAGGCCTATCACAGATAGATCTTATCCTGTTATAGAGGTCCAGGTAGACTGGGCACATATCGACATACTTCCATCCTAAAGAGTTCCCTGTATAATATATTGTTCGTTTATGTTTATGTAATATGTATTGTCAAACTTTATTAAAAGTACATTTCTTTATCAAATTTGCTACTGAACGCATTATACTTGTCCTTGCGGTTACTCTAAGGTTGACTGGAAGAGATCCCTAAGTGGGATAAATCCGCCTTTGTACACAGTTTATTTCCTATTTTATTATTGTTTTTGTTGTTATTTTTGGTACAATATAGCGTTTACATACATACATACATACATACATACATACATACATACATACACACACACACACACACACACACACACACACACACACACACACACACACACACACACACACACATACATACATACATACATACATACTATAAGGGCAACACCGCCATAAAAACTTCAAAATTGTGTTCTGTCAGTGGGACGAGAGATTGACAGATAGACGTCATTGTACTCAGTGTGTTTAGCGCGCGTACGCATTGTAAATAAACTTGATAAATATTGTTTCCCGTCTATCAATACATACATACATAATAGCTCTTATGCAACTAGGGGAAAAGAGCCGGTATTCCTCGGGTTTAAGGTAAGCTAGCTAACTGCACAAGTGTCAAAGTGAATGTGCCCGAGTTGCATCTTCCGGAGCCGCAGTTGCGTGAAACAGAGCGATTGTTTGGTACGCTCCATCTAGTAAGGACATAGAGATCGTTGCTTCTAACAGACTGATGATTATGATGAAGACAAAATTGTAAGCTCCATTTTCGTACTTAAAAGTAAACAAGGTCATGCAGTCAGTCCAATGCCGTCCTTCATTACATTCTAGTGGAGTAGAGACATATGGACATCCTTATATAAATTATGGCCGCAGCAGCGTGCCCTGCGCATACATATCGCGGTTAAGGACGATACAACGCGTCATTCGTGTGACGCCGATAGACGTTAGGCTTGGGGAGAGCAGACGAGCGACTGGACACGACTATCGTCATACAATACATTACAATACACTTTATTGCACAAACAAATACAGTTACACGTTATAAAAGTTACAAATAGTACAATTTAGGCGGTCATGTTACCTTTGCATTCAATTATGATCTTCCTTTTGTTGTTACTGATATTGTCAGATGTCATAATTAAGTCATATTAGAAATTTTATTTAATTATTTATTGCACACACACAAAACGTAACAATAAAAAAGGGGTAAAATAACATGTACTTACGAATGGTAATGGTATTCTTTATTATTAAAAACGTCTTTTACCCTAAAAAATAAAAAAAAAGTTTCCTATGTGCGAAGTAAACATGAGGATGTGAAAAATGCGACTTGTTGGAAATTGTAGATTGAATAATATCTTTTATCAGGGTCTAGAATATTGTATTTAAATTTTGTGTTAATTTGCTTTTTTCTCTTTCTCTTTTATCTCTCTTTCATTACGTTATAAAGTTGACTACCTGTTTCCTTTGGACTCAAATTTGGATGTTTAATATTAATTAGAATGTTATGTGCAGTTTGTGTAGCTCTTAACGCTGAAGTCATATTCTGAATTAACCTTTGGTTAAACGAATATTAACCATATAGTGGTGTATTAAACGATAATATTGTATAAACAAATGAGTCTAATTTTGCGATTAATAATCGCACGTCTGCGCGATTCAAACTGAATCGTAAGAAAACAATCGACCGCTTATTACGACGCTGATCGCTTTTTAAATATTGATTGAGATTTTCCTCGTCAACTTAGTTTGCAAGCACACTCACACACAAGCGCACGCGCCGTGGGAAAGACAAAGACAAACAATACAAAAAAGGAAATAGACATATGAAAGAAGACGATTAAAAAAATAAAAGAGGTACATTTATACTAAAGTTAACTAAAGCTAAGTCGAGTAAATATCACTATAAGGATGCTAGTAAAACTGGATGGACTCAAGTTAACTTTGTGCAGTGAAAAATAAACTATGGGATGAAATGTGAAAATGTGGTGGAGATTCCTTACCTTCTGTGTACTTGTGTGCTGTGTACTTTTTGTGGTCCTCAGTTGCATTCACGGTCGTCCAGTAACGCAACTATTATTCCATCGCTGCTGCGAGGAGAATATCGAAAACGATCAAGCAATTTTCGAGAACTTCGGCAATAACTTTCTGCGGGAACGGTTGGTTGGCTCAGATGATATTATTGTTGATAATGACAGTTTCGTCTCCAACGAAGACGTGGAAGAAGTGATGTCTGTTATTAGAGAGAAAATAAACGTACATGATCCAAAATCCAGGGTTAACGTCACGTTAATAGAGATATTACCAGAACATAAAACTGAGTTACAGAGAAGTGAAGACGTAAAAATAAAAGTAGAAGAAACAAGCGATACAAAGTCAAAGGTCAACTTGACGTCTCTAGTTATAATGCCAGCGACAGTTACAAGAGATTACTCTGAGACAGAAGAAGATTCTTTAACAACAGAGGAGGAAGACGATGCAAATACAAGGATAAAGACATTATTAAAGATTATATCAGTAAGAGAGACAACAGAACCAACCATAATAGAGGTCCAAGATCCAAAGACAAGGCTTATATTACCCGAAGTTGAACCAAACAAAGTAAGTGAATTAACACAGGAAACAGAACTTAAAAGTGAAATGTTTTCTATAAACAAAGAAGTATTAAGTGAATTGGATTCAGAAGAAAGTATAGAAGTGACAACTAAAAGTACAGTGGACAATATAACTACGTTATTTAGTAGTATTATAAAGTGATAAACGGTTTTGTACAAGTAACCATAGACATGACCGAAAGACGTGTAGAAATAGAGCTAGAAACTTTATTGAAAAGAGATTGATTGAAAAGGTAGTTAAGAGAACTTATCGACTGATTAAATAATATTAATAAGAATGTTATTGCCCAAGGTAACGTTTTCAATTTAATAAAGAATATTCTGATGCTATTGTTGTTTAAACAAAACTCTAATGGAAATCAGAGAATAAATTATTTTAAAATAATATATATATACTCGTATATCTTGTGTCTAGTTTCTGTCTTATGGCGTTACCAAATAACTCGAGTTTCTTTTTTCCCTTTACGAGTATAAATAGAAGCAAGTCCCGCCTCACTCCGCTCTTTAGGTATACAAATATACTTACGCGGAGCGGCCCCGATTTCGGGGCCAATCGGTCAGGTTTGCGAGAGCGATGTGACGAATTTGAGTAAAGTAGGTACCAACATTAGATGGACAGGCAGTCTTCCATGTGCGTAGGGTTCAGGGGCTAAGGGCGAATATGATGATGATGATGAAACATACAAGAAGATTAACACATTCTAAAATAACATTCATCATCAGGTTATTTTTGTCTCCACTGCAGGAGCACAACCCTCTCTTATCTGCCGGAGACAGACGGAGGATTTGGCCTACACTCCCCTCGCTGGCCAGATGGGTTGGGGAGGCCTGATTGATGTTTTATAATGTATTCCCTTAGTCGACTTGTACGACATCCACGGGAAGAGTTGGAGTGGTCCTATTCTACTCTACCGGAAACCACACTCCGGCTACTTTTTCTGACTGTAAAGTTCGAGGTCGCTGGTTGCAATCCCACTCAGGGTAATAATCACCACGCTCGGCAGGCAGATTAGTGATGATCATAATGTTCACATAAAACGCTGCTGCGCCTTAACGACACCCAAGTAAAGATTAGGGGTGGCCTTATTCTAAGTCGGGTACCACATGGCGGTCCAACAGTGGACGTTAACAGTTAGCGCTATAAATTGACTTACTCAGTTACACGTATCTTTGGTCAGCGACTGTACCATCTCGATAATTAATATTTAAACGCTTCTCATCTCGAGTGTCCAATTAATTTGGACGGACAGGTTTTGGCACGTTTATAATTTTAATGGGGGTGTCAAGTACTTGGAAATAGAAGGGGGGGGGGGGTAGCGTGTTGGAAGGAAAAGACCCTTTAACATGACACGAATAATTTATACACATTTATGCATTTTTATAAATGCCATAAAAATGCACATAAATCTCACTAGGATATAAATATCACCGACTGGTGGCAGGCAGCAGTGTCACCGGTGCGAGGTCTAGTACTGCGCTGGCCGACGCGTCCAGTATAATTAGCGATTCCTGATGATGAGTTCTCGAGTGGAGACCGCGACTGGGCAAGCGTAGTGTGGGACGCCCCCTGGCTAGATGGAGCGACGATCTGCGTAAGGCGGCTGGCAGTGACTGGATGAGAAGAATCGAGGAACGGGTTCAGTGGCGCGCTTTGGGAGAGGCCTATGTCCAACAGTGGACTCTTTCAGGCTGATGATGATGATGAGACACATGCTATTAAAACACTTGAGGCAGCCACGTTTATGGTTTCTACAATTATACGACAAATATGCACGCGATGATACATCAAGTTGTCTCATACTACTGCATTCCTTACTTCCTGTGCGCGTTTGCACGAGGACGTAGTAAATGTAGTTGTGACGTCATAGTGATATCTTATAAATAAAATCGTAAACTTCGCGTGTCTGTACATTGAAGATATTTGCAAAAAACAAAATTGGGGGGTCTAAGGATAAGCAACAGAACACATTTCGATCATTTTTGAAATTTTTGTCTGTTTGTCTGTTTGTCGGTTTGTCGGTTTGTCGGTTTGTCGGTTTGTCTGTGAGTTTGTGCACGCATCACTTAAAAACGACTGAACGGACTTTGAAGGACTTTTCACAAAAACATGGGGCTTAATTTGGTGTAACATATGCGCTTTATTTCATTGCAATCGGTGCAGTCTACCAAAAGTTATGCGAATTTATAGTTTCCGAAAACTTGCATTCACTGCGAAGAATGTAGTAGGGTGTAAATGTTCGACTGAATTCGTGAGCGGTAGCGGGAGCGGGTATGGTACCAGTGTAATTTGAGTGTTTGAACTTTTGACTGAGTTACCCGATTACGATGAATTTGTGGTATACGTATGCAACAAAGTAATGTTGATCGGAATTTGGATTGCGATGGATTAGTTACGAAGACTACATTTGGAGAGACGAGGGAAAGAGGTTTGAGGGGTGGGTTGAGGGGAGAGCTGAGGGGAGGTTTGAGAGGAGGGACCTGGACCTGGACCTGGACCTGGACCTGGACCTGGACCTGGAGCGGGAGCGGGAGTGGGATTGAGAGTGTGATTGAGAGTCTGAGTGGAAGTGGATGGGAGCGGATCCTGTAGTCCACGCGAGCGGAGCCGCGGGCACAGCTTGTATAATAAACCTTATACATTCTTAATGTGCATATGGTATATAAGTCGCTCAGCGGGCTATGGAGAGGGCTATGCTCGGGGTTTCTTTGAAAGATATGATTCGTAATGAGGAGATCCGACGAAGAACGAAACTCACCGACATAGCCGAAAGGATTAGTAAGCTGAAGTGGCAGTGGGCGGGCCACATATGCCGCAGAACCGACGGCCGTTGGGGCAGACGAGTTCTGGAGTGGAGACCGCGGATCGGCACTCGCAGGGTGGGACGCCCCGACGCCAGGTGGACCGACGACCTGAAGAAGGTGGACGGTAGCGGCTGGATGCGGAGGGCGGAGGACCGGAGGGTGTGGTGGCGTTCGTTGGGGAAGGCCTATGTCCAGCAGTGGACTTCTAGGGGCTGACATGAATGAATGATGAATGAATATGGTACCCGGAACAGCGTGTCAATGTTCCTGATTCATATCAGCCCCTACGTCATATCTTCGCGAATACCACAGTGCTTGACGACAAAAGTCTTCAACCAGTGCGTCCTACCCGTAATGACCTCCGGCACCGAAACGTGGACACTGACAGTGGGACTAGTTCGAAAACTCAAGGTCGCTCAGCGGGCTATGGAAAGAGCTATGAGTTGACTATGAGTCAAAGTCAAAATTATTTATTGCATATGAGTACACTTGGTACATTTATACACGTAATTTTTCGTATCGACTACGCTTGCTAGGTAAAAAAAAAACGGTGCAACAAACAAACAACAAACGAGCTCGGAGTTTCTCTAAGGGACAGGATCCGAAATGAAGTGTATGTATGTATGTATGTAAACGCTTTATTGTACCAAAAAGACCAACAACAACAAAAATAAAATAGGAATTAAACTGTGTACAACGGCGGACTTATCCCACTGAAATGATCCGCCAGAAAACTAAAGCCTTCGACTTACCTCAAAAAGTTAGCACGTTGAAGTGGCAATGGGCTGGTCACATCTTTCGGAGAACCGATTACCCTTGGGGTAAACGAGTTCTCGAGTGGAGAGCGCGACTGGGCAAGCGTAGTGCGGGACGGGCGTCTGACTAGATGGAGCGACGATCTGCGTAAGGCGGCTGGCAGTGACTGGATGAGAAGAACCGAGGATCGGGTTAAGTGGCGCACCTTAGGCGAGGCCTATGTCCAACAGTTGACTTATCTCTATAAGAGATCTCTTCCAGCCAACCTTCAACGATCTTAATATACACAGGAGAACATTGCGGCCCGTCCCTGGTGCTATCCCTCAGTCGCCTTAACGACACCCACGCGGGAAGTCTGGGGGTGGCCCTATCCTAAGTCGTGAACCACGGCCTTGTCAGATCTCATAATAAATCTTACACGTCCAGATAAAATAAATACATTGAATTGGACAACAAAATCGTACGAAACATTATCACTGGGTGTTCCTCAAGGAGCTTCGTCCGGAAATCTCGGAGGATATTGAAGATTTATATCTCGAGGGGCCAACCCATTAGCCCTGAATGGCAGATTTACTCTGCTGCTCGCTGCTCACGAGAAAAACAATGTAAGTGCATTTTGAATGGATGAACGAATGATAGAATGAATGACCCAGCAGTTAAACGAATAAATAAAGGAATTTATGAATGTATGATTATTTATTATAATCACTGACTTTATTTAGATGGACTAAAAGTTTATCTCTCTTTCTGAGGCACTGTGACAATAACAGTTATAATACAAGAAACAAAAATAAACTTGTTTTACCAGGGTTAAGACTAAGTAAGTTCAGTAAATCGTTCACGGGGCAATGTATACGCTTCTACAACAAACTACCAGAGGAAATCTTACATATGACGAACAGAAAGTTTAAGATTCACATTAAAGAACAACTTTGTAAGAAAGCCTATTATAAAATAAACGATTATTGAATGACAAAGATGCTTGGTACTAATGTTGATTCAGCTTCGCACAATCTTTATTAATTGTATGCAAACTTGATTTTTAAAAGACGCGTTGCGTGAAGTTTGTTGCGCCGTTTCTTCTTTACAGCGCTAACACCTAGGAAGCGGTAGTCGATAAAAAAATTATAATTAAGTATAAATGTACCAAGTGTACTCATATGCAGTAGGTAAATGATTTTGACTCTGACTTTGACAGAGGTGATAGAAAAAATATACAATATGGTATATACTAATACTAAAGAAAAAGGGGATGGGAGGGGCCGCTCTCTACATAGAATATCTCCCCCAGCTCTGCAGAGTTTTTAACAGTGCCGAGGATGGTCGCTGCGTTACCCCTTTAAATATCCAGGCTGATGCGGCAGATAAAAAAGGCAGACTTTTTAAAGAATTTAAATAGGTATAAATCATTGTTTTTATAGATATATTATGGATATAATGTGTTTTTTGATTTTACTTTTATTCCATAATAACATTGTACTGTAAATAATTTCTATAATTATAAGCGGCGATGTTGTTCGCAACACATCACGTATCACGGAGCGAAAAGCGGGCGAAGGAAATGAAATGTGACATTGGATTGCCCAAAGTGTCACATCGTCTCTGCCTACCACTCTGAGACCAAGGCGTGAGCATTATGTATGTATGTATGCAATTATAATAATAAATAATATTTTTAAATTTGTTTAATTTGTGAAACATAAAATGTCATAAGCTTATGGGCACATAGAGTACCTACCTAAATGTAGTCGACCTTTAATGAATGAAAAAAAAACGAACGAATGAACGTACGAACGAACGAGTGAACAATTTAAATAACGATGAGAATGAGTTCAAGTATTTTAAATTTGTCACATACCTTCTTCTAAAAACGTTACAAATCCACTGTTCCCCACTTTTAATCTTGATAACTAGGATCACAATGCGCCTAACACGGCCCCCATTAAGGACTCCCCATTAAATTTATTGTTAATAAAACAGTAAATCTACCAGCTGCACTTGAGAATATGTTGAGATGGAACCTTTGCTAATACAGATCATCTAATATAAGAGAGAGGTAGTAGGGTTCGATTCCGACAGGACCAAACTCAAAGACAAAATCATTTATTGCATATGAGTACACTTGGTACATTTATACACGTAATTTTTTTTATCGACTACCGCTTCCTAGGTGTTGGCGATGAATAGAAGAAATAGCGCAACAAACTTCACGCAACACATCTTTTAAAAATCAAGTTTTGACCTTACTAAGCCTTAACCGTAGTAAATAAGTTTTGTTTTATATTTTGTATCTGTTATAGTCACAGTGCCTCATAAAGAGAGATATATATTTTCGTACATATATGACGAAAATATAATTATAGTCCCGGTCTGAATGTTATATCTGTGAAGTTCTATCCTTGTTCCTAGAATTCCTCGAAAGTTGATACTATTTTATTATCAAGTTATTTATTGACTCTATTGACTCCGTTGACTTTGTTATACATATTATCTTGAACTTATAAATTTGCATGCTATTTTCAATTATAGCTGAATAGAGAAACTGTTATACTGTTAAGACCTAAATGTAACCTATTCTTAGCAAATAAAATTTGAATTTGAAAAATTTGAATTTGTTTATTTCCTGTCATACAGGAGACAATTCTAGTTTGAAGTAGACAATGAGACATTTAAAAAAATTCGCTTTATTACACAATAAAAATAAACAGATACAATAAACTGCTAGTAACACTCATATATGGAAGGGAGCAGAGATAATATATTCACAGGTTATGGGGTGGGGCCAACATGTGCTCTTATTTAATGTGTCCTAAGCAGAGTAGTACATATTAAACAAATAAGCGAGCTGGCCCCATAACCAGTTACTAACAGTACCCTGTTAACTGGTTATGGGGCCAGCTCGCTTATTATATTAAACAAGGAATCGAGCTGGGCCCATAACCAGTTACAGGCTTACAGGTGCCTGCTTACAGGTTGTAAGCCCAGCATGATTTCAAGTTTAATAGGCACTACCCTGTTAACTGGTTATGGGCCCAGCTCGATTCCTTGTTTAATATAATAAGCGAGCTGGCCCCATAGCCAGTTAACAGGGTACTGTTAGTAACTGGTTATGGGGCCAGCTCGCTTATTTGTTTAATATGTACTACTCTGCTCACATGCTATGGACCCAGCTCGTTTCCTCCCTGTTAACTGGTTATGGGGCCAGCTCGCTTATTTGTTTAATATGTACTACTCTGCTCACATGTTATGGACCCAGCTCGTTTCCTCCCTGTTAACTGGTTATGGGGCCAGCTCGCTTATTTGTTTAATATGTACTACTCTGCTCACATGCTATGGACCCAGCTCGTTTCCTGCTTGTTAACTGGTTATGGGGCCAGCTCGCTTATTTGTTTAATATGTACTACTCTGCTCACATGCTATGGACCCAGCTCGTTTCCTGCTTGTTAACTGGTTATGGGGCCAGCTTGCTTATTTGTTTAATATGTACTACTCTGCTCACATGTTATGGACCCAGCTCGTTTCCTCCATGTTAACTGGTTATGGGGCCAGCACGTTTCCTTGTTTAATCCCTATAATACAGGATAAAGTCTTAGTTAGGGATAAGATAACTATGTGTATATTTATCCAATATAATGTTGGATGATATTCTTTTATTCCTTTCTTCTCCGTGAGCTATTTATTTAGTACAATATATTCGTCAATACCCGCGGGAGCTCGTTAGTCCTCCTTGCGGTACAGAACTGTGCGGAACCCTATCTATGATAAACGGAGGCGTGGGGCTGAATACCAATGTCGACATGGAACTGAGTAACACTTTGAATAGCTCACTGGCGAAATATTATAGCTTAATAGCTTCATATCGGTGTCAAATGCACTAACAAAGTCAAAGTCAAAATCACTTATTGCATATGAGTACACTTGGTACATTTATACAGGATTTTTTTTTATCGATTACCGCTTCCTGGGTGTTAGCGCTATGAAGAAGAAACGGCGCAACAAACTTCACGCAACACGTCTTTTAAAATCAAGTTTGCATACAATTATATAAAGATTGTGCGAAGCTGAATCAACATTAGTACCAGGCATCTTTGTCATTCAAATAATCGTTTATTTTATAATAGGCTTTCTTACAAAGTTTCTTTTAATGTGAATCTTAATTTTTCTGTCCGCCATATGTAAGATGTCCTCTGGTAGTTTGTTGTAGAAGCGTATACAATATACATTGCCCCGTGAACGATTTACTGACATTACTAAGTCTGCTCTATCCAGTGACGTAAAGCGACTTTAATTCGCTCTTTTATAATTAGACGTGATGTGTTGCGCTTTGTTGAGGTACCACGGTTAGCTAGGGAAATAATTGTCCACCTCATCAGAGCCCCGCATGATTCGGTCAGGCTAATAGTGCCCGAAGTTCACCCAGCTCTGGGATATCGGCACGCTTATGACCAGACTAGCCCCTGGACACGCATCCATCGGCACAGCAGACCTTGGATTGGCGGATGGGACAGGGATCAGGGCGAGAGACAGTAGATGGGGGTATTAGTAGGGTAGGTATGGGATACCGCTATTACGGAAGGATAGTGTGATTGTAGTAGCGATAACTCGGGGAGCCGGGACCGCATGCCAGTGACTCGTCTGGACAGCACCGGGCAGGCGACTACCTCAACCAAGTCCCCTGACCGTAAAAGTAAAAGCTATATATATATATATATGCAAATTAGTGTACTAGAGCCCTCAAGGTTACTAGAGCGGTACTAATGATTTTGTCTCATCTTCTAAGCCGTTGGTCTTTGCGCCGTCCCTTAAAGATCGAGGCCTTTCCATCACCCGAGCTATATGAACGACCAAAACAGAAGTCGATTTGCATTCAATCAATCGATATGTTCCGTCCTACATATTATATTAGTTTTGCTTATTTTGGTATAAAATATAGTACCCACGTGACCGCAATGATTATTTACGACGACTTGTTCTGAGAAAATTGTTACTGTTAAGCTCTTATTTGTTGTAGCTTGACGGTTTATACATAAAACCTTCTCTTCGGTCAAAATCTTGTATTGCACATGAGTAGACTAAGTACTCGCACATTCTAGGTGTTAGCGCTGTATAGAGAAGAAACGGCACAACTTTGTTCGAGGGACTGCTAACTTGGTACCTCACTGTGCCCAGCGTGGTGATTAAGGCATACATATCCCAAAATGTATTATAAGTCTAACAGCAGACCGATTATACGCTTTTTACTGAAATATTGAAGAGTATGGACAGATAATTTTACATATACACATACACTTGTCTAAGCCTAAACTAAAGGATCATACCCAAACCACGTGACCCGTTTAGGGGGGAGGGGGTCATCAAAATGCCACGCTTGGTCACAGGAAACGGGTTAGGTTTTCGTCATGTAGTCAATATCCTTTAGGAAAATCTAGCGCTTCTCCGAGCTACATTCAAATATGGCGCGCAGTTTTTTAACGCTTTTTAAAGTAACAGGTGGCAACACAGACGTCAGCTGATTGAAAACTGACACTTTTTTCTTCTTGTTGATATTTTTTTCCCTTATAGGAATGCTCGCACTCTTGGCGTCACACAGCAAGCGCCGTATTAATAAAGACTAATATGAGCAGTTTTTTTCTTTAACTTTCTGTTTACGAAAATTGGTTTAAACCATATTTATGAATTATTACGTGAAAACTAGAGGGGGGTCTTGAAATATACTACGGGTGGTAACCGAGGGGGGAGGGGGGTAAAATTTAAAAATGGGTCACGTAGTTTGGGCACGTTCCTTGAGGTTACTATGGAAATTAAACAAGGATAGGACAGTTACAGTTTATAAATATAACATCCACACCGGGATCAACTTATACAAAGTGGTCTGTCCTCAATGGAATTCGGGCCTATGACATCTGGGGCGCTCGAGTCCATTGACCACTCCACTAGGCCAACTGGGCAGTCAAATAATCTCCTTATCGACACAAATCAAAGTTACCTATCAAACTCCCCACATTACCCCTATCCCCCACAACCTCCCCCAATCCCCCCCTCGCATTTCCAACATAAACGATAACCCTCATACATCACACGATAAGTTCATTTGTTTAATAGTCAATACGTCAGCATGCTTCCTGAAACTGTCGGGGAGGAATAGGGCTGTTATGAACATTTATCGATATCGATTGGTAACGTAAATTATTGACGGTTCAAGGACTGTGATGTTCACCATGGGACAACAGTAATACCTGCACCTCGAAATACAGTGATTTTTTTTTATTAAGAAGTGGCAGTGTGTTTTTTTTTATTTTGTTCCGCACTTTTTATCCTCTGACATGTTCGTCAGAGACATTTATTATGCGGTGTTTGCTCTTTATAGTATAATTCTCGAGCTTGTACAGCATGGGGAAAAAATCCTTTTAGAAGTTCCCTTCCTTCCCAGTTTAGAATCCCCATAATCCAAATAATCTTCCTGAGGACATCCTCAAGGCGACTAAGAGATTGCACTAGGGACAGACAGCTGCGATCACCAATCCGCCTGCCAAGCGTGTGATTATGGCAATTCCCCTAACGGACAGCCCACCAAAAGTGGCATTCTATTGGGGAGGCTCATATTCAGCAGTGGACGGATTTCGGCTGATGATGAAAGAATTAAACCGCTGTGGAAATCCAAAAAAATGATTCGATATGGAAAGCTTTTGTAAAGGCGTTAGATGGACTTTTATACATTACCAAGATTTGATTGGTTTCGTAAAGGTTCGGCAAATGTAGCATTTACCGGTCATTATAACTTCCCATCAGGCGTAAGTCCTGTTTAGCTGAACTGGACTTACGCCCACGGGAAGATAAATGTTTATGGAAAATAGTTATATATTTGTATTATAAAAAAGTCTGCTAGTAAATGATTGAATGTAAGTTTTTAAGCAAAATTAGAGGAAATACCGAAACCCGTAAAATTAAACGATAAATTATTTTTTTATCGACATCGACAGATTTTAAACTGAGCACGTCTCTATCTCGCTTTAGCACAATGCCTTAATTAATAATAGATGGTCTCTAATTAATTGCTGCTGCCCGTAATGTTTTATCGAAAACACTAATAGAACTCCTACACACTGATTAGTGGTAGTTTAATTGTTGTTTATTCATCAGGATATAGAATCGAACCCACGACCTCTGTTGTCGGAGCGAGCGCCCAAACCACTAGGCCAACTAGGTCGATGCATAATGCATATGCGGGCTAAATTATATGCAAACTATATGCAAAACGCAAATGGTTCCGAGTGTTTGTAACTGTGTTACATCTCGCCGCAAACCGAGTTTGGCATTAATTTGTGCGATTCAAAATGTATGGTGTGGGGAAGCTAGTGTAACGCACATAGGGACATTTTAGTTAGGCTATTTTTTACTGGAGATCTTATCTTATCTTTTAATAGGGGGCCAGGCATGCCCGGCGACACGTCGACCCTGTGGGATCTTTTGTGTCAGCCCCTTTGTCTATGCTGTGCTTCCGTCCCCCACAGTTCGTTGCATAAAATCTATTGTGCAGCTAAGGGGCAGAAGCCTGTAGTCCTTGGGTTCTGGATAAGCCACACCCAGGACACTCATTCGCCTTGCAGCTAGTGCATTGCATTCAAACAGCAGGTGTTTCACCGTTTCGCTGTCCTCTCCAAAGGCTCTACAACAGACAGTCTCTGACAGTCCCATCTTATGCAGGAGGTGCTACTGGAGATGAAACGGATAGTGGTTTATCCGGATACCGGGTAACGGATATTTGGCCTGACGGGTTGGGGAGGCCTGGCTGATGTTTTATAGTGTATTCCCTTAGTCGCCTTGTACGACATCCACGGGAAGAGTTGGAGTGGTCCTATTTTACTCTACCGGAAGCCACACGGCAAGTTTATATACAAATTTGATTTTATTTTGTTTGTGTTTAAAATGGTATCTTAGTGTTCAGACAGCAATCCATGTATTGCTGTTTAGTACCAGGAATAAGTAAGAGGTCACCCAACTAGAACACTGGAGGAATATGCAACTAGCTGTTGCCCGCGACTTCGTTCGCGTGGATAAGTGGTGTGAATTTGTTAATATGGTGTGAATTTTAAGGACCCGCAGACAGCCGACGTGACATTGACAGCTTTCACAAATCGTCGCTTTTCTGATATTGTAAATAATTTCCCAGATCGTTCTGGAAATTTTGAGAACAATCTAAAACATACTGGACCAATTACAGTCACACGTTTTCATAGTTCATTTAAAAAATATTCTAGAATTTTTTAGAACATTGTGGAAAGTTCTCAATATTGTCACTCACAAACGCACTTAAGACCATTTAGAACACAGATTTTTACCACCCATATCCACCCACCGTAAACATCCCTTACTTGCAAGGGCTATCTACCACTGCAACCATGAGTGGGTGGCAGTTGGTGGTAATGGAGAAAAGGCTGGACATACATACACACACTTTCTTTTTATTGAATTGATATATATAATAGATTTTATAGCTTAATAGATTTATAGTGGGGTATATTAACGGAAATACCCCCACTATGCCTCAAAGTCAAAATCATTTATTGCATATGAGTACACTTGGTACATTTTATACACGTAATTTTTTTTATCGACTACCGCTTTCTAGGTGTTAGCGCTGTGAAGAAATAACGGCGCAACAAACTTCACATATTTTAAAAATCAAGTTTGCATACAATTAATAAAGATTTTGCGAAGCTAAATCACATTAGTACCAGGAATCTTTGTCATTCAAATAATCGTTTATTTTATAATAGGCTTTCTTACAAAGTTGTTTTTTAATGTGAATCTTAAACTTTCTGTCCGTCATATTTAAGATTTCCTCTGGTAGTTTGTTGTAGAAGCGTATACATTGAAGCGTATACATACAAGAAGCGTATGCCTCTATTTTAGATCTTATGGTTACATATTACGCCAGTGTGCTAGTTGGAAAAAGTCTTCCAGGCTATTTTGAAGCCGTGTCTGTTCGCAGCGAACGAATCAAAAAGCCCGCAAAAGCGTGAAGCGAGAAATGGAATTTTTAAAATGCAAAGAATGAAAACTAAAATTGCTTTGGCCTGTGCGGGCTCTCACGATATATGTTTTATGAATTCTGTGGGAATATCAGAGATGTAATAAGAGAAACGTTTAGAATTAATAATAAATATCACAGACATTCTCACCAATTATCCAGTCCCAAACTAGGCAGAGCCTGTGCTATGGCTCTCGGACTGCCACACCGGAGGTTGCGGGTTCGAATCCCGCTAGGGGCAAA
This sequence comes from Esperia sulphurella, assembly GCA_947086405.1. Taxonomy (NCBI): domain Eukaryota; kingdom Metazoa; phylum Arthropoda; class Insecta; order Lepidoptera; family Oecophoridae; genus Esperia; species Esperia sulphurella. The sequence goes on along the minus strand of OX352280.1, from coordinate 10,158,470 downwards.
TGTTTGTATGATGAATATGAATGTTTGTACTCAAGTCTTCGATATTTGCATATTTATTTAAGTATGTGTATCCGTTATCTAGTAACCATACCACAGGCTCTGTCTAGTTTGGGATTGGATAATTGGCGTGAATGTCTGACTTATTTATTTTATTTATTTAACATAGTTTTATGCCGTGTGGTTTCCGGTAGAGTAGAATAGGAGCACTCCAACGCTTCCCGTGGATGTCGTACAAGGCGACTGAGGGAATACATTATAAAACATCAATCAGGCCTCCCCAACCCAACTCGGTCGTAGTGAGTGTATGCATCGGTTACGTAGTAACTAGTAATCTGGGCCTAAAGGAGCGGGCATAAACTAAAACCTACCTGCCACAGACTAAAAAAATCCGAAAGGTCGGTACATGTGCTCGAATCGACAATTTATAATAGACCAGCTGTTGCCCGCCACTTCGTCCGCGTGGGCAACTTAACATCACAAATTATTATGTTTTTCCCGTAGGAATGGGGGGAATGGGAGGTTTTTCGGGATAAAAACTATCCTATGATCTAACCTATATGTGTGCCAAGTTTCATCCCGATCCGTCCAGTGGTTGAAGCGTGATTGAGTAACAAACATCCAAATATCCAAACTTTCGCATTTATAATATTAGTAGGACTACCTCGACACGTAAAAATTGCAGTTTCCACCAACGTGTTTAAAAAAAAATTAAAAAAAAAATCTTATTTCTAAGACATACTACACAGTTGACGAATTCCTGAATGATGTTACAACTTATATTACTTGACATGTTTTAGTGAATGGATATTTGTGACATTATTTATTATCTGTTACGTGGAGAGCTGTGGTAGCCGGGTTGGTTGTGCACTCGCCTCACGTTCTTGAAGGTCGTGGGTTCAAACCCCGCCCGTACCTATGGGTTTTAAAAAAACTTAAGTACGGTTTATTTATAATACCACAGGCTTTTCGGTGAAGGAAAACATCGTGAGGAAACCTACATATGCCAAAGAAGAATTTCTAAGGCGTATGTGAAGTCCACTAAATCGGCTTGGGGCACCGTCGGTGGTCAGGGGTTTGGCACAAAAGATCCTGAAGGGTCGAAGTGTCACCAGGTCTTCCTGGCCCTCTAAGAAGATAAGATAAGATCTGTTACGTGACATTAATACATCCTTTAAAACTAAACTAAAAGAGCACTATCTGTCTCACTCAGTATAATATGGTATGTATGTATTTATATAAGAATGTTTATTATAGTTATTATTATTTATAATATGTATATATGTATATATATAGTTCAGGTATTTAGTTATTATGTAGTCTATTATGCACTTATTTTGTCCCCCTCGCTCTTACTGCCTTTTCTCACACCCTGTAGGGTTGGCTGGAAGAGATCTCTTTTAGAGATAAGCTCACCTTTGTACACACCATTTATTACTGTATTTAGTTTTAAGTTGTGCAATAAAGAATATATAATTAATTTTTTTTTACTTTTAATTCTTTTTACCAATAAATAAGATTATGATTCAGGCAGGCAGGCAGACAGGCATGACCTGGGTAGAGAAACCGCTGCTGTATGTAAGTTCGACCTATTTGGGAGTGCATCTAAAAATACCGAGCATTTCGAATTGCAATTCCATTTCATCTCTCTCTTAATTCAAGAATTCAAACGAAATTGGAAATCCATTTGCATTCGCCTCTGGATTCCGTATTGCAGTTAGGTAGGTATAATTACGTAATGACTGCCATCTCGACATCTATCTATAGTTACTGTGATACATTATAGGTCGGAAAACTGAAAAAAAAGAAAAAAAAATTGCTCATATTTGTCTTTATTAATACGGCGATTGCTGTGTGACGCCAAGAGTGAGAGCATTCCTATAATTATAAGTGAAGAAAATATCATCAAGAAGATAAAACTGTCAGTTTTCAATCAGCTGACGTCCGTGTTACTACCTGTGAGTGTAAAAAGAGCTAAAAACGGCGCGCCATATTTGAATATAGCTTGAAAAAGCGCGAGATTTCCATATAGGATATTGACTACGTTACGAAAACCAAACCCATTCCATCTCCCCTGTGACCAAGCGTTGTATTTTGAAGACCCCCAGTAGCCCTGCAATAATTCACGCACACACACGCACGTGTACGGATAGGCTGGTGCGCCTGTAGTAGTAGTAGGTAATTAAATATGTTCGCTTGTATGCTATGGCCATGTCCAGAAAGAGTATTGAATAGAATCTGTATATTTTGTTCACTGGCCACATTAATGTCGGTTGTGCCTTTTCCCCTGAAACTGTGAATTTAATATAAAACCGACAGATTCACATCAAATCCGCTGAAAGCTGCCGGATTGTGTAATTCACCAATCATTTGTGACTGAATTCCGTAGCACTCGCGTTATTGCCATAGAGTTCAGTTCCTGATAGCTATATTTATTTGTTACTAGCTATTGCCCGCGACTTCGTCCGCGTGGACAACTTAAAATCACAAATTATTATGTTTTCCCGTAGGAATTGGATGTTTTTTCGGGATAAAACTATCCTATATCCCATTCCAGGACCTAACCTATATGTGTGCCGAGTTTCATCACGATCCGTCCAGGTGATTGAAGCGTGATTGAGAAAATGTACAGATTCGCCTTTATTTTGTTTTTTTACTGTTTTATTATGTTTTAATGATAATATATAGAATAAAAAAATTCATAATAATCAGAATAAAAAAACTTAATTCAAAAATTCAAGTCCAAATAAAATAAAATAATGTCGGTATAGCATAATATCAACCATTTGAAATGAGTGACACGCCGAGGGTACTAAAAATCACATAACGTCGAAAATACAGCTAATTAAGATTCGATAAAAATCTTTTCGTATTCAATAAGCGTATCGGTTATTGTTATTGGTTGCTGGGACCAACACGTCCATCATCCTTCAGAAAACTTTTAGCTTGAATGATTTAAAAGCAGTGGAGATTACGTTGACATTCACGGGAACGAACTCCATAAAATTGACAGACCGTCAGTTCATTTGTAGTGGGAATGTGGTAACGGCAATTTGGACAGTAATGTTTCAAACGAAACCTCATAATACTATCCGTTGTAACTAATTTAATAAAGGACAAAACCATATGTTTGGATTTTAAATTTGTCTGCATATTCCACAATGTTTAAACACAAAAGTCTTTAATCAGTGCGTCCTGCCTGGCAAGACATACGGTGCAGAAACGTGGACACAGACGGTGGGCCTGATCCACAAGTTTCAAAGTCGCTAAGGAGAGGGATATGCTCGGGGTTTCTTTGAAGGATATGATTCGTAATGAGAGGATCCGAAGAAAACGACGTGACCGATATAGCCGAAAGAAAAATGTAAGCTTAAGTGGCAGGGGCGAGTTACATCTGTCGCAGAACCGACGGCCGTTGATGCAGACGAGAATACAATGAAATTGTTTTATTTACAAAGGCGAGGTTGTCTCCAACAGGGTGTCAGACGAGACAGTAATGCTTGTATAAGTGCAGGAAACAGTATGGCCAACATAATGGGCCCGATTCTGAAGGCACAATGTTAAAATTTGACAGCCCTAAAACTGTTGCTATCCTTGTCACACAGTATTATAAAGATAAAGACGAAACCAGTTATAGCGCTGTCAAATTTTAAATGTGTGCCTTTAGAATCGGGCCCATTCATGAATCTTTAAATTTTTTGAAGATGAACTCTTCCATTTTTTTATATTAATTATCTGTTCAATTAATATAATTTACCTTCCTTATTTTTAATTGAAATTAATTTGCCGCTTACTTAAGTACTTTGTTTATTCAAGTGTCTAAATGATTCGTTAAATCTTTTTTAAACCAATTCGTTAGCTGATCTAGCCGAATAAGCGGGCCCACCTCATTTCGCAAGAAGTATGGAAACTGAAATTTCGCTGTAATATGTATAATACCATACACGTCACTTGTGTGGGACCTGCTTCTGCTAGTTGCCTGTCCGTTGCTATCCAGAAGAGTCACTCCCATCTCCTGTCTCCGTCGCCCCGATCCCTGTCCCGTCCGTCAACCCAAGGTCTGCCGTGCCGACGGATGCGTGTCCAGGGGCGAGCCTGGTCGTCAGCGTGCCGATATCCCGGAGCTGGGCGAACTCCGGGCACTATTAGCCTCATCGAATCATGCGGGGCTCTGATGAGGTGGACAATTATTCCCCTAGCTAACCGTGGTACCACAGTGTGTCTCAACACGGAGGCGGCGATGTTGTTCGCCACACATCACGTCAAGTGGAACACGGGGCGAAAAGCGGACGAAAAAGTCGCTTTGGCGATAAATCGTCTCTGCCTACCTCTCTGGGACTAAGGAGAGCATTATGTATGAATACAATATAAAATTTATTTATTTTCTCAACACAAATATAATTATGATTACACTTTAAGAATTTATTAATAAACAATTTTGGTATGCGTACAATTAATCATTTTATGAGAGACTAGTTGCTGCCCGCGACTTCTTCCGCGTGGACAACTTAACATCACAAATTATTATGTATTTCCCGTAGGAATGGAATTTTTTTCGCAATAAAAACTATCCTATATCCTATTCCAGGCCCTAACCTATATGTGTGCTAAGTTTCATCACGATCCGTCCAGTGATTGAAGCGTGGTTGAGTAACAAACATCCAAATATCCAAACTTTCACATTTATAATGTTAGTAGGAAGTAGGATACCCCGTGGAATGCTCGTATCACTCTGCCATAACAAGTAAGAAAAAAATAATTATATGGTAAACCAGAGCATTGCACAATCTATACCTATAATAAAACCATAACTGGTCTATGTCTGTACATGGGAGATATTGTAGAAAAATCGGTTCAGTAGTTTTAAAGTGATGCCTGCACAAATATATATTCTTTATTGCACATAAATTTTACAAAAAAAGGGCATAACATAAAAGTGTACAAAGGTGGATTTATCTCTATAAGAGATCTCTTCCAGTCAACCTTCACTGTGGGAAAAGCTAAAACAAGCAAACTAACAGACAAACAGATAACATTTTCAAAAATGAACGATTATTAAGACAAAAACTATTATTTATCCTTAGACCCCCAATTAATTTTTTGCAAATATTTTCAAAAACAGACACGAAGTTTACGTTTTTATAAAATAGATAAATACTGAAGTTTTGTTAAAATTTCAAAGCATTGAACGTGAATTAACAGAGTTCCAAATTCATAATTTTCATTAATAATTTCAGCAGTAGAAAATGTAAGTAAATTCGTACGAAATGTACATAATTATATCTTTTTTTTAAATGTCTCCGGCAAGCTCGATTTAACTTAAATTCCAGCCAATTTTACGGATCATAACGGCGGACGGTAATCGGCGAAAAAAGGAATTTCGGCCTCCATATTTATTTCTGGGGTCAACCACTTTGGCTGGTTCCGGGAAAGTTTTCCGCATTTTCATTTATTTGAATTTACACTGTTTTACGTAATTGAAGTGGCGGTTTGATTTACCGTGTGGCCACAGATTAGTTAAAATTACTACGGAACAGATGCATCACTCCATAGTAAATTAAAAATATCTACGCTTTTATTCTTTTACTGTCAGACGGTACAAGCAGGAATGTGTCTAAAGCGTACATTATAAATCATTATAAAACATCAATCAGGCCTCCCCAACCCGTCTGGCCAGCGCGGGGAGTGTAGCCCGAATCCTCCGTCTGGCTCCGGCAGATGGAAGAGGGTTGTGCTCCTGCAGTGGAGACCAAAATAACCTGATGACAATGATGAGATAGCGCGCAAAAATGTGTCCAAGGCGCTCGACTTAGCGTTGTCATTACTCCGAATGCGCGAGAACCACGCCCCGGGGCATTACTTTTTAGTTTCGAACCTCGTAGAACGTTGTCAAAGTCAAAGTCAAAATCATTTATTGCATATGAGTACACTTGGTACATTTATACACGTCATTTTTTTATCGACTACCGCTTCCTAGGTGTTAGCGCTGTGAAGAAGAAACGGCGCAACAAACTTCACGCAACACATCTTTTAAAAATCAAGTTTGCATAAAATTAATAAAGATTTTTCGAAGCTGAATGAACATTAGTACCAGGCATCTTTATCATTCAAATAATCGTTTATTTTATAATAGGCTTTCTTACAAAGTTGTTTTTTTAATGTGAATCTTAAACTTTCTGACCGTCACATTTAAGATTTCCTCTGGTAGTTTGTTGTAGAAGCGTATACATTGGCCCGTGAACGATTTACTGGCCTTACTTAGTCTTAACCCTGCTAAAACAAGGAATAAGGAACAGCCTGGTTGACAGGCTGATGACTACAGTATAAAATTTAGGCATAGAACTTAAATTAAAATCTGTTTGTCCCCACTAGCGATCCAATAACACACGAGCCCTCTCTTCCCCCCATTTATCTCCCATCATTGTATTCGGAACCCAATTAGAGCTGAAATGAAACCCGCTCTGAAGGGTCAGATCGCCGATCGGCAATCAAACACTCAACCCTCTGGTCCCGTTGCCCCAACGGCGTCCCATCGTTGTCCCACTGGTGTCCCGTTTTGTGTCCCGCACACCTAAAGTGGGGAATCGTAAATACCATTCGGGACAGGCGTGCGGCTCGCCGAAATTAATTACTCAATGAATATTAATCATCGAACCGAGGTTTCCATTACGGTTTTGGTGCAAGTGAAAAGATTTAGATTAGGTTTTCTGGATCTTGGACTGTCTCGTATAAGCAACTAGCTTATTTAACTAATTTTGTCATTGGGCCCGATTCTGAAGCCACAACGTTAAAATTTGACTGCACTAAAACTGTTGCTATCCTTGTCAGACAGTATTATGAAGATAAAGACGAAACCAATTTTAGCGCTGTCTAATTTTAAATGTGTGCCGTCAGAATCGGGCCCATTATGTACCTAATCTTATTGATATTTTCGGTACCGATTAGGTAGAATCTACTGCAACGTTATTTTTTACCGCTGCAGAACTTTTTGGCAGACAATCTGTGTGGTCCTTATAGGCGACGCGCGGCTTTTTATTAAAAATTTTAGGAAAAAATATTTTTTTAAATTTAGAGACGGGGAGATGTTATGAACGCTACGGTTAAATAATGCCAATATTTAGTAAATAATTAAATGTTCTGAGTAGTAACTGCACAAGTTTCAAAGTGAATGTGAAAGAGTTGTGGCTACTTGCGTGGAACAGAGCGATTGTTTGGAACACTCCATCTAGTATTATATAGAGATCGTTGTCTCTAACGAATTATGTGTCATATTCTGAGAAGCGATTGGCATCTGACTACGATAATCAGACGCCAAACTCTTATCCGAATATGATATATAATCCTTTAAAGCAGGGATTCCCAAAGTGGACGATACCGACCCCTTGGGGTCGAAATCGGTTTCCCAACGAAAACTGATTTTGGGGGTCGACGAGATCTAAAAATCGACGCCTATTAATTAACACAAGTTCTTATTTGAAACTTTCAAGATACTGTATAAGTTGTGTTACGTGTACCAACTTGTTATAAGAATGACTAATATTTTAGTAGGAAGTATCATTATTGTACTTTTGAAAAACTCGAAACTCGCATCTCCTATCTCTTAGGGCAATCGTAAAGGGTACCATTGCAGAATATTGATGTAACTCGGTAATCGAGGTCCGCTCCGGGGGTGTTGAGAGTTGAGACATGTTTTTAAATGCCTGTTTTGTAGATGGACGGGGTCGGGCGGAGTGACGAGGTCATTATGGCTGAGGTTCCGGGTTTTTAGCTCTTCCTACACATAACAAGAGGCATTTCAAGAATTTATAGTCAACAAGGCGGCGATGTTGTTCGCAACACATCACGTCAAGGGGTATCACGGGGAGAAAAGCGGGCGAAGGAAAGCCGCTTTGCGAAATTATATTGCGCAAAGTGGCGATACATCGTCTCTGCCTACCCCTGTGGGAGTAAGGCGTGAGCATTATGAATGAATTATAATGCCTTCAATTGAGGCAGCCGTGTGATGCCCGGCTTATAGTAGGGTTTCTAAATTACAAGTGGGTGTCGTCAAGGAGGCTAAGGGATTGCACCAGGGCTGGGGCGCAGTGTTCTCCTGTGTATATTGTATACTAGCTGTGGCCCGTAATATCACAAATTAATATCCTACTAATCCTATCCTACTAATATTATAAACGCGAAAGTTTGTAAGTGTGGATGGATGTTTGTTACTCTTTCACGTAAATACTACTGAATGGATTTTAATGAAACTTTACAATAATATAGCTTATACATCAGAATAACACATAGGCTACAATTTATAAAGATATTGTGTGAATTGTCCAAAATATCAAGTAAGTAGGAAAAAATCTACCATCTGCGAGCTATTCTAGCGTGCGCTGCCAAAACCGCTAGAATTACACATATGTAATGTATGATGGAAATGTTTATCTTAAATAGTCCTACAAAAAAGCCCGCCACAGTATATATCTATATCTTATGTGTAAGCCATTATAGCCAAAATAGTGAACCATCGTGATGAAACTTGGCACACATATTGGTTAGGTCCTGGAACAGGACATAGAATAGTTTTTATTTTGAAAAAACATCGTATTCCTACAGAAAATACATAATAATTTGAGATGTTAAGTTGTCCACGCGGACGAAGTCGCGGGCAACAGCTAGTATTATATATGCGAAAGTTTGGATATTTGGATGTTTGTTACTTAATCACGCTTCAACCACTGGACGGACCATGACGAAACTTGGCACACATATAGGTTAGGTCCTTGAATAGAACATAGGACAGTTTTTATCTCGACAAAACATCTGATTCCTACGGGAAATACATAATAATTTGTGATGTTAAGTTGTCCACGCGGACGAAGTCGCGGGCAACAGCTGGTATTTTATAAATCTGATATGTACCTTAGTTATATGTTTGTATATGATATAATATGTAAAAGTACATTACTAATTTGTTGCGAACTCGTTTTCTACAGATAAACCTCAAATTTGGTTTCGTTATATCTCTTCTCTTTGATCTCGTCATCATCATCATCATCAGCCCGAAAGAGTCCACTGTTGGACATAGACCTCTCCTAAGGTGCGCCACTGAACCCGATCTTCGGGTTCAGTGGCGCACCTTAGGAGAGGTCTGCCAGCCGCCTTACGCAGATCGTCGCTCCATCTAGCCAGGGGGCGTCCCACACTAATTTTGCTCAGTCGCGGTCTCCACTCGAGAACTCGTTTACCCCAGCGGTAATCGGTTCTCCGACAGATGTGACCAGCCCACTGCCACTTCAGCGTACTCACTTTTTGATCTATAAATAAAAAATAAAAAAAATTACGCCATGACGACAGCTACGGGTAAATTGTGGGTGGCCCTATTCTAAGCCGGGAAACCACACAGTCATTCTTGTACTAATCAAAACGAAATTGAAAAGTCGACGGAAGATATAACAATTTTAATCGCGATGTGTCCCGTTCCCGTTCTGCGGGACAATATCCGGGACAAGCGCGTTGGTGGGAAATGAACCGCCACACGGGACATCCTCAATTATACAGGAGATTGCTGTGTGGATAGCCTAGTTAGAGGCTGATGTTGAAAATACTAGAAACTGAAAATTCTACAATGTTCAGTACATACATACCTACACACATAATGACCCAAAGATCAACTGGAAGAGAACGCCTTATTGGCATTATGTTCGCCTTTTGTACTTTCTGTGCAATAAAGTTTTTAAATAAATAATAATAAATAAATAAATATCTCAGACATTCACACCAATTATCCAGTCCCAAACTAGGCAGAGCCTGTGCTATGGTTACTAGATAACGGATAGACATACTTAAATAAATATATAAACAACCAAGACCTGGGTACAAACATTCATATTTATCATACGAACATTTGCCCCTAGCGGGATTCGAATCCGCAACCTCCGGCGTGGCAGTCCGAGAGCTACCCGTTCCGCCACGGAGGTCGTCGTCAATAAATAATGCTCACGCCTTAGTCCCAGGGGGCAGGCAGAGACGATGGATAGCTACTTTGCGCGATTCTGACACCCCTCACTAGCCTCACTCACATTCATCAGCCTTTTCATGTACCTCCTTTTATTCATTCGCTAATTGTCCACGCGGACGAAATCGCGGGCAACAGCTAGTAACTTATAATTCTTCTTTCGCCTCCCGCTTACCAGTAAAATAAAATACAAATAATATGAAATTACCTTTTCTTAATTGGATTATACTTTTTAATTAATACTACTTAGTCTCGCGATTTTCATTAAAATCCCGTGAAAATAAATGTACATATCCATCTTCCGTGCTGTACTAACGCTACCTAATTCCCATTCCTGCTCATTATTAACAGCCAGTCATTGTCCACTGCTGGACAATTTACCAACTGACGACCCGGCAGGAAGTGGAGCCTGGCGACCTGTATTTACAGGCTACTGTGTAACCTAGTTCAGGCACCAGACTTCATAAAAAGTTGTGAAGTAAATAAATGAATTTGATAGGCAAGAAAAGCAATGACCCATCATCATCATCAGCCCGAAAGAGTCCACTGTTGAACATAGGCCTCTCCCAAGGTGCGCCACTGAACCCGATGTTGAAAATACTTACAATTATTTGAAATTACATACAGTACCATATACTGACGACCCGATAGGCAACAAAAGCAATGTTAGTCAACTAAATGGCATTATATCTTTGTTGCTGTATGTTAGGTAAAGTCAACGATCTCTATGTACTACTAGATGGAGCGTTCCAAACAATCGCTCTGTTCCAAGCAAGTAGCCACAACTCTTTCACATTCACAATGAAACTTGTGCAGTTACTACGCAGATCATTTAATTATTACTAAATATTGACGCTACGGTTAAATAATGTCTATATTTAGAAAATACAAATTAAATGTTCTGCGTAGTAACTGCACAAGTTTCATTGTGAATGTGAAAGAGTTGTGGCTACTTGCGTGGAACAGAGCGATTGTTTGGAACGCTCCATCTAGTAGTACATAGAGATCGTTAGCTAAAGTGATCATTTTTTTGATCGTTTGAAACAAGAACGTGATCAAATTAGTTCAAGGAAACAAGAACTTATTGCACTCGTATGGAGTTAAGATGGCTGTTCACGGCTAACAAGATCTTGTTCAAGATCTACAATTGTTTTTTTTCTTTGCCGTGTGGTTTCCGGTAGAGTAGAATAGGACCACTCCAACTCTTCCCGGGGATGTCGTACAAGGCGACTGAGGGAGTACATTATAAAACATCAATCAGGCCTCCCCAACCCGTCTGGCCAGCGCGGGGAGTGTAGGCCAAATCCTCCGTCTGTCTCCGGCAGATGAGAGAGGGTTGTGCTCCTGCAGTGGAGACAAAAATAACCTGATGATGATGATGTAATTGCCAATTAATTATAACTACTGATTACAGTGCATTTAATAAATAAACGGTTCTCGTAGTAGTCGCGTTAAAATAAATAAAAATTATTGAACAATAGGAGCTACGCGCTGAGTCCGTCGGAATCCCCTGATCTGTGGAACAACCCATTTGGAACCACGTGGTCTATATATCAAAATGTAAGTACATATTGTACAAGCTGAAGTGGCAGTGGGAGGGTCACATCTGTCGCAGAACCGACGGCCGTTGGGGCAGACGAGTTCTGGAGTGGAGACCACGGATTGGAACGCGCAGGGTGGGACGCCCCGCCGCCAGATGGACGGACGACCTGAAGAAGGTGGCCGGAAGCGGCTGGATGCGGAGGGCGGAGGACCGAGTGTGGTGGCGTTCATTGGGGAAGGCCTATGTCCAGCAGTGGACGTCTAAAGGCTGACATGATGATGATGAAGTACATATTATAATTAATTAATGATTAACAAATAAACACACGGCTTAACATTCACATAACTTGTACGATGCTACTGATATGACATAATTCAAATAAAGCAAATTCCGTAATCCTATATTACTGCAGCACCGTGGTCGAAACAATAAAACTGGTGGGCAAAATATATCGATAAATTTCACGATTTGGAATGGTGCAAACTATCGTTCAATAGGGCTTCCATATTTCAGAACAGGTGTCGTAAAATCTTTATTTCTTTATTGTGTACAGAGCATAATGTTATTTAATGTAGATGACAATACATTATAATTATTGAAACAATTAGACTCTACCTGTACAGGCATATACACATTAATATTCTATGCTAACAATATTATCTTATAGAACATCGTCAAATTATTATTATAAATATTTACTTCGTACTTAAAATACTGTATTAAATAAATTATGTCATAATGTCTCTAACAATGTCAACACAATTAATATTTCAACCATTCAATTGTCAATAAAGGTGTCAATTTCACATTTTATGCTAAAGTTGGGCCCGATTCTGAAGTCACAAGGTTAAAATTTGACAGCACTAAAACAGGTGCTATCCTTGTCACACAGTATTATGAAGATAAAGACGAAACTAATTTTAGTGCTGTCAAATTTTAAATGTGTGCGTTTGGAATTGGGCCCGTTAGGTGTATAAAACAATTCAAAGTCCTAAATAATGGCATTTTTATTACACAATAATTTATTTATATTCTAAAAATTCATCTAAATATTGTCTGTGAAGAAATTGCTTTTAATAAGTTCTTATCTTCTTGCCTCGTTGGCTTAGTGCCCTTCGTCATCGGATACGCCAGAGGTCGTGGTTTCGATTCCCACTGGAGACAGACAACTTTGTACAAGTCGGTCCCGGTCTGGATGTTATATTTGTGAATTGTTCTATCCTTGTTTAATTTCCATAGCACAGGAGAAAATAGTTTTGGATTAGACAAGTGTATGTATATGTAATGGGCCCAATTCCGAAGGCACACATTTAAAGTTTGACAGCGCTAAACTTGGGTTCGTCCTTAACTTCATAATACTATGTGACAAGGATAGCAACAGTTTTAGTGCTGTCAAATTTTAACATTGTGCCTTCAGAATCGAGCCCAATATTTATTTAATTTATTTCTTTTTACAAGCATATAAGTCTGACGAGGCCGACCGATTGGCAAAGGAAGCTTGTAGTGATGGAATCGAATATTGGGTCCTGCCTTTTTATACCGACCGCATATCAATGATAAAACACCAGTGTAAGGAAGATTGGAACGAATACTTTGACGAGCGTTCTAAAGAAAAGGGTATATGGTACAGAACGATGCAACCACAACCTTGGGGCTCTCCGTGGTATGACAACTGCCTCCTGAGTAGGCAAGACATCATTACTGCTTTCAGACTTCGTTCGGGACACATCCCACTAAACAAATTCGCATTCATGATGCGTAAAGTGGCCTCACCGAATTGCAGTGAGTGTGGGGTGATAGAAGATGTGTATCACGCTCTAGTGGAGTGTGTTCGGAACGAAGCACTCAGAAGACAGATAATTAGTCAGTATTTGTTCACTGACGTTGGTGGGTGTAATAGTGGTTTGGCATACCCCATTTCGGAGGATGCCAAAGTTCTATATAAATTAATAAGTTTTTATCTTAAGATTCGTTAGGTAGTTTATGTTTTTTGTTGTTGTTATTTAATTTGTGTTACTTTTCTAATGAATCACTACAGAGCGACATAGTCACACTGTGACTAAGCTCTTAAAATAAAGATTAAAAAAAAAAAAAAATAGCATATAAGTCACAAGATACCACGGGGCGAGAAGCAGGCGAAGGAAAGTCGCTTTGCGACGTTTGTCAGAATCGCGCAAAGTGACGATACCTCGTCTCTGCCTCCCCTCCCGGGACAAGGCGTGAGCATAATGTATGTACGTGATTAAATAAAGTCAAAGTCAAAATCATTTGTTGCATATGAGTTCACTTGGTACATTTATACACGTCATTATTTTTTTATCGACTACCGCTTCCTAGGTGTTAGCGCTGTGAAGAAGAAACGACGCAACAAACTTCACGCAACACATCTTTTAAAATCAAGTTTGCATACAATTATATAAAGACTGTGCAAAGCTGAATCAACATTAGTACCAGGCATCTTTGTCATTAAAATAATCGTTTATTTTATAGTAGGCTCTCTTAAAAAGTTGTTTTTTAAAGTGAATCTTTAACTTTCTGTCTTTCTTATTTAGGATTTACTCTGGTAGTTTGTTGTAGAAGCGTCATACATTGCCCCGTGAACGATTTACTGACCTTACTAAGTCTTAACCCTGGTAAAACAAGTTTATTTTTATATCTCGCATTATTACTGTTATTATCACAGTGCCTCAAAAAGAAAGATATATTTTTTCGGACATATAAAATATTATCTAAGATGAATTGACTAGCTACTGTTAAAATGCTTATTTCTTTAAACTTTTCTCTTAATGACTCTCTACAACGCAGATTATAGATTGCATAAATTACTATAAAATAGTTAAAAAAAAATAGATTGTGACTGAGAGAGAATTTATAGAAATGTGCTGTGACATCAAATTCATGGCGTCACTACTCGAGTAATAAATAGCCCGGACAAAATTCACAAACAAACGCGACGGTCCACCGGCCACGTTCGACATAATACAAATTAATCACTCCATTTTGTCCGATTGCCGCAGAGAGTTGTACTGCTGTGCAATTGTATTTTAATTTCTACCAGCAGACAGTATAAGCGGTTTTATAAAACAACGCCAGCAAAATGCTAAATCATTATCAGGTTTTTTGTCTCCACTACAGGAGCACAACCCTCTCTCATCTGCCGGAGATAGACGGAGCATTTGGCCTACACTCCCCGCGCTGGCCAGACGGGTCGGGGAGGCCTGACTGATGTTTTATAATGTATTCCCCTAGTCGCCTTGTACGACATCCACGGGAAGAGTTGGAGTGGTCCTATTCTACTCTACCGGAAACCACACGGCAAAGAAAAAAACAATTGTAGATCTTGAACAAGATCGTGTTAGCCGTGAACAGCCATCTTAACTCCATACGAGTGCAATAAGTTCTTGTTTCCTTGAACTAACTTGATCACGATCTTGTTTCAAACGATCAAAAAAATGATCACTTTAGCTAACATACAGCAACAAAGATATAATGCAACTTAGTTGACATTGCTTTTATGCCTATCGGGTCGTTAGTTCGTATTTTGTCCAGCAGTGGACAATGACTGGCTGTTAATAATGATGAGCAGGAATGGGAATTAGGTAGCGTTAGTACAGCACGGAAGATAGATATGGACATTTGTTTTCACGGGATTTTAATGAAAATCTCGAGACTAAGTAGTATTAATTAAAAAGTATATGGGGCCCGATTCAAAGGGACACATTTAAAATTTGACAGCGCTAAAATTGGTTTCGTCTTTATTGTCATAATACTGTGTGACAAGGATAGCAACAGTTTTAGTGCTGTCAAATTTTAATGTTGTGCCTTCAGAATCGAGCCCATAATCTAATTAAGAAAAGGTAATTTCATATTATTTGTATTTTATTTTACTGGTAAGCGGGAGGGATGGGATGGGATGGGATGGGATGGGATGCGATGGGATGGGATGGGATGGGATGGGATGGGATGGGATGGGATGGGATGGGATGGGATGGGATGGGATGGGATGGGATGGGATGGGATGGGATGGGATGGGATGGGATGGGATGGGATGGGATGCGATGGGATGGGATGGGATGGGATGCGATGCGATGCGATGCGATGGGATGACCCGTTTAAGAGTATAAAATGACTTTATCCGAAATACTTAGGGAGTAGGCTCCCAATCTTGTATATAAAAACTTGCTTAGTGCTCCTTACAGTTTCATAACTACCCTCAATCTAAATGCAAAAGGCTTCGCGGCTGCATTATGCAGAAAAGTCTGGATTCTAGAGGCTTGGTTGGAGCCCGGAGGCTTTATAGATGCATCCCTTTAAGAGCTAAATGGATCTCTCAGGCAAAGACGGAAAAAAAGCTTTCCACAAATGCATTTACTTTTCCAAGTGTCGGTTTTGTGATAGTTATAGCCAGAGATTGGAATAAGGTAGTGTCATATAGGTTTAAAGATCTTTATTCTCATTAAGACAATGTCACTTACATGAGAAACAATATAGAAAAAACTACACTTGGTAAATTTATACACGTCTTTTTTTTTATCGACTACCGCTTCCTAGGTGTTAGCGCTATGATGACGATGATGATGATCCATAATAAACTATAAGTTCTACCATTGGAACTGTTAGTAATTACTAACAGAATATCAGGACGATGATCTTATCCCTGAATTATGTATTGTGTTTCTCATAACGTTCTCTATGTACTACTAGATGGAGCGTTCCAAACAATCGCGCTGTTCCACGCAAGTAGCCACAACTCTTTCATATTCACTTTGAAACTTGTGCAGTTACTACGCAGTACATTTAATTATTACTAAATATTGACGCTACGGTTAAATAATGTCAATATTTAGTAAATAATTAAATGTTCTGCGTAGTCACTGTACAAGTTTCATTGTGAATATGAAAGAGTTGTGGCTACTTGCGTGAAACAGAGCGATTGTTTGGAACGCTCCATCTAGTAGTACATAGAGATCGTTGTTGATAGCGCTGTAGTTGCAAGCGTAGCATTTTAACAGCTTTAAAATATAAAACTGACACGGAAAGCTCTAGGCAAGTGGCTAAACTGGGTTGTTAGCTGTGCTGGTACGGATGGAACCCAGAGGATTTGCTATGAAATATTATTCTCGTGCGTACAGATCGGAAAAGTGGACCGAAGAGGAAAGTGGACCGATAAGGAAAGTGGACCGAAGAGGAAAGTGGACCATTTGGACAAGTAGACCGATGGGGAAAGTAGACCATTTGGAAAAGTAGACCGATGGGGAAAGTTGACCATTTGGACAAGTATATCGACGGGGAAAGTAGACCATTTGGACAAGTAGACCGAAGAGGAAAGTGGACCATTTGGACAAGTAGACCGATGGGGAAAATAGACCGATCGCTCCTGAGGGCATGGGACGAGTTGGGAATAACTTACAATACTGGTAGATGTGGCGGAGTCTTTCCGTTGCCGTTAATTTACTAGGCTCGGGGTTGGGGGGACTATTTACAACGAGTTTAAATTCGCCTGGGCCACACAAACACTCACACCCACGCCCACTGCAATTCCAAACGTAGTCCTAATTCATCGCAATCTGAATTGCACCAAAAATTAATTATACTTATCTTCAATACTAGCTGTTTCCGCGGCTTCGCTCGCGTGCACTACAGAATCCGCTACCGCTCCCGCTGCCGCTCCCGCTGCCGCTCCCGCTGCCGCTCCCGCTGCAGCTCCCGCTGCCGCTCCCGCTGCCGCTCCCGCTGCAGCTCCCGCTGCCGCTCCCGCTGCCGCTCCCGCTGCCGCTCCCGCTGCCGCTCCCGCTGCCGCTCCCGCTGCCGCTCCCGCTGCCGCTCCCGCTGCCGCTCCCGCTGCACTTCCGCTGCCGCTCCCGCTGCCGCTCCCGCTGCCGCTCTTGCTGCCGCTCCCGCTGCCGCTCCCGCTGCCGCTCCCGCTGCCGCTCCCGCTGCAGCTCCCGCTGCCGCTCCCGCTGCCGCTCCCGCTGCCGCTCCCGCTGCCGCTCCCGCTGCCGCTCCCGCTGCCGCTCCCGCTGCCGCTCCCGCTGCCGCTCCCGCTGCCGCTCCCGCTGCCGCTCCCGCTGCCGCTCCCGCTGCCGCTCCCGCTGCCGCTCCCGCTGCCGCTCCCGCTGCCGCTCCCGCTGCCGCTCCCGCTGCCGCTCCCGCTGCCGCTCCCGCTGCCGCTCCCGCTGCCGCTCCCAATCCCTCTCTGACTCCCAATCCCACTTTAATTCTCTCTACCAATTCTACACAAACTCTTACTACCACACCCACACCCACGCCCACGCCAACGCCCACGCCCACACCCACGCTTACGCCTCATTACTCATCGCCATTTGAAGTGCACCGAACATTTATTTCCATACGTCTTTGGTATATTGTATACCTACTAATGTGTTTGTAACCAAAAAAAAATCTATAACTTTTGATTGAGTAAACCGATTGCGATGAAATAAATACTAAATATTACTTCGAGTTTAGTCCTATGTTTCTGTGAAAAGTCGCTTCAAAATCGGTTCAGTAGTTTTACGTGACGCGTGCACAAACTAACAGAAAACATTTTTAAAAATGATCGTAATGTGTTCTATTATTTATTCCTCTAAATATATATTTATGCAAATATTTTCAATGTACAGACACGCGACGTTTACGTTTTTATTTATTAGAATACACAGTATGTTCGCGGAATCTTCTCAGACAATATTGCAGCCCCTAGACGCTATATAGCCCGCTCTAGTTGACATGAGTGGCGCTGGAATCTAATATTGCCGGTTTTCCACTCCTAGAGAAACTTTACTGGGATATTGTTGTGCTTAAGTATTTTTAAAGGCTTGGTTCATTTTTATACTGTAGAGTTAATATTCGTTTAGTAAAAGATTTTATTATGGATTTTATTGTAACTGCCGATCTCATAAAGCCACCCAGGCAAGAACCCGGTTGTAATTGCTGAATTCATAAAGCCCTCAGGCAAGAATCCGGTTGCAACTGCCGATATCATAAAGCCACCTAGATTAGAACCCGGTTGTAACTATCGATCTCATAAAGCCACCCACGTTAGAACCTGGTCGTAACTGCCGATCTCCTAAAGCCACTCGGGTTAGAACCCTGTTGCAGCTGCCGATTTAATATAAGGGAGAATCTTCAGATAAACACAAAAAAAAAAACAATGTCATGCTCTATAAAACTCTATTAAAAGTAGGTACATTTCTTTATTAAATTTGGTACTAAACGCATTATACTTGTCCTTTCGGTTACTCTAAGGTTGACTGGAAGAGATCCCTAAGTGGGATAAGTCCGCCTTTGTACACAGTTTAATTTATTTTATTTATTAGGTACTCAAACAAGTCACAATAATTCCTATTTTATTATTGTTGTTGTTGTTGTTTTTGGTACAATAAAGCGTTTACATACATACATACATACATACATACATACATAAAACTACATCGAAAAATAAAAACTTACTAGACGTACACCTAAATGATGAGAAAAAACAGCCGATAGACACTGTAAAATTTCTAGGTATAAGAATAGACTCTCTGCTGAACTGGAGAGTGGAAGTAAATGCAATTGAAGACTCTATAAGCTCCGCTTGCTACGCTTTACTCAGTTTACTATGTTTATTATGCCCTAGTAGAGTCACGGCTGCGTTACAGCATTAAGTTCTGCGGCCAAAGTTTCAAATACAACATCAGAAAAGCGTTTGTTATTCAAAAAAGGGCAATACGTACGATATGTCGTATACCGCCTTGGGAGTCGTGTTAGGAGCACTTTAGGAAGCTAGAGTTTCTAACTGTGCCTAGCTTGTATATCCTAGTGCTCCTCACAGATTTAATAAAGTCTCGTCATATATTCGAGTCTGACGAACAGATGGATCAGCGGCTGAACACAAGACGCATGGACTTACAAAGCGTAATTGTTCCCAAGTAGTGGGGGTCGGACACAGTCCGCGAAATAAGACATTTTCAATAAAATAAATAAATATAAATATGTTGGGACATTTGAGCAACCTGAGCCCTAACTAGGCAGAGCCTGTAATATGGGTATCAGACAGCTGATATACATACATAAATACATAATGTACTTATATAAATAACATCCAGTAACAAGGCAAACACAAGTGCTCATCACACGAATGTTTGCCCTGGGCGGGCTTCGAACCCGCGACCCCGAGCTTCGCAGGTAGGTGTACTACCGACTAGGCTACGGGGCCGACAAGATGCCTATTGATCTTAAATCCATAAAGAAGATAAGTACTTTTAAAAACAAACTAAAAACACTACTATTGGAATAGTGTTGTTACAATGTTGATTACTTTTAAGGAAAACCAATGGATTTAAAATTAATATTTAATTTTGACTAATGATGACAATTGTCATGATTTATGATGACGTGTTTTTAATATTTTAGCTCTGGACAATAACTTATTTACTTAATTCAATGTCTTACTTTATTATATTACCTATTTTAATTATTATGTAAATGTACAAATATTTGCATACGATATATATTGTTTAACGAATAAATAAATGAATGAATGAAGCCATCCCCACACTGGCCGCGACGTGCCCGCTTTAGGTACTATGGGGTAAAACTTAAAACAAATAAAACCAACCGGAAATTCTTGTGAAAAATTCTTCTATTTTATAGCATTCGGAAACTCATACTTTACAGCAGATATATAGTTGTATGAAAAACAGCGCAGCGATATATTAATGTAATAACCGCACACAGGAAGCAAGTCAAGTGATTCGGCGGAAATACGCGCTTAAATCACGCTCGCACAGGAAGCCGGGGACGGAGTCAGTAGGGGTCCATTATCCACAACCCCCCGTTGAGATGTTTATATGTAATTGTTTATTTGTAACTTAGCTATATCTATACGAGTTGCGCGACATATAATAAAACAGTAGAAAAACAAAAGTAAAAAGTAGTAGTAGAATAGTGTAACGGGACAGCCTCGTCCCATACTGATTCACGATGCGTTTTGCCTTATATATATATATAATATATACTATCATTTATAGATAATAGTAAATTACAAGAATGTTATTGATATTCAAGTATGATCAGACATTAGATACTTTAATAGGGTCAATTTAATGAAATAGAAGCTAGCGACAGGTAGAGGAATAACTGATAAGCGTGGGGATTATGGCGGGGCCGCGACGGTTGGCTTGCCGAGAGGGAGACCTATATCCGGCAGGGGACGTATTTAGACTGATGGTGAATGCCGTAATTCATTATAATTATTGTCTATAGTACTTAAAATATAATCCAGATACTTATTTGTGTATACGTACATAGTTACACAAGGCACGCGCTCCGGTCTCGGAGGGGTAGGCAGAGTTACTATATAGCAGGCATAGTACCGCATATATTGCGTCTTTGGTTAAGTAAATTAGGCATGATCGTTTATTGAACCATCGGTGTTTAAGTAGTGTAAGTGGAATTAGGATTACCTAGACTTGTCATTAAGAGCGTCTTAAACAGCTGTTTTCTACTGTAGCTGCTTTGAGGCTGGCTAAAAGGTTCTTATTAAATTCTCGTAGTATGTATGAATGTATGTATGTATGTATGTATGTATGCATGTAAGTATGTATGTATGTATGTATGAATGGATATGGGCATGTAAGTATGTATGTTTGTGTGCAAACATAAGGGATATTCGAAAGAAAGGTGTTATTTCAGCAAGCATATACGATGCGAAATGCAAGTTGGTTGTTGAAAGCGATGTTGAAAGCGATTAGTACGCGTCATGGAACACCTGTTGGTTGTTGAAAGCAAATGAAAGCGACGCGAAAAGATTGAAAGGAAAAGTTGGCTGTTGAAAGCGATGTTGAAAGCGATTAGTACGCGTCATGGAACACCTGTTGGCTGTTGAAAGCAAATGGAAGCGACGCGAAAACGATTGAAAGGAAAAGTTGGTTGTTGAAAGCAAGTGTCGAAAGCAAAGTGGGCGGGGCATCGTTTTCAACAAGACTACGCGCGGGGAGTATAAAAGATAAGGGAGCCAGTATTCGGGACCGCATTTTATTTTATTCGTCTAACAGTTTAGACGTTACGCTGCGCGTTTTTAGAAGAGGTAATTTTGATTAATTCGTCAATAAGTTTTTGACAGTGATGGTTTAGTTTCTCAACTACGAGGTTTAGGGAAAGTTCCTACATCCTTGGCTGAAGTATACCTACCCCATTCCTTCCGTACACTTACAACTTTAGGTGCTAATAACACCGCATTACACACACACACACACACACAAACTCTCGCTGGGCCAAGACCCCTTTAGCCCTCTATCATTGAGTGATCTCTTGAGCCTGGGAGATCTCAGCGTTACACTCCTAAAACCTTTATTCCTTCCTCCTCCGTTTCTTTAGCTTTAGGTTATTGTAGGATAGGTTTGATGCTTACATTGAATTATTCAATGGACCACAGTACTCTTGGCCTCCTAACGGTGACAACGGAAGTGTACTTGGTTTTAACACCGTAACTGGTGGGCGCGGCTGTTCAGATGTAGTCGCCCTTTGTCTTTTTCAAGACATTGTCACAATCTGGTAGGGAAATACACACCCAAATGCGCTAGCACGTGCGTATGGACGTTAGGCCCTTTACGGGATTTAGATTTTTGTAGCTAGGGTCAGGTAAATATACACACACACACACACCACACATAAAGTAAATGGGGTTTTCTTTTGCACACGTGGACAATTCAATAAGCTCTAAGTCAAGAGCGGGTTTTATTAGCAGCTAGAGAACATAGGTCAATTAGGAAACGTAGGTTGATAGGGATTTGCATTAGATTTTGTTATGCCTGTATGATCCTTTGCTGGACATAGGCTATGCATATTAACTTCAAATAGGGAACGTTAGGAGAATAGGACGTTGAAATAGGGATGGTTATGCCTGTATGGTCCTTTGCTGGACATAGGCTATACATATTAACTTCAAATAGGGAACGTTAGGTGAATAGGACGTTGAAATAGGGTTGGTTATGCCTGTATGGTCCTTTGCTGGACATAGGCTATACTTAACCTCAAATAGGGACATAGGGTTTTGCATTAGGACGTGTTAGGTTTGTTAATGCTTATAGTTGGTATTAACTATTAACTTCTAATAGGGAATACTAGATGCGAACCGTAATAGGGATATAGGGTTTTGCATTAGGACGTGTTAGGTTTGTTAATGCTCATAGTTGGTATTAACTATTAACTTCTAATAGGGAATACTAGATGCGAACCGTAATAGGGATATAGGGTTTTGCATTAGGACGTGTTAGGTTTGTTAATGCTCATAGTTGGTATTAACTTCAAATAGGGAATACTAGGTAGGAACCGTAATAGGGATATAGGGTTGTGCATTAGGACGTATTAGGTTTGTTAATGCCCATAGTCGGTATTAATCCATTATTTTAAATACACATTTTAATAATAAAATAGGTGGGTAGATTTCTATGTATGTTATGATGTAGGCGTATTAAGTAAGTTCTACCCACTGCTGAAGCAGACAAAGCGTTTGTAATTATTGTACATGAGGAATAAGGTTCTAAGTACAGATGGTATAGTCTTAGGCATGTAGGATGATGGTAATGCCCAATGTTGGACATAAGCGTTGACTTCAATCACAAAATTAACATAACATAATATCTAGGTAATAGGATGGTAGGGAATTAGGCAGGGCTGTTAGGGTACATTGTAGGCAAAATAACTCCCACTATTGGAGGTTATAACTTAAACATTTAGGTAATGTTTACTAAATTCTAATTGTAAGTTAAGTAGGGACTAGGGAGTTAGGAATTGCATTAGGTTGATACTATTTGCAATGTTAGGACCTAGCCTGTAAGTTAGTGATTAAGTCTATCTCCATAGAGGTAAAATAAGTAACTTATATGTATAAGTTAAGACCTTGTTAATTGAAATTGGATTCTATTCCTACTAGTTTTACAAAACATCCATACTATCTAATAGTAATGTGCATAAATGGTCAATACACTGCAAATATTAGGTATACAAAATATACCTAAATACCCACTTTATTTAATTACCAACATAAAATGAATTCAAGTTCTTAACTTCATTACATAACAAATATGTAGTACCGGATGCTATTTGGCTATTCCATGTTATGACAAAGTCCTCTGATCAGTGGAAGAGGAAGTTCACTGCTGAACTAATATTAGTTACAATTGGCTTCAAATAGGAGTCTAATAACTTAGGTACCTATAGGAGCTTAGATAGTAAAAAAAGGAAGTAAACAACTTCTTTATTAATTAATGATAGTCATGTGTATGTTTGCAAAATATTTAATATATTTATAAACTACTTAAATTCGAGACATAAAGTTTGGTTTATACATTCATTTGTAGATAACCTTTGAGAATACAGTCGATGTGGTACATGAAGTCCATTCAACCATTTTACTCTTCAGTACAGTATTGTCGAAGTCCACAGGACAATTATATCTTCTTTAATCTACTTATATGTGGCCCAAGGGCACATTTGATTCAATACTCGTCATTTGGCTTTAAGTCATACAATTACAGAACCTGTCTATGAGTGGTTCAAGGTGCTCTTACCGACTCCGAGGGGAAGGTATTTTTATAATCTGAGGGTTATATTATGGCTATGAGATAAACTGAAAGAATAGTTTATTGGATCTGACAGCTGGTCGAGGCCACCTGTATTTCCATCGTCACTTGTAGCCATTCGCCTGAGTATCTTGACCTACGAGTAGATTCAGTCTGTACACGATCCGAGGATCCTGTTACCTACATTTGTCAATGGCCGAGGCTATACTGTACTTCAACTTACAATAAAACAATTGGCATGACCGCCACCTTACTTCATCAACCATTCTGACTTTATCTCAAAGAGTATAGTTAGAAATTAGCACGATATTTATTTAGTTTATAAATATCGCGATTTTACTAGTCAGCAATACTCGAGAGTGAGTAACAAGCTTATTTATTAGTTATTTAACTTCTCATAGTGAGTTGGTAGAGGTCCCTCTTATCCATCAGATACTTGTGAATCTCGAGGAAGGGCTGGACATCATTTGACACTTAGAAATAAGTGAAGAGTGAATACCACAGTGATGGAATCTCACTTTTAAGCTTTTGAAAGGAAACTATTACTCACGTCTCGTACCTAGCTCCGCATGAATAATGTTGGAAGGCGTGAGTATGTATGAAAACCCTAAGGACTGGAAGTAGCTTATTAGCCAGGTGGATGGGCGCAGCTATTGGGGAAGGTAGGAGGCTGCGGGCACTCTTTTACGCGTCAGGGGGTTTTCATACTGCTATTGTCTTTCAACATCATCTTAATTCATATCTAGTTTATTATTAATACCTGAAACCTGTTAGGCCAATATTAAATTACCTCACTAAAAAGTTCATAGTTGTTTATTTATAGTATTTTTATGTATTTATTTATTATATTCTTATTTTACTAGAGTGTAAGCTATTAAGAAACCAATTACTTGAGTCGAGCTTCCAATCCTAAAAGTTCACGGGTTGCTTCGAAACACAACGTAGGGGACTAGACGATCACTTGGCCAAATTAGACGTTAAATTACGGTTAGAATGATAAATTCATTCTCGGTTAGATTTAATAAATATATTCATTAAGTTATACTCTCCTCCTACATCGACATATAGGACAGTAGGTAGATAGGTACGTGTTATAGGTAGTTTTAGTAGTTTCCCGACCCCTTCACGCGGGGGGGCCGTTACAAAGTGGTAGGCCGTTACCAGGATATGAACCAGCGTTACTACGGAGATCGATATATGTTTATCTTAATACATTAGAATAATTAGTCAGTAAGTAAATTAGATATAAGAGTGTGAGTTTAGTGCTCACAAAATGCTGCCGTATGAAATGGAAGGATTGAGCTTCGACACAAGTAATTACATTTTAAACAATTGGTTTTAGTCATAATAGTCTAGGGGTTGCTATATATAATTCAGGTTAAATAGAATGTCTTAAGCAGTTTAGCAACTGGGGATTGTAAGTACAGTACTCAGAAAATTCAATAGTTTGGGGATTGCTTATGTGCTGGAATAGAGTTTAGTAAATAAGAGTACTAAATAGCCAAACTTATATACATTACTACAGCCTTGAAGGCTTATAGGTTAAGTTATGTGCAGTTTCTTACTTAAATATATTGAATATCCATCACTTGATAATTAGGCAATTTTAAAAGTGTCTTGAGATACAGCCAGTAGTAAATATTCTTCACTGTTAGTGTCTAAATACGGTGTCCATGTAAATAATGGCTTTAGACAGGGCTTTCATTATGTTTAGTCGACAATGGGAAAAAGCTTGGCTTGACATTCAATTCTTGACTGTGTTATTTACATTTCTGTTGTAATCTGAAAGAGATACAATGAGTTAGTGTCATTCAATAAGTGATATCTAATGTAAGGTTGCAACTATTTATCATCATAAGTTTGCATTTGATCCACTGAAGGCGTATTTATGTCTAATAGGTTAGGAAAACTACGCAATTAGTTTTAAAATAGACGACTCTAATCGTTTTTTAATTTAAGTAAAATACTACTCAAGTAAGGTTAGGGGATAGGAAATGAGATTTAAGTCACGAAAGAGATGCGTAAACGTATAAATAACAAGGCGTATTTGTTGGAAAATTAACTTACCTTGTTGGTGAAATAAATTACATGTTTTCTCATGTGTACGGATCTTTGTAGATGGTGGTAATGATCCATGGTTGGTTTAAAACTAAGTAGGTAGATTAAACGTTAGGAACAAGGTAGAATAGTTAAGAATAATTACGAATTTCGAGGCAATTGGAAAATCAATATTAAATCAATGACAAGCGAATCTAAGTTTTGTCTCTTAATCAGTTCTCCCTGGAATCTGCAAATGCACTATGCATACAGCTTAAGTGGCAGATTGGCTTAAGGGTTGAAATATATGTTCTAACCTGTACATTAGACAGAGAACAATAGTATATTTAGTTACTATGGTAAATCGAATTGCATTTGTTTCATTTTTTTTCATTAATTTAATACTTAAAACGAAATTAACAAAATAAGCAAAGGTATCTGTTTTCATACAGTCCAGTTATGTAATCAATATCAATTATGAAAGTAACGGTTAATGTTAAAGGTATTATTATTAAGTCCTAGTAATGGTTAAGTTAATTTTTGGCTCTGAAGCAGTCCTTTCGGATTGTTACAGTCGTACCAATCAAGAAGCTTCTTGGTAATAGGCATTTTAAAAACAAAATAGGTTTAGTAAGGTTTTAGGTAAAACAAAGTAAACTATATTAAGGAATAGAGTAGGGTGATAAATTACTGATTATTATAAAATGATTTAAACTCAATTTATAATTATAGTTAAAATTTACAAGCGATAGGCCTCCAAAATTAATACATCAAATTGTTATTACTGGTGGCTTGAATTTAAAGTGATAATAATTTGTAAACGGCTATATAAAAATAACTAGTATAAGATAATTAAGTTTATTCAAGGGATATTAAGGGGAGGGGTACAATTAATAGGTCTATTACCTTGTTACAGTAAGTTGCTGATTTAAGTTGATTTAAATAAAATTCAAAATAGTGAAGCCCAGAAGAACTAGGAAACGGGCCCATTCGCCAGTTACCATAGCAGATTCGCCAGATGTAGTATCGCCCGTGGGGCAGGTGGAATCATTAATTCCCGTATAGGCTCACGAAGCACAGGCAGGGCCGTCTTCTGTATCAAAACCCAAAAGGAAAAGGGGTGAAGACGTTAAATTGTTGTACAGAATGTTGAGACGTACAGTAGGAGTTTTTACGACGAAAATCGCCCAATTGGGGGATGAAGTTAGGAAGAATATGACGCATAAATCGGCAAGCGATAATTTAGAAGTAAATACAGGATTAGTGGCTAGTATGGATAGTTCTACGTCAGTTGAAAATGCAGAGTCTACTATTAACACAGGTTCAGAAACTCCGCCAGTTGGTGTGACGCCACCCAAAGGCCACTCACCTTTAGATCAGCATATGGAGAAGGTCTCAGTTCCTGTTCAGGAAAAAATAATCTACAATATACAGAATTTAAATTTGAAAAAACCCAAGTTTACTGATAAAACAACCACGCATCCAATGGAGGCTCAGGATCTTGGGGTTGTAGTATAGGCGCTGGCGGATGGTCGCCGGGAAATGATAATAATTCATCCATCTATAAAGATTAATAAGTAAGGTTAGGATAATATAGAATTAATTTTAGCAAGTTTAATTTTATAATGTGAGCCTAGTTATATTAAGTAAATGTACAGAGTGTAGGGTCGGATGAGAGAATGAGGTAGACGGTTGAACCTTCTGTGAATCAAATGAAAACAAACAATCGTGTTATAAAAGACGGTTACAATTGGTAAAATACATAAGGTTTGGAATTGGTTGGCGAGACTAAGTAGGCTGGTTATATGCAATACAGTGCAAGATTTTAATAGAATTGACGTTAATAACCATACTTGGCAGTCATCGTTGGTATAGTAAAGATAGGTTGAGAATAAAATTAAGGGTATGTTTATCGTTACTAGAGAATAATAATTATGTAGGAACATTCTTACTTGAATTGGCACTTCAGGTTGGGAGATTCTTGGACGTACTCGGTTGTATCTCTGTAAAATAGAAATTACAGGAAACATTAGGCCAAAATAGATATGATTGTTATTAGTTTATAGTTATTATTAGTCATTAAGGAGCATGCGGACAGTAGGAAAATATATGTATATATTGCGGAAGTAGTGATAGTGTTTGTAAAATTTAAAGTCGACTAAAGTATAGTAAGGGGATTAAAGGTTGAGCACTTACTCTAATGCCTACAATCTCCAGGAATTTTAGGGGTTCAAGCAACCAGTGGTAGGAACGGGTTTTCTTGGCACGGGAATATATGGACCTAAGACTTTTATTTTTTTCAAAACATCTTTGGGGCAAGCCGAAGGAAAAAAAATTTGCGTAATTTGAAGCAAATTAAGATGTGCAGTGTCACGTGAAGCTTTGTGGTAGTAATGCGGGTGTTTAGGGTTCCAAAGCACGGGGTTGCTCTCCCATTCTGAGATAAAACAGCGATGGAAGTCGTCCATGGTTTCTTGAAAGGGAAAAAAAAATATATATATTTTATATATAATAAGCCTTGAAATTTCCAAAACACTGAAATGTATATGTATAAAATAGTTTGTTGACTCAATATAGCACATGAAATAGGATGAACAAAAGGAATTTAGCATTATAATAAGAAATATTAGCGGTTTACTTACCTTCGCGTGAAGTCTAGATGTCTGGACAGTACTTGAAGCTTACTGAACCCAATTCTATTTTCAAAAAATTAGTTTTCACTTGAAAATAGGTAGCGTCCTCTAGTTTGAATTTAGATAACACATATGATTGGCCGGTTTAAGAAATGGATTCTTTGATAGGAAATGGAAATGAAAATAAGAAAGTAATTTCTAAATTTGAGATTGTGCTACTAAGGCGATAATTAGTTAATTTATTGTATAAACTATTGGGAAGTTATACATATGATATAAATAATATGACACCTACTGGTATTTTAGTGAAATATTTGGTGGCTCGTATTTTTAATTTGGTGCTTTCGATAATTGAAAGAATTAAAACGTATTTATAAGCAAATCGCCCATGCCAGAAGAACAATAATGGTTCTATATTGAATGCACTATTAATTAATACTAAATTTATATGTTTTAATTACATACATAATGCTAATATTAGATTTAAAGGTTTCAGGAACTTTAATCACATTTTATAGGCGGAAAAAGCAGGAAATGATTAAAATAGCAAGAAAAAGAAGTCTTATATAAATATAAGGAAAGAAAATTGAAGATTGAACTTAGAATGGTTGAAAGTTGTATTGAGTTACTACTAAGTCAATATTAATAAATTAGGGGATATTTAATGTTAATTAAATATTAAAGAGATAAAATAAAATAGTCTGTCATTATTTCATATTGAGGAGGTTGAAATGGGGTATGACTTGGGGAAAAGGGGGACAATTAGGTAAGGTAGCAATAAAAGGTGTGGTATGTTGTGACTAAAGGTATGGTAACTGACATTTTAGGTATGACTTCCATTTCCTCAAAACCAGAAAATGACATCATTTGAACCTTCTTGGTACAAGTCTTGATTTATTTCTAGATAATAAGATAATAGTTTAAGTAGGTAGCAAAACGGGCAACTGAATTTAGTGTTTATTATTAATAAGTAATATAGAGAGAATTTGTCCTTCCTGTAAATGACAGTAATATTAATTTATGTTTCTCAATATTTATGTCATTTATAATGTCATTTAGTCATTGTTCAATATTTTATAGTTAATTATATAGCATAAATTAAGTGTAGGTCTAGTTTGGGTAGTTTAACTGAATATTCAGTAAGGAAATTATATTAGTATTTTGATTAGTTATTGTTCATATTAGGGTGTTAATATAAAAATCTGACAAGTCAGTGTAGATTGTTATATGTTTGTTAAGTAATACTCATATTAAGAGCTGCGTAAATTGCACGAGTGCGAGAACTTTTTAGCGATAGCATCAGAACAGAGTAAAATTTTGCGTAGATGAACTAAAGGCGTAATTAAAACATAGATTGTTGAAGGTTCTTATTCCATTGGTAGTGATGGATGTGTGGCTAGGTCCCTGATTATCCTTAGCAAAGGATAACAGTAACTTTTATTAATATACCTATTGTTAAGTTAATAAGTTTACGCAATGTTTTGATATGGGTAAATCAAAGATAGTATGAAAGATGACGTTAGTGAATGTTCATGAGCTAAACGGTAATAAAAATAATAATAATAATAATCAAAAAAAAAAAAAAAATACATCGAGTATGTGAGTAGTCTTTGAGGTATTCTATGACGGATATTGTGTAAATACCTTATTGGCGTATGATCTAAGGAACATTACACTGAACAATTAACCATTTTGTATAGACATTGGAGTTAGGATTAGAATCAGTAAATTTATAAAAAAACTGGTCAACGATTACAAACTGGTTAATTACTCCACACGTTGCAAACACTTTTAATTCGGCAACTTTACACTCTCCTGGTATAATATAGTCTCTTTAGGATTATGAAATGGGTAGTTTAGCGATAGATTATATGAGGCAGTAAGATCAGAACCGGCGATAGGTATGGATTTGGAAGGGTGGGCATTGCAAGTCTCTTGGCTAAAGCCTGAGCTTGTCGAGGCAACCTCTTCTGGGTGGCGGCAGGAGACAGGTTTCGCCTATTTTCTTCTAAAAGTTCTAGCCTCGCAAACTAGGATCCCATAGGGTTTTTGAATCCAGGCCTGTCATGTACTGGTGATGGGGTTGCTGTTGCATTCAGATTTATTTGGTGATTACCTATTCTTCTTCCCATTGAGTTATGTGATGCCTGGTTTAAATACACACCACATTCACACACTTCTAAGATTTTATGTTAATAAGGAATAGAATTTAAGATATACGAGTAGATAAATTAAGTAAGTCAGGATATACATGGCCACCACTCCTACTCATGGCTGTGGAATGATGAACGAAGCATTGGCGTATAACATAAATTCTTTACTATAAGATTTAGCATGTTGAGAATCAGGCGTAATTTATTGTTAAGCATTTGCGCGTAGGCTCAATAGGATTATGAAACAGTCAATTTTGCGTATGTTTGTTTAGAAATTTTCTGTTGCTGCGATCAATTAATCTAGATAATTAATCAAATATAACCCAGTTTCTGTTGCAGAATACTTAGAAGAATTCAGTAGAAGCGTTCAAGAAGATTTCTTCTGTAGGTTAAGTTATATTTTAAGTAAGGAATTAATACATTGTTCAATCAAGAATGTAGAAAATTTATCTGATAGTTTCTTATATTATATTTGGGAAACAATACGTTTATTTCGGTTAACAGTAATGAAAGATTTGGAATAAATAAGGCTAAAATAAACTTTAAGTAGATAAATTAAATTTAAAAGTTATTCTGAGATTTGAATAAAAATTTATTTAACGTAGTAACGTGAAATCTAATGTAAGGAACTTACTATATTATACAACTAGGTTAAGGTTATGTTTGCAAGCATACGGTTAGAATAATAAAGCTATGTTAGACATAACATATCGTGAATTTAACGAGGATTTAGGGTAAAATTTCAATTATCCATTGTAGATATTTCAAATTTTAGGGGCAATTGTAACGGGACAGCCTCGTCCCATACTGATTCACGATGCGTTTTGCCTTATATATATATATAATATATACTATCATTTATAGATAATAGTAAATTACAAGAATGTTATTGATATTCAAGTATGATCAGACATTAGATACTTTAATAGGGTCAATTTAATGAAATAGAAGCTAGCGACAGGTAGAGGAATAACTGATAAGCGTGGGGATTATGGCGGGGCCGCGACGGTTGGCTTGCCGAGAGGGAGACCTATATCCGGCAGGGGACGTATTTAGACTGATGGTGAATGCCGTAATTCATTATAATTATTGTCTATAGTACTTAAAATATAATCCAGATACTTATTTGTGTATACGTACATAGTTACACAAGGCACGCGCTCCGGTCTCGGAGGGGTAGGCAGAGTTACTATATAGCAGGCATAGTACCGCATATATTGCGTCTTTGGTTAAGTAAATTAGGCATGATCGTTTATTGAACCATCGGTGTTTAAGTAGTGTAAGTGGAATTAGGATTACCTAGACTTGTCATTAAGAGCGTCTTAAACAGCTGTTTTCTACTGTAGCTGCTTTGAGGCTGGCTAAAAGGTTCTTATTAAATTCTCGTAGTATGTATGAATGTATGTATGTATGTATGTATGTATGCATGTAAGTATGTATGTATGTATGTATGAATGGATATGGGCATGTAAGTATGTATGTTTGTGTGCAAACATAAGGGATATTCGAAAGAAAGGTGTTATTTCAGCAAGCATATACGATGCGAAATGCAAGTTGGTTGTTGAAAGCGATGTTGAAAGCGATTAGTACGCGTCATGGAACACCTGTTGGTTGTTGAAAGCAAATGAAAGCGACGCGAAAAGGATTGAAAGGAAAAGTTGGCTGTTGAAAGCGATGTTGAAAGCGATTAGTACGCGTCATGGAACACCTGTTGGCTGTTGAAAGCAAATGGAAGCGACGCGAAAACGATTGAAAGGAAAAGTTGGTTGTTGAAAGCAAGTGTCGAAAGCAAAGTGGGCGGGGCATCGTTTTCAACAAGACTACGCGCGGGGAGTATAAAAGATAAGGGAGCCAGTATTCGGGACCGCATTTTATTTTATTCGTCTAACAGTTTAGACGTTACGCTGCGCGTTTTTAGAAGAGGTAATTTTGATTAATTCGTCAATAAGTTTTTGACAGTGATGGTTTAGTTTCTCAACTACGAGGTTTAGGGAAAGTTCCTACATCCTTGGCTGAAGTATACCTACCCCATTCCTTCCGTACACTTACAACTTTAGGTGCTAATAACACCGCATTACACACACACACACACACACAAACTCTCGCTGGGCCAAGACCCCTTTAGCCCTCTATCATTGAGTGATCTCTTGAGCCTGGGAGATCTCAGCGTTACACTCCTAAAACCTTTATTCCTTCCTCCTCCGTTTCTTTAGCTTTAGGTTATTGTAGGATAGGTTTGATGCTTACATTGAATTATTCAATGGACCACAGTACTCTTGGCCTCCTAACGGTGACAACGGAAGTGTACTTGGTTTTAACACCGTAACTGGTGGGCGCGGCTGTTCAGATGTAGTCGCCCTTTGTCTTTTTCAAGACATTGTCACAATCTGGTAGGGAAATACACACCCAAATGCGCTAGCACGTGCGTATGGACGTTAGGCCCTTTACGGGATTTAGATTTTTGTAGCTAGGGTCAGGTAAATATACACACACACACACACCACACATAAAGTAAATGGGGTTTTCTTTTGCACACGTGGACAATTCAATAAGCTCTAAGTCAAGAGCGGGTTTTATTAGCAGCTAGAGAACATAGGTCAATTAGGAAACGTAGGTTGATAGGGATTTGCATTAGATTTTGTTATGCCTGTATGATCCTTTGCTGGACATAGGCTATGCATATTAACTTCAAATAGGGAACGTTAGGAGAATAGGACGTTGAAATAGGGATGGTTATGCCTGTATGGTCCTTTGCTGGACATAGGCTATACATATTAACTTCAAATAGGGAACGTTAGGTGAATAGGACGTTGAAATAGGGTTGGTTATGCCTGTATGGTCCTTTGCTGGACATAGGCTATACTTAACCTCAAATAGGGACATAGGGTTTTGCATTAGGACGTGTTAGGTTTGTTAATGCTTATAGTTGGTATTAACTATTAACTTCTAATAGGGAATACTAGATGCGAACCGTAATAGGGATATAGGGTTTTGCATTAGGACGTGTTAGGTTTGTTAATGCTCATAGTTGGTATTAACTATTAACTTCTAATAGGGAATACTAGATGCGAACCGTAATAGGGATATAGGGTTTTGCATTAGGACGTGTTAGGTTTGTTAATGCTCATAGTTGGTATTAACTTCAAATAGGGAATACTAGGTAGGAACCGTAATAGGGATATAGGGTTGTGCATTAGGACGTATTAGGTTTGTTAATGCCCATAGTCGGTATTAATCCATTATTTTAAATACACATTTTAATAATAAAATAGGTGGGTAGATTTCTATGTATGTTATGATGTAGGCGTATTAAGTAAGTTCTACCCACTGCTGAAGCAGACAAAGCGTTTGTAATTATTGTACATGAGGAATAAGGTTCTAAGTACAGATGGTATAGTCTTAGGCATGTAGGATGATGGTAATGCCCAATGTTGGACATAAGCGTTGACTTCAATCACAAAATTAACATAACATAATATCTAGGTAATAGGATGGTAGGGAATTAGGCAGGGCTGTTAGGGTACATTGTAGGCAAAATAACTCCCACTATTGGAGGTTATAACTTAAACATTTAGGTAATGTTTACTAAATTCTAATTGTAAGTTAAGTAGGGACTAGGGAGTTAGGAATTGCATTAGGTTGATACTATTTGCAATGTTAGGACCTAGCCTGTAAGTTAGTGATTAAGTCTATCTCCATAGAGGTAAAATAAGTAACTTATATGTATAAGTTAAGACCTTGTTAATTGAAATTGGATTCTATTCCTACTAGTTTTACAAAACATCCATACTATCTAATAGTAATGTGCATAAATGGTCAATACACTGCAAATATTAGGTATACAAAATATACCTAAATACCCACTTTATTTAATTACCAACATAAAATGAATTCAAGTTCTTAACTTCATTACATAACAAATATGTAGTACCGGATGCTATTTGGCTATTCCATGTTATGACAAAGTCCTCTGATCAGTGGAAGAGGAAGTTCACTGCTGAACTAATATTAGTTACAATTGGCTTCAAATAGGAGTCTAATAACTTAGGTACCTATAGGAGCTTAGATAGTAAAAAAAGGAAGTAAACAACTTCTTTATTAATTAATGATAGTCATGTGTATGTTTGCAAAATATTTAATATATTTATAAACTACTTAAATTCGAGACATAAAGTTTGGTTTATACATTCATTTGTAGATAACCTTTGAGAATACAGTCGATGTGGTACATGAAGTCCATTCAACCATTTTACTCTTCAGTACAGTATTGTCGAAGTCCACAGGACAATTATATCTTCTTTAATCTACTTATATGTGGCCCAAGGGCACATTTGATTCAATACTCGTCATTTGGCTTTAAGTCATACAATTACAGAACCTGTCTATGAGTGGTTCAAGGTGCTCTTACCGACTCCGAGGGGAAGGTATTTTTATAATCTGAGGGTTATATTATGGCTATGAGATAAACTGAAAGAATAGTTTATTGGATCTGACAGCTGGTCGAGGCCACCTGTATTTCCATCGTCACTTGTAGCCATTCGCCTGAGTATCTTGACCTACGAGTAGATTCAGTCTGTACACGATCCGAGGATCCTGTTACCTACATTTGTCAATGGCCGAGGCTATACTGTACTTCAACTTACAATAAAACAATTGGCATGACCGCCACCTTACTTCATCAACCATTCTGACTTTATCTCAAAGAGTATAGTTAGAAATTAGCACGATATTTATTTAGTTTATAAATATCGCGATTTTACTAGTCAGCAATACTCGAGAGTGAGTAACAAGCTTATTTATTAGTTATTTAACTTCTCATAGTGAGTTGGTAGAGGTCCCTCTTATCCATCAGATACTTGTGAATCTCGAGGAAGGGCTGGACATCATTTGACACTTAGAAATAAGTGAAGAGTGAATACCACAGTGATGGAATCTCACTTTTAAGCTTTTGAAAGGAAACTATTACTCACGTCTCGTACCTAGCTCCGCATGAATAATGTTGGAAGGCGTGAGTATGTATGAAAACCCTAAGGACTGGAAGTAGCTTATTAGCCAGGTGGATGGGCGCAGCTATTGGGGAAGGTAGGAGGCTGCGGGCACTCTTTTACGCGTCAGGGGGTTTTCATACTGCTATTGTCTTTCAACATCATCTTAATTCATATCTAGTTTATTATTAATACCTGAAACCTGTTAGGCCAATATTAAATTACCTCACTAAAAAGTTCATAGTTGTTTATTTATAGTATTTTTATGTATTTATTTATTATATTCTTATTTTACTAGAGTGTAAGCTATTAAGAAACCAATTACTTGAGTCGAGCTTCCAATCCTAAAAGTTCACGGGTTGCTTCGAAACACAACGTAGGGGACTAGACGATCACTTGGCCAAATTAGACGTTAAATTACGGTTAGAATGATAAATTCATTCTCGGTTAGATTTAATAAATATATTCATTAAGTTATACTCTCCTCCTACATCGACATATAGGACAGTAGGTAGATAGGTACGTGTTATAGGTAGTTTTAGTAGTTTCCCGACCCCTTCACGCGGGGGGGCCGTTACAAAGTGGTAGGCCGTTACCAGGATATGAACCAGCGTTACTACGGAGATCGATATATGTTTATCTTAATACATTAGAATAATTAGTCAGTAAGTAAATTAGATATAAGAGTGTGAGTTTAGTGCTCACAAAATGCTGCCGTATGAAATGGAAGGATTGAGCTTCGACACAAGTAATTACATTTTAAACAATTGGTTTTAGTCATAATAGTCTAGGGGTTGCTATATATAATTCAGGTTAAATAGAATGTCTTAAGCAGTTTAGCAACTGGGGATTGTAAGTACAGTACTCAGAAAATTCAATAGTTTGGGGATTGCTTATGTGCTGGAATAGAGTTTAGTAAATAAGAGTACTAAATAGCCAAACTTATATACATTACTACAGCCTTGAAGGCTTATAGGTTAAGTTATGTGCAGTTTCTTACTTAAATATATTGAATATCCATCACTTGATAATTAGGCAATTTTAAAAGTGTCTTGAGATACAGCCAGTAGTAAATATTCTTCACTGTTAGTGTCTAAATACGGTGTCCATGTAAATAATGGCTTTAGACAGGGCTTTCATTATGTTTAGTCGACAATGGGAAAAAGCTTGGCTTGACATTCAATTCTTGACTGTGTTATTTACATTTCTGTTGTAATCTGAAAGAGATACAATGAGTTAGTGTCATTCAATAAGTGATATCTAATGTAAGGTTGCAACTATTTATCATCATAAGTTTGCATTTGATCCACTGAAGGCGTATTTATGTCTAATAGGTTAGGAAAACTACGCAATTAGTTTTAAAATAGACGACTCTAATCGTTTTTTAATTTAAGTAAAATACTACTCAAGTAAGGTTAGGGGATAGGAAATGAGATTTAAGTCACGAAAGAGATGCGTAAACGTATAAATAACAAGGCGTATTTGTTGGAAAATTAACTTACCTTGTTGGTGAAATAAATTACATGTTTTCTCATGTGTACGGATCTTTGTAGATGGTGGTAATGATCCATGGTTGGTTTAAAACTAAGTAGGTAGATTAAACGTTAGGAACAAGGTAGAATAGTTAAGAATAATTACGAATTTCGAGGCAATTGGAAAATCAATATTAAATCAATGACAAGCGAATCTAAGTTTTGTCTCTTAATCAGTTCTCCCTGGAATCTGCAAATGCACTATGCATACAGCTTAAGTGGCAGATTGGCTTAAGGGTTGAAATATATGTTCTAACCTGTACATTAGACAGAGAACAATAGTATATTTAGTTACTATGGTAAATCGAATTGCATTTGTTTCATTTTTTTTCATTAATTTAATACTTAAAACGAAATTAACAAAATAAGCAAAGGTATCTGTTTTCATACAGTCCAGTTATGTAATCAATATCAATTATGAAAGTAACGGTTAATGTTAAAGGTATTATTATTAAGTCCTAGTAATGGTTAAGTTAATTTTTGGCTCTGAAGCAGTCCTTTCGGATTGTTACAGTCGTACCAATCAAGAAGCTTCTTGGTAATAGGCATTTTAAAAACAAAATAGGTTTAGTAAGGTTTTAGGTAAAACAAAGTAAACTATATTAAGGAATAGAGTAGGGTGATAAATTACTGATTATTATAAAATGATTTAAACTCAATTTATAATTATAGTTAAAATTTACAAGCGATAGGCCTCCAAAATTAATACATCAAATTGTTATTACTGGTGGCTTGAATTTAAAGTGATAATAATTTGTAAACGGCTATATAAAAATAACTAGTATAAGATAATTAAGTTTATTCAAGGGATATTAAGGGGAGGGGTACAATTAATAGGTCTATTACCTTGTTACAGTAAGTTGCTGATTTAAGTTGATTTAAATAAAATTCAAAATAGTGAAGCCCAGAAGAACTAGGAAACGGGCCCATTCGCCAGTTACCATAGCAGATTCGCCAGATGTAGTATCGCCCGTGGGGCAGGTGGAATCATTAATTCCCTTATAGGCTCACGAAGCACAGGCAGGGCCGTCTTCTGTATCAAAACCCAAAAGGAAAAGGGGTGAAGACGTTAAATTGTTGTACAGAATGTTGAGACGTACAGTAGGAGTTTTTACGACGAAAATCGCCCAATTGGGGGATGAAGTTAGGAAGAATATGACGCATAAATCGGCAAGCGATAATTTAGAAGTAAATACAGGATTAGTGGCTAGTATGGATAGTTCTACGTCAGTTGAAAATGCAGAGTCTACTATTAACACAGGTTCAGAAACTCCGCCAGTTGGTGTGACGCCACCCAAAGGCCACTCACCTTTAGATCAGCATATGGAGAAGGTCTCAGTTCCTGTTCAGGAAAAAATAATCTACAATATACAGAATTTAAATTTGAAAAAACCCAAGTTTACTGATAAAACAACCACGCATCCAATGGAGGCTCAGGATCTTGGGGTTGTAGTATAGGCGCTGGCGGATGGTCGCCGGGAAATGATAATAATTCATCCATCTATAAAGATTAATAAGTAAGGTTAGGATAATATAGAATTAATTTTAGCAAGTTTAATTTTATAATGTGAGCCTAGTTATATTAAGTAAATGTACAGAGTGTAGGGTCGGATGAGAGAATGAGGTAGACGGTTGAACCTTCTGTGAATCAAATGAAAACAAACAATCGTGTTATAAAAGACGGTTACAATTGGTAAAATACATAAGGTTTGGAATTGGTTGGCGAGACTAAGTAGGCTGGTTATATGCAATACAGTGCAAGATTTTAATAGAATTGACGTTAATAACCATACTTGGCAGTCATCGTTGGTATAGTAAAGATAGGTTGAGAATAAAATTAAGGGTATGTTTATCGTTACTAGAGAATAATAATTATGTAGGAACATTCTTACTTGAATTGGCACTTCAGGTTGGGAGATTCTTGGACGTACTCGGTTGTATCTCTGTAAAATAGAAATTACAGGAAACATTAGGCCAAAATAGATATGATTGTTATTAGTTTATAGTTATTATTAGTCATTAAGGAGCATGCGGACAGTAGGAAAATATATGTATATATTGCGGAAGTAGTGATAGTGTTTGTAAAATTTAAAGTCGACTAAAGTATAGTAAGGGGATTAAAGGTTGAGCACTTACTCTAATGCCTACAATCTCCAGGAATTTTAGGGGTTCAAGCAACCAGTGGTAGGAACGGGTTTTCTTGGCACGGGAATATATGGACCTAAGACTTTTATTTTTTTCAAAACATCTTTGGGGCAAGCCGAAGGAAAAAAAATTTGCGTAATTTGAAGCAAATTAAGATGTGCAGTGTCACGTGAAGCTTTGTGGTAGTAATGCGGGTGTTTAGGGTTCCAAAGCACGGGGTTGCTCTCCCATTCTGAGATAAAACAGCGATGGAAGTCGTCCATGGTTTCTTGAAAGGGAAAAAAAAATATATATATTTTATATATAATAAGCCTTGAAATTTCCAAAACACTGAAATGTATATGTATAAAATAGTTTGTTGACTCAATATAGCACATGAAATAGGATGAACAAAAGGAATTTAGCATTATAATAAGAAATATTAGCGGTTTACTTACCTTCGCGTGAAGTCTAGATGTCTGGACAGTACTTGAAGCTTACTGAACCCAATTCTATTTTCAAAAAATTAGTTTTCACTTGAAAATAGGTAGCGTCCTCTAGTTTGAATTTAGATAACACA
Source organism: Esperia sulphurella (assembly GCA_947086405.1). Taxonomy (NCBI): domain Eukaryota; kingdom Metazoa; phylum Arthropoda; class Insecta; order Lepidoptera; family Oecophoridae; genus Esperia; species Esperia sulphurella. The sequence continues at coordinate 10,118,317 of OX352280.1, read as the reverse complement.
TATGATTGGCCGGTTTAAGAAATGGATTCTTTGATAGGAAATGGAAATGAAAATAAGAAAGTAATTTCTAAATTTGAGATTGTGCTACTAAGGCGATAATTAGTTAATTTATTGTATAAACTATTGGGAAGTTATACATATGATATAAATAATATGACACCTACTGGTATTTTAGTGAAATATTTGGTGGCTCGTATTTTTAATTTGGTGCTTTCGATAATTGAAAGAATTAAAACGTATTTATAAGCAAATCGCCCATGCCAGAAGAACAATAATGGTTCTATATTGAATGCACTATTAATTAATACTAAATTTATATGTTTTAATTACATACATAATGCTAATATTAGATTTAAAGGTTTCAGGAACTTTAATCACATTTTATAGGCGGAAAAAGCAGGAAATGATTAAAATAGCAAGAAAAAGAAGTCTTATATAAATATAAGGAAAGAAAATTGAAGATTGAACTTAGAATGGTTGAAAGTTGTATTGAGTTACTACTAAGTCAATATTAATAAATTAGGGGATATTTAATGTTAATTAAATATTAAAGAGATAAAATAAAATAGTCTGTCATTATTTCATATTGAGGAGGTTGAAATGGGGTATGACTTGGGGAAAAGGGGGACAATTAGGTAAGGTAGCAATAAAAGGTGTGGTATGTTGTGACTAAAGGTATGGTAACTGACATTTTAGGTATGACTTCCATTTCCTCAAAACCAGAAAATGACATCATTTGAACCTTCTTGGTACAAGTCTTGATTTATTTCTAGATAATAAGATAATAGTTTAAGTAGGTAGCAAAACGGGCAACTGAATTTAGTGTTTATTATTAATAAGTAATATAGAGAGAATTTGTCCTTCCTGTAAATGACAGTAATATTAATTTATGTTTCTCAATATTTATGTCATTTATAATGTCATTTAGTCATTGTTCAATATTTTATAGTTAATTATATAGCATAAATTAAGTGTAGGTCTAGTTTGGGTAGTTTAACTGAATATTCAGTAAGGAAATTATATTAGTATTTTGATTAGTTATTGTTCATATTAGGGTGTTAATATAAAAATCTGACAAGTCAGTGTAGATTGTTATATGTTTGTTAAGTAATACTCATATTAAGAGCTGCGTAAATTGCACGAGTGCGAGAACTTTTTAGCGATAGCATCAGAACAGAGTAAAATTTTGCGTAGATGAACTAAAGGCGTAATTAAAACATAGATTGTTGAAGGTTCTTATTCCATTGGTAGTGATGGATGTGTGGCTAGGTCCCTGATTATCCTTAGCAAAGGATAACAGTAACTTTTATTAATATACCTATTGTTAAGTTAATAAGTTTACGCAATGTTTTGATATGGGTAAATCAAAGATAGTATGAAAGATGACGTTAGTGAATGTTCATGAGCTAAACGGTAATAAAAATAATAATAATAATAATCAAAAAAAAAAAAAAAAAAAAAATACATCGAGTATGTGAGTAGTCTTTGAGGTATTCTATGACGGATATTGTGTAAATACCTTATTGGCGTATGATCTAAGGAACATTACACTGAACAATTAACCATTTTGTATAGACATTGGAGTTAGGATTAGAATCAGTAAATTTATAAAAAAACTGGTCAACGATTACAAACTGGTTAATTACTCCACACGTTGCAAACACTTTTAATTCGGCAACTTTACACTCTCCTGGTATAATATAGTCTCTTTAGGATTATGAAATGGGTAGTTTAGCGATAGATTATATGAGGCAGTAAGATCAGAACCGGCGATAGGTATGGATTTGGAAGGGTGGGCATTGCAAGTCTCTTGGCTAAAGCCTGAGCTTGTCGAGGCAACCTCTTCTGGGTGGCGGCAGGAGACAGGTTTCGCCTATTTTCTTCTAAAAGTTCTAGCCTCGCAAACTAGGATCCCATAGGGTTTTTGAATCCAGGCCTGTCATGTACTGGTGATGGGGTTGCTGTTGCATTCAGATTTATTTGGTGATTACCTATTCTTCTTCCCATTGAGTTATGTGATGCCTGGTTTAAATACACACCACATTCACACACTTCTAAGATTTTATGTTAATAAGGAATAGAATTTAAGATATACGAGTAGATAAATTAAGTAAGTCAGGATATACATGGCCACCACTCCTACTCATGGCTGTGGAATGATGAACGAAGCATTGGCGTATAACATAAATTCTTTACTATAAGATTTAGCATGTTGAGAATCAGGCGTAATTTATTGTTAAGCATTTGCGCGTAGGCTCAATAGGATTATGAAACAGTCAATTTTGCGTATGTTTGTTTAGAAATTTTCTGTTGCTGCGATCAATTAATCTAGATAATTAATCAAATATAACCCAGTTTCTGTTGCAGAATACTTAGAAGAATTCAGTAGAAGCGTTCAAGAAGATTTCTTCTGTAGGTTAAGTTATATTTTAAGTAAGGAATTAATACATTGTTCAATCAAGAATGTAGAAAATTTATCTGATAGTTTCTTATATTATATTTGGGAAACAATACGTTTATTTCGGTTAACAGTAATGAAAGATTTGGAATAAATAAGGCTAAAATAAACTTTAAGTAGATAAATTAAATTTAAAAGTTATTCTGAGATTTGAATAAAAATTTATTTAACGTAGTAACGTGAAATCTAATGTAAGGAACTTACTATATTATACAACTAGGTTAAGGTTATGTTTGCAAGCATACGGTTAGAATAATAAAGCTATGTTAGACATAACATATCGTGAATTTAACGAGGATTTAGGGTAAAATTTCAATTATCCATTGTAGATATTTCAAATTTTAGGGGCAATTGTAACGGGACAGCCTCGTCCCATACTGATTCACGATGCGTTTTGCCTTATATATATATATAATATATACTATCATTTATAGATAATAGTAAATTACAAGAATGTTATTGATATTCAAGTATGATCAGACATTAGATACTTTAATAGGGTCAATTTAATGAAATAGAAGCTAGCGACAGGTAGAGGAATAACTGATAAGCGTGGGGATTATGGCGGGGCCGCGACGGTTGGCTTGCCGAGAGGGAGACCTATATCCGGCAGGGGACGTATTTAGACTGATGGTGAATGCCGTAATTCATTATAATTATTGTCTATAGTACTTAAAATATAATCCAGATACTTATTTGTGTATACGTACATAGTTACACAAGGCACGCGCTCCGGTCTCGGAGGGGTAGGCAGAGTTACTATATAGCAGGCATAGTACCGCATATATTGCGTCTTTGGTTAAGTAAATTAGGCATGATCGTTTATTGAACCATCGGTGTTTAAGTAGTGTAAGTGGAATTAGGATTACCTAGACTTGTCATTAAGAGCGTCTTAAACAGCTGTTTTCTACTGTAGCTGCTTTGAGGCTGGCTAAAAGGTTCTTATTAAATTCTCGTAGTATGTATGAATGTATGTATGTATGTATGTATGTATGCATGTAAGTATGTATGTATGTATGTATGAATGGATATGGGCATGTAAGTATGTATGTTTGTGTGCAAACATAAGGGATATTCGAAAGAAAGGTGTTATTTCAGCAAGCATATACGATGCGAAATGCAAGTTGGTTGTTGAAAGCGATGTTGAAAGCGATTAGTACGCGTCATGGAACACCTGTTGGTTGTTGAAAGCAAATGAAAGCGACGCGAAAAGGATTGAAAGGAAAAGTTGGCTGTTGAAAGCGATGTTGAAAGCGATTAGTACGCGTCATGGAACACCTGTTGGCTGTTGAAAGCAAATGGAAGCGACGCGAAAACGATTGAAAGGAAAAGTTGGTTGTTGAAAGCAAGTGTCGAAAGCAAAGTGGGCGGGGCATCGTTTTCAACAAGACTACGCGCGGGGAGTATAAAAGATAAGGGAGCCAGTATTCGGGACCGCATTTTATTTTATTCGTCTAACAGTTTAGACGTTACGCTGCGCGTTTTTAGAAGAGGTAATTTTGATTAATTCGTCAATAAGTTTTTGACAGTGATGGTTTAGTTTCTCAACTACGAGGTTTAGGGAAAGTTCCTACATCCTTGGCTGAAGTATACCTACCCCATTCCTTCCGTACACTTACAACTTTAGGTGCTAATAACACCGCATTACACACACACACACACACACAAACTCTCGCTGGGCCAAGACCCCTTTAGCCCTCTATCATTGAGTGATCTCTTGAGCCTGGGAGATCTCAGCGTTACACTCCTAAAACCTTTATTCCTTCCTCCTCCGTTTCTTTAGCTTTAGGTTATTGTAGGATAGGTTTGATGCTTACATTGAATTATTCAATGGACCACAGTACTCTTGGCCTCCTAACGGTGACAACGGAAGTGTACTTGGTTTTAACACCGTAACTGGTGGGCGCGGCTGTTCAGATGTAGTCGCCCTTTGTCTTTTTCAAGACATTGTCACAATCTGGTAGGGAAATACACACCCAAATGCGCTAGCACGTGCGTATGGACGTTAGGCCCTTTACGGGATTTAGATTTTTGTAGCTAGGGTCAGGTAAATATACACACACACACACACCACACATAAAGTAAATGGGGTTTTCTTTTGCACACGTGGACAATTCAATAAGCTCTAAGTCAAGAGCGGGTTTTATTAGCAGCTAGAGAACATAGGTCAATTAGGAAACGTAGGTTGATAGGGATTTGCATTAGATTTTGTTATGCCTGTATGATCCTTTGCTGGACATAGGCTATGCATATTAACTTCAAATAGGGAACGTTAGGAGAATAGGACGTTGAAATAGGGATGGTTATGCCTGTATGGTCCTTTGCTGGACATAGGCTATACATATTAACTTCAAATAGGGAACGTTAGGTGAATAGGACGTTGAAATAGGGTTGGTTATGCCTGTATGGTCCTTTGCTGGACATAGGCTATACTTAACCTCAAATAGGGACATAGGGTTTTGCATTAGGACGTGTTAGGTTTGTTAATGCTTATAGTTGGTATTAACTATTAACTTCTAATAGGGAATACTAGATGCGAACCGTAATAGGGATATAGGGTTTTGCATTAGGACGTGTTAGGTTTGTTAATGCTCATAGTTGGTATTAACTATTAACTTCTAATAGGGAATACTAGATGCGAACCGTAATAGGGATATAGGGTTTTGCATTAGGACGTGTTAGGTTTGTTAATGCTCATAGTTGGTATTAACTTCAAATAGGGAATACTAGGTAGGAACCGTAATAGGGATATAGGGTTGTGCATTAGGACGTATTAGGTTTGTTAATGCCCATAGTCGGTATTAATCCATTATTTTAAATACACATTTTAATAATAAAATAGGTGGGTAGATTTCTATGTATGTTATGATGTAGGCGTATTAAGTAAGTTCTACCCACTGCTGAAGCAGACAAAGCGTTTGTAATTATTGTACATGAGGAATAAGGTTCTAAGTACAGATGGTATAGTCTTAGGCATGTAGGATGATGGTAATGCCCAATGTTGGACATAAGCGTTGACTTCAATCACAAAATTAACATAACATAATATCTAGGTAATAGGATGGTAGGGAATTAGGCAGGGCTGTTAGGGTACATTGTAGGCAAAATAACTCCCACTATTGGAGGTTATAACTTAAACATTTAGGTAATGTTTACTAAATTCTAATTGTAAGTTAAGTAGGGACTAGGGAGTTAGGAATTGCATTAGGTTGATACTATTTGCAATGTTAGGACCTAGCCTGTAAGTTAGTGATTAAGTCTATCTCCATAGAGGTAAAATAAGTAACTTATATGTATAAGTTAAGACCTTGTTAATTGAAATTGGATTCTATTCCTACTAGTTTTACAAAACATCCATACTATCTAATAGTAATGTGCATAAATGGTCAATACACTGCAAATATTAGGTATACAAAATATACCTAAATACCCACTTTATTTAATTACCAACATAAAATGAATTCAAGTTCTTAACTTCATTACATAACAAATATGTAGTACCGGATGCTATTTGGCTATTCCATGTTATGACAAAGTCCTCTGATCAGTGGAAGAGGAAGTTCACTGCTGAACTAATATTAGTTACAATTGGCTTCAAATAGGAGTCTAATAACTTAGGTACCTATAGGAGCTTAGATAGTAAAAAAAGGAAGTAAACAACTTCTTTATTAATTAATGATAGTCATGTGTATGTTTGCAAAATATTTAATATATTTATAAACTACTTAAATTCGAGACATAAAGTTTGGTTTATACATTCATTTGTAGATAACCTTTGAGAATACAGTCGATGTGGTACATGAAGTCCATTCAACCATTTTACTCTTCAGTACAGTATTGTCGAAGTCCACAGGACAATTATATCTTCTTTAATCTACTTATATGTGGCCCAAGGGCACATTTGATTCAATACTCGTCATTTGGCTTTAAGTCATACAATTACAGAACCTGTCTATGAGTGGTTCAAGGTGCTCTTACCGACTCCGAGGGGAAGGTATTTTTATAATCTGAGGGTTATATTATGGCTATGAGATAAACTGAAAGAATAGTTTATTGGATCTGACAGCTGGTCGAGGCCACCTGTATTTCCATCGTCACTTGTAGCCATTCGCCTGAGTATCTTGACCTACGAGTAGATTCAGTCTGTACACGATCCGAGGATCCTGTTACCTACATTTGTCAATGGCCGAGGCTATACTGTACTTCAACTTACAATAAAACAATTGGCATGACCGCCACCTTACTTCATCAACCATTCTGACTTTATCTCAAAGAGTATAGTTAGAAATTAGCACGATATTTATTTAGTTTATAAATATCGCGATTTTACTAGTCAGCAATACTCGAGAGTGAGTAACAAGCTTATTTATTAGTTATTTAACTTCTCATAGTGAGTTGGTAGAGGTCCCTCTTATCCATCAGATACTTGTGAATCTCGAGGAAGGGCTGGACATCATTTGACACTTAGAAATAAGTGAAGAGTGAATACCACAGTGATGGAATCTCACTTTTAAGCTTTTGAAAGGAAACTATTACTCACGTCTCGTACCTAGCTCCGCATGAATAATGTTGGAAGGCGTGAGTATGTATGAAAACCCTAAGGACTGGAAGTAGCTTATTAGCCAGGTGGATGGGCGCAGCTATTGGGGAAGGTAGGAGGCTGCGGGCACTCTTTTACGCGTCAGGGGGTTTTCATACTGCTATTGTCTTTCAACATCATCTTAATTCATATCTAGTTTATTATTAATACCTGAAACCTGTTAGGCCAATATTAAATTACCTCACTAAAAAGTTCATAGTTGTTTATTTATAGTATTTTTATGTATTTATTTATTATATTCTTATTTTACTAGAGTGTAAGCTATTAAGAAACCAATTACTTGAGTCGAGCTTCCAATCCTAAAAGTTCACGGGTTGCTTCGAAACACAACGTAGGGGACTAGACGATCACTTGGCCAAATTAGACGTTAAATTACGGTTAGAATGATAAATTCATTCTCGGTTAGATTTAATAAATATATTCATTAAGTTATACTCTCCTCCTACATCGACATATAGGACAGTAGGTAGATAGGTACGTGTTATAGGTAGTTTTAGTAGTTTCCCGACCCCTTCACGCGGGGGGGCCGTTACAATAGGACCCCACTCCAACTCTTCCTGTGGATGTCGTACAAGGCGACTAAGGGAATACATTATAAAACATCAATCAGGCCTCCCCAACCCGTCTGGCCAGCGCGGGGAGTGCAGGCCAAATCCTCCGTCTGTCTCCGGCAGATGGGAGAGGGTTGTGCTCCTGCAGTGGAGACAAAAATAACCTGATGATGATATACGCGGATAGGTACTTAGTCAAGAAGCTGCAATTGTGATCAGTGTAGTGCGAGTTTAGGCGTCATCAAAGAAGTCATTTTACGCTTCACTTATGTGGTGCCAGTGCAGAACAAATCCAAATCCATATGGATATTATATCAATATAAACGGAAATACTTCTTTCAGTATGGAAAATATATAAATAAATAAATATGTCAGACATTCACACCAAATATCCAGTCCCAAACTAGGCAGAGCCTGTGCTATGGTTACTAGATAACGGATACACATACTTAAATAAATATATAAACATCCAAGACTTGGGTACAAACATTCATATTCATTCATCATACGAATATTTGCCCCTAGCGGGATTTGAACCCGCAACCTCCGGCGTGGCAGTCCGAGAGCTACCCGTTCCGCCACGGAGGTCGTCAATATCTTCATCAGCAATCACTAGGTATTATTAAGTATTTTATGTCACTAGTCTCTGTTCCGAAAAGTTCCATATCTGTTTATAAGTCTTTAATGGGGTCTATTCCGCTTTCATACTCTGAGTCCTCCCTGCGCTTGAAGCGGAAACGGATGTGGTTCGCTAATAAATATGGCCGCTGCTCAGCCGGCAGCGTTCTCGGTAAATATCTGGTTATCTGAGCGTAGGATAGCGGCGGTGGGTTCCACTTGCAGCTGAAAATTAGGGGGGAGGATGTTTAGAGATATTCCTTATTGTATGTACGTAAAAAATACATAAAAAGGTTTTTAAGTAAAACTATTTAAGTACAAGGTGACAGGAATTATGATATAATATTATGTCAATACATATCATCATCATCATCATCAGGTTATTTTTGTCTCCACTGCAGGAGCACAACCCTCTCTCATCTGCCGGAGACAGAAGGAGGATTTGGCCTACACTCCTCGCGCTGGCCAGACGGGTTGGGGAGGCCTGATTGACGTTTTATAATGTATTCCCTTAGTCGCCTTGTACGACATCCAAGGGAAGAGTTGGAGTGATCCTATTCTACTCAACCGGAAACCACACGGCATATACATATATATTATACACTAGCTGTGCCCGCGGCTCCGCTCGCGTGGACTACAGGATCCGTTCCAATTCCCACTTCCGCTCCCTATCCCACTTCCACTCAGACTTTAAATCCAGGTCCAGGTCCAGGTCCAGGTCCAGGTCCAGGTCCAGGTCCAGGTCCAGGTCCAGGTCCAGGTCCAGGTCCAGGTCCAGGTCCAGGGCCAGGTTCAGGTCCAGCTCCGGGTCCAGGTCCAGGTCCAGGTCCAGGCCCAGGTCCAGGTCCAGGCCCAGGTCCAGTTCCAAGCCCAGGTCCAGGTCCAGATCCTCAACTCTCCCCTCAACCCTCCTCTCAGCTCTCCCCTCAACTCTACCCTCAAACCTCTTTCCCTCGTCTCTCCAAATGTAGTCCTCGTAACTAATCCATCGCAATCCAAATTCCGACCAACATTACTTTGTTGCATACGTATACCACAAATTCATCGTAATTGGTTAACTCAGTCAAAAGTGATGCGAATTTTCCAACACTCAAATTATACTGGTACTATACCCGCTCCCGCTACCGCTCATGAATTCAGTCGAACATACACCCTACATTTTTCGCAGTGTATCGTCCAGGTTCAGGTCCAGGTGACCTCGGCTCGCGTTAATTACAGAATCACTCCCACTCCCGCTCCCGCTACAGCTTCCGCTCCCGCTTCCGCTCCCGCTCCCGCTTCCTCTTCCGCTCCCGCTCCCGCTCCCGCTCCGGTCCCTCTCCAGCTCCCCTCCCGCTCCCGCTCCCACACTCACTCCCCTTTTCCCACGCCCACGCCCACACCCACGCCCGAGCCCATGCCCACGCCCACTCGCACTCCAATTCCCACCCGCAGCTCCAAATGTAATCCAAACTCATCGCAATCTGAATAGTACGGAAATACTATTATCTGCAATGTATTGCACACTAACCTTACCTACTAATATATTTGAAAACTAAAAATGTCTATAACTTTTGATTGAGTTAGCCGATTGCGATGAAATAAAGCCTATATGTTACACCAAATTAAGCCCCATGTTTCTGTGAAAAGTCCATCAAAGTCCGATCAGTAGTTTTTAAGTGATGTGTGCACAAACTCACAGACAAACAGACAAACAGATAAACAGACAAACAGACAAAAATTTCAAAAATGATCGAAATGTGTTCTGTTGCTTATCCTTAGACCCCCCAATTTTTTTTTTTGCAAATATCTTCAATGTACAGACACGCGAAGTTTACGATTTTATTTATAAGATTTATTTATAAGATTACAACAATAAGTAATAATATTAGTTAGTAGTAAATATATAATAGATATTACGATCGCTCTCTTCTTCAACAGGCCACCTAAAGTGTGCAACTAGCCGTCGAACAGACCTAGGTCTTTTTAGGCTGTTACTGCGACACCATGTCTCATTTCTACACGTTTGTTTGCCCGTTAAAAAGTATGAACAACAATATCGTGTAACATGTTTTTGATTGATGTTTATTAAATAAATAAATATAACGAAACTCAGTTATTTGTATCTTAGGACAGGTGTATATTTAAAATAACAAATTAACAACATATACCTACTTAGAACTAATAGTTATAGCAAATACTATTTCTACGTCAAGAAGCGCCACTTACTTCTCTCTCGTTTCTTCTCTATCGTATATAGCTAACTAGCTGACCCGTGCCCACTTCGTTGGGCGGTAAACATCTTTTTTTCTTTTGAGGTAGCTCTCGGACTGCCACGCCGGAGGTTGCGGATTCAAATCCCGCTAGGGGCAAATGTTTGTATGATAAATATGAATGTTTGTACCCAAGTCTTGGATGTTTATATATTTATTTAAGTATATGTATCCATTATCTAGTAACCATACCACAGGCTCTGCCTAATTTGGGACTGGATAATTAGTGTGAATGTCTAACATATTTGTATTAATATATTATTATATTTTTCGGGTATATAGCCTATGACACTCACAAATAACGTGGCTTTCTATTGGTAAAAGAATTGGAAAAATCGGTTCAGTAGGTCCAGAGATTACCCGCTACAACCTCACAAACTTTACCTCTTTATAATACTAGTATAGATAGAAAAGACAGAGGACTCAGGACCTACACCATTCGACGTAGATTTTTTTTCTAAACCCAATTAATTGTAATAAAAATTACATCGTTATTCATTACAGCGTTTAGGTACAATTTTGGCGTCGACGTGATAATGATGAGGCCTAATAGATTGTACCAAGTGGAACACACCAGAATATCAGTTGCACTAAAACACGTTCCAGATCTCCAGTAATGTGAGCAAAGCCTGGAATCCAGATTAGGCAACAAGTTTACTGCCTATTCCTATAGTAAAGTAGATCGGTGTTATGTGAAAATACTATTATACAGTTTTGAAACTAGCTAGTTTCGATAGTGGAAGCAGGGGGCCAATTCTACTAACGCATTTTCGCACAAAACGCAACTGAACTGCAGCTGAAACGCAGGTTTTAACACTATTCGTACTCCGCTGCGCACAACGTTCGTGCTTCAGCTGCGTTTCAGCCGTAGCTAACGTTTAAACAAACGTCAGACGTAGATGGAACGAACGTTTTTCTACATTTTGACAGTTGTCTCAGGTAAAAACGAAACGCATTGCTGTCAAAATAGCGTCTGTTGAAAACTGAAACTTAACTTTTCTTTAACCGAAAGATAATGTTGAAAATAATATAATTGGCCCCCAGATAATCTTATAAATAAAATCTTAAACATCGCGTGTCTGTACATCGAATATATTTGCAAAAAAAATTGGAGGGGTCTAAGGATAAGTAATAGAACACATTTCCATCATTTTTGGAATTTTTGTCTGTTTGTCTGTGAGTTTGTGCGGAGGCGGAGGCGGTGCAAGCGGGAGTGGGAATGGGAGCGGATTCTGTAGTTCACGCGAGCGGAGCCGCGGGCACAGCTAGTCTTATAAATAAAAACGTTAACTTCATGTGTCTGTAGGTTGAATATATTTAACAAATATATATTAATATATATATTTGGATCATTTTTGGAATTTTTCTCTGGTAGTTTATGCACGCATCACGTTAAAACTACTGAACCGATTCCGATGGAGTTTTCAGGAAAACATAAGGATTAATTCGATTACTGAGTTCTTAAACCGTGACTACCTCCGTGGCGTAACGGGTAGCTCTCGGCCTGCCACGCCGGAGGTTGCGGGTTCGAATCCCGCTAGGGGCAAATGTTCCTATGATGAATATGAATGTTTGTACCCAAGTATTGGATGTTTATATATTTATTTAAGTATGTCTATCCGTTATCTAGTAACCATAGCACAGGGTCTGCCTAGTTTGGGACTGGATAATTGGTGTGAATGTCTGAGATATTTATTTATTAAAATCTAGACCTTAAAAGTGTAAATCTCTATGGAATTCACGGAGTTCTTTAAAATCTAGGCCTAAATCGTGTAAATCCCAGTCGAAGTCATTGAGTTATTTAAAATATAGACCTCAAAAATGGGTAAGTTCGTATCGATGTCACCTAGTTCTTTAAAATCAAGGCCTAAAAAGAGTAGTCCTATCGAGTATTACCTATATCATTATTTTCATTTTATGTATCCTGTTTCGTTTTGAGACTCAGGCTGTTTCTCTCAAGGAGGCAATAACCGTAACTCAAAGGCGTTGGCGATCCTCATGGTTGTTTTAAACTTATGGCGTATAATAAAACTGTCTTTTTATTTCGTGCTCGTATGTTATGAACAATATTGTGGGAAGGTGGGATTTATATAATATATAATAACGGCGTGGTAGTTTTATTGCTGTATTGCTTAGAGTTAAGATCAGGGTGAAAGGAGGCATGATCCTACTTCCTACTAATATTATAAATTTTGACTCCTGAAATACAGTTTACCTAGTTTGGGAGTCAGGGCTTCATAAATAATGTATCATTTTGAAATGAATAAAGTTATGTTTATGTTATGTTTAAAAGCAGTGTGTAAATATGGAAAAATCCAGTATCATCATCATCATCATTATCAGGTTATTTTTGTCTCCACTGCAGGAGCACAACCCTCTCTCATCTGCCGGAGACAGACGGAGCATTTGGCCTACACTCCCCGCGCTGGCCAGACGGGTTGGGGAGGGCTGATTGATGTTTTATAATGTACTCCCTTAGTCGCTAAAAGCTAGTATAAATAATAAAATAAAGCCAAATGTGAAAGTTTGGATGTTTGTTACTCAATCACGGTTCAACCACTGGACGGATCGGGATGAAACTGGCACACATACAGGTTAGGTCCTGGAATAGGACATAGAATAGTCTTTATTCTGAAAAAACATCCCATTCCTATGGGAAATTCATAATTATTTGTGATGTTAAGTTGTCCACGCGGACGAAGTCGCGGGCAACAGCTAATATATTATAGTGTTCTGAAAAGAAATGAAATTTATTGTGTACGGAATTCATTTGTCATGCATATCATATCATAAAGGAAAATAATGTTTCGCACCTCATAAGTCACCTCTAAGTTGTTACCTTCATGATTGACAATTAATTTAGATAACAGATAACAAGGCTCTGGGTATTATGTGATGTGTTTTTTAACTCTATAGGGAGCATACATATAATGTCCTAACAAGCTGTACGTCACGTCCAACTCACACGTCGACCCAAGACCAGTGATCGTCGACAATGTCAATATCAAACTTGTTCATGAGCACGTCTACCTAGGACAGGCAATACAACTGGGTAAAACAATTTCGATAGAGAAGAATCCAGTTGCGCTGGGCAGCATTCGGAAAATTGCGTCAAGTCTTCACGTCGTCGCCTAATCCATAATGTTTAAACACAAGTCTTAAATTAGTGCGTCCTGCCTGTCATGAATGACGTACGACGCAGAAACGTGGACACTGATAGTGGGCCTGATCCACAAGTTTCAAGTCGCTCAGCGAGCTATTATTATTATTAAATTAGTTTATTCAGATATCAATGATCCATTATTGTTATATAGTAACGTAATACAATAATACTTATATGACTAGGTGTTAGTAACATTCAAATAAATTAGGATGTCAAAATATTAAATAAATTCAATTAAATTACATTATACAATAAAATTAAATCAGTATATTCTAGCTCTGTTGTGGGGCACTGGTGCATGCAATGCCAGCCAGTGTCCCACAAAAGGGCCGTCGTATCATATTCGCTCTCACTGACAACGCCCTCCGTTCCCGTTCAATATACGCGTCCTCCTTCATATCTTCGGTCACAACGTGACCCAGGTACTTGACTTGTTGTGCCCGCTTTAAAGGGACACCATTCTGCGAGACGGGAGGCACTTCTGACGGACACTTGGTCCCAGCTATGAACACCATAAGTTCGCTTTTCTTTGCATTATATTTCAAGCCGTGGCTATGTGCAAATTCTTCACAAATACTTATGAGTTCCCTGAGACCTCCGACCGACGCGCTCAGCAGCGCCATGTCATCTGCGTAACTGATATTATTAAAGCAGACCCCGTCCACATGACGCCTACATGGATAGTGCTGAGCGCGACGATCAGCTCGTTGACGAACAGGTTGAAGAGCGTTGGCGAGCTTAGCCCCCCTTGCCTCACCCCGCACTCCAACCCATACGTTTCCGAAAGTGCACCTGCCCATCTCACATTATTTTTCTGGTTTCCATACCAGTCCGCTTTTGTATACAATTTTTTTTTGTTAATTTTGGTACAATAAAGCGATTATGTACATACGTACATAGATTACCATCCATTTGGGAACAGATTTAACTATATTAAACATTTATTAAGAGAAACACAGACGGTCATCAGTAGCCTAAATACGTCCACTGCTGGACATAGGCCTCCCCAGTAGAATACCACTTTTGATTAGATGTCCATTGGCATAATCACCATGCTTGGCAGGCGGATTGGTGATCGCAGTAATGATCTTAACATACACAGGAGAACGCTGCTACCCGTCCCTGGTGCAATCCCTTAGTCGCCTTGACGACACCCACGGGAAAGACAGGGGTGGCCCTATTCTAAGCCAGGAACCACACGGCAAACAATATCCGCGAAACAGAGACGATAAAAATATATAATTTGTTTTATACTACTACTAAAAAGGGGGATTGGAGCCCCCTCCCCCCAAGATAGATCTTCTCCAGCTCTGTAACGTTTTTGATAGTGACATATTTAAGTAAAACGTAATGTAGAAGATATACGTAACGCTTCCACATGACTTATCATCTGTTAAGCACATTTTTATTCATGCACACCCGGCACCGTGAACGAATGTAGGTAAAAGAGTTAGGACAGTCTTAGAGCAACACGGGGCCGTCGTCGGCTCGAACCTGAGGGACGACGCCTTAGGCAGAAAATACTAAATATTACTACGTAAAGAAGCGGCAATCATCACCCCCCGCCAGTTTAACGTCGCCGGCAAAATAGAGCACGGCTGGTAGTACGCAGTACTGGGCTGCCGACGTTTAAAAGTACAATGTTACTACGCCCTATAAGTTAGAAAGAGAAGTACTTTTATTGTTGACGGTGTAACGTTGTCCCTCTCTCGATCGACTATGCTCGCGCGCTGGGTGCAGTAGCCCTACAATAATTTACGCACACATGTACGCACGCATGTACGGACAGGCTGGTGCGCCGGTAATACCGTATTGAGTACCGGGGCTTAGGGTCTTCTTACGATACGAAACATCCTGTTCGATACGGCGCATGACCGATGGTCTTGTAGCTTCGGCAGAGGGGAACGCTTGAATGTGGAAACTGCCCTCCGTGTTGCTTTATAAGAACGGACGGTCGAGCGGAGGACGGCACTGGACCAAATGGGCACTTAAAGCGGTCGTTAGGGATGTGATCGAGTGTTCACGATAGTTTTATTAATGCAAATATGTTTAGAATGCAGGCTGAACACCAATACACCTTTTGGAAGCAGAGAGGAGTCTTCAGCCCATTACCTTCAAGAGTACGAAAGGAGGTTGGTGTGAGGGGAAGGGAGTGTGCGGAGGGGGCATGTGAGGGCTAAATGTAAGTGAGGGAGAAGAGAAGAGGCATGGAAGTGAGAAGAAGGGGAAGGGGGAAGAAGAGAGTAGAAGAGTAGAGTATGTATCCCAAGTAGCAAACAAATGTCTTAAAAGGGTATTATAATTATCTTGAAGACAAGTAGACGTCTTCCAGCTGTTGTCTTGGCTAAACCTATTACGTCCCTCAAGATATCCCTCAAGATACAGTTAAGTACAAGTGGGCACAGCATTTAGGACAAATTTAAGACAGAGTTAAGACTACTCTTTAGACAAACTTTAACCCTACTTAAGAGAGTGGAAGAGAGTGAATATCTCTTAGCTAGCACTACTTTAAATCTAACTTGTCTTTACTTTAGCTAAACTAGCCTTACAAAATCAATATTGTCTAAAGTTTTACTTCGTTAAGAAAAATAAGATTTAACGCCATTTTGCACTTTAAGTGAAAAAATAATACATTTTCCGACACCACCTCATGAAAAACTAGAGAAGATTGAAGTTATATTTTTGTTAGAGTAATTCTAACTTTATAAAAACTAATTTATTTATAGAAAATTTAATATTCTGCACTTTATGACGCCAAATTTTTCAATTGCAATACAAATATCCTAAATTTTATTGTTATTTTTACGCTATTTTAAAGGCCCGAAATAGCACTTTCTATCGATTTTACACGAGAAACAATCATGCGTTTTAAATTTCCAATGCATACAACGACATAATACATCATTTTCTAGACATACAAATTAGTTGTATAGCCGCCATTATCATAAGCCTTCATCTTGTTTTTGTTTAAGTATAAAATGTTCACCATATTTTCTAAAATACTATGACATAAAGTAAAAAAAGTTTTAAATTTTACTTCAGTAAGTTATGATAGAACCTGTGAAATTCAGTATTGATAGTTTTAACTAGGTTTTGTAGATATCTTCAAGTCTATTTCTTGGTCTAAAGTCGACCTACAAGACATCTTGAAATCCGTATTTAGAGCGAGCTATATTATATGTCATCATCAGGTAATTTTCGTTTCCACTGCAGGAGCACAGCCCTCTCTCATCTGCCGGAGACAGACGCAATTCCCCGCGCTGGCCAGACGGGTTGGGGAGGCCTGATTGATGTTTTATAATGTATTCCCTCAGTCGCCTTGTACGACATCCACGGGAAGAGTTGGAGTGCTCCTATTCTACTCTACCGGAAACCACACGGCAATTTGGTATTATATGTAAGACCCCATTAATTACCTACATGAGACAATAAATGATATATGAAGTGGAAAAAATGGAAAGGTGGAAGGGATGTGGGGAGAAGAGGAAGGGCTAAGGGAGGGAGGTGCGGAAGGAAAGGTATTCACTTAAATATCTGCAGTTGTAACAATTAATAAATTGGCAACTGGTTACTGGATACTGGGTTACCCGGTAGCCAGTATCCCATTCTAGGAGTATACTTATAAAAACAGCATCAGTATGTATGTTTAGTAGTAGGCGCGTACGAAATCACGTAAATCTTGTCGTGTGGTAGAATAGGACCACTCCATCTCTTCCCGTGGATGTCGTACAAGGCGACTAAGGGGATACATTATAAAACGTCAATCAGGCCTCCCCAACCCGTCTGGCCAGCGCGGGGAGTGTAGGCCAAATGCTCCGTCTGTCTCCGGCAGATGAGAGAGGGTTGTGCTCCTGATGATGATGCATACGAAATCGCGAAGTTTAGAATAAACGTACAGAAATATTATACGATATAAATTTTGTTTGGTTTTCGCTCTGTTTATTTTAAACTGCCGTTTGGCAATGATCTTATCCTATCTTGTTAGGGGACCAGGAATACCTAGCGACACTTCGGCCTTAAAAAATCTTTTGTGCCAAACCCCTGACCACCAACGGTGCCCCAAACTGATTTGGTGGACTTCACAAACGCCTTTAGAATTTCTTCTTTGGCATATATATGCAGGTTTCCTTACGATGTTTTCCTTCACCGAAAAGCCTGTGGTATTATAAATAAACAGTACTTAAGTTTCAAAAACTCACTGGTTCGGGCAGGGTTCGAACGCACGACCTCATGAACGTGAGGCGAGTGCACAACCCGGCTTTTGGCAATGATAGATGGTAGTCAAATTTTGTTTTTAAGTTATAAATGATTTTAAAAATCTATCGATATGTTTCATATGAATGGTGTCCCATCACTACCGCCCACTGGAGCGCGTAATCAGGTGACTGTCGTTCGTCCCGCACCCGAATAACGAACGCCACCGAATCGTACCCTTCGCGTCGGTCTGGTGCGTGGTGCCACTTGTAGCGGGCACTTGGTGATATTTATCAAATAAAATTCATCATTATGGCTACTCTCATATTTATATATCGTCAGTGGAAATGTAAAAACGCTAATGCGCCAGTTTAATAAGTTTACAGGAGAGAGGTTTAAAGATTTTTTTTCGGAAAAATATTAATATCTCGTTTTTTACGAGGAGTATTATTATGTAACGTGAAAAAAATACGATTGTATAATAACTGCTTAATTATGTAAAACAAAGAATCATTATAGGTCTTTCATTTTACGAGATATATGTCGCATTAGCGAAAATCACCAGGTAAAAAACGGTAAACATATACTTATACATAGAACTCATTTTCGACCAATGTGTCACTTTAGCGTTTTTACCTTTCCACTGACGATATAAACACACACCGTTAGGGTAAACAAGTTCGCGAGTGGAGACCACGACTGGGTAGTGTAGTGTGAGATGCCCCCTGACTAGATGGAGCGACAATCTGCGGAAGGCGGCTGGCAGAGACTGGATGAGATGAATCGTGGATCGGAATCAGTGGGTAGAGGACTATGTCCAGCATTGGACTCTTGCAGACTGATGATGTTGATATTGACACACTTGTCCATAAACATATTCCAACCATACGTATATACATACGCACAGACATACATTTACTCTAAGCGCATGGCCTGTGCTAGGGCGAGTTCTCAAAAAACGATCCCATGTGGCTTGAATCAGAGTATAGGGGCACTTTTGCATCAGAAAGTGTTTAAGCTGTCTAAAAACGACTGCGACGTTTGCGACGACGACGATTATACTCGTAAATTGTAAATAAATTATTTCTATTCTGTTTTTAATTTCCATTTAAATATTTTTTTCTGTACTTACCTTCCTACTTTTATTACACTATACTTATTTTTTATGTTCCTACCTATATTAGAAATCAGTAAATTGCTAATGTTAAATTTATATTATACTTTATTATATGTTATTGATGGCTAGATGGAGCGACGATCTGCGTAAGGCGGCTGGCAGTGACTGGATGAGAAGAACCAAGGATGGGATTCAGTGGCGAACTTTGGGAGAGGCCTATGTCCAACAGTGGATTTTTTCGGGCTGATGATGATGATAATGATATGTTATTGTAAACTAGCTGTAGGTTTCAGAAGGAATAAATAAAATAAAAAAATAAAAATTATATTATTAAACCATTTGAATCCGCTCAGCTATAACTGAAACCCCTTCCCAATCCTTTTTTTACCCTTTTTCGGACGAGGCGTCTCGCGCCGGCAGCGGCGGCATCGCACAGATGCGCTGTAACCTTTACAGTCAAACGTCCAAAGCATTTTAACTCTGAATCGGTCGCCCAACTTACTAGATTTATCATATGATTTATCGGCCGAAAATCCTGTGGACGGATATCGATTGCTGTAACAGAGTTTTGAAACTGGGCCAAGAGTTATAATGGGTTGAGGCGTGTACTCGGATTCAAATTTGAAAAGACATTTTTAAGCTTTCAGAAAACTTCATTGTTTAAAAACGTTTAGGTACATCAAAGAATAGACGACAGAATGGTATGCCAAAAAGGGAGTATCAGGAAGGAGGAGGGAGGGGAAAGGGAAGAAAAAGGGAGAGGAAAGGGAAGGGAAATGGAGGGGAAAAGGAGGGAAAGGGAAGGAAGGGAGGGGAGGGGAAGTGGAAATGGGGTTGGGAAGAAGGGAAGGGCGAGAAAAGAGGAGGGCGAGGTTAGCGGGAATGGGAGGTGGTAGGAGAGAGGGAGGGGCAGTGGGAAAGGTAAAGGCGGAGGAAATGAAGAGGAAGGGGGGGGGGGGGGTTTCAAAGTGTTGGGAAGGGTCGGAAAGGGTCCAGCAGTTGGGTATAGTAGAGGATAGGGTGGGGGAATGAAAGGAGGACGGAGAAGGGAATATAAATAAAACTTTCCAATGCATAACCAGATTAGTAGTTATATAATTATTTGTAATGTTAAGTTGTCGACGCAGACGAAGTCGCGGGAAACAGCTAGTACTAAGATATAATTGATGGATATCATTAATAAAAACGGTACTGTGTACGGATGATTAGAAAGCAGAACAACTCATAAAGATTGGAGAGTAAAACGTTGTTCCTCTCGATTAGCTATGCTCGCATGCTCGCTGGCGCTTTAGACAGACCTACAATAATTTACGTTATACAAATGTAATAATATAATAGGTCTCTATCTATCATCATAGAATGTTACTTCACATATGTCGCCGAACCGACTGCCATTGGAGAGTGGACCAACAACCTGTAGAAGGTGTCTGGAAGGGACTCGATGTGGAGGGCGGAGGACTGGGTATGGTAGCGTTTACTGGGGAAGGCCTATATCCAGCAGTGGACGTCTAAGGGTGAACACTGGTACAAGCATAAATTTACTTTAAAATTACGATTTTTTTCATACCACACCCCGTACTATGTGAAATGACTCGTTTTTTCGTTTTGAAGTATAATTGAGAAATCGTTATACGTTAAAGAAGGTTGAATACTTGTTGTGGACAATACAAAAAGTATTTAGGAACTCTTAAATTGAGAGGGTCAATCTAAGAGCTACTTAACCACTAGACTCTTGAGAAAGTCCCTTCGTCTTTAATGACTTGTTTCTATTCTATGTACTTATGTACAATATTCAGTAATTTCGTCCCATTTCGTAACCAGATTCCGTAACTGGCTACGAAATGGGAAATGCAATTTCCCAGTTCGAAGCCAGTTATGGAATGGGACTCCTTTGTCCCATTTAGTAACTATTTTTTTACTGGCTACGAAATGGGAAATGCAATTTCCCAGTTCGAAGCCAGTTACAGAATGGGACTCCGTCATCCCATTTAGTAACTAATTTCTTAACTAGTACGTGTGTATAGATTGTATTATAAATACCTCATTGTTCGTTCAAACAAGTTTTTTTTTGCATTCTGGAAAAATCTGGAATATTCCAGAAAAGTTCTCAATATTGTCACTCACAAACTCGAGTTTATATCAGCCGTACAATTGCCGTGTGGTTTCCGGTAGAGTAGAATAGGACTACTTCAACTCTTCCAGTGGATGTCGTACAAGGCGACTGAGGGGAATACATTATAAAACATCAATAAGGCCTCCCCAACCCGTCTGGCCAGCGCGGGGAGTGTAGGTCAAATCCTCCGTCTGTCTCCGGCAGATGAGAGAAGGTTGTGCTCCTACAGTGGAGACAAAAATAACCTGATGATGAAAGAGGTGGGTGCTCATGTGATGGGTGTCCAGTTGTCTGTCGGTTACTTTCGGTCTTCGTCAGAACTCCTCATTACAAATTATATCCTTCAAAGGAACCCCGATTATAACCCTCTCTGCTCGTTGAAAGACTTGAGCTTGTGGATCAGGCCCACGTTTCTGCACCGTAGGTCATGATAGGCAGGACGCAATGATTAAAGATTGTCATCTTTAAATATTGCGGTTTAGGCGACGTGAAGACTTGACGCAGTTTTCCGAATGCTGCCCACCCCAACTGAATTCTTCTGGCAGCTTCCCTATCGAAATTATTCCGACCTAACTGTACTGTACTCAAAGTCAAAATCATTTATTGCATATGAGTACACTTGGTACATTTATACACGTAATTTTTTTTATCGACTACCGCTTCCTAGGTGTTAGCGCTGTGAAGAAGAAACGGCGCAACAAACTTCACGCAACATATCTTTTAAAAATCAAGTTTGCATACAATTAATAAAGATTTTGCGAAGCTGAATTAACGTTGGTACCAGGCATCTTTGTCATTCAAATAATCGTTTATTTTATACTAGCTGTTGCCCGCGACTTCGTCCGCGTGGACAATTCCGACATTCTTATGTATTACGTGTTACTAAATCCTAAAAGAAATCTATTAATCTGGTTATGCATTAAAAATATTAATATACATAAAAAACATACTATCCAATTGAGAACCTCCTTTTTTGAAGTCGGGTAAAAATTAGCGTTCCGGCAGCGGTTTCGCCCGTTGGACCACAGTTTTTTAGGTTTCCGTAGCGAAATGGCAACCCTTATGGATTCGTCATGTCTGTCTGTCTGTCTGTCCGTCCGTATGTCACAGCCACTTTATTCCGAAACTATAAGAACTTACTATTGAAACTTGGTAAGTGGATGTATTCTGTGAACCGCATTAAGATTTTCACACAAAATTAGAAAAAAAACATGAAATTTTGGGGGTTCCCCATGCTTAGAACTGAAACTCAAATTTTTTTTTTCATCTAACCCATACGTGTGGATAGGTCTTCAAAAATGATATTGAGGTTTCTAATATCATTTTTTTCTAAACTGAATAGTTTGCGCGAGAGATACTTCCAAAGTGGTAAAATGTGTCCCCCCCTCCCTGTAAGAGAATGATAAAACAAAACAAAAAAATGATGTACATTGCCATGCAAACTTTCATCGAAAATTGGTTTGAAAGAGATCTAGTAAGTAGTTTTTTTTAATACGTCATAAATCGTAAACCACAATACTAATGTTAAAACATCGATCAAAGTTACAACGAACTACAATAACTTTTATATTATGTTACTTGCTGCTACGGAACCCTTCATGGGCGAGTCCGACTCGCACTTGGCCGCTTTTTTTAAAATAAAGTTGACATTTACATTTATCATGAATTAAAAGATCATCATATAATCAATAAAAAAAATTATATTTTAATATTGTGCAAATTAGGTGATATTTCCTCCCCCCCCCTCCAATTTGTCCTTTCCATACACTTTCTTTCTTTCCTTCTCCATCCCCTTCCCACAACGTTGAAAACCCTTTCCCCCACCCCTTCCTACACCCTTTATTTACCACTGCCCCCTCATCTTTCCTCTCTTACCCTAATCCCTCTATTCTTTTCCATCCGACTTCCTTCCCCTCCTATTCCCTTCCTATGTTGCATATCCAATTAACTGTACAACAAAACGTCTGTCAAACTGCTGGACATAGCCCTTCCCCAATGAATGCCACAACGCCCTACTGATCCAGCCGCTTCCGGCCACCATCTTCAGGTCGTCCATACACCTGGCGGCAGGGCGTCCCACCCTGCGCGTGCGACGTCGCGTCCCACTCTAGAACCCGTCTGCCCCAACGACCGTTCGGTACTACGATAGATGTGACCTGCCATTTCAGCTTACTAATTCTTTCGGCTATGTCGGTCACCTTCGTTATTTATAGGATCTCCTCATTACGAATCATATCCCTCATAGAGACCCCGAGCATTGCCCTCTCTATAGCTCGCAGAGCCACTTGAATCTTGTGGATCAGGCCCACCATCAGTGTTTACGTCTCCGCGCTGTAATCATGACAGGCAGGACGCACTGATTAAAGATTTTTGTCTTTAAACATTGTGGAATAGGTGACGTAAAGACTTGACGCAGTTTTCCGAATACTGCCCACCCTAACTGGATTCTTCTGTCAGCTTTCAAAAGTCAAATTGATCCTACCCAACTATATTGTCTGTCCTAGGCAGACGTACTCCTGAACAGCTTCGATATTGACATTGTCGACGATCACCGGTCTAATACAGGGCCACTAATTATCGAATAGCGAACTTTTTGTAACGAGACTTGTGGAAATACCTGAAATACATCAGCTAAAATAAATCTGTAAATGAGCTTTAAAACATCTCTGTCACTTTCTGTCAAGTTCTTGCAAAGACCAGTAATGTTGAACTACACTTTCATACAAATGATATGAAATGAGAGGTCAACTTGTATATCTGCATCCTGACATTTTATTGAGATATGACTTATACCAGTATGAGGCCCGAACTCAAAGCTATTAAACAGTGAAAACGCCGTCAAATTCTGTTCAGCAGTTTCCAAGATTAGCCCGTACATACATACGAGGGGCGTTCAAAATATTCTCGGTATTCGAATGAAGACAAACAAGTACGAAAAGTTTGATATTTTTATTTTTCAATATACTCCCCCCCTATGTTAATACACTTAAAAGATCGATCATTTATTTTTTTTAATCCCTCATAATAATATATTTTATCCTTGGTGTAAAAATGCTCGTCCACTGCCGCCTTCAACGCTTCATCGTCAGAAAATCGATTTCCACGCAGATCCTTTTTGAGATTGGGGAACAAAAAGAAGTCGCTGGGGGCTAAGTCCGGACTATACGGTGGATGAGTTATAGTTCCAAACCCACATTCAGCAATACGAGTAGCTGCCTTGGCAATATGAGCAGTATGGACAGGGGCGTTGTCATGCAGAAGCAGAACACCTTTGGTTAACTTTCCTCACCTCTTTTCTTTGATTGCATCCCTTAATTGACGTAGAATGTTTGCGTAGTACTGTCCTGTGATATTTACACCTTTTTCTTTATAATCGATTAACAATACTCCTTCACAATCCCAAAATATTGTTGCCATAACCTTGCCAGCGGAAGGGACGACCTTGAACTTCTTGGGATGAGCTGAACCCTTAATGTGCCACTGCATGGACTCCTGTTTACTCTCTGGGTCATAATGATGAACCCAGGTTTCATCTCCAGTAACTATCTTTTGCAGCACCTCATCAGGATTTTCGCCACACAGGTCAATAAAATCGGAACAACAAGCTGCACGCATATCTTTTTGAAGCCGAGTCAGCATTCGCGGAACCCATCTTGCACTCACTTTTGACATATTAAGATGGTCATGGATAATATCATGTACGGTACCAATAGAAAGATTGGTTACTTGAGCTATTGATTTTATCTTCACTCGACCATCTTCCAATATAAGGTTTTCCACCTGATCAATATTTTCTTGTGAAGTAGCTACTACAGGCCGGCCAGGTCTAGGGTCATCTTTAATACTCTCCCTGCCACGTTTGAATTCGCTCGACCACTTTTGAATGGTAGA
The DNA here is from genome assembly GCA_947086405.1 of Esperia sulphurella. Lineage (NCBI taxonomy): Eukaryota > Metazoa > Arthropoda > Insecta > Lepidoptera > Oecophoridae > Esperia > Esperia sulphurella. Next base: position 10,093,360 of record OX352280.1, on the reverse strand, counting down.
TAAAGAAGGAACAGACTCACGGTAAACACAATCCATTTCCTCTTTTATGGTTTTTTGTTTTTTACCCTGTTTTGTCAAGAATTTTATGACGGAACGCTGTTCTAATTTCGTTAACATTGTTAATTCACTCATAGTGTTCATGTTTGTTCAGAAATTGCAGAAAAACAAAAGAACATCTCGGTTTGAATTATACTTTTTTTTTAGTCAACGAATGAACCTTAGCAGCCAGTAACAAAACAAATTCAAAAAGAGGTTGTAAGATATCAATACCGAGAATATTTTGAACGCCCCTCGTACATACATACATACAGACAGATAAGAAATTTTTTAATTATATTTTTGGACTCTACTGGTCTTCAGTAACGTCCGGGCAGTGAAATTTTTTTTTTAACTTTAATGTACAGATTCGCTTTTCTTTTGTTTTTTCTACTCTTTTATTATATGTATAGATTAGGCTTTCTTATAAAGTTGTTTTTTAATGTGAATCTTAAACTTTCTGTCCGTCATATTTAAGATTACCTCTGGTAGTTTGTTGTAGAAGCGTATACATTGCCCCGTGAACGATTTGCTGACCTTACTTAGTCTTAACCCTGGTAAAACAAGTTTATTTTTATTTCTTGTATTACAACTATTATTGTCACAGTGCCTCAAAAAGTAAGATAAATTTTTTCTGACATGTAAAATGTTATCTAAAATGAATTGACCAGCTACTGTTAATATGCTTATTTCTTTAAACTTTTCTCTTAACGAGTCTCTACTCCTGAACAACTTCTATATTGACTTTGTCGACGATGGCCGCTCTTGTGTCGACGTGTGAGTTGGACATGACTGACCTAAACCTTCTCGTCTGGAAGAGCAGTTGAGGCTGGTCAGCATTTCCTCGAGATCCTGCAGCGACTCTGCCATCATAACTATGTGGTCTGCAAGTCGAAGGTGTGAGATATGCTTGTTTATACTTCGTTTATGTTTCGATTGGGGACGAGTTATTGCATCCCAAGTTCAACCCCCGCGGCGCCGCTTTAATAAAGCACTGCGATGCGAGGTGATTATTTACCCCGGTATTATTAACCCTACACGGCCTACTGGGGGTTGATTTACCGGCGGTGGGTTAGAGAGAGATTTTAGCAAGAAATGAGGAGAATGAGTTTAGGAGAAAAGTCAGCAAAGTGTTAGGCCTGTTGTAGGACGGACATATTTATGGAAAAGGTGCACTGTCACCCAAAAGATAAGATTTTAATTGCTTATTGATATGGTATATAATGAGATGGTCTTTATAGGGCTTATATCAACTGATTCAGTTATACTCAAATCATTGTAACCTTCGCGTGTCTGTACATTGAAAACCTTTGCAAAATAATACCTAAAGTGGGGGAAGAAAGATGATAATATTAATAGAACACATCTAAAGGATGTTTTTAGGATTTTTTGTATGTCGGTTTATATGTTTGTTTGTGCACGTATCATGTTAAAACTACTAAACCAGTTCTGATGGAGTTTTCAGAAAAATATTGGGCTAAACTTGGAGTAACATGTAGTCTATATTTCATGGTAATCGGCCCACTCGAATAAAAGTTATGCGATTTTATAGTTTTCGAAAACTCGCATAGACTGCATTAGTATACAACAAAGAAGTGTGGGGAGTAAATGCTCGACGGAATTCGTATTGCATGTGCGAGAACTACATTTTGGAGAGAGGTGAAAACGGAGGTATAGTGGGAAGGTAAGAGGTGCCGTGTGGTTTCCGGTAGAGTAGAATAATAGCACTCCAACTCTTCCCGTGGATGTCGTACAAGGCGACTGAGGGAATACATTATAAAACATCAATCAGGCCTCCCCAATCCGTCTGGCCAGCGCGGGGAGTGTAGGCCAAGTCCTCCGTCTGTCTCCGGCAGATGAGAGAGGGTTGTGCTCCTGCAGTGGAGACAAAAATAACCTGATGATGAAAGAGGTGGGTGCTCGTGTGGTGGGTGTCCAGTTATCTGTCAGTTATTTGTTCGTTTAAAGGAAGAGTGAATAGACCTCTTGTAGGTAAACGCGTTCCTCCTTAGCCTCTAGTTACTTACTATCAGGTGAGATTGACGACAAACGTAAATCCATTAGAAATTAAAATAAATATATTATCCGAGATATTTCAGGACCATGACTTTAATGACTATATATTCTTTATTGCACACATTTTAAAAGTAAATACAGTTACTAATTTTGTATACAAGGGCGAGCTTATCTCTAAAAGAGATCTCTTCCAGCTAACGTTACAGGGTGTGAGACAAGGCACTAAGAGCGAGGGGGCAAAAAGTGCATAATATACTACATAATAACTAAATACTGAAACTACTTTACACACACATATATATATATATATATATATATATTTACATATAGTAAATAAATATTTATAATAAATAAAAATAAACATACATAAATAAATACATATCATATTATACTGAGTGAGACAGATAGTGCTCTTTTAGTTTAATTTTAAAGGATGTCACCGACGTACTATCTCGAATGACCGTCGGCAGTTTATTCCACATCTGCGCCGCTCGGACAGTAAAGGAATTGAAAAAGAATTTGGTGTTGGATTTGGGATAGGTGAGAGTCTTGGTGACGCAGTCACGTCTAGGTCGGTATGACTTTTGTTTCTACGTAGTAAAGGAGTCGGATTCGTCCGTGACTTCTCGAATCAGTTCCGATCCGAAACTCGCTGAGCTCAGCTCTAAATGTAAATTGATTTGACTCAATTCAATGAACTGGGAGTGATTTAATTACATTCGTTACGTGTCGCTATGTCGGTAATTCAATTCCTGAGATTTGGAATTACCAGTACATTGTTCCTTGTGGCAAAGAATATTAACTTTTAATAGTAAAGAAGTGACACTCCTTCCTCGACGGTGTTAAGTCGATCGTAAATTAGAAGTACCTAGGGCTGGGAGACGCATTACAGGCAGATAATACTAAATTATGGAGGCTTGTGTTCAGCAGTGGACGTACGAGTATGTAGGCTTATGATGACCTACACCCTAGGAATAATGAGGAACGATCACATAAGAAAAAAAATCATTTTTAATTAGTATGGAGTATGCGCTATAAGATTGAAGATTTTATTTTTTTAAACTATTAAAAAAAAAAATTATCTGTACATTGAAGATATTTGCAAAAAAATAATTGGAGGGGTCTAAGAGAACATATTAATATTTATTATTAGCGCTTATATTTTATATACTTCTAGTCCTTATACCAGTCTCATATTTGTAATATCGTGCTACCTACTCTCAATAAAGACCGTCTAGGCATTAAAAACCTGTCGTAAATATTGAGAGATAGCCCCGGCACGGGCTGTAGGCCTATTGGGGCTTCTCTAGACATACACTGTCTGTCGTTCCATAACGCATGCTCGGCCCATATACTCGTATGAGTAGTGGACTCGTAAGACAGTGTGTAAATTGTCGTAATAATATTATGTAAACAATTTAATAAGATAAAATAAATATATGAAGTACACGCCCAGTATGACATTCATGATTGAAAATGACTCTTTCCAAGTTATCAGCCTAGTACTACCAGACATGCTCTATTTGGCGGGCGACGGTAAACAGGCGGGGGGAGGTGAGTGTAGCTCCTTTACCTATTAATATTTAATACTAGCTGTTGCCCGCGACTTCGTCCGCGTGGAGAACTTAACATCACAAATTATTATGTATTTCCCGTAGGAATGGCATCCCATTCCTACGGGACATAGGCTACAATTTATAAAGATATTGTGTGAATTGTCCAAAATACATCTATTTTGGACAATTCACACAATATCTATATAAATTGTAGCCTATGTGTTATTCTGATGTATAAGCTATATTATTGTAAAGTTTCATTAAAATCCATTCAGTAGTTTTTACGTGAAAGAGTAACAAACATCCATCCATACTTACAAACTTTCGCGTTTATAATATTAGTAGGATTCTTTGACGTTAGGAAACACCAAGGACCCAGAATTTTCCGGCGTACTTGCTTTTTGAAAGCATTTCGTTTGGGAGATTGTCTTATGCTTATATTATAGTTAGAGCCATATAAAAAGGTTATAAAAAGTTTATTTCAATTTACACTCTATCATCAGTTGATAAGGCCCTGGGACTGTTTACGTAATTCAGTAATAGACTGTACTTTTGAAACGCAGGGGCGGTCCTAGGGGATGGTGCGTACAGGTTGCCGAAATTGTCTCTGTAAATTATTTTACTAATTAAAAATCCGTAAATCAATTTCATAATAATTTAATTTTGTTTGTTGACAAATTGATATAATTATCTTTTACAGTAATGTCAAGATCAATGTAAGCCTATTTTTAAGTGAACTATCAGCGCTCATGTGATTCATAATCATCATGAGCCTGCAAGAGCCCACTGCTGGAGAGCCAAGGCGCGCTACTGAACCGGATCTTCGGCTCTTCTCATCCAGTCTCTCCCAGCCGCCTTACGTAGATCGTCGCTCCATCTAGCCAGGGGAAGTCCCACACTATGCTTGCCCAGTCGCGGTCTCCACTCGAGAACTCGTTTACCCCAGCTGTGATCAGTTCTCCGACATTATATTATTTTTAATCTTTTATTTTGAATGCGTTTGCATATTGGGAGGGAAGGGGGAGGGGGGAGCGGCACAATGCGATCTCCCTGAAAAACTTACTAGAGCCGCCCCTGCTGAAACGCCGCCGCCGCCGCAAGATGGAGATATCCAAAACAATGAGACCCCAAACTTGGTAACTTAATAATGAAAACTGAAGCCGTCGCCTCCCGGAATAGCGGGTCGCTTTACTAAATTGCAATACTAATGATTTGTGATGGTATAACATAGAGGGGGGTTCCGTTTAATGGGTTTATTACAGGGTATGAATATGTCTACACATATTGTTAATCAGTAAAGTGGTTTAGGCAGCATCATCCTCATCATATCAGCCCTTAGATGTCCACTACTGGACATAGGCCTTCCTCAACGAACGCCACCACACTTCCGCATCCAGCCGCTTCCGGCCACCTTCCTTAGGTCGTCGGTCCATCTAGCGTTGAGTGACGCTTCTCTACGTAGTAATAATGATTATTCTGTATCGCTACCGAGACCTGGCGACACTTCGACCCTTCGGTTTTTTTTGTGCCAAGCCTCTGTTCGAAACTCAAAGCCCCAGGCTTATTTGGTGGACTTCACATACGCCTTAGAATTTATTCTTTGGCATATTGTGGCCTGTGGTAATATAAATCAGTGGATTTGCAAAATTGTTAAGGTGGCTTTGTAAGAAAGGAAATATGTTGTAATGTTTTAAATTTTCTAATTTAAAAACATGGAAATGTATATTTTTTCAAGGAAATTAAAATCTTGATGCAAATATGAATCTCCATGGAAATAGAACATTCGCTTGATAGAATTCACATATTCCGGCTTAGGGTTGAATTTGTAACCGAACCACTGTTTTGTACCAGACTTTTTATTTATTTATTTATTCGGTATTCGGTTAATATTTAGTTCAGAAAAAATAATAACTGTTAGTACATTGAAGTGACAGCGGGCTGGTAACATCTGTCGAAGAACCGATTACCGTTGGCGAGTTCTCGAGTGAAGTTCTCGAGAGAGAACGATCGCCAGTTCGGTTTTACTAAGAGACGTTCCACAACCGACGCAGCAGTCATGCTTGTTAAGCATATCCATGATGCTTGGGAAGACTTCCATGATGCAATAGGCGTCTTCTGCGACCTCTCTAAGGCATTTGATTGTGTTGATCACAAAACCTTGCTACTTAAATTGAAACATTATGGCGTTAGAGACAGAGCATTCGAATTACTTAAATCTTACTTAGAAAATAGAGTACAAAACGTCGATATAAACGGAATTCAGTCTACTGGGTCATTTGTGAAAATGGGGGTACCCCAGGGTTCAGTTCTGGGCCCATTTCTTTTTCTTGTTTCTTCTCTAGTATTTAGAGAAAGAGACTCCTCAATCGAATCAATGTGTTTAATACTCCACGTCCGTAGGAGTTATCTCAGACCCTACGGTTATACTCCTCGGTTTATTAATTTAATTTTTTTTTTATTATAATAAAAGGATGAAATGGAAAAAAAGCAGAAGCAGGTTTTTTTTTATAAAAGCAAGGCGATATCTATTTATTTATCTATCTGACTTTACTGACTTGACCTGACATATGGACTGGACTGCCCGACGACAAACCTGTTGGTGTGACGTCACGCCCCAGAATGGGGAGAGCTGCTGTACAAAGGTACAATTTTATTTGTAGGGGGATCAAGCAGGGTGCCTGGGAAAAAGCACTTGAGCAAGTACCGGGAACCACCCCCCTGATTCGGCCTATATGACGTAGACGTCGAAAGGCCATGGGAGTCGGAGACCCCGGGTCTTAGCTTAGGTACCTGTCTTTCCAGAAAGTTCCTCAACAAATTCGATACGATAAATAAATAAATAACTTCCCCCTTGTATTTCAAATCCCGTTTTATTCCGGCATCAATGCGGAAAATTCCACTTTAAATGCCATTCAAGACTCAATATCGTTTGTTCGAGGAAAATTTCGAAGCAGGAATAAAAATTAATGATGATCAACGATCTCTATGTACTACTAGATGGAGCGTTCTTAGATGGACATTATTTAACCGTAGCGTCAATATTTAGTAATAATTAAATGTTCTGCGTAGTAACTGCACAAGTTTCATTGTGAATGTGAAAGAGTTGTGGCTACTTGCGTGGAACAGAGCGATTGTTTGGAACGCTCCATCTAGTAGTACATAGAGATCGTTGGTTTCCCATTACCATGCTGGTTTATTGTGGGCATGCAGTAATACATCATCCAAGAAACTTCCATCAGTACATGACTTTATATCAGTTTCCTGTTAATTCTCATATTTGGACGCCTAGTCGGTAAATCTGATAAATTGTTTAGAATTCCGATTAAATCGAGGGGTACATTTCTCCCAGCGCAACACTAAGTTTCGAACGAAAACACGTCACATAGACGCTGGATATATTTCTCCGGCAAATAAGTAACTGGAGAATATTCTCCAATGCTATTTTCCGGCAGAACGCGCGCCTGGCCGCGACGTGTGCCATATATCTTGCTCTTTTTGGCATATCTATACGTTTCCAACGATTTGTTAACTGTCTGTATGTGAACTGAGGAATTTTTGGAAAAGTATCTTTGGTATAAAAATTCTCGATTGATATGCACAAAATAAATTACATATACAAGGTAGAAGTGTCTGGAAGAGATCTCTTATGGAGATAAGTCCACCTTTGTACACTTTTTTTCATGTATACCTTTTGTGTTATTTTTTATGTGCAATAAAGTATATATGTATACAAAAGGAAAGAAATGGACCTGGAGCGTTGTACCTTACATATTGAAGAAAGTAAATTTTACTCAATAATATTCCTTAATTTTTAAAAGTAAGTAAATTTGTTTTCAAGTCGCTTGTCTTAACATACATACATATATAATGCTCACGCCTTGGTCCCAGAGGGGTAGGCAGAGACGATGTATCGCATGTCGCAAAGTAGCTTTCCTTCGCCCACTTTTCGCTTGTCTTAACCGGGAATCTAAACGACACGAATAAAAAAAAAACAACCTGTAAATAATTTTAATTATTTTATTTCATTTTTACACTGCATCTTAAATTTAAGAAAGATAACGTTCTCTTGTGGACTAGTGGAAAATACGAAAGTCATGTCCAACTTACACGTCGACTTAGGTCGACAAAGTCAATATCGAAGCTGTTCAGGAGTACGTCTACCTAGGATATACAATACAGTTAGATGGGCAGGAACAGAAGATAGATAGTAGATAGGGAAGCTGACAGAAGAATGCAGTTGGGCTTGGCAGCAATCGGAAAAATGCATCAAGTCTTCACGTCGCCTATACCACAATGTTTAAACATGACCTACGGCGCAGAAGCGCGGACACTGACGTTTGGCCAGAAGTTTTAAGTCACCAGCGAGCTATGGAGAGGGCTATGCTCGGGGTTTCTTTGAAGGATATTGTTTTTAATGAAGAAATGCGACGAAGAACGAAGGTGACCGACATACCCGAAAGCTGAGAAGTGGGCGGGTCACATCTGTCGCCGTTGGGGCAGACGAGTTCTGGAGTGGAGACCGCAAGGTGGGACACCCCTTGCCGACAGATAGACCGACAAATATAGAAGGTGTCCGGAAGCGGCCGAATGCAGAGGGCGGAGGACCGGGTGTGGTGGCGTTCGTTGGGGAAGGCCTGTGTCCAGCAGTGGACGTCTAAAGGCTGGATATGGTGATGATTAATTTATTATTCTTAGTAGTGCACCTAGCGGTGGTTGACATTAGACTGCCTTACCGAGAGTATCTTAGGGAACGTACCCTAACTACGTGACCCGTTCAGGGGGGGGGGGGGGAGAAGAGGGGTCTTCAAAATACCACGCTTCACGCGGCAAGCGCCGTATTAAAAGGACAAATATGAGCAATTTTTTTATCTTTTTACTATCTATTTGCAAAAATTGATTGAAAACCATATTTATGCATTGCTACGTGAATACTAGAGGGGGAGGGGGGTCTTGGCATATACTACGGATGGTCACGGGTGGGGGGGGGTGTAAAAATAATAAAAAATGGGTCACGTAGTTTGGGTACGTTCCCTTAGTTACAAAAGGTATTCTCGGTAAGGTAGTCAATTTACATTTATTTACCGCCACCGATTACACATATGTTCGTTCTGCCGGAAGTATGACAAGGGAATTCAATTAAATGTCTTAATTACACGACGCAGGTATTATTATTCATCAACCAAACAATTTTGGTGTTTATTTATATACCAGCTGTTGCCCGCGGCTTCGTCCGCGTGGACAACATAACATCACAAACTATTATGTATTTCCCGTGGGAATGGGTTATTTATTCGGGATAAAAATTGGTTTTTTCCCATGTCCTATTCCATATAGATGTGTGTCAAGTTTCATCACGATCCGTCCAGTGGTTGAAGCGTGATTAAGTAACAAACATCCAAATATACAAACATTCACATTTATAATATTAGTAGGATTATCTGTATTTAATATACTTGTGGGTATATATTTACAAAACGAATTAGTTTATTATTATCGAAAACATATGGAAATAATTAAGAGAAACAGAGATGATATAAATATACAATTTGTTATATACTAGTACTAAAAAAAGATTTTCTCTAGCTTTGCAGAGTTTTTGACAGTGCCGAGGATGCTAGCTGCGTTACCCCTTTGAATGTCCAGGCTGATGCGGCTGATAAAAAAGGATCTGACTCGACGGTCGCCGGACTTTTTCTTCAGAAGTTTGCCAATATTCGATGCAAACTTCTTAGCCTCCGGAGCCCAAGCGTCAAGTGTCTCTACCGCAAAAGGAAGCAACACAAAGTGGTCACGCAGGGAGGAGTATTTTTGAATTTTAAGATGGACCAATACTAGTAATAAATTAAACTATAAGAGTAATACCTAAATTTCCATTGTAGAACCTACAGTTTATTCATCATCATCAGGTTATTGTCTCCACTGCAGGAGCACTACCCTTTCTCATCTGCCGGAGACAGACTGAGGATTTGGCCTACACTCCCCGCGCTGCCCAAACGGGTTGGGGAGGCCTGATTGATGTTTTATAATGTATTCCCTTAGTCGCCTTGTACGACATCCACGCGAAGAGTTGGAGTGGTCCTATTCTACTCTACCGGAAACCACACGGCAATTATTTATTAGCTGTAACAAAATACATACAGTGCAACATTACATACAAAGAGAAATAATTCTAAACTAGAACTAAAAGTCGGGTGCCGCCGGGATCACGTCACATGGCTTGTCGGACGATAATCCTACTAATATTATAAACGCGAAAGTTTGTAAGTATGGATGGATGTTTGTTACTCTTTCACGTAAAAACTACTAAATGGATTTTCATGAAACTTTACAGTAATATAGCTTATATATCAGAATAACACATAGGCTACAATTTATAAAGATGTTGTGTGAATTGTCCAAAATATCAAGTAAGTAGGAAAAATCTACCATCTGCGAGCTATTCTGGCGTGCGCCATAAAATTATAATTTTAATGCCATAATGTTAGCTCATTTCTACGCCACGCTAATATAAGCTACTCGAAATACTAATCCTGCGCATACGAAGTCGCGGGCACCAGCTAGTTTAATATAACACTCGCTTGCACGAGGAGCGGAAACAACGCGAGGAACTTATCCGAGAAACCGGGAGTAGAACCGACGCGTGCGATCGACCTGTAGGGGCGATTACAACAGTACAGTGTGGCAACACTGTAGTAGACACAGTGTGTACCTTCATATATCTATGCAGAGATTTTTCTCCAACAAATCGTCTTCCTCCGGAGTAAATGTTAAGCGGCGCTTACTTTTTTATCGCTAATTAAGTTTAAGCGGGGCTTAAATAGTAAAGCGAGTAATTGAATAAGCCGGCGGGATGCGCTAAGTAAGGCGGGTAATAAATCCGCGGCGTAGGAATACCGACCGCGGATTAGCAGCGTGCTGAACCGGGATTACCTTGGGCGTGTGTCACACCGCAGCCTATTTCTTCGCGTACCTGGGTATACAGGGTTACAGGAAAAGTCGTGCTAGATCCCTTAAGGGTGTGGAGCACCCATCATTTCTGACTTATTTTACTATGAAACACCCTACCCTAAACTTAACCCTTCTCGAGATATTCGACTTTTAATTTTTTTATTGAATATTGCTGATTTTTAGGCTACTACATTTATTTTTGTTTATTTTGTGTATCTTATTATTATTATTATTGCATTTTTACATGTGTAGTAAGATGCTTTAGGACGTCAATCATTAAAATAGTGCACAAGTTAATTGAATAGACTGTAGTAGACAAGTGAAAGAAAAGAAATAAAAAACATATTAGAAAGTTTATTTTTCTCTAAGGGATATCTAAAAAAAATGTTATTGTTCGGCAGATGTTTTTTAAAATATTTACGTTTCATCAGCTATCTAACGAGGTGTAAGAATCTAGGGTTTGTATTAACATTTCGTGGAAAAAAAGTAGTTGGGACGCTCCAGGTAGCAGTTCTAACGGTCCCACGCCTATTGTCCTTCAAGTTAAGACGCACCGTGCGAGCGAGACAAGTGACGATTTATGTAGGTACGAATGAAAGAAAAAATGTGTAGACACCGGCTAGGACTGGAAATACAACCGGAAACATTGTTTTGGTTGTCAGTCTGCTTTTGTGCTTCGTACATAGTAGATGCGATATCGTTTTGCTCTTTTTCTCGACTTGGCTGTGATTCTGGACTATTTCTTCTGATTTGTGACTACTGTGCTTGTTAACCGGACTCTGATTTGTGCCTGTGATACGGAAGTGTTGAGTATGACGTCCTACACACCTGAGGAATATGCTGATATGCTTATTTGTTACGGATACTGCGATTGTGTGTCTGCGCAAGCTCGCAACGAATACATAACTCGCTACCCCGGTCGTCGAGTGCCGGATGTGGCCGTTTTTGACAGAGTTTATCGAAGACTTCGAGAAACTGGTTCTGTTTTGAGACGAAGTACAGACATGGGAAGACCACGAATTGACGACGAAGAACAGGACAATGAGATAGTGCAACGCTTTCGAGCGGATCCGACTACTTCCACTAATATTGTTGCCCGTGATCTGGGGCTTTCGCAATGGAGAGTGTGGTTTACAGTGCATACTGCTGGCCTATACCCGTACCATTACACGCCAGTACACGTTATTGAAGAAGGGGACCCCGCGAGAAGATTGGACTTTTGCAGATTTATGCTAAATGCTGATGTAGAAGACCCAGATTTTTTAAGAAATATCTTGTGGACGGATGAGTCCAAATTTGATAAAGATGGCATAACTAACTATCACAACGAACATTACTGGGCCCAAAAAGAACTAAGGCATCCCAATAAGAAAAGAGTGAAGGGGTCCCAACGAAGATTCAGCGTGAATGTGTGGATGGGCATTATCTCCAATCATTTGATTGGACCTTACTTTCTCCCGGATAATCTAAACGGGGAAAGCTACGAAAATTTCCTGAGAGCAGACTTGAGTGATTTGCTGGATGATCTGCCACTCAACCTGATCAGGGACATGTGGTTCCAACACGATGGCTGCCCTGCCCATTTCAGGAGAAGTGTCAGAGACTGGCTGGACACAAATTATCCAAACAAATGGATTGGACGAGGTGGGCCATTGCCATGGCCAGCAAGAAGTCCGGACCTAACCCCCATGGATTTTCATGTGTGGGGCTGCATGAAAAGTCTCGTGTACAGCGAGCCGAATCCAGTTTCGTCTGTGGAAGACTTAAGAGAAAGGATTGTGGATGCAGCAAATAAAATGAGGACCACATTGACCACTGGCGTAGTGAAGACCGGTCTCCGTAGAAGGATGCGACAATGTATTAGAAATAGAGGCGGCCATGTTGAACATGAACTGTAGAAAAAGAAAAAGTTGTGAGAAAACCTTTAATAAATGGCATTTCATGCTTACCTATTGTTTTATTTTACTTTTTAGGGCTAAGTATACATTTTCTTCTCCACTGTCGCCTATGAAACTAAATTTTTTTGAATGCATTTGAATAAAACCCTACATTATTATACCTCGTTAGATAGCTGATGAACCGTAGATATTTTAAAAAACATCTGCCGAACAATTACCATAATATTTTTTTTAGATATCCCTTAGAGAAAAATAAACTTTCTAATATGTTTTTTATTTCTTTTCTTTCACTTGTCTACTACGGTCTATTCAAATAACTTGTGCACTATTTTAATGATTGACGTCCTAAAGCATCTTACTACACATGTAAAAATGCAATAATAATAATAATAAGATACACAAAATAAACAAAAATAAATGTAGTAGCCTAAAAATCAGCAATTTTCAATAAAAAAATTAAAAGTCGAATATCTCGAAAAGGGTTAAGTTTAGGGTAGGGTGTTTCATAGTGAAATAAGTCAGAAATGATGGGTGCTCCACACCCTTAAGGGATCTAGCACGACTTTTCCTGTTACCCTGTATATGAGCGTTTCAACCGCCGTCATTATCCTTACTTTTATTCCTTACCTATTTAATTAAATATTTCACCTGTGCAGAATTTGTGTGAAGAAACTTGTTTTATAATAAAAACGATGAACTGATGTTGTCTCTTCCACTTTTGAAGGGGAGGATAATGAAGGCGGTTGAAACGCTCGAATATTCACCCACTTGCAGTAGAGAACCCCACTAATATTATAAATGCGAAAGTTTGGATGTTTGTTACTCAATCACGCTTCAACCACTGAACGATCGGGATGATACTTGGCACACATATAGGTTAGGTCCTGGAATAGGGCATAGGATAGTTTTTATCCCAAAAAAACATTTGATTACGAAATATTATCTATTTTGAAATTCATGATATGTAAATATCGAAATTTAAAATCTATAGTACTAAATAGGTAGGTATTACAACGTAAAGAAGCGACATTCAGTTCTGGACAGTTTAATATCGCCCTCAAAATAGGGCACGGCAGTACACATTATGTACTGGCACTCCCCGACACTCCAAGGTTAGCTGGGGAAATACATGTCCACCTCGTCAGAGCCCCGCATGATTCGGAAAGGCTAATAGTGCCCGGAGTTCTCCCAGCTCCGGGATATCGGCACGCTTACGACCAGGCTACGCATCCATCGGCACGGCAGACCTTGGATTGGCGGACGGGACAGGGATCGGGGCGAGAGAGACACGAGATGGGGGTATGGGTAAGGAGTATAGGGTAGGTATGGGATGACGCTATTACGGAAGGATAGTGGGATTGTAGTAGCGATAACTCTGTAAGCCGGGACCGCATACCCGTGACTCGTCTGGATAGCACCGGACAGGTAACTACCTCAACCAAGTCCCCTGATCGTAAAAGTAAAAGCTATATATATATATCTGTGAAGTCACTTGACCTGGTGCTTCCAGAATACCAGCGCTGGAGTTCGCGTAGCGTGCTGCAGCATTATGCTGAGTCAGCGCCATTTTATTGCTGCGACACATAGGTACCTTGATTATTTTTAAATTGTAATTTATTAATTCTGTTCTGTTTATTTCTCAAGTATGTGTGTGTCGTAGCTATGAATAAATGACCTATACTATATGCAGATTAGTCTACTAGTTCCCTCAAGGGTACTAGAGCGGTACTACTTGATTTTGTCTCATCTTCTCATCGGCACAGCAGACCTTGGATTGGCGGACGGGACAGGGATCGGGGCGAGGGAGACAGGAGATGGGAGCATAGGTTAGACACCTTTCATGCACATATTATATGTTACAAAGATGCAAACAGCATTGGTTTTTGTATGACTATTGGTTTGGAATGAAACATATATGTTTATGTTTAAGATCTTTATTTTTCATTAAGAATTAAAACAATTCACTTACGTGAAAAATGCTGTTATAACCAAGAAGGTTATGTATGTAAAGTGAGCGTACAAATATTTCAATATTAAAAACTACGCGGGTATATAAATAAAAAGTGTGGAACATTATAGTCATGCAAAACTTAAAAAAAAATTTTACATTGTTGCACCAAACAGTATTATTTATTTCATACCTCTATTCATCATCATCAGGTTATTTTTGTCTGCACTGCAGGAGCACAACCCTCTCTCATCTGCCGGAGACAGACGGAGAATTTGGCCTACACTCCCCGCGCTGGCCAGACGGGTTGGGGAGGCCTGATTGATGTTTTATAATGTATTCCCTTAGTCGCCTTGTACGACATCCACGGGAAGAGTCGGAGTGGTCCTATTCTACTCTACCGGAAACCACACGGCATACCTGATACCTCTATTACATAACTGCAACATTACTCCGTTTTTGGGACCTCTGGGTACGTTCCCTTACGCTACGGTGTGAGTGTTAGCGACACATAAGCTTAAACAGCGTTTTACGGCAACTGAGTTATTGTAGCTTTAACAGGTGATGTAATGTGCCGGAAGATACACAGCCTCTTGTACAGCCTGCGTCGGTAATTGATTAGCCGACTGCGACTATTAAAAAAAGGGTTATATTCAACACGGAGGCGGCGATGTTCGCCACATATCAAGGCGAAAGTCGAAGGAAAGTCGTTTATGACGTTTGTTAGGATCGCGCAACGTGGCGATACATTGTCTCTGCCTACCCTTCTATAGGTCATCATCAACCGAAATGCATCTACTGATCAACATAAGCCTCCCCAATAGAATGCCACTGTTGGTAGGCTGTCCTTTGGGGGATTTGCCATAAACACCACGCTTGGCAGGCGGATAGGTGGTCGCAGTAATGATCTTAATATACACAGGAGAACGCTGCTGCCAGTCCTTGGTGCAAATCCCTTAGTCGCCTTGACGACACCCACGGGAAGATTAGGAATGGCCCTATTCTAAACCAGTTACACGGCATACACTTGTCTAATCCCAAACTAGGATTTTCTTCTGTGCTATGGGAATTAATAAATAAATATCTCAGACATTCACACCAATTATCCAGTCCCAAACTAGGCAGAGCCTGTGGTATGGTTACTACATAACGGATACGCATACTTAAATCAAAATATAAACATCCAAGACTTGGGTACAAACATTCATATTCATCATACGAACATTTGCCCCTAGCGGGATTCGAACTCGTAACCTCCGGCTGGGCAGGCCGAGAGCTACCCCGTTTCGCCACGGAGGTCGTTAATTGAACAAGGATAGGAAAATTCACAAATATAACATCGAGACCGAGACCGACTCGTACTAAGTTGTCTTGTAGGAATCGAACCCACGATCTCTGCTGCTCGAGTCTTCTTCTCTGTCGTTCCCTCAATGCTGAGGATCGCGACCGTATAAAATGCGCCTCCACGCATAGCGGTCATTGGCCAGCCGCACCGCTTCATATAAGGATCCGCCAGCCACCCTCCTCACCGGTTCTGATCACCTCGTCGGAGCTCGTCCTCTGGCACCCAGAATGATGAGCTGCTCCAGTCTAATGGAAATTAATTCAGTAAGGTCGTAATACTTTAAAAAAATTCCGCCGAAACAAAATGCAAGAAGGTAAAGTAACGTATTATTGCTACAAGATTTCAACCGTTAAGGGGATTTGGTGAGTTTAAAATGAGGATTTTATCTCACGGTGGAAAATCCCGCAGAGAAAAATTTACGCACCTTAGACGCAATACATAAGAATTTTCTTACCGCATTTGAGGCTGAAATATGGGTATGGGCAAAGAATACTGGAAGAATGGAAGGTCTGGACGACCACCCCCAATATTCCCGTGGAATCATCAGCAGCTTTCTCCTTTATACATATATTAAAATCATTACTTGCTAAGCGTGGTGATTATGGAAAAATCCCCAATTATTTGGGGCCGATTCTGAATACACACATTTAAAATTTCACAGCGCTAAAATTGGTTTCGTATTTATCTTCATAATACTGTGTGACAAGGATAGCAAAAGTTTTAGTGCTGTCAAATTTTAACATTGTGCCTTCAGAATCGAGCCCATTATTTATTTAATCCTACTAATATTATAAATGCGAAAGTTTAGATATTTGAATGTTTGGATGTTTGTCACTCAATCACGCTTCAACCTCTAGACGGATCGAGATGAAACCTGGCACACATATAGGTTAGCTCCTGGAATAGGACATAGGATAGTTTTTATCCCGAAAAAACATCCCATTCCTATGGGAAATACATAATAATTTGTGATGTTAAGTTGTCCACGCGGACGAAGTCGCGAGCAACAGCTAGTTAGGAATAAAATACATCCATATTGGTAGTAAAACTTAAAAACTTATAACCTAGTTTCTTAAATACCTAAAAACAGGGTTCAACAGCCCCACCCAATGTCTGACGATGGGACCGTCGAGTCACTCGTCTATCATCTTCAGAATCCCGTCAGCGCCGCCCCGCAGCCTGCGCATCAGGCAGCTCGCTTTATTGCGCATTATTGCAGCAAAATCGTGTGTGTGAGCTTCTGCGAACATCCCTGATACAATGGACAGCCCACAGAGTGGCATTCTATTGGGGAGGCTTATGTTCATCAGTGGACGTATTTCGGCTGATGATGATGAAAGAAACCTACTAACATTATAAATGCGAAAGTTTGGATGTTTGTTACTAATCACGCTTCAACCACTGGACGGATCGGGATGAAACCTGGCACACAAATATAGGTTAGGTCCTGGAATAGAACATAGGATAGTTTTTATTCTGAAAAATCATCTCATTTCTACGGGAAATACATAATAATTTGTGATGTTAAGTTGTCCACGCGGACGAAGTCGCGGGCAACAGCTAGTACTTAATATTACTACTTAAAGAAGCTACACTCAACTCTCCCCGTCAGTTTAGGGAACGTACCCATACTACGTGACCCGTTCAGGGGAAAGAAGGGGGGGATCTTCAAAATATCACTCTTGGTCAAAGGAGAGTGACATTGACTACGTGACGAAAACCTCAGTCACGTAGTCAATATCCTCTAGGGAAATCTCGCACTTTTTCGAGCTATATTCAAATGTGGCTATATTCAGAAAATACTTTTGTTTTTGTAAATTAAGTTTACATAAGTTATTTCTTCTTATTATTTTTTTTACTTATAATTGCATACCTAATGCATGCATTCTTGGTGTCACTCCGGAAGCGCCGTATTAATAAAGACAAGTATGATACAAATATATATTTTTTTACTTTCTGTTTCAACCATATTGATGAATTACTATATGAAAACTAGAAAGGAGGAGGGGGGGGGGGGGGTCTTGGCATCTACTACAGGTAGTCACCGGGGGAGGGGGGTAAAAAGTAGTAAAAAATGGGTCACGTAGTTTGGGTACGTTCCTTTATCGTCGCTCGCAAGACAGAGCATGGCTGGTCACATGGCGGAGCACTATAATAAAATAAAAAATAAAAGAGAATTTATTCAACGACATCATTCAGTTCAACAATTAAGTATTTATAAGTAGTACATAGTTAGATGAATTGGTCGATGCCTCAGCGAAACGCTGCTTTTCAGGCATTACCATTAAGATTTGCCCCTACTGGACCGGAATCGAGCGATCGGCGCTTCTAGTTAGGAAGAGAAGCACTTATTTTGTTGGCGTACATCTTTGTCCCTCTCTTGCAGAAGACGAAGTCGACGCACCCCCGCTCCGGCGCAGACGGAGGGGCAGGAGGCGGGTGCAGTTCGCCCGTCTCATGCCCTAATGGAGTCCGTGGTGTAGGGACCACAGTTGGACTCCACCCGTCTGGGGGAAGGATCGCCGCGTTCGACCCTTCCCCTCTATGGCGCGGGTGCACCGGCCACGTTGTAGGCCGGTGCTGCCGGGGGGCACAGTGGCTTGAAGTCCGCTGGATCACACTGTGCCCCCCCTTACGGCAGGGAGGGTGAAACGCCGGAGTGGTTTTAGTGGGTAGTGACTCCTCATACCATCTCGAGGAGTGAGTCCCACATACCCCTCGACAGCCCTAAGTCGAGGGGATGCGTAAGAGCATTTCCACTCCGTAAAAAAAAAAAAAAAGGAAGAGAAGCACTTATTTTGTTGGCGTACATCTTTGTACCTCTCTTGCAGCAGCCAGTAATTTACGCGTACATACTTGTATGGACAGGCTGGTGCGCCCATAGTAGTAGTAGGTAATTAAATATGTTCGATTGTATTGTGCTGGGTGTGTGGTATGGGTTTCCTCACGATGTTTTACTTCACCTATTAATATTAAGTGGCAGTGGGCGGGCCACATCTGTCGCAAAACCGAGGGGCATTAGGGCAGACAAGTTCTAGACCGACGACATGAAGAAGGTGACCGGAAGTGGCTGGTGCGGAGGGCGGAGGACCGGGTGTGCTTGCGTTCAATGGGGAAGGCTTATGTCCAGCAGTGGACGTTTAGAGAGACAATTTATTTTTTAAAAAGAAAAAAAACAATAGAATTGAGCGAATTATTTCGCTTTGCCTATTGACACAGCCTACCAATACATCGTGAAGATTGAGACAGTAACTATATTTACGAAACAAGACAGTATTAATTACTGTTACTTATATATAAAAATTAAAATTAATTGGTATGCTGATGATAATATTTAATAAAAGCTCGGGATTGAACCTTCAGCTTCTAGAACATGAGACGAAACAACGCCTATGGGGGTAGGCTACGACAAAAGCAAAATGTAGGTCCATTCCCTAAAAATCTGAATATAAACGACTTTAAACTTGCAGCTCCCAATCGTCAGGCCAAAGTGAAAAGGTCCGAAGAGTTATGCCTGCGATAACCTTACAGCGGCGCGTCGCGGATAAAGTTCCAAATCGGCCGAATCGGTCGAATGCCGATAGGCGGCGATTTATGCGTTTTTGTAAATAAACACTTTTCGATTCCGGTTGTTAGGGTTGCCGCATTTAAAAAAAAGAAAACTGGATTTCTAGCATAAATATTGTCCGAATGAGGAAATCTAGACCTCGGGAATATACTGAGAGACTGAACAGACCGAAATGCACATAGCTAAAGGCCTGTGTCCAGTGTTAGAAATGAACACTTAAAAAAGAATTACAATAAATACAATACACTTTATTGCACAAACAAATACAGTTACACGTTATAAAAGTTATAAATAGTACAATTTAGGCGGTCTTATCGCATTAAGCGATTTCTTCCAGACAACCTTTACGTTGAAGAACAAACATTTAGCACTTACTACTACATTTTAATAATATTTTCACAAATAATAATATTTAATTATAAATATACTCCTGCAGTGGAGACCAAAATAACCTGATGATGATGATGATGAATAATAAATATGTAATATATACAGGGTTACAGGAAAAGTCGTGCTAGATCCCTTAAGGGTGTGGAGCACCCATCATTTCTGACTTATTTCACTATGAAATACCCTACCCTAAACTTAACCCTTTTCGAGATATTCGACTTTTAATTTTTTTATTGAAAATTGCTGATTTTTAGGCTACTACATTTATTTTTGTTTATTTTGTGTATCTTATTATTATTATTATTGCATTTTTACATGTGTAGTAAGATGCTTTAGGACGTCAATCATTAAAATAGTGCACAAGTTATTTGAATAGACCGTAGTAGACAAGTGAAAGAAAAGAAATAAAAAACATATTAGAAAGTTTATTTTTCTCTAAGGGATATCTAAAAAAAATATTATGGTGATTGTTCGGCAGATGTTTTTTAAAATATCTACGGTTCATCAGCTATCTAACGAGGTATAATAATGTAGGGTTTTATTCAAATGCATTCAAAAAAATTTAGTTTCATAGGCGACAGTGGAGAAGAAAATGTATACTTAGCCCTAAAAAGTAAAATAAAACAATAGGTAAGCATGAAATGCCATTTATTAAAGGTTTTCTCACAACTTTTTCTTTTTCTACAGTTCATTTTCAACATGGCCGCCTCTATTTCTAATACATTGTCGCATCCTTCTACGGAGACCGGTCTTCACTACGCCAGTGGTCAATGTGGTCCTCATTTTATTTGCTGCATCCACAATCCTTTCTCTTAAGTCTTCCACAGACGAAACTGGATTCGGCTCGCTGTACACGAGACTTTTCATGCAGCCCCACACATGAAAATCCATGGGGGTTAGGTCCGGACTTCTTGCTGGCCATGGCAATGGCCCACCTCGTCCAATCCATTTGTTTGGATAATTTGTGTCCAGCCAGTCTCTGACACTTCTCCTGAAATGGGCAGGGCAGCCATCGTGTTGGAACCACATGTCCCTGATCAGGTTGAGTGGCAGATCATCCAGCAAATCACTCAAGTCTGCTCTCAGGAAATTTTCGTAGCTTTCCCCGTTTAGATTATCCGGGAGAAAGTAAGGTCCAATCAAATGATTGGAGATAATGCCCATCCACACATTCACGCTGAATCTTCGTTGGGACCCCTTCACTCTTTTCTTATTGGGATGCCTTAGTTCTTTTTGGGCCCAGTAATGTTCGTTGTGATAGTTAGTTATGCCATCTTTATCAAATTTGGACTCATCCGTCCACAAGATATTTCTTAAAAAATCTGGGTCTTCTACATCAGCATTTAGCATAAATCTGCAAAAGTCCAATCTTCTCGCGGGGTCCCCTTCTTCAATAACGTGTACTGGCGTGTAATGGTACGGGTATAGGCCAGCAGTATGCACTGTAAACCACACTCTCCATTGCGAAAGCCCCAGATCACGGGCAACAATATTAGTGGAAGTAGTCGGATCCGCTCAAAAGCAGACTGACAACCAAAACAATGTTTCCGGTTGTATTCCCAGTCCTAGCCGGTGTCTACACATTTTTTCTTTCATTCGTACCTACATAAATCGTCACTTGTCTCGCTCGCACGGTGCGTCTTAACTTGAAGGACAATAGGCGTGGGACCGTTAGAACTGCTACCTGGAGCGTCCCAACTACTTTTTTTCCACGAAATGTAATACAAACCCTAGATTGTTAAACCTCGTTAGATAGCTGATGAACCGTAGATATTTTAAAAAACATCTGCCGAACAATTACCATAATATTTTTTTTAGATATCCCTTAGAGAAAAATAAACTTTCTAATATGTTTTTTATTTCTTTTCTTTCACTTGTCTACTACGGTCTATTCAAATAACTTGTGCACTATTTTAATGATTGACGTCCTAAAGCATCTTACTACACATGTAAAAATGCAATAATAATAATAATAAGATACACAAAATAAACAAAAATAAATGTAGTAGCCTAAAAATCAGCAATTTTCAATAAAAAAATTAAAAGTCGAATATCTCGAAAAGGGTTAAGTTTAGGGTAGGGTGTTTCATAGTGAAATAAGTCAGAAATGATGGGTGCTCCACACCCTTAAGGGATCTAGCACGACTTTTCCTGTAATCCTGTATATATAGGTCTGGATGTTATATTTGTATATGTAAATATATATGTAGGTATACAATACACTTGTCTAATCCGAAAACTAGAATTTTCTCCTGTGCTATGGGAATTAAACAATGATAAGACAATTCACAAATTACATCCTGACCGGGAACAACTTGTCCAAAGCTGTCTGTCCCCAGTGGGAATCGAACCCACAACCTCTGGAGCTCGAGTCCAGTGACCAAGCCAAAGGTCAATTCTTCCTTCAAAAAGATCCAGGTTATACTTGTCCGGAAACACCGAAGCTGGCAGTGAGTTCCATTCCTTAGCAGTTCGCATTGTGAAAGAGGAAGCAAAACGCTTCGTGCGAGAGCGTGGTGTGTCTACTATATAAGGATGAAGTTCTTCACCTCCACGTCTGGTAGTTCGGAGACGGTAAATAAGAAAAACTATTTTTTTTATTAAGATAAGTAATATTTTTTAGTTTTCTTTTCATCATTATATCAGCCTATAGACGTCCACTGCTGAATATAAGCCTTCCCCAATGAACCCTACCACACCCGGTCCTCCTCCCTCCGCATCCAGCCGCTTCTTCTTTCTTCATGTCATCGGTCCATCTGATTTCTTCTAATTTATCCTAAATAATTATTTAACTGAAATTTCCATATGGTTGGCATCGATGGTTCTCATTAATCCATCTAGTAGTTTTAGAGTTATAGTTTAGCGTGCGGAAAAAATCGCTATAAGAGTATCTATTTTGACGGAACCCTAACAAGAAAAGATACTTGTACATTTACTGTATATTTCTCCTACATATTTCTATAATTTGTGTACAATAAAGTATATTCATTCATTCATTTATTTGTTCATCCATCCATCCATCAATCCATCCACCCATTCGTTCGTTCGTTCATTCGTGCATTTGTTCATTCATTCATTCAAACGTTCAATAGACTACGAGTACACTAATGACGTTTTCAAAAAACTCCTCACTATTTCAACGAAGCGATCAAAGTCTCGAATATGTATTATTATAAAAAGTCCATGTAATGAATTGTTTTAACAACCCTAAGCCTTAGCGGGAAAGAAATGTAAATCTCAATCGTTCGGTTATTGTCGGTAATACCTAAATAGGTGCTTAAAGTGAATGATATCCTTAGAATATTCTACGAGTACCTAAATATCAATCTACTTACCTAGGTATCCTATAAGTAGAAAAAAATCTTTGCAGCCGCATAAATTATCCCTTAAGCTTTTCCTATAGTTATAAGGTAACCTGGAAGATCTTTTATTTCATGATTAAACAAAGTGAATTTCAACTTTATTAAAAAAAACTGTCACCTACTTTTTTTTATTTTTTATTTATTATCCAATAAAAACAGAATTTACATATTTCCAGTGCAACAAAAACCACCTGTCTACCTACTTGTCTTTTCTTTTTAGGATTTAGTAACACATAATAATTTGTGATGTAAAGTTACGGACGAAGTCGCGGGCAACAGCTAGTGTGCAATATAGTATATTCATTCATTGATTCAATCCCCTTTTCCTTTTCCTCTTTCTCCCATAGTCCCCTCCTCTTTCCCTATCCACTCTCCCCTTCCTTTTTCCCCACTTTCCCCTCCCCTTCCCTCTCAACTTTACAGGTTTATTTATTAGAAGTGAGATTCATATTCGTATACGTACATACATACATAATACTCACGCCCTGGTCCCAGAGAGGTAGGCAGAGACGATGTATCGCTACTTTGCGCGATCTAACGTCGCAAAGTGTCGTCGTTATACTCGTATAACTTACGATAAAAGCGACCTCTTCTCTCAAGTTGTACAATTCCTTTCCGAGATAAGTCAAAAGTTTGAGATAGAGCCACACCGGCGCCGTTCTTTTCACAATTGAGTCAAAACTTCGTCCGCGGAACCTTCCTCGAGCACTTGTAGTGTACTTAAGAAGTCTTGTCTATTGAACCAATAGACATTGTAAAGCTAACATAAAGTTTTCTGTTTTGTCAGCAACATTTTTAAAATTAAAATTGCATTTATTTCCGTGAAATGTGGGTATTACATGGTTGATAATACTGAAGCCATATATGTTCTATCTCATTTATATATTCTTTATTGCACATAAATTTTACAACAACAAAAAAGGGCATAACATAAAAGTGTACAAAGGTGGACTTATCTCTATAAGAGATCTCTTCCAGCCAACATTCACTGTGGGAAAAGCTAAAACAAGCGGTAGGTCAAAAATAATAAAAATAAAATGTGCATGGATATTGAAATTCTATCATGTGTGTTGTGCAAAAATTGTTATACGCGGTTACTACACAATGATTTTTCAACGCGCCTCATAGAAGCTTCGGGAGATCGCAGAGCTCGGAGCTTTTTCGCCAAAAAATCAGCCTGGCGAGAAGAGGGAAGACAGAACGGTTATTTTTTTACTTCAGTTCGGCGCGTGCCGATTTTCGGACACAGCGCGCCTCTCCACCGCAGTCTTTATGCATCGTGGTAACGTTTCTATATTTCATTCCAGATTAACAGTCCTATGAAAACCAACGCTATTTACGTCTCGGTAACATATACATGAAAGGGTCACCAGCAGCAAAAATAGGTTTGTATTACCAAGTAAACTTTGCGGTCCACTTAGGAACACCATCTATTGTGTATTTTGTTTTCGAGACGCAAATGCGTTTGTTTTCATAGGACTATTAATCTGGAATGAAATATAGTGAGGCCATACAGTTATGCAGTTAGAAACCGTGCAATATGGCATTTTTGCAGATTTTTTGTCGGTGTTTGTCCGACTTTGACTCAGTGCGAAAAGAGTAACGTTTGATAGTTTTTGCAATATATTACAAATTGTTGGCACGCATGTCGCTCCTACTTTACCATTCTATTTTGATAGGGTTTCTGTGGGGGGATTGCTATAGTATATTGGGGACCCTGCCACGGTGCGGCGCGTTGGCGTCATTTTTTTATTTATAATGTTATGTTTCGTTTTTGTCTTTGTAGATTATTAAAAGAATAAATATAACAGAACAAATATATAAAATACCATTACAATTAATATAAGTCACTTGACCTGGTGCTGACAGAATACCAGCGCTGGAGTTCGCGTAGCGTGCTGCAGCATTATGCTGAGTCAGCGCCATTTTATTGCTGCGACACATAGGTACCTTGATTATTTTTAAATTGTAATTTATTAATTTCTGTTCTGTTTATTTCTCATGTATGTGTGTGTCGTAGCTATGAATAAATGACCTATTCTATTCTATTCTATACAGTTAATCACATAATGCGTCAATTTACAGTAAAATATAATAAATACATCGAATCTCCAAATTTTATAAAATCAAATTACAAATAATTAAAATGTCATTCTGTAGTAACCATTATTTAGAAAGTATTCGTTTATGCCATAGAAACATTTATCAAGCAGTACGGAGTTTTCTTTTAAAGTGAGAGAGTGAATTTTTTATTAAAATATTTGTGGTCAATTATCATCAGCTGATAAACGGTCACTGCTGAACATAAGCCTCAAAGTCAAAGTCAAAATCATTTATGGCATGTGACTACATTTGGTACATTTATAAACGTCAATAAAAAAAATATCTTCCCCGGTGTTACCGCTGTGAAGAAGAAACGGCGCAACAAACTTCACTCAACACAACGAACTCCTGGATTCTCATGTACTACTGGACCCTGCGTCAATATTTAGTAAATATTTAAATGTTCTGCGTAGTAACTGCACAAGTTTCATTGTGAATGTGAACGAGTTGTGGCTCCTTGCGTGGAACAGAGCGATTGTTTGGAACGCTCCATCTAGTAGTACATAGAGATTGTTGACTCAACACATCTTTGGAAATGAAGTTTGTATGCAATTATATAAATATTGTGCGAAGCTGAATCAACATTAGTAGCAGGCATCTTTGTCACCAAAAATAATCATTATTTTATAATAGGCTTTCTTACAAAGTTGTTTCATAAATTGAATCCTAAACTTTCTGACCGTCACATTTAAGATTTCCTCTGGTAGTTTGTTGTAGAAGCGTATACATTGCCCCGTGAACGATTTACTGACCTTACTTAGTCTTAACCTTGGTGAAACGAGTTTATTTTTATTTCTTGTATCATAACCTCCCCAGTAGAATACCACTTTTAGTGCACTACCCTTTGGGGGGTTAGCCATAATCACCACGCTTGGCAGGCGGATTGGTGATCGCAGTAATGATCTTAATACACACAGGAGAAAGCTGCTACCCATTCCTGGTGCAAATATTGCAATTGGTGCAAATTAATGTCAAATTTCATAAAAGTTATTTTCAAAAGAAAATACCGCAACGAAGTTTGAGCTCCTAGAGTGAGTGAATGTATAAATAAATGATGTACGAGTATAAGTGAAAATATGAATGGAGTAGGATTGAATAAAATTAAATCATTCGTTTCCGTATTCTGAAAAAAACATTTTTATTTTAACATTCAAAAGGGTTTCCGGAAAGTAAAAAACTTCAAATATCGTCTGCAGTCCTACAAATGAGAAATAAACTCTTCTTTCAAACAAAAATAATAAACATTCCCTCCTTTAGAAATTGTGATAACATTTTCCTGCTCCACGAAAAAATACATTTTCATTCCCTGAACTGAATTATATTCCTAGCAAATTGAATATAGCAATGACCGAACGGAAGAGCAAGTGACCGAGAACGAACGAACGAATGAACGAGTGAGCGGAATGTGTTTCCGGCTGTGTTTTAATTAATAGCGACGCGGGCCCGGACAGAAGCTTGCGAGAGGCTAAATGCGGTTCTCTTGTCTATGGATAGAGCTAAGGTTAAACAGAATTGATACATATTTATTTGGAATTGCACCTGGGACGGGCAAGCATTCTCCTGTGTATATTAAGATCATTACTACATCATCATCATCATCAGGTTATTTTTGTCTCCAGTGCAGGAGCACAGCCCTCTCTTATCTGCCGGAGATAGACGGAGGATTTGGCCTACATCAAATTCTTTTTCAATTCCTTTACTGTCCGAGCGGCGCAGATGTGGAATAAACTGCCGACGGTCATTCGAGTTAGTACGTCTGTGACATCCTTTAAAATTAAACTAAAAGAGCACTATCTGTCTCACTCAGTATAATATGATATGTATGTATTTATGTATGTTTATTATATTTATTATTATTTACTATAAATATGTATTTACTATATGTAATATGTATGTATATATATATATATGTGTGTGTAAAGTAGTTTCAGTATTTAGTTATTATGTAGTATATTATGCGCTTTTTGCCCCCTCGCTCTTAGTGCCTTGTCTCACACCCTGTAAGGTTGGCTGGAAGAGATCTCTTTTAGAGATAAGCTCGCCTTTGTACACAAAATTTGTAACTGTATTTACTTTTAAAATTTGTGCAATAAAGAATATCATATTACACTCCCCGCGCTGGCCAGACGGGTTGGGGAGGCCTGATTGATGTTTTATAATGTATTACCTTAGTCGCCTTGTACGACATCCACGGGAAGATTTGCAGTGTTCCTATTCTACTCTATCGGAAACCACACGGCAATTGTACGGCTGATATAAACTCCAGTTTGTGAGTGACAATATTGAGAACTTTTCTGGAATATTCCAGCTTTTTCCAGAAAGCAAAAAAAAACTTGTGTAAACGACCAGTCATGTACTTGTTACTTCAAGTTTCTTTTCCTACATGTTTGAACATTAAGTTTTTGTAATTTGGTTTTTATCAAATAATTTATTTGTAAATAGCCAGTGACCTGAGTCTGTCTGTGAGGACTTCAAAACAGATAGCGGTGTAGAAATGTCAATTTCCGAGCACTATAAAAATATTTTTGCAACCAAGGTAGAAAATTCAAATCATTCTGGAGTCATTTAAATATCTTTATTTATGAACAATTATTAATGTGGTTGGATTCAAAAATGAAATACAATTTTGATAAAATATAATACCATATTATTAAAAATAAAAATAATAACACCGTCTTGTTTTTTTTTCTTAATTATTTATTTGAATATCTTATTATTATTACTCTACTATTTTTAATAATTTATCCTATTCATTAAATATTTAACAGAGCCTTTTTATGTATTAAAAGATTTTCGCATTTTTAAGAGTATAACAGTCTATAAATCTGCGTGTCTGTGGCAGTCTTAAATAACATGGGACGGGCGTTTCCGGTTAGCGTTTAGAGGCATAAATTTCTACCACTTCCGTTACTACCGGCTACTCTGTGGTACACCTATGAAAAATGTATGAAGGCGAAAACTACTGAAAAGTGTATTTAATTCTACTATACAGGTTACATTTTGGGGAGTGCGCCCAGGAATTGCACGATTTGATTCCCCCATCCCCCTTCCATCACCGGACTACCAGGCGTGGTGAGGGACTTCATCCTTATGTAGTAGACATACCACGCTCTCGCACGAAGCTTCTTTCATAATGCTTCTTTCTTCGGTATTTCCAGACAAGTACAACTTGGATCTTAGGAAGAGTAAATAGACATCTTTTGGGTAAGCACGCTCCGCCTTAGGCTGCGTTATACACAAGTTTTATTACCGTGAATATCTACAGTTGATTCGCCGTGTGAAGGCACGTCGGCGGTCTAAGGTGGAGCATGCTTACCCAGAAGATGCCTATTCACTCTTCCTTTAAAAAGATCCAAGTTGTACTGGCAGCTCCGGAAATACCGAAGCTGGCAGTGAGTTCCATTCTGTCGTCAGTGCTGTATGGACATTGTCACACATTGACGATTTTGCTGCAATAGTGAGCAAGAAAGCGAGCTCCCTGATGCGCAGGCTGCGGGGCGGCGCTGACGGGATTCTCAAGATGATAGACGAGTGACTCGACGGTCCCATCGTCAGACACTGGGTGGGGCTGTTGAAACCTATCTCTAGTTATGTAAGAGACTAGTTAAAATAATTATTAACATAGTTTTAAGGCTTTTACTAACACTATGGATGTATGTAAATGCAATAGTTTGGATGGTTGGATGTTTGTTACTCAATCACGCTTTAACTACAGGATGTATCGTGATGAAACTAGGCACACATATACGAGTAGGTTAGGTCCTGGAATAGGACATAGAATAATTTTATCCCGAAAAAACATCCCATTCCTACGGGAAATACATAATAATTTGTGATGTTAAATTGTCCATGAGGACGAAGTCGCGGGCAACAGCTATTAAATAATAATTACGATGAGATTTTTTTCCTTCATGGCTCATACAATAAGAAAGTGTATTTTATACATTTCCTCTGAGAAATCTCTAACTTTAAGGTTTCCGACCGCAAAAGATTTAGTGCCCAGATATATAAGGGCTATTTTTAGTTGATAAAGGTCTGACGGCAATAATGCAAGTGTCTGAAACAGGTGGGTACGAAACTACCCCTATTTAGCTGGCAATGGATTTTTCTTCTTAAACTGAAATGCTGAAGAATTTACCTATTCCTAAATAATATTATAGATATTTGTGTTATTAAGTCAGATCGGAATTATGTAGTATGTATAATTTATGTATTTGCGAGGAAATAATGTCACGAAAGATTTATTTGACATCCCGGAGGTTGCGGGTTCGATTCCCGCCAGGGGCAAATGTTCGGATGATGAATATGAATGTTTTTACTCAAGTCTTGGATGTTTATATATTTTTTTAAGTATGCGTATCCGTTACCTGGTAACCATAGCACAGACTCTGCCTAGTTTGGGACTGGATAATTGGTGTGAATGTCTGAGATATTTATTTAATGTTTGTTTGTTTGTTTGTTTGTTTGTTTGTTTGTTTGTTTGTTTGTTTGTTTGTTTGTTTGTTTGTTTGTTTGTTTGTTTGTTTGTTTGTTTGTTTGTTTGTACAATTCCGCTTTTATATACATAGCATCGTAACGTAATCCTTCTCATTGGATTCTGTTAACTGTTTTAATGAAAATCCTGGGTATCTTAGTAGTAACAATTAAAAAGTATATGAGATATATTAATATTATTTGTATTTCACTTTAGTGGTAAGCAGGAGGTTGAAGAAAAATTATAGATGTGGAATATCCATATTTATATTACTGTAGTTTATACATAAATATATGTATCCGACGGCTTCGTTTGCCTAGTGACTTGGTCACTGGACTCGAGCTCCAGAGGTTGTGGGTTCGATTCCCACTGGGGACAGACAACTTTGTACAAGTAGTTTCCGGTCTGGATGTTAAATTTGTGAATTGTTCAATCCTTGTTTAATTACCATAGCACAGGAGAAAAAACGTAATTTGGGATTAGACAAGTGTTATATACGAGTATAAAGTATATTTCGAGTATTTTGCCGTGTGGTTCCCGGCTTAGAATAGGGCCACCCCTATCCTTCCCGTGGGTGTCGTCAAGGCGACTAAGGGATTGCACCAGGGACGGGCAGCAGCGTTCTCCTGTGTGTGTATGCTAAGATCATTACTGCGATCATCAATCCGCTTGCCAAGCGTGGTGATTATGGTAAATCCACTAATAGACAACTTACCAAAAGTGGTATTCAATTGGGGAGGCCTATGTCTAGCAGTGGACGTATATAGGCTGATGATGATGATACGGGATATATTAATATTAGGATTGATAATTTGGTTAACTTTAAGTGTAAATTAAGTATAAAGTGAATAAGAAGCGAAAATAAAGTAAAAATGAGGTAATAAGTGAAAATGAAGTAACTATATTTAAGTGTAGGTATATATAAGTGTTAAGTTACTCTTTTGAATTATATAGGACACTTACAAGTAAAAGGAAAGTCATCGTCAAACACTAGTTTAACGAATAAGCGATAACCCGAAAACAGTTTTATGAAGTTTCAAAGTTATCCCAACCTTACACATTTATCTACCCAAGAAGCCTATATGGAACTTTGTAAAGAAGGCTTTCACGCCGTAATCTTGTCCCCGCGAAGCCTCTGCGGCCGGAAGTTGAACATCGGCCGCGTCACATCCGGTGATTAACGACCTAACCCAATTTCCTTTAAACTGGGAAGAAAATATTTGGTCTGAGTAAGGAGATTGTATTTTATTTAGATATATCTTTGATTTAGAATTTTACTTATTAGCTTTACAATGATTTTTCTTTAATGTTGCCATAATAAAAGCGACGATCTGCGTAAGGCGGCTGGCAGAGACTGGATCAGAAGAGCCGAGGATTTGGTTCAGTGGCGCGTCTTGGGAGAGGCCTATGTCCAGCAGTGGGCTCTTGCTGGCTGATGATGATACTAGCAGTTGTTGAGTATCTCATACCACATTCCCGACACTTCATTTATTTATACTTTATTGTACACAAATATAAGTCACAAAAGTAATTTAAGTGGCAGTGGGCGGGCCACATATGCTGCAGAACCGACGGCCGTTGGGGCAGACGAGTTCTGGAGTGGAGACCGCGGATCGGCACTCGCAGGGTGGGACGCCCCGCCTCCAGGTGGACCGACGACCTACAGAAGGTGGCCGGTAGCGGCTGGATGCGGAGGGCGGAGGACCGGGTGTGGTGGCGTTAGTTGGGGAAGGCCTATGTCCAGCAGTGGATTTCTAGAGGCTGACATGATGAACTAATTTAAACACAAAAAGTACGAAGGCGCACTTAACTCTGTAAGAGTTTTCTTCCAGTAAATACACTTCATACAAGCGAACTGAGTCAATAACCAACTATTACTACAGGCGCTTCAGCCTCAACACGTGAAAAAAAAAATTATGTTAAAAAACGGTTAAAAACGTAATTTAATTTACTCCTAATCAAACGCCCTCGAAAGCAATTTACTCCCAACCGACCATTTCACTTTAAGTAGGGTAAACAACACAGTGATCGACAGCCTGTTCATTAGACGGAAACAAAAAAAAAACAATTTATTTTAATGCAAAAACACAACGCATTTGCAGATATAAATGGGAAGTAATATATTATGGCAGAGTTCTAAAAGACTCACTCAAAAATAAATCAGCATCATTCTAGTAACGTAGTAATCCGTTACAGCGCTCAGTATCAGCAGAGAATCTAATAAATAAAATCATAAATTGCGCGTGTCTGTACATTGAAGATATTTGCAAAAAAAAATTTGGGGCGTCTAAGGATAAGCAACAGAACACAATTCGATCATTTTTGAAATTTTTGTCTGTTTGTCTGTGAGTTTGTGCATGCATCGCTTAAAAACTACTGAACGGATTTTGATGAACTTTTCACAGAAACATGGGTAAGCTCAACTCAACTTAAGATTTAGTCTTTATTTCATCGCAATCGATTTACTCAATCAAAAGTTATGGACATTTTTAGCTAGTACTAAATATTACTATTAAAGAAGCGTAAAGGCCGCAGATACAAAGTTACTACGCTAGCGCGCTATTGACCGGCGCTGAGAGATCGACGCTTTATGTTAGAAAGAGAAGCACTTATGTTGTTCCACACTTGATTGACTATGTTCGCGCGCTGGGTGCAATAGCCGTACTATAATTTAGGCACACACACACACAAACGTATACGGACAGGCTGGCATGTCTGGAGTAGTAGTGGGTAATTATATCTGTTTGCTGTCAGGGGTGTGCCAAAACGGAACTGTGGTAAATTTGAAATCTCTAGTGCCAACTCAAAAATAAATTGATATCCGAGCAACAAACTTTTGATTGGACAACTCGATTTAACCTAAAACCGAGAGGTTTCTGTAACCACAGTGTGGTGACAAACAGTATCTCAAAAAGTTGTTATCATCCTGAACTCTTAATGTTTTAACTAAACTGCTGTTTGTTAGTGCACACATCACGTATTAACTGCTGTATGCATTCTGATGCAGTTTTTAGAAAAACATAGGGCTTAACTTGGATGAACTTGGATTTTTTTTTTTCTGTATTAGTACTTGTACAGCAAAATTGTATAATTACTAAAGCAGTGTATTTGGGGATAGATAAAAACGGATGTGGGTGGTCATGGAAGTGTAGGGGGAAGGTCGGAGGCGTGGGGGAGTGGAAGTGAGAGGTAGGGTAGAAGAAAGGGGAACGTGTGGGGAGAAGGAGAGGGCACAGGACAGGGGACTTACGACGGGGTTCCGGGAAGGAAGGAAACGGAAGGAGAAGAATGGGCGGGACGGCGAAGAGAGGGAGGTAGAGGAGACACGTATAACAGAGGTCGGTGCATACGAAGTCGCGGGCACAGCTATAGTCTTTAATATAGTAAATAATTATATTTATTATCTTTACTGTCATTTTTAAACTGGGCCATTTGGAGCCCTCTAACCGCAGCCTTGAAGATAGGCGACAACGTCTATTAATCTGCGTCCTACAAAAGGGAAAATTGATGGTTACAATGCTTTTCATTAGAGGTACAACAACATTAATATGGATGGCGGAGTTATTTGCTTTTGTTTGAGGGCGGGGAGTTTACGAGTCTGCGACTAAGTAAATGTTATTAGCGAAGTTTGTTTTATCTGACCGTTTGGTAGGACTTTAAAGCAACACGGGCGTTCCTCTCTGCCGAAATACTGCCACCCCCCCCCCCCCCCAATATTCCCGTAGGTGTCGTTAAGGTGAGTAAGGGATTGCACTAGGGAGAGGCAGCTGCGATCACCAATCCGTCTGCCAAGCGCGGTGATTATGGCACATCCTCCAATGGACAGCCCACCAAAAGTGGCATTCTATTGGGGAGGCTTATGTTCAGCAGGGGACATATTGATGATGATATAGAAAATCACCTGGTCATGCAAGGTTTTCGTAAAAAGCTTTTTATAAAAATAAAAAGTACACCGGCTTACCGGATTTTTATAAAACATGTTTAAAACCACCGCTAGAAAACCTGCTTTTAAATTTAAAAAAAACCACATCCAAATCCGTTTACCCGTTTAAGAGCAACGGTGCCACAGACAGACTTATAACACCCCTCTTTTTGCGTCGGGGGTTAAATAGACGGTTATTTGAATGACAAAGATACTAATGTTGCGGGTACTAATGTTGCTTCAGCTTCGCACAGTCTTTATTTATTTATTTTATATATATTTAATTAATTTTCCAGCAATTACATTATTATGTACAAGTTATTATAAAATTCAAAATATGCCAATTACGAAATTAAAACATTAAAACTTATTTAAACGTAGAAAACCAACAAATGTATATAGACAAAATTATTACATCAAATATAATATTAATCAAATATCTTTCCTAAATCAAATATCTTAATATTATTAATAATAATAATAATAATAATAATATGTCAGACATTCACACCAATTATCCAGTCCCAAACTAGGCAGAGCCTGTGTTATGGTTACTAGATAACGGATACACATACTTAAATAAATATATAAACATCCAAGACTTGGGTACAAACATTCATATTCATCATACGAACATTTGCCCCTAGCGGGATTCGAACCCGCAACCTCCGGCGTGGCAGTCCGAGAGCTACCCGTTCCGCCACGGAGGCCGTCAAACACTTTTATTGTACACAAACTTGACTCTAAAAATGTGTTGGTTAAAGTTTGTTGTTAAGTGTCAAATTATATTATAATAAATTGCCAAAAGATAAAAAAGAATCGAAAAGTATGTATACATTTAAAAAAGGACTAAAATTTTATATCACATATACGAGTACATTTAATTAGACATGTATGCAGATGCCGTCGATGCCACATCTAGTTATGATATTTTCTTGTACTCTAATAATACTGGTTGGTGCACCAATGTAACAAACATTTTTAAGTTTTGCATGACTGTAATGTTCCACACTTTTTATTTATATAGCCGCATAGTTTTTAATATTGAAATATTTGTACGCTCACTTTACATACATAACCTTGGTTATAACAGCATTTTTCATGTAAGTGAATTATTTTAATTCTTAATGAAAAATAAAGATCTTATACATTGTAGCACCGCGTTGTTTCTTCTTCACAGCGCTAACTTAGGATGAAATCGTCGTTAAAAAAATTTGGTGTATTAAGTCTTTTAGTACCCTTACTACTATAGATACCAATTACAATAAAAATAATATGAATAAATATGATATAGTATATACATATACGTACACTTATCTGATCCCAAACTAGGATTTTCTCATGTGCTATGGGAATTAAACAAGGATAGGACAATTCACAAATATTACATCCAGACGGACAATTTGTACAAAGTTTGCCCCCAGTGGGATCGAAACCACGACCTCTGGGGCTCGAGTTTACTGACCAAGCCACTAGGTCAACGAGGCAGTCAATGCCTACTAAAAGGACTATAACATCGAAAATTGGCTAACTATTGTTCTACTTATAAAACATCAATCAGGCCTCCCCAACCCGTCTGGCCAGCGCGGGGAGTGTAGGCCAAATCCTCCGTCTGTCTCCGGCAGATGAGAGAAGGTTGTGCTCCTGCAGTGGAGA
Organism: Esperia sulphurella; assembly: GCA_947086405.1. Lineage (NCBI taxonomy): Eukaryota > Metazoa > Arthropoda > Insecta > Lepidoptera > Oecophoridae > Esperia > Esperia sulphurella. Next base: position 10,058,138 of record OX352280.1, on the reverse strand, counting down.
CAAAAATAACCTGATGATGATTGTTCTACTTAATAAGATCTTTTTATTGGCGTATTACTTTTTGTTCAAAAGCTAAATAAGAAACTTAAACTATTTTAGAGATAAGACATTACGTAAATATTGTCAACGAATGTTACGTAAACCCCAGAAACCTTTGCCTAGAGCAATCCATCAATCACTGGAATTGCACGCCAGGATTGAACCACTCCAAAGCACTAATCAGGGCTTACAATCGTAAGTCTGCCCAAGAAGTTTTAGCTCTTAGTAGGAATAACTTACGCTTAGTAGTGAGAGCCCTCACAGGACATTGTGACCTGAACAAACACATGTTCAACCTCAAGCTCCGAACCACAGGAGTGTGCAGGCTCTGTGAGGAAGCAGAGGAAATCCACATGCACCTCATGTGCGAGTGTGGACCACCGATACGTAGAAGAACGAAGTAAAACAACTCAGTGCTAAAAGCATTGCAGCATTTATAGTATGGTGGCGATCACAATAGACCAGAAATGGTCGCAGTGATACAAGGTCTAGTCTGAGATCTTGAAATAGCCCCAACTCGAATAACAAATAATATGTATACATAAACAAAGAAACCAACGTACAGTAGAATAACGACGAATCAGAATAATTTTGAGAGTCGCATAACGCTTCATAACCTGGATATATCCTTCATATGACGTCTACAGGAAGGACGGGAGTGGTCCACTCTGTCCCGGATACCACACTGGCACATTCCGGATACAGGCAGACGTCTCACTTACATAAAACCTAAATATTTTATTCCTTGCTTGATAGTTCCATTTGGGGGAAACATTACGTAGACGCAGCTTTTTGTTCTACCTTATTCCAGTCGCGACGTAACCTAGAATGCTTTCCATTAGTTACACGGGTTTCTTTTTCTTTGTGTATCTAGGTTTTCTTTAATGTAGAGTTATATACTTGATACGTCATCGGCTCATCTTCAATTTGAAGGTTACCAACGTGTGTTTCTGTTGCTTCATGTTATCCTGATCGTTGATAAAATAAGTAATTGTAAGTAAGTGTAATTCTACACTCACACAGACTCGTACCCCCCCGTTACATTCACACTGATACAATACTTTTTGTTTTCCATATTTAGCCCCAAACTTTCCTCAACTGCGTCTAAAAGAACTCCTATAATTTGTCTGATTTACATTTCTATTTACTACCGTCGATTATACTTACCTCAAATCATCATCATCAGGTTATTTTTTTCTCATCTGCCGGAGACAGACCTACACTCCCCGCGCTGGCCAGACGGGTTGGGGAGGCCTGATTGATGTTTCATAATGTATTCCCTTAGTCGCCTTGTACGACATCCACGGGAAGAGTTGGAGTGTCCTATTCTACTCTACCGGAAACCACACGGCAATTCAAGTTCACATTATTGTTATTGTATGCGAGGTGAAGCGAAGCTACCTAAGTGTGGGCTGTGACGATGCTCTATAGGTGTTTGTTACTGTCGTTAATTGTTTTAAGTCAAATTTACAAAATTCAGGGCAATAAGTTTATGGATTTCAAATACAATAGTTTACTATATACTATGTACAGTATTGTAAACTAATATAAAAACGCGTCACAGCAAGAACACGTCGTCCAGCTCGGCTGTGTACGGCATGGGTCCCAGGACACTGGCGGCGTTACCTCCCTGGATCGCTAGGCTAACCGTATGTGTGAGCTACGCGCCAGTAACAAATTTTCTGGATGTTCAACGCGACTAGAGTATCCGCGCATGTGGCGTCCCAGACCAGTGCTCGACCCAGGTTCCAGGTTAATGTATATTTCTGTATGATTCTATAATGTCGCTTTGGAGCTGATCTTTCCAAAATCGATATATTATGTAGTTGGTTAGAACGTCTAGTTGTTCATGCATGATCAACCGAAATATGTCCACTGCTGAACATAAGCCTCGCCAATAGAATGCCACTTCTGGTGGGCTGTCCATTGGAGGATTTGCCATAATCACCACGCTTGCCAGGAGGTGATCGCAGTAACTCAGGATCCAATCCCTTAGTCGCCTTGATGACAACCACAGGATGGTTGGGGGTGGCCGTATTCTAAGCCGAAAAACACAGGTGGGTTGTTACCAGGACAATATATACGAACGTTTATTTTTCTCAGGTTTTTGATATTTCTCAAGTTTTTTTCAGTAAACTACCCCATAACAAAAACCATCTTATCTCCTTCAAAAATATAATTTCACTTTCAAAAGTTATCTTCTAACTTCCCTTCGTTTCCTCCGAAAGGGTTGTGTCCCCTTTTTATTGTTTATTGTTTTAACTTGTTGTTTATGTGCTGAGTTTGGTCTGGCCCCTTCGTAATTTAGGGGGTTAATTTTGGAACTCCTAATTCAGATTTAAAGCTAAGCTCTTCGGGGAAAATAACCATTCAGAATGAAAAATGTGGGTCAAAACTTAAGGGGTCAACTCTTTTTGGTAACTGAATTATTTCTCGGAAGTTAGGTGTTAATTTAGGTAAATTTAATGAACTGGCTGGATAATAAATATAGATACTTTGTGTACGTAGACATTTGGGACATAAAACTTTTATTTCATTTATTGAAATTGTTTCTTCTTTAGTTGAAACGTTTATTTAATCACTTTAATAACTTCCCAGTTCAAACACGCAAATTGATCTTCATTTGTTATTTTTATTTGTACAAATGTATAAATTTAATCAAATAACTTATTTAAAGTAAAGTCGTGTGGCTCCCGGCTTAGAACAGGGCCACCCCCAGTCTTCCCCGCGGTGTCGGACTGCACCAGATACGGGCACGTACACGTTATCCTATGCATATTAAGATCATTACTGCGATCACCAATCCGCTTGCCAAGCGTGGTGATTATGGCAAATGCCTCAATGGACAGCCCACCAAAAGTGGCATTCTATTAAGGAGGCTTATGTATAGCAGTGGATGTATTTCGGCTCATGATAAAGTCGAAACTACAAAACTAGCAAATCAACTATTGCCCAACTTTACTACTTTACTTTGCGTCAGGTCTTCCACAGTGTTTAAAGACGAAAGTCTTTAATCAGTGCGTCCTTCCTGTCATGACCTACGGCGCGGACATGTTCCAGGTTGCTCAGCGAGCTGTGGAGAGGGCTATACTCGGGGTTTCTTTGAAGTATATGATTCGTGATGAAGAGATCCGACGAAGAACGAAGGTGATCGACATAGACGAACGGATTAGCAAGCTGAAGTGGCCACATCTGTCGTAGAACCGACGGCCGTTGGGGCAGACGAGTTCTGGAGTGGAGACCGCGGATCGGCACGCGCAGAGTGGGACGCCCCGCCGTCAAATGGACCGACGACCTGAAGAAGGTGGCCGGAGGCGGCTGGATGCGGAGGGCGGAGGACAGGGTGTAGTGGAGTTCATTGTTGAAGGCCTATGTCCAGCAGTGGACGTCTAAGGGCTGATATGATGATGATTGTAGCGTGTCCTAGTGGATTGTATTAGAATTAGCAAATTATTTATATACGGGATATTTTCTTGTTAAAGGGGTAGCGGGACTCACACAAAAATTGAAATTGATGGCACTCACCTTTAACCGAAATTCCTTGATATGAAGCACTTTTCGAAATAATATAACGACACCGGTGTTCTCTCTGGGGCTAGTTGCTCGTAACTGACGGATCTTCGTTTGAGATCCGTCCAGAAGAGATTGCATGGTTTTTCAGCTAGAGCATGACGATTTATTACAATATTTGAGGGAATACCGAACAATTATGATGATAACTTCACTAACTCTACCCCGTTGCGAGAAGTCGATGTCCAACAGTGAACTCGTACAGGCTGGTGATGACGATGATAATGATTTTGCAGTATAGTAACAATAACCTTACAAGGCTCTCATTGTAAGAGATAATTTCCTTTTCAGAATTAATGGGGTTCCTTGTTACATATTTCCTGAAGAGGTTTTCCCTCAAAGCCGAGCCCGTGTTATACTGCCTTAATCCCTGCAAAGTTAAGTAATATTCTTCTAAGAATCTGACGAATTATAATAAGCTTTTGTGTATGATGTATTTACTCTTGAAATGTTAACAATGTGCCTAATAAGCTATGGTAGCTAGTTTATTGAGCACTGCCTCACGTTTGTGATATCGTGGGTTCGAAACTTAAGTACGGTTTATTGTATGGGTGTTTCTACATCGGCGTTTCAAACTGTTTGATAGGCATCTTCTGGGCAAGCGCGCTCCTCCTTAGGCCTTATCGTCACTTACCATCAGGTCAAGAGCAAACCCATCAGGAATAATAAAAAGAAACTGTTGGAAATTGTTTGACACTGTAGCAAACAATTTTGTTTTATAGCAAAATATTGCAGAATGTGTATGTTTAGGAATGTTGTCTCAAAGTTTTCAGTATTACCTAGTTTGTATATGTTGGAGAATGTATCTGAAATGTTTGCAAACGTAGCAAAACGATACATTTGTTTCCACACCGGATGTTGCTACACTGAGAAAAAAATAAGTAGCGCTCTTACTTATATAAGGATAAAAATATACCATATTACGTAAGTAGCCGCCCCCATTGTAAATGGTGTTGCCTACAAATAATTCAGTAGCCGGTTACATTATTAAGTAGTGTGGTTACTTAATAATGTAGCCGGTTATTGAATGAGTTGTAAGCAACAGCATTTATAATGGGGGCGGCTACTTACGTAATAGTGGTATATTTTTAAACTTATATAAGTAGGAGCACTACTTATTTTTTTCTCAGAGTAGCAACATCCGGTGTTAAAACAAATGTGTCGCAACGTTTTGATATGATTTTGGCTGTTATTGTTATGCTTTCTGTACTTATATTGTAAATAGTTATAACTGCCTGCTTCTTTTTAAAAGTATTTTACTTTGTATAAGCTCAGTTCGGATTAGAATAGAATACAATATAATTTTAGTTTACTTTATCATATAAGTGACATGTATTTCTTATGAGAATAAATAATCTTAAAACTAAAGAAGTGTGAAGTATGTATAACGGGCTTATGGTACGTTCTAGAGACACGCGTAGGCCAGCGCTGCTTGAGCATTGCTACTCACGTAACTCTCGAATGAAGGGCTGCTTAAACAATTATTATTTTTTAATACAATAAAAGTAAAGAAGTTTTATGGTGAGACTTTATATATTTAAAATACTAAAAGATTATTATTATTATATACTACTAGCTGTTGCCCGCGACTTCGTCCGCGTGGACAACTTAACATCACAAATTATTATGTATTTCCCGTAGGAATGAGATGTTTTTTCGAGATAAAACTATCCTATGTCCTATTCCAGGACCTAACCTATATGTGTACCAAGATTCATCTCGATCCGTCCAGTGGTTGAAGCGTGATTGAGTAACAAACATCCAAACTTTCGCATCTAATAAATTAAGATATTTGCAAAAAAAAAATTGAGGTGTCTAAGGATAAGCAACAGAACTCATTTCGATCATTTTTGAAATTTTTGTCTGTTTATCTGTTTGTCTGTGAGTTTGTGGAGACGGAGGCGGAGGCGGTGCAAGCGGGAGCGGGAGTGGGAATGGGAGCGGATTCTGTAGTTCACGCGAGCGGAGCCGCGGGCACAGCTAGTTTATAATATTCGTGGAATTCCACGAATTTCTGCTAACTGTAGGTACAATGCTACCAAAACAGACAGGTCGAAAAAAGAAATATCAAAGTTAAGATAGGTAGATATACGTTGCTTCAAGACCCGATGTATTCCAGTAATTACACCTCGATTGTGTTATATATGTAGGACTGTAGGTACCTCAACCCTAGCGAGCCCTAACGACGCATCTTGAAGGTATATATCAGAAGGGGGATCAGTCAAATGGCATATTAATGAAGCGGAATTAAGCCAGCCTCGCTTAATACAACTTAGCTAAGACTAAGACTAATTTAGATATAAGAAGAGAAGGATATTTAGATATAAGAAGAGAAGGATATACAGACACAATTTATACTGGGTTATATAGGTTTGATTTTATGTAATTATTTTTCTTAATGTTGATTTTTATATAGTGTTATAAACAACGATCTCTATGTACTACTAGATGGAGCGTTCCAAACAATCGCTCTTTTCCACGCAAGTAGCCACAACTCTTTCACATTCACTTTGAAACTTGTACAGTGACCACTCAGAACATTTAATTATTTAATTATTTTCGGGATAAAAACTATTATATATGTCCTATTCCAGGACCTAACCTATATGTGTGGTAAGTTTCATCCCGATCAGTCTAGTAGTTGAGGCGTAGTTGAGTAAGAAACATCCAAACATTACACAACACAACATGCGGTGAAATGAAGACTAAATGTAACTCCAAATTAAGCTCTATATTTTTCTGAAAGTTTCATCAGAACTGAGTCAGTAGTTTTTACGTGGTGCGTGCACAAACTTATAGACATCGACAGTATGGCTTCATGCCCCAGCGCAGCACCGAGGACTCCCTCTATGATCTAGTCGAACACTTGAAACAGAAAATGATAATTGAGAAAAAGATATGTCTTCTTATATCGCTTGACATAGAGGGGGCTTTCGACAATGCTTGGTGGCCGGCCATCAGAGTGCAACTCCTGGAGCGAGGATGCCCTCGTAATCTATACGAACTCGTAGTGTCATATCTTACCGAGCGCTCTGTGTGCGTGAATTACGCGGGCGAACAATGTGAGAAGGTAACCACGCGAGGATGTGTGCAGGGGTCTATAGCAGGGCCCACCATGTGGAACCTCGTACTGGACCCACTCCTCTCGCGATTGGTGGACCGGGGTGTTCATTGCCAGGCTTTCGCGGATGATGTGGTACTGACCTTCTCTGGACACTCAATGCTGCAACTGGCGGAAGAGGCAAACAGGACTCTGGATCTTGTGTACAGCTGGGGCACTGCAAACAAGCTGAGGTTTGCACCAGCCAAAACAAACTGCATGGTGCTCACCAGAAGGCGGCAAGTTGTGAACCCGGTTTTGCACATGGGTGGACACGCCATACAAATTGTAAGAGAGTTCAAGTTGCTAGGAGTAATTATAGATGACAGACTCGGCTTCAGGTCCCATGTGAATGCTGTATGTCAAAAAGCCATTAACATTCATAAACAACTAGAGAGAGCTGCCAGGGTCACGTGGGGCCTGAACCCAGATATTTTGCGCATTATATATGTGTCCATCGTGGAGCCCACAGTCCTGTATGCCTCAAGTGTGTGGGCAGCGGCAGTAGATCGTAAGTGCAATATAAATCGTTTACGGGCAGTACAGAGACGTTTTGCAATTAAAATGGCTAAGGCCTATCGCACTGTCTCATTCGCAGTATCACTGGCAACAACTGGACTGCTGCCGCTGGACATGCGCGTGAGAGAAGCAGCCCGTATATATAAAGTCAAAAGGGGCCAACCACTCTCGACTACCTTGGAGGGACAACTAGAGCCTAGAGTGCCGTACCTCGATACGCCGCACCCGGCTGAGTGGGTGCCCATCTCATACACAAGCATGGAGGAAGTCACAGAAAAAAGCCTTACCGAGTGTGGAGTGGTCGGGCCGCACATTTACACTGACGGGAGCAAAATTGAAGGCAAGGTAGGAGCGGCTCTCACTGTGTGGCGGGACGGTGCGGAGGTCGAGTGCCATACCCTGAAGCTTGAGCCCTACTGCACAGTCTTCCAAGCCGAGATGCTGGCTATCCTGAGGGCGACGGAAATAGCTGGGGAAATAAAGGAACATAATTTGAACATTTTTTCAGACAGCAAATCATCACTAGATGTTATTCAAAATCTCACCTCCCAGCATCCTGTCGCCTTCAGGATAAAAAAGAACATAGTGGGGCTTAGCTCCAGGGGTGTGACTGTGCGGCTCTTCTGGCTACGAGCCCATGTTGGCACGCCTGGAAACGAGCGTGCTGATGAGCTGGCCAAGGAAGCTGCTCTGCACAGGGAAGCTAAGGCCGACTACAATTGCTATCCGCTCTCCTATGTGAAGAGGGTCATCAGGGAGGACACGGTCGCTAACTGGAGTCAGCTATACCTTGAAATAACTGAGGGAAAACACATCCGCACGTTCTTCCCTGGGGCCCTTCGAGCTTATCGATATGCTCGCGACACGCGGCCGCACGGCATCATGACGCAGGTGCTGAGCGGACACGGCGGCCTTCGTCAATACCTACACCGGTTCAAACTTCGCGACACACCGTGGTGTCCATGCGAGCCGGGAGTGGTGGAGGACGTCGTCCACGTACTGACAGAGTGTCCACGATTCGGCGCCGAGCGTCAACAAGCGGCCGCAGGGATGGACACCCCCATAACACGTGGAAATCTTAGTGACCTCTTAGTCGGGAAACATACAAAACCCATGTTCGCAAGATTCTGCGTCAGGGTGATGCGTGTGGCGTGTCTAGCAAACGATAGCAAGGCGGTCTGGACGGCAAATTAGGCTAGAACAAGCGTGCGCGACCACTTGCACTGCTGCTCCTGCTGTAGACTAATATTTGTATTATTTGTTATAGATTGTCTTTGATATTATTCACATTTTCTTCTGTCATTTAATCACAAATTAGATAGAGTATGTCCAAGGACATTTAATCTTTCTGTTTTCTTTTCTCATACTGACTTAAAGCAAAAACTTTAAACTGTACAGCCTTATACATAAATTATTCATTAGCTTATCAAAATATTTCTGTCTTTCTGAGTTCTGTGTAAATTTAGATTATGTTAGTATGTATACCTACTTAAATCCAATTGTAATTTGATGTTGTAACTACTTAATTCATATTTTACGAGTACAACCATTTGTATAGAAAGTATAGGTAATTCTTAAGTAATGTTTGCTATATAAAAAAAAAAAAAAAAAAAAATAATAATAATAATAATAATAATAAAATATGGAATACACAAAGAAAAAAAAAAAAAAATCTTTAATACACAAAAAAAAAAAAAAAAAATACAAAGGAAAAAAAAAAAAATAAAAAATAAATAAATAAATTAATATAAAAAAAAAAAAAAAAAAAAAAAAAAAAAAAAAAAAACCTTTCCCCATAGTCCCAATTCCTGTGTATTCCCATGCTGTACAAGCACGAGAATTCTACTATAAAGAGCAAACACCGCATAATAAATGTCTCTGACCAACATGTCAGAGGATAAAAAGTGCGGAACATTTATAAAAAAAAAAAAAAACTTATAGACAACAATTCCAAAAATCTCTATGTGTTCTATTATTTATCTTAATTGTATATGAATAAATAAACTTAGACATAGACATACTTTATTGATAACTTCCGTTACAGGTCAAATAAAAATTATGAACAAGTTAAATGAAATCAAATTATAAATCAAATTAAACACAAGTAAATATAAAAACTTAACATAAATAAAAAAATGTCAAATAAAATTCTTAAAACTAAATAAACTTAGTTAATGCGTTCTGCAAGAACTCGTCATAACAATAAAATAAAAAAAACTATCCCACATTTTTTTCATATATTTTTAATGTACAGACACGCGAAATTAACGTTTCTGTTTATTAGACAAGTATCTAGATTCAGACGTTAGGTAATTAAATCATTCCATTTAGATTGCAAATTCTAATTTCTGAAAAGCTGACTCGAGTGATTTCTAAGTTCTGAGAACGACATCGTATTAGCGTTTGCTAGTTTAACTGGCTGTTTGAATATTAATTGCATTAATGCAGGATGAGTGCCAATGATTGATCGACTACTTGCTCATTCAGTTTGACAGTTCAATAGCTCATTGACGGTATAATCAGGGCTTCAGCGATGATAGTTTGCCGAGTGATTGAGTTTGTGACTTAATGAGGTGAAAGATATTGCGCGCCAGTGTCTCATGTGCTTAATATTCAGACACATAGGCATAGTGTGTTGTTCAACACAGTGAGACTATGTGTCAACGGTTTAACGAAACTTAAGTACGGTTTATTTATAATACCACAGGCTTTTCGGTGAAGGAAAACATCGTGAGGAAACCTGCATATGCCGAAGAAGAAATTCTGAGGCGCATGTGAAGTCCACCAAGTCGGCTTGGGGCACCGTCGGTGCTCAGGGGTTTGGCAAAAAAAAAGATCCTGAAGGGTCGAAGTGTCGCCAGGTCTTCCTGGCCCCCTAAGAAGATAAGATGTGTCAACGGTAAACAAGGCAAAGCAGATACTACTAGAGTTTCTACTTTCTAAGACATACAGCCTAATAAACTCACAGCCAAATTAAGTAACTCATCTAACATACACCAGACACACACCATACATATATCTATGCCCCCTACACATATCCACCCCCCATTCCCCCCATGCACGCATACATCACAAATACAACTACACTCATATTCTCCACACTACCACCCACAATCACACTCCCACCAAACTCTCACCATTCTAATAATATTATCATTTTCTTCTTTCTAACAATATTTATTCTGTCCTACAGTTGATATGTAACCTGTAATCTCAGGCTCCCCGATACAGACTGCATGGTGTAGTATGGGATTTCTAATATGTATTGTCCTGTTAATTTTAATGTTTTAATCGTACTCAGTTGATGTAATCATACTATAATTGGCATTGTCCATTGCGAGACACAAATAAAAGTTTGTTGTTTGAGGATTAATTAGTTTTATAATGAAAAATAGAGAAAACAGTACTTTCATGGAGTTGATTTTGAATGACAGCTAGCTGAAGCTAGCTTTTGACGTGTGAGGGCGCCACCGTCGTTGCGCTCCGTTCCATGCCGTAGACAATACGTAGACAGGCATTAATAAGTTTAAAAAAACTGTTGTCACTTTTAATCGCAACAAATTGCAAAAAATGTGAATTCCCTATGTATTTTATTTCCTAATTTCTGACTATCAATGTTTTATTTTGTTTTGTGTTTAATTTTAATGTACAACTTTTTTAATTTGTATAGGTACTTATGTATTCCTTTGACCATGTAATTTATTAACATTTTAAAAATCTTAATTTTATTTAACTTATGGGCCCGATTCTGAAGGCACACATTTAAAATTTGACAGCGCTAAAATTTGTTTCGTCTTTATCTTCATAATACCGTGTGACAAGGATAGCAACAGTTTTAGTGCTGTCAAATTTTAACGTTATGCCTTCAGAATCGAGCCCAATATATAGGTAAGTATAATATTAGACTAGTATGTATAATTATAATTGACCTAACACAAACTAGGTATGCTGTCGTTGCCTATAATTGGGGTGGCACCTGGCCAATGTACAATTATAAGTTTCCCCTAAAAACGATTGATGTACATTCTGTTGGTAACCTAATAAATAAAAATAAATCATTTTAATGATAATAATAAATAATAAAATAAAAGTTTATTATGTCATCACAAAGGTAAGGTAAACTTAAAATAGATACATCGGGGGAAATTGTACATATTTACACCTTTGTGAGAGCTGGTGTCCGTACAAGGCTCGAAGTCTGTTTGAGAGATGACAAGGATGACTGTAATAATCTTTGAATCTGGTAACTTATAATAATAAACTATTTGTAACAGAAATTTGTTTGTTATAGTTGTCGTCATTGGCATTAAGAAAATACTTGCAGTGATACTTTGAAGGGCATCAAAACGAACAAGTTTAGTTAAGGTTTTTTATAGCCTTGTGGTTTCGGCTTAGAATAGGTCCACCCCTAATCTTTACGTGGGTGTCATCAAGGCGACTAAGGGATTGCACCAGATACGGGAAACAGCGGTCTCCTTTGTATATTAAGAAGTTCATTACCACACCGCCTGCCAAGCTTGGTAATTACAGCAAATCTCTTAATGGACAGCCCACCAAAAGTGGCATTATATTGGGGAGGCTTGTGTTAATTCATCATCAGGTTATTTTTGTCTCCACTGCTCCTGCACAACCCTCTCTCATCTACCGGAGACAGACGGAGCATTTGGCCTACACTCCCCGCGCTGGCCGGACGGGTTGGGGAGGCCTGATTGATGTTTTATAATGTATTCCCTCAGTCGCCTTGTACGCCGCAGAAACGTGGCCACTGACGATGGATCTGATGCAAAAGTTTGAAGTCGCTCAGCGAGCTACGGAGAGGGATAGAGGGTGTTTCTCTGGAAGATATGATGGGTAATGAGGAAATCCGACGAAGAATGAAGAAAGCTGAAATGACACTGGGTAAGCCAATAAAGACCTTCATTAATTAACAGCCGCCGTGTAGTTTCCGGTAGAGTAGAATAGGACCACTCCAACTCTTCCCGTGGATGTCGTCCACGGGAAGAGTTGGTTTCTGCGGCGTAAGTCATTGATCAAAGGCTCTTGTATTGTACTGTTACTTTTAAGGTTGTTTATAAAGCTGCATTTGTTTAAAACCAATCAACGTACACATCGCTTTGGTCAATTTTGATTTTCTCCAATCGAGCAGTAAAACTTCAAACGTGGTCTTAACTTTTCAACCACATTACGAGTATATGTGGAATACATTATGATAAATTCCATTACATTCCCATGCTCTCCCCCAACTTTATAAAACATATAAAGCCTTCTCTCCATTGTAGCAGCCGCTGAGAGCTCCCCACCCGAAATCCCAAAAGCTGCGTCTCTTATCTAAGAGCTGGGTTTCAATAAGCTTGACAGTTTTGTCCAGTGAAACACCTTTTGTCTACATTGTTTAACAGGCTGTCTGTTACACCGACGTAGAACTTCCCAAAAGTAATAAAAGGATGGGAGGCTCTTTATACTTCATCATCATAATCATTATTTAAACGCCATGACGAATGCTCCATGAGTCCTGCACTCTGATTGGTCCTACTCCCACCACCTTCCAACGTCCAGCGACTATATAAGCCGCAGGCCTCGCCTTGCGTTAATTCTTAGAGACCTCGTGGATGACGACTCCGCTGACCCATGAGACCTACGCTTAGCCGGCTCTGCTGCTGCTCGTTCGCTGGGCTTCCCCCTCGGGGGTTCCACCTGGTGCGCTGAGCACGCGAGCCGGCGAGAAGAAAAGGTCTCAAATTTATCACAGTGGAGTCTCTCCGCGCTCTAAGGACCTGCCCGTATTAACGGGCAGCGCACGAAGCCCCTGGTAAGATGCCATTGCCCGGTACAGGTTACCCGCCCAATAGGGGTGAGAAGAAATCTCGTGGATTGCGTTAATTCGCTACGGATTGACAATTCACTACGGATTAAGAGAATTCAGTACGGATTGAGAATTCAGTTCGAATTCAATACGGATCATTGATTCATTTAATTGAATAAGTGGTTTAGTTCAAACTAAATAACTTAACGGTTACCTAGTCATCTGACTAACAGCCTGGAAACAGGAAAACGGAAGAAAATCTACGGAAAACTCCTACCGAAAAGTTTGTAGTGCTGTGGAAACTGTCTACGGCCTTTGAATAAAAGGACATCGTCGTACTTCGAATTTTGGAGTTTTATTTGAGTGAGTGTAAAGGAGCTATCGAAGGTTATACGTACCTAAGGATATTTAAGGATACATTCCACTCGCTCTGCAACATATACCAACCTTAGTTAAGAATATTAAAAACAATAATGACTGTCAAAACTAAAGATAAATTAAAACTCAATGAGGAAGAAGTCTTTAAGTTTTGCAAGGTCCTCCCGATCCAGCACAAAACTAAATACTTGCTACTTTTAGAAAACTGTGATAAAGACTATATCAGAAATAATATTAAGGTAACTAAAAGACAATATTCTAAGGCAAACAAGAGAATAAAAGTTCCAAGATGAGTCAACTATTACGGTGAGCGTACCAGCGGTTATGTTATGGCTAAAATTTGGAATTGTCTGCCATCAGATTTAAAAGACATTGCATCAGGTGGATTACTAAAGAAAGAACTGCACAAGCATTTCTTGTCGATGGGTGTAGACTAATGTACTGATCACGTGAGTTTTCCATCACTATTAATAAACACTTAGGTTTTCATGGAATTACATAGAAATAATGTTCTCTTATGAGACCGTAAGAAGTATTTACATAGATATAGATAACCTATAACTATAGCCTATCTCTAAGTACCTAAACCTACAGAAGGTGAGCTGTTCGTAACAGTATCTAAGTAGGTTTTAAACGATCTTCCATATGAGTTCAGTCCGTAAAGAAAGAAAGAAAGAAAAAACATTTATTTACTACCATAATTGGCACACACAAAGAAAAAACCAACACAGCAAGAAAAAGGAAAAAAAAAATTAAATTAAAATTATAAGAACTAGAGAAGACAATTAAAAAAATTTAACATAGTTAAAATAGTATGCGTGTGCCGCGGCAGCAAAAGGGCAAACGACTCAGCATATGCCCAGACCTTACGGTATTCTTTGACGTTACGGTGTGAACGCACTCCATTTTATAAACGGTGTCGGTTCATTTACATCTGAATGTAGGCCTGGAATGCCCATTGTTTATTTGAGCGCGATATTTTATTAAACTAGCGACCCCCGCGCTCCGCGTGACTGTTGGGACGGACTCAGGCAATATTGTGGCCCCTTGAGATGCCTTTCATCATCATATCAGTCTTTAGACGTCCACTGCTGGACATAAGCCTTCCCTAATTAATGCCATTACACCCGGTCCTCCGCCCTCAACATCCAGCTGCTTCCGGCCAACGATCTCTATGTACTACTAGATGGAGCGTTCCAAACAATCGCTCTGTTCCACGCAAGTAGTCACAACTCTTTCATATTCACAATGAAACTTGTGCAGTTACTACGCAGAACATTTAATTATTACTAAATATTGACGCTACGGTTAAATAATGTGTGCCGATCCGCGGTCTTCACTCCAGAACTCCTCTGCACCAACGGCCGTCGGTTATGCCGTGTTGTTTCCGGCTTAAAATAGGTCCACGCCAAATCTTCCCATGTCGTCAAGGCGACTAAGAGATTGCACCAGGGATGGACAGCGTTCTCTTATGTATATTAAGATCATTACTGCGATTACTTATCCGCCTGCCAAGCGTGGTAATTACGGAAAATCCCCCAATGGACACTTGTTTCATTCTATTAAGGAGGCTTATGTTCAGCAGTGGACGTATTTCGGCTGATGATGAGGACAATTTTGCAGGTATTTATAGGCGATAGCTGTAGCCAGTTAGAGGATCAGTGGCTCGAAAATAGGGGAGGTCTATAGCTGTAACTTTTCTGACTACATCCCTGCCCTCGCTGAGTTATTTATTATACCCTTGCCACAATGATACGTTGAGTTGAGAAAACCTGACTCTGGGTAAGAAATTCTAAACGCAAAGTTTGTCTATCCACATTGGGCTAGGGTGTGGGCTGTAGATTGCCCGTTGACTCTTGCCAAGCCTTTTTTTTTTCCTGTTGGGTTTACGCTTCATTCACGCCTGATGGTAAGTTATAATGAGATGATGCATATTCTCTCTTACTTTTTGACGACAAAATTTGACCCTTGTTGTCGGTATTTTCCTTAAATAGATTTCCGCTTTAATCACGTCGATATTCAGTACATACATACATATTTGGGGGCCCCGTAGCCTAGTCGGTAGTACACGTGCCTGCGAAGCTCGGGGTCGCGGGTTCGAATCCCGCCCAGGGCAAACATTCGTGTCATGAGCACTTGTTGCCTTGTGACTGGATGTGTATGTATGTATATCAGCTGTCTGATACCCATATTACAGGCTCTGCCTAGTTTGGAATCAGGTGGCCGTATAAAATGTCCCAACATATTTATTATTTATTTGTTTATAATGTTCATGCATTGGTCTTAGAGGGTTAGGCAGGGACGATGTATCGCCACTTTCCGCACTTCTGATACACCTCACTAGCCTCACTCACATCCATCAACCTTTTCATGCACCTTTTATTCATCTCACTAACAGACCGCCTCCTTTTTGAGGACGTCACCAAGATCCTGTGAAAGTAAGTTACCAAATGGGACAACGCAATTCCCATTTCGTAACCCGTTACAGAATGGGAATTAAATTCCCATTTCGTAGCCAGTTACGAAATCTGGTTACGAAATGGGACGAAAGGCCTAGGACGACCTCTAGCGGTCGGTATTTTCCTAAAATAGAATTCCGCTTTTAATTACTACGGTATTCAGTACAATCTCCCATTAATAACTTTCTCCTATTTCAGACTTACAGCAGCCATATAGAGTTAATGTCACGTCTTATCTGTGAAGCATTAGTCGAATTTACACACGACGCGACTGTCAGACCGATCGAGTGCTAATCGTGGCAGTAGATATCCATAAGATTCCATTAGTACCTGATCCATTAGAGGACCCGTTAGGCCCCAAGTAGTGCTATTCTGTAAAATATAAACTCACGTGCGAGCCTCGCTCGAGTGATTTTACTCACTTCAAAACCTAACCCATTGGCAGTCTGTAAACATTCTAGAGCCATGTCGACGTGAAGTGAACAAAGAACTCATTTCACGTCGACAGTGCTCTAGAATGTTTACAGAATGCCAATGGATTAGGTTTTGAAGTGAGTAAAATCACTCGACCGAGACTCGCACGTGAGTTTTGAAGTGAACAAAAAATTCACTTCACGTCGACAGTGCTCTAGAATGTTTACAGAATGCCAATGGATTCGGTTTTGAAGTGAGTAAAATCACTCGAGCGAGACTCGCACGTGAGTTTGTATTTTACAGAATAGTCCTCTAATGGATCATGTAACATATCCTGATAAAAATTTGTCGTCTATGGTAATAAGACTTGTCGTGTGGTCTCCGATAGAGTGGAATAGGACCACTCCGACTCTTCCCGTGGATGTCGTACAAGGCGACTAAGGGATTACATTATAAAACATCAATCAGGCCTCCCCAACCCGTCTGGCCAGCGCGGGGAGTGTAGGCCAAATCCTCCGTCTGTCTCCGGCAGATGAGAGAGGGATGTGCTCCTGTAGTGGAGACAAAAATAACCTGATGATGATGATAATAAGACGTAAAACGCTAATCAGCCCCCCAATCTTTCCGTGGGTATTGTACAATCAGAATTGCACATCGTGAACTTTGGTCGAGGCGCGCTACGCGTGTGAGCCACATTGTGGTAAAACTGCCGACGTCGCCCGGCCCGCCTCACACATACTCGTAGTTACACCTTTTAAACTTAGTTCTAATTAACTCACTAACAAAACAATATTAACATTTACAATTATACTATTATCTATGACTACGGATAATTAATTGTAAGGATTATCTACCTTACAGGTTTCTTCAAGGCGACTATGTATATTAAGATCATTACTGCGATTACTAATCCGTCTGCTAAGCGTGGTCATGTAAGCCTTTAGACGTCCACTGCTGGACATAGGCCTTCCCCAATGAACGGCACCACACCCGGTCCTCCGCCCTCCGCATCCAGCCGCTTCCGGACACCTTCTTTAGGTCGTCGCGTCGGTCCATCTGGACGGGCGTCCCACCTTGCGCGTGCCACTCCGCGGTCTCTACTCCAAAACTCGTCTGCCCCAACCGCCGTCGGTTCTGCGACAGATGTGGCCCACCCACTGCCACTTCAGCCTGCTAATCCTTTCGGCTATGTCGATCACCTTCGTTCTTCGTCGGATCTCTTCATTACGATTCATATCCTTCAAAGAAACCCCGAGCATAGCCCTCTCCATAACTCGCTGAGCGACTTGAAACTTGTGGATCAGGCCCACCGTCAGTAACCGTGGTGATTATGGCAAATCCCCCAATGGACAGCCCACCAAAAGTGTTATTCTATTAGGCTTATGTTCAGCAGTTGACGTATTTCGGCTGATGAAAGAAACATCATGCATCAAGGGACAAATCCGTCCGACATGATCTTTTCGACAAAATCTGATCTGTGTGTAGCACCCAAGTTCCAAGGCAGCGTTAGAAGAGGACAGCTATACTAATGGGAAAGCCAATCAAACAACTTTCGTAACTTCATAAGGCACTTGTATATAGTTAAGGATCAAAGTAAAAACTTTGATGAAAGGAAGGAATAAAAAGTTATCGGAATTCTGAAACGCTCATTAGTGTTAAGTATTTCTTAATCAGATCTTAAAGTATGCGGCACGCGTCTTAGTTTGGATGGAGATCCTAAGCAAGAATCTTAGATCGTGTTCAGTGGCTCGCCTAAGTCCAGCACTGGACGAATATATGAAGGGAAAGTTTTATTTTTATTTTTTTTTATTTAACTCTTTATTGCACACACATAACATTACAACAAACAAAAAAAAAAGGAAATTACAGTACAAATGGTGAAGCTTATCTCTTTAAGAGATTTCTGCCAGCCTACCAGAGAAAGAGAAAACTGTGTGTTAGTCTTCGTAAATATCTGAAATGTTTGAAAGATATAACAACATTCTAAAACGAAACACCTGCCGTGTGAATGCAATGCACTAGCTGCAAGGCGAATGAGTGTCCTGGGTGTGGCTTACCCTGAACCCAAGGACTACAGGCTTCTGCCCCTTAGCTGCATAATAGTGTTTATACAGCGAATTATATGGGGATGGATGCACAATATAAACAAAGGGGCTGACACAAAAGAACCCACAGGGTCGACGTGTCTCCGGGTACACCTGACCCCCTAATATAAGATAAGATGAGATGAGACGAGATTAGAGATGAGATGAGATGAGATAAAATGAGGATCAATCACATAAGAAAATATTGGATTTTTAATTTAATATTAGGTTCCTACTAAAGCTGCCTGCATGCGCAAATATCGATAAGGCCGTCAGTTGTACATTTCCTGTCTATTTCTCAGATATATTATAGTTACCTGTCCAGTGCTATCCAGACGAGTCACGGGTATGCGGTCCCGGCTTACCGAGTTATCGCTACTACAATCCCACTATCCTTCTGTAATAGCGGTATCCCTACCTAACCTTACTCTGCCCCCATCTTAGGAGATGGGGATTAGCGGACGGGACAGCGATCGGGGCGAGGGAGATAGGTCTCCCTCGCACCGATCCCTGTCCCGTCCGCCAATCCAAGGTCTGCCGTGCCGATGAATGCGTGTCCAGGGGCCAGCCTGGTCGTAAGCGTGCCGACATTCCGGAGCTGGGCGCACTCCGGGCACTATTAGCCTTACCGAATCATGCGGGATCCTGATGAGGTAGACAAGTATTTTTCCCTAGCTAACCGTGGTACCACAATATGCCTCAACACGGAGGCGGCGATGCGATGTTGTTACGCAAAGTAGTATCACGGAGCGAAAAGTGGACGAATGAAAGTCGCTTTGCAACGTTGGATCGCGCAAAGTGGCGATACATCGTCTCTGCCTACCTCTTTTGGGGCCAGGGCGTGAGCATTATGTATATATATTATATTACGGGTGCTCAATAAAGCATATAGGTACTAACGCAGTTAAGATAACGTTTTTTTAAGCTACTGCACTTCACTGTACTCGTCAAGTCTGTGGTTCAGATATACCGAAAGGAACTGCAGTTTAATAATGCGTTCAGGGCGCTGTTGCGGCTGCCGCCCTTCTGCAGAGCATCAATGTTCGCCGAGGCGCGCACAGACGGATTTTACGCTGTCTGGCGCAAGAAAACTGCGTCACTACTAAGCAGAGTGCACGGGAGCTTCAACAGCATCCTGAAAATGATAGCGGACAGACTGGATACTCACCCAGGGCAGTATATCACTTTTAATTATTAAGTACTCAGTTGAAACCTTTACTGACACCAATGTATCGCTGTTGTCTTTGAAATAAAATAAATATTAATAACTAGCTGTGCCCGCGGCTCTGCTCGCGTGGACTACAGAATCTGCTTCCGTTCCTACTCCCGCTTTCGGATTAATATCTCAGGTTTTAAGTGGCGATGGCGTATTAAAATGAAACATGCACCAGGTTTTAAGCTAGACATCCAGCAAGACAACTGTGAAAACTGCATCAAATTTTATTCAGTAGTTTTTGCGTGATAAGGTAACAAACATACATACATACATTCATACACACACACACACACACACACACATACATACATACATACATACATACACATACATACATACATACATACATACATACATACATACATACATACATACATACATACATACATACATACATACATACATACATACATACATACATACATACATACATACATACATACATACATACATACATACATACATACATACATACAAACATACAAACATTCTAAAAACTGTTGTTTTGGCTTCTAATGGCTCTATAAAGACCCCTCATACAAATGTTTACACAACATCTCCCATCTACAGACATAGACCAGTTACAATTTTATTATAGGCATAGATAATATAACTGAAAAGACACTTCATCTTTTGTAAAATTATAAAATGTACCAAAGAATTGTAAAAAAAATCAAAGAAAGTTATTTTGTCAACAGCCAAACATAAACTTTAAATTGCCTTTCCTTGTAAACAGGTAAATAAATCAAACACCAATAAATTTTCTGTTTTTTCTTTACGATATTCGATCGGTTCGATGACCGCCCAGTTGGTCTGGAGGCTTGGTCGTTGAACTCGAGTATCAAAGGTCGTGGATTCGATTCCAACCAACTTTGTACAGTTTGAACTAGTTGGTCGCCGTCCGGATGTTATAGTTAAACTGTCCGTTTCATACATCGGTTTCTATAATCCGTCTGATTACGAATACCACTGAGTCCTATAACAATGTTGAGTTTTAGTGCTCTTCCTGATTTGGACGAATTAGGCTGCCATTAAAAACTATCTCCGTTTCATACATCGGTTTCTATAATCCGTCTGGTTACGAATACCACTGAGTCCTATAACAATGTTGCGCTTTAGTGCTCTTCCTGATTTGGACGAATTAGGCTACCATTAAAAACTCTCTCCGTTTCATACATCGGTTTCTATAATCCGTCTGGTTACGAATACCACTGAGACCTATAACAATGTTGAGTTTTAGTGCTCTTCCTGATTTGGACGAATTAGGCTGCCATTAAAAACTCTCTCCGTTTCATACATCGGTTTCTATAATCCGTCTGGTTACGAATACCACTGAGTCCTATAACAATGTTGGGTTTCAGTGCTCTTCCTGATTTGCACGGATTAGGCCGCCATTAAAAACTCTCTCCGTTTCATACATCGGTTTCTATAATCCGTCTGGTTACGAATACCACTGAGTCCTATAACAATGTTGGGTTTCAGTGCTCTTCCTGATTTGGACGGATTAGGCCGCCATTAAAAACTCTGTCCGTTTCATAGAACGGTTTATCACTACTAAGTTGTGCCAGCCTGATAAACGGTTTTCCTTTGACCGCTAAATTGGTTTAATTTTCCGCACGACCGACGCGGTGCTTGCGACAAAAATCCTTTCTCTCGTTATCCGATTAGTAATCCCGTAAGTTATAGGTCAAGTTACGTCACACTTTATCAGATCACTGTTATCAGAATGACACTTAGCCTTTTGTTGCTACAGAAATTGAGGCACAAACCTATTTAGTTAAGCGGCGATGCTGTTCGCAACACGTCACGTCAAGGGGTATCACGGGGCGAAGGAAAACCACTTTGCGACATTAGATTGCGCAAAGTGGCGATATATCGTCTCTGCCCACCCCTCTGGGATCAAGGCGTGAGGCATTATGTATGTACTTATTTAGTTACCAAATGGGAAATTATATTTCCCATTTTGTAGCTAGTTAACAAATTAGTTACTTAATGGGATAAAGGAGTCGTATTATATTTATATACTAGCTGTTACCCGCGACTTCGGCCGCTTGGACAACTTAAAATCACAAATTATTATGTTTTCCCGTAGAAACAGGCTATTTTTTCGATATAAAAACTATCCTATGTCCTATTCCAGGTGTCCAGTGGTTGAAGCGTGAAAGAGTAACAAACATCCATTCATACTTACAAACTTTCGCATTTATAATATTAGTAGGATAGGATAATACAAGAAATAAAAATAAACTTGTTGTACCAGGGTTAAGACATAGTCAAAGTCAAAATCATTTATTGCATATGAGTACACTTGGTTCATTTATACATGTAATTTTTTTTATCGACTCCCGCTTCCTAGGTGTTAGCGCTGTGAAGAACAAACGGCGCAACAAACTTCTCGCAACACATCTTTTAAAAATCAAGTTTGCATACAATTAATAAAGATTTTGCGAAGCTGAATTAACATTAGTCCAAGGCATCATTAGTAAGGTCAGGAAAATAGATTTGCCAATCCTGAGTCTGGCACTGCTGGTCTATGGTCTACAAAATTTAAGATCTAACCTAGGTACTTCGATTGGTTATGCCACAAATCATCATCATCAGCCTAAACATGTCCACTGTTGAACATAAGCCTCCCCAATATAATGACACTTTTGGTGGGCTGTCCATTGGAGCATTTCTCATAATCACCACGCTTGGCAGCCGGATTAGTGACCGCAGTATTGATCTTAATATACACAGGAGAACGCTGCCCGTGCCTGATGCAATCCCTTAGTCGCCTTAAAAAATTACGAGCCCTATTCTAATCCAGGAACCAAACGGCACTGGGGACCAACGCCTTTTACAAATTGTGCGAAAAGTTTTTTTCTGGTTTTATAATCCTATGAAGAATATCTTTTCATGTTCAAAACCGTGAAGAATTCCAAGAAATAATTCCATGAGTTGAAAGATTTCCTCAGAGACAAGTAAATGTTAGCAGATATGCCATAAGACGTTGAATAAAATATACAAAATCAATCGATGATATTTTTTCAAAGCAATATTATCAATGATCCATCCAACAAAATTTATAAGCGACGTATACATGACGGTTTTGTCTATACAGTAACTTCGGTCCGTGGGGTCGCCGGTTCGTAGCCCTTGTAAAGTCCACTGGTTGTTGAGTTTGGTCACGTCTTCTTCCCGTCACTGGCTCCAACCCTTAGTCGCCTTGATGTCTCCCACGGGAAGATTGGTGATGGCGCTAATTTACCTACGCTAGCTTTTAAAAGTTACTTGGTTAGTTCCACCCTGTATAGAAACAATTACTCCTGCAAATTGTATCTCCGAGCACACACAGGGTGTAGAATTGCGGCGGCAACGACGCTTGGAGTTCGTGTCAACAGATCGTGTACCGTAGAGATTAGTTGTGAGCAGCTTGTTGACACATCAACCTGTAGGGTGCTTGTGGACAGGCGAATATCATTTTCTGCGAATATCATTTTCTTCGTAAATGATTTTCTTCAAATATCATTTTCTGCGAATATCATTTTCCTCCTTAAAATATTTCAATAAACAACTAACCATAGTTATCACCATGTAATCAGCCCGAAAGAGTACAATACAATACAATACAAAATTTATTTATTATCTCAACACAAAGATTAAGTACAATTATAATGTATAAAATTAAAATGAGTACAATTTATCTTTTGTGAGAGACTGGTGCCAAAAATAGGATGAACCTGTGAGATCAGGTCACCAGGCTCCCACCCCATGGAATTCTTGCGCATCACCCTGCCATACCAAGCAATAAGATTAATAATTAATTACCTGATAAAAACAAAGTACTGCGCAAAAATTTTTAATTTAGAACATAATTATTAATTTAGATGTGAGAGTACAATTTTTATAACATGCATTATGAAAAAATTATGTGTGTGATTGTGTGTGTGTGTGTGTGTTTATGTTTGTGTATATCATGTGATACAGGTGAATGTGGAATGAGTAATTTATATTTACCTTCAAAAAAGTTCCAAAAAATTAATAGAATATTGTGTAAATTTTTTTAAGCATTATTTAGGAAAGAGTAGAAAGTAGCTTTTCTGTTCCATTATAGTCTGTCTGAGTCATCTGTTGGAGGATCGGGTGCAATGGCCCACCTTGGGAGAGGCCTATGTCCACCAGTGGACTCTTATACTGATGGTGATGTACCTGCTAATATTATAAATGCAAAAGTTTGGATTTTTGGATGTTTGTTACTCAATCACGCTTCAACCACTGGACGGATCGGGATGAAACTTGGCACACATATAGGTTAGGCCCTGGAATAGGACATAGAATAGTTTTTATTATTATTATAGGGATAACAGGCGAGCAGCAATTTGCTGGTATGCCTATATCTGAACTGGTGTATTTAAGTCTTCGTATTGTTACTTGTAACACTGGTTTTTTAAGAACTTGTCTAGTCTGTTTTTAAAAGTGTTCACTGAGGGGACATCAATAACGAAAAAACATCTTATTCCTACGGGAAACACATAATACTTTGTGATGTTAAGTTGTCCACGCGGACGAAGTCGCGGGCAACAGCTAGTTATAAATGAAACATTTATTCCTATTGTGTACAGTTAGACGCAGTACCAAGGAACTCCTGTTATTGGGGCTAGAGTGGACAGCCCAATAATTAGACACTGGGTGACGTCACATCTACCGTGTGGTTCACGGGTTACAATAGGGCCATACCCTAATCTTCTCGTGGGTACCGACAAGGCTAGACACTAATGGCCAGCAGCCAATCTGCCTGCCAGGTGATTGTGGCAAATCCCCCAATGGACAGCCCACCAAAAGTAGCATACTAATTGGGAGGCTTGTGTTCGGGCAGAGGACGTATACGACTTTTACGTTCTCAAAAAGGCTGGGGTCCGCAGTGAGAGGTGCATGAAAAGGTGAGGCTAGTGAGGTGTGTCAGGATCGCGCAAAGTGGCGATCTATCGTCTCTGCCTACCGCTCTGGGAGCACGGCGTGGGCATTATGTATATTTGTCGGCCCCGTAGCCTAGTCGGTAGTACACGTGCCTGCGAAGCCCGGGGTCGCGGGTTCGAATCCCGCCCAGGTCAAACATTCGTGTCATGAGCACTTGTGTTTGCCTTGTGACTGGATGTTATTTATATAAGATACCCATATTACAGGCTCTGCCTAGTTTGGGATCAGGTAGCCGTGTGTGAAATGTCCCCACATATAATTATTATTATTATATATGTAAGTTCTAAAATCGCAAGTCTGTGCCCGACCAAACGTCCTCGCATACAGTGAGTGATACCTATTGGCTGCAAAGGATTAGGCCATCAACAAACAGGTCGATGTTATTGACACGGGTGCGCTAAGGAAGCTAGACTAAAGCTACAAACAGACACACAGTCTATAATTGGATTGCTTTGTTTCTAATTGTCTTTGAAATAGCTCTTTCTATTCTTGTCGGTTAATTTAGTCGTAGCATTTGAGCGCCAGAGTTCGTGGATTCAATTCCCATTGGGAACAGCTTTGAACAATTTGTTTAAGTCGATCTTCATCAGCTTGCAAGTCCAATCTTTGAGCTTTCGTCAGAAATATATACCCTATTTACGGCAAACATTATTTGCTAAATATTTTTCTTCGGGTACTTTCCAAAACACAATTTAAAATAACTTCTCAGACTGCAAGTGACCGCTCTGCCTTGAGTTACTTCGCCTGTTATACAATTTTCAGAAGTTATTTTAAGTTGAAATGTACAGGTACTTTAAGTTTCAGTTCGCAAATAGCTTAAGTTAAGCAAGTTTCTCGTGGTTTAAAATAAAACTTCTAAAATACTAGATACAGGATATATGAAGTACTAGCTATTGCCCGCGACTTCGTCCGCGTGGACAACTTAACCTCACAATTATTATGTATTTTACGTAGGAATGAGATGTTTTTTCGGGATAAAAACTATTCTATGTCCTATTCCAGAAGCTAACCTATATGTGTGCCAAGTTTCATCACGATCCGTCCAGTGGTTGAAGCGTGATTGAATAACAAACATCCAAGATAAACATTTCCATCATACATTACATATGTGTAACTCTAGCGGTTTTGGCAGCGCACGCCAGAATAGCTCGCAGATGGTAGATTATTTCCTACTTACTTGATATTTTGGACAATTCACACAATATCTTTATAAATTGTAGCCTATGTGTTATTCTGATGTATAAGCTATATTATTGTAAAATTTCATTAAAATCCATTCAGTAGTTTTTACGTGAAAGAGTAACAAACATCCATCCATACTTACAAACTTTCGCGTTTATAATATTAGTAGGATAGGAATTTCAGTTCATCACTTAGCCCTTACGGGCTACGTTTTCAGGTTGTCGATCCATCAGTCAAATGGGAGTTCTACGTGTCCTTCGTTTCAGGAAACGTCTGTACTGCAATGTTTTGGTACAAACTAGTACAAATTCAGTTCAAAAGGTGTTGCGATCAGAATTTAAGTATGTGCCTTAGTTCAAAATGTCCGAGTTGGAGTGACGTCATCCCTGCATATATTGCAGTATACCGATTTAAAAAAACAACTCAATCGAGTCTCATATTTCCCGGTTCAGCTCTCTACTAGAAACATCTAATGAATAAAAAGTAAACTTCGCGTGTCTGTACATTGAAAATATTTGCAAAAATAATAATTTGGGAAATGATGGATAAGAAATAGAGCAGATCGAAATCATTTTTGGAATTTTTGTTTATTAGTTTATGCACGCATCACGTAAAAACTTACCAATACTTACTGAACCAATCACGTAAAAACTCAATCAATCACGCAATCACGTAACAATCACGTAAAAACTTACCAATACTTACTGAACCAATTCTGAAGAAACTTTCAAAGAAGGGTTTACATGGAAGTAAAATTTAGTCTTTATTTCACCACAATTGGCTTACTCAATCAAATGTCAGTTTTTAGAAACTCAAAGAAGTATACTGCTCGACGGGATACAGATTGCGATGAGTTAGGTTTAAGGTGGTGACGGCAGTGGCAGTTGGAGTGGGAGATGAAGAGGGGGGGGGGGGGGGGATTTGTATGCTTCGCGTGCGGAGCCGCGGGCACAGCTAGTACATACATAATGCTCACGCCTTGGTCCTAGAGAGGTAGGCAGACACGATGTATCGCCACTTTCTGCAATCTAATGTCGCAAAGTGTCTTTCCTTCGCCGGCTTTTCGCCCCGTGATACCCCTTGACGTGATGTGTTGCGAACAACATCGCCGCCTTGTTGAGGTACCACCATTAGCAAGGGAAATAATTGTCCACCTCGTCAGAGCCTCGCATTATTCGGTTAGTGTAGTGTATAATATAATAGTAATAATATGTCAGACATTCACACCAATTATCCAGTCCTAAATTAGGCGGAGCCTGTGTTATGGTTACTAGATAACGGATAAACATTCTTAAATAAATATATAAAATCCAAGACTTGGGTACAAACATTCATAT
Organism: Esperia sulphurella; assembly: GCA_947086405.1. NCBI lineage: Eukaryota > Metazoa > Arthropoda > Insecta > Lepidoptera > Oecophoridae > Esperia > Esperia sulphurella. Next base: position 10,031,078 of record OX352280.1, on the reverse strand, counting down.
TCATCATACGAACATTTGCCCCTAGCGGGATACGAACCCGCAACCTCCGGCGTGGCAGTCCGAGAGCTACCCGTTCCGCCACGGAGGCCGTGAATATAATTCAGTAAATTCAGTTATTCCAGTCACAAATCCCCACCAAGTATAACCAAACACAGCACACTGTTCGCCGATCCGGCTGTTGTTTTTTCTTTGACACGGGCACTTGTGAGTTTCGCCTGATCCCGTTCCAGCGACGGGTCGGATAGCGAGTCGGTATTGTATACTGGAACATGTTATTTGTATCAGGCAACGATCTCTATGCACTGACTAGATGAAGCGAACCGAACAATCGCTCTGTTCCACGCAACTGCGGCTCCGGGAACTCGCTCACATTCACGTTTCCCGGAGCACTCAGAACATTTAATCTAATAAATAAAATCGTCAACATGGCGTGCCTGTACATTGAAGATAATTAAATCATCTGATATATAATTTGTGATGTTAAGTTGTCCACGCGGACGAAGTCGCGGGCAACAGCTAGTAGGTAATAAAACTGTTCGCTTGTACGAAGTGCCGAAGTTGTGACCAAACTAGGATTTCCTCCTTTGCTATAGAAATTGAACAAGGACAGGACTGTTCACGAATATAACATCCACACCGGGACCAACTTGTACAAATTGTACAAAGTATCTGTCCCTAGTGGGAAGCGAATCCACGACCGCTGGCGCTCGAGTATGACGACTAGGACACGTTGTCTCCAGTTTTTGAGTTCATTTTGTAAAGAATTTCCAAATAAAGAAAATGAACAACAGACCAAACGTACGTGATTGTACAAAGGCTGTAAATGAGAAACTTCGCACACTATAGGCTGTTCAGCAGGCATGTCAAACCCAAAGTGTATTTGGGCCGCATTTTTTAATTTATTAAATCGGTCATATTAATATAAACTAGCTTTCCTCCACCCCGCCGCGTTACCAACTGTTTATGGTTTAAATAATATTAACCTGCTTCAAAAATAGGCACTTAGAACGAGTTGGCATTCATCGTGCTATTTTCCGGGTTTCTTTAAGGATATGATGCTTAACTAGGAAATCCGACGATGAACTAAGGGCACCGACATAGCCGAGCCGAGGATTAATAAGCTTAAGTGACAGTAAATGGACCACATCTGTCGCAAAACCGTTGGGGTAATTCTGGAGTGGATTAAATACGTTGAAAGCAGGTTAGGCAGAGAACGTAGAAACGCTGATATGATGATATAAATAAACTTACGTACCATTGTCTAAACAAAAAAAAGTATTTCTACTTTACTATGACAATGAAACAAGGTACAACAATTTAGAAATATTATAACATCCAAACAGGGACCAACTTGTACAAAGTTGTGTACCTTAGAGGGAATCGAACCTACGATTTCTACACTAGAGTCCAATTAACTAAATCAAAGACTCGGTCAACACACATAACAATGATACCTTGTAGTCAATTTTAACAAAATACCTTACATTTTGATTTGTTCGAGTAGCTAAACACCAAGTAAGTCGAAAATGACAACTTTCTGGTGAGAAAAAAAAACTTCAGTTTTTAAGTATTTAACTATATTTTTTTCGTAACATTTGATAACAAAATTTCGTAAGTCTTATAATCAGGAATTGGTTACATTTTGTAACTAGCTTCGAACAGGGAAATTACGTTTCGTAGCTAGTTAAGAAATTAGTTACTAAATGCAGTAAAGGAGTCCAATTTTGTAGGTAACTGGCTTCGATAGGAAAAATTCATTTCCCATTTTGTAGCCAATTAAGAAATTTGGTTATCAAATGGGACGAAAAGGGTACCATTTGGGAATTCATTTTATCATTTTAAAGTCAATTAAGAAATTGTTTATGAAATGTGATGATGTAATTCCCAATCCGTAAACGGTTACGGAATGGGAATTAATTTACCATTTCGTAACCAATTATGAAAGTAAGTTACCAAATGGGACAACGCAATTCCCATTTCGTAACCAATTACAGAATGGGAATTAAATTCTCATTTCGTTGCCAGTTACGAAATCTGCTTACGAAATGGGACGAAAGGCTTTTATCAACTATCTTTTATATGATCTGGACGTTACATTAACTTAATTAAAATGAAACATAAAGGATAGTTTGTAACAATAGTTATATATATAAAAAAAGATTTTTTGCTGTTAAGATGTCAGTTTTGACTTACGTGGTGTTAGTGATAATATCTGCCTGTGCGGGCCGCAAAGTTGGTCTGATCTGGTTGTGGTCTATTGGAATTGTAGATGGGAAACAAAACGTTTGGCAATCGAGAACCGACTACACGGCGCTTTCATCTCGAGTGGAATCCACTGCCGGGTAATGATCCCTGAAATGCTGTTAGATGGGTGCAATATGTGGTTATACCGCCATTGTTGTAGCGACAGCGTCATGCCTTAGCTAGTAATAGGGTTGCCTGATGTCCAGATTTCCCCGGATTTGTCCTAGCTTACGGGGCGTCCGTGGAGCGTCCGGGCGGGGTTTCATTTGTGGTCCGGCTTTTAAACTTTTCAAGGCATCGCCAGCCGCTGGAGCACCGCCGCGCCTGGACGTCAGGCGCCCTTTCTCCATAACAGATCAGCTGCTGCGTGAACCTCTTAAAGCGTATGCTATACACTTCAGAGGATTTTGTTTCTTAGCAATACATATTTCGTCTAAAATTGTATGAAAAAAAAAAAAATTAAATTTTTTTTTTTATTTTAGTGGGTAACTTAAAAAAAACTCTGTTGACATGTCAGGGTTGTAAGTTTCTGAATCCAGAGTTTTCATGCTCTTGTCTTGGTTAGTAGATTTTAGAGATGACAACCCTAGCTAGTAGGGTATCACTTGTAAACGAGGTTGCCATTTGCAGCTTTTGATATTCAACCGATAGGAAGGTTCTAGTGGACAAGGCGAAAGTCATGTCGAAATCCCACGTCGACCTAAGACCGGTGATCGTCGACAATACCATTTGGGTGTGTTTTAACTCGTTTATTACATACAAGCTTTTGCCCGCGACATTTTAATTTTTGATAACACAAATTTTACAGCGTTTACGCATTTTTGCGTCGATAGGTATGTAACTTTGTATTTGTGTTGCAGTTTTAGAGTAAATGGTTTATCTACACTATATGTATATATAATGTAATATTATAAAGAGAAAAGAATTCTGTTTGTAAGGAATAAACTCAATAACTACTGGACCGATTTCAAAAATTCTTTCACCATTAGAATCCTACATTATCCCTGAGTACCATAGGCTATATTTATTACTTTAAAAAATTAGGGATCCCTACTAAAACTTCAGTAATGTAACCCAAGGTGTAAAAGAATTATCCAAAAATTTCTTTCATCGCATGCGCTGCGGAAACTATTAATGATAGAAGCTTTGCGTGTCTATACATTGAAAATATTTGCAGGAGTCGGAGCTGGAGCTGAAGCGGAAGGGGGAAGGGAATTAACGCTTAATAAGTTTCAACTTTAATTCTGTAGTCCACGCGAGCGGAGCCGCGGGCACAGATACTTTAACATATCGCCACTTCTTCCAACTTGCACCGAGCCACTTATGTAATCAGGCTGGCTGTAGCGCAAAGCGGGCTCAGCCAAATTGTCAATTTACTGATTCCACCGACCACACTACTGCGGTTCACAGGTCTCGGGTAGAGCGATTCCGACCACCTATTTACATGCATTTGTGCATCGCTTCCGGATATTCATCGTTATTACGCGAGCATCGAAAGCCATCGCTTCGGGTCTTTGCTTGGCTTGTTGCCTTGTTATCCTTGCTTCCAAATTGAAACAGACTAATTCTAAACAGTCTCGCCCCCTGGCTAGATGGACGATCTGCGTAAGGCGGCTGGCAGTGACTGGGTGAGAAGAGCAGAGGATCGGGTTCAGTGGCTCACCTTGGGAGAAGCATATGTCCAACAGTGGACTCTTTCAGGCTGATTGATGATGATGATTTCTAAATTATCCTTGACTAAATTATATCCGCACCACATTCTGTAAAGGAGGTTTATTTTAATATTGTAATGCATTCTAATCTAATAAATAAAAACGTCTGTACATTGAAAATATTTGCAAAAAATATATATTTGGGGGGTCTAAAGGATAAGTAACAGAACACATTAAGATCATTGCGGGAGCGGGAGTAGGAGTGGACGTCGGGGTCTTGGTCGGGATCGGGATCGGAGACGTACTCTGAGAAAAAAATAAGTAGCCCTCCTACTTACATAAGGATAAAAATATACCACTATTAGATAAATAGCCGCCCCCATTATAAATGGTGTCGTCTACAACTGATTCAGTAGCCGGCCACATTACTAAGTAACGTAACTAAGTAATTTATAATGGGGGCGGCTACTTATGTAATAGTGGTATATTTTTATCCTTGTGTAAGTAGGAGGGCTACTTATTTTTTTCTCAGTGTAGTCGAAGTCGGATTGAGAGGGAGTAGTCCACGCGAGCGGAGCCGCGGGCACAGCAAGTTTAACATAAATTCATAGTTGCCATACCTAAAATGGATTTCATGTGGTACTCGTTCAAAAATTGTTACATCTTGTTCCAAGGGAAACCTAACTTTTTCTTTTGTTTAATATTTTTTATCTAAAGGTTGTCTGGAAGAAGTCGCTTAAAGCAGTTAGACCGCCTAAATTGAAATATATATATATTAAATTATTATTATTGATGGGTTTGCGCTTGACCCCAAAATTAAAAAGATCCAGATTGTACTGGTCCGGAAATACCCAAGCTGGCAGGGAGTTCCATTCCTTAGCAGTTCGCGTTATGAAAGAGGAAGCAAAACGCTTCGTGCGAGAGCGTGGTGTGTCTACTACATAAGGATGAAGTCCCTCACCACGCCTGGTAGTCCGGTGATGGCAGGGGGATGGAGGAATCAAATCGTGTAACTCCTGGGCGCACTCCCCAAAATGTTACTTATGGAAAACCGAAAGACAGGCCACACTGCGACGATGTATTGTATCTTTATAGCTTCGTGGAATGCAAATAAATATTACTTTCAATTTGAATGTTTGGATATCGCTGTTTTCTCAAGTTCTTCATCATCATCAGCCGAAATACGTCCACTGCTGTACATACCCTCGCCAATAGAATGCCACTTGGAACAGAGCCACGCCCAATCTTTACGTGGGTGTCGTCAATGTGACTACAGGATTGCACCAGGGACGGCAGCAGCGTTCTCCTGTATATATTAAGATCACTAGCTGTGCCCGCGGCTCTGCTCGCGTGAACTACAGAATCCGCTCCCATTCCCGCTCCCGCTCCAACTGCCACACCCACTCCCCTTTTCCCACGCCCACTCCCGCGCCCACTCCCACGCCCACTCCCACCCCCACTCTCACTCCCTCTCCCACTACCAGCTTCAAATGTAGTCCAAACTCATCGCAATCTGAATAGTACGGAAATACTATTATGTGCAATATATTGCATACTAACCTTACCTACTAATGTATTTGAAAACTAAAAATGTCCATAACTTTTGATTTAGAAAACCGATTGCGATGAAATAAAAACTAAATGTTAAGTTACGTTAAGCCCCATGTTTCTGTGAATAGTCCATCAAAATCCGTTCAGTAGTTTTTAAGTGATGCGTGCACAAACTCACAGACAAACAGACAAAAATTTCAAAACATGCTAAATGGGAGGGGGAAAAAAAAAGGTGAATATAGAAAAAATAAATACAATAAATTAGAAAAAAAGATTATTGGAAAATTTATGAAATAATTTATTATACAATAAAAAGTTTTTTACAAGGTCCTCGAAATATAAATATCGAGAATCCTTAGGGAAAAAAGCAAAAAAAAAAAAAAAAAAATGATCGTAATGAGTTCTGTTGCTTATCCTTAGACGCCCCAATTTTTTTGTTGCAAATATCTTCAATGTACAGACACGCGATGTTTACGATTTTATTTATTAGATTACTAAAGTCACCAATCCGCCTGAAAGCGTGGTGTTTATGGCACATCCTCCAATGGACAGCCCACCAAAAGTGTCATTCTATTGGGGAGGATTAAGTTAAGCAGTGAACTGGTTTGTTCGCGCTTAGTTCAAAATATCCGAGCTGAAGTAACGTCATCATCATCATCATCATCAGGTTATTTTGGTCTCCACTGCAGGAGCACAATCCTCTCTCATCTGCCGGAGACAGACGGAGGATTTGGCCTACACTCCCCGCGCTGGCCAGACGGCTTAGGGAGGCCTGATTGATGTTTTATAATGTATTCCCTTAGTCGCCTTGTACGACATCCACGGGAAGAGTTGGAGTGGTCCTATTCTACTCTACCGGATCCCGCACGGAAGTAACGTCACTACAGCTCATTTAATACCCTCTGTATCTTTTAATACCTTTAAGTACAAAATCTTGAATTTGAGTACAAAATAGTGCTTATTTGGTTATAAAATCCTACCTGGGTCAGATTACTGAAATTTGGCTGGATGCCGCACAACCTCTATAGCAGGAATTCCCAAACTACTTTAGCAAGAGACCTCTTTTCCAAAATGAACTGATACCTCAGACCCCCATAGATAAATTAGTTTAAAAATCCTATCTCTATCTCTACAAAATACTTAGCAATTTAAAAACTTTGCGGTTGGTTAAGTGAGTAAACTTGACATCATTGTCTCATCAAAATTTAACAAAATAAATAGACATAAAAGTATAACAATGATACTCCTAAATATTAGTCATTCTTACAACAAGTTGGTACACGTAACACAACTTATACAGTATCTTGAAAGTTTCAAATAAGATCTTGTGTTAATTAATAGGGGTTTTTAGGCCTCGTCGACCCCCAAAATCAGTTTTCGTTTATGTCGACCTCTGGGAAACCGATTTAGACCCCAAGGGGTCGGTATCGACCACTTTGAGAATCTCTGCTCTATAATAAGAGTGGGTCAACGATTGTTATTAAACTCTAGACTATATCTGATGCTACTTGTTGAACAAGCTATACAGCAAACAAGAATTTGCTTTTATTTCCCTCTATAGAGGAATCCTTTTGTAAGCTGCACGTACAATATCGGGCAGTAGAGTCCGTTAAAAGTTTTAGTTCGGTTTTGACCGAGCGTTTAAAGTTAGGTATGCATGCCCCCGGCACTCCATACCTACTACGTACTACAGGCGAACAAACCTGTCCGTACACGTGCGTGTATGCGTAAATTATTGTAGGGCTGCTACACCCAGCATGCGAGCATAGTCGATCAAGAGAGGGGCAACGTTATACGTCAAAAACATAAGTGATTACGTCGATCTTTCCAAGTACGCAGGTTTACTAACTATGTACTGGCAGGCGGCGAGACTTTTACCATTAGGTGGATATCTGCCCCTGCCACAGACTTCCCTTACTAACGTCGATAGTAAGCTTTAGTAAGATTTGAGCTACTGCCGTGTGGTTTCCGGTAGAGTAGAATAGGATCACTCCAACTCTTCCCGTGGATGTCGTACAAGGCGACTAAGGGAATACATTATAAAACATCAATCAGGCCTCCCCAACCCGTCTGGCCAGCGCGGGGAGTGTAGGCCAAATCCTCCGTCTGTCTCCGGCAGATGAGAGAGGGTTGTGTTCTGCAGTGGAGACAAAAATAACCTGATGATGATGATGATGAGCTTAGGAAGTTTTCAGTTTTAAGAAGTTCAGCGTAGTCACGTTTATTTATGTTTCCTTCCTATATATGCACAGATTTTTTTTTGGGAAAAACAACTACACAATAAACTGTTATCCAAAAAACGCGTGAACAACCACCAGACAGGGTTAGGAGAAGTAAAGTTTAGAAGGAGAAATAAAATGGATTTCTTTCAAGTGTTGAATATAAAACTTGTAAAAAAGATTGGAAAGAATATTTAAAAAACTTCACCCCGCCAAGTAGTGATTTGTATTTTTCGTATCCTAAAATATGTAATACTAGCTGTTGCCCGCGACTTGGTACGCGTGGAAAACTTAACATCACAAACTATTATGTATTTCCTATTGGAATGGGAATGTTTTTTCGGGATAAAAACTATCCTGTGTCCTATTCGAGGACCTAAGCTATATGTGTGCCAAGTTTCATCCCGATCCGTCCAGTGGTTGTAGCGTGATTGAGTAACAAACATCCATCCATACTTACAAACTTTCGCGATTATAATATTAGTAGGGTTTATTTATTCCAATTTCGTTAATATTATAAGTAACGGTTTCGGTTCCGCTCGAAAATAAAAACAGACTAAGTCTGACTCTATCGTGCAGCTAAGCTGGCCAGTAAACGTCTGTTAAGCTATAAAGTCGACTTAGGGCGGCTCCGAGCTATGAGCTCCAATCTCAGTTAAGCTTCGAAGTAAATAGATGCTCGGACAAAAGGTACGGGTCGTTTCCAGCAGAAAGTTCTTAAGAACTAGGGAAATTGAACTGGGGTACCTCAGGGCTCAACTCTAGGTCCATTTTTCTTTTTTTTGTGTCAGTTATTATCAGCGATTGGAATCAGGTAGTGTTTTTTATATACTTGCAACAAAATATGGCACGGAAGATTAATATGGACATTCCTTTACACGGGATTTTATTAAATGTTTTAATGTAAATTCTGGGACTCTTACTAGTTATAATTAAAATAGTATATAATATCCAATTAAGAAAAGATAGGCGGGAGGGGGAAGAATAATAATAATAATAATAACAGACAGAACTATTCTCGCGAATAGACCTGATATTGTGGTGATGGACCTGGCGCAGAATAGGGCCTTTTTGGTTGACGTCACAATCCCGCATGACGAGAATCTCGTTAAGGCCGAAACTGATAAAAAAACAAAGTATCCGGACCTGGCGCACGAGATTACCGACATGTGGGGTGTGACGTCAACCGAAATCGTCCCTATAGTCTTGTCTGCGAACGGGTTAATTCCAATCAGCCTCGCTGACCACTTGAGGCAGTTGGATCTCCGCGTGGGCTCGCTTCGGTTGGTGATGCAGAAGGCGGTGCTGCTGGACACAGTTCGGATTGTCCGTCGGTTTCTCTCCTGAGGAGTCCAAGCGGCCGGAGGTCAGGGCGATCCCTGACCTCCGGCCGCTTGGACTCCTCAGCCGGAGGAAGTCCGTCTGGCCATTTTGATTTTGCTGGCCAGGCGAGCCAATAACTTAGATTTCCCACATAATAATAAAACCTTGATTTGCCCTAATAATTTTTACATACAAATTCTAATTATAAAATGAAATTAAATTGATCTTATAAACTAGGTATGTTCTCACCGGCACAGCTTCTAAATCTCTACCAAGCACAAGTGTGGTCGTGTGTGGAGTACTGCAGTCACCTCTGGGACGGTTCTGCTAAGTATCAGCTGGCTGCTCTGAACGCAATCGAGCGTCGTGCCCGAAGGCTCATTAGGTGACGACGCTCTGGCAAATACCAAGTTACAGAGCCTTAAACTTCGTCGCAGTGTGGCCTGTCTTTCGGTATTCTATAGGTTACATTTTGGAGTGTGCCCAGGAATTACACGATTTGATTCCCATATCCCCCTTCCATCAACGGACTATCAGACGTGGTGAGGGCCTTAATTCTTATGTAGTAGACATACCACGCTCTCGCACGAAGCGTTTTGATTCCTCTTTCATGATGCGAACTGCTAAGGAATGGAACTCCCTACCGGCTTGGGTATTTCCGGACAAGTATAATTTGGATCTTTTTAAAGGAAGAGTGAATAGGCATCTTGTGGGTAAGCACGCTCCACCTTAGGCGTCATCATCATTTACCATCAGGTGAGATTGAGGTCAAGCGCAAACCCATTAATAATAAAAAAAAATGTGCGGTCGACCGTTATACAACGTATTCAACATGCAGTGGAAACATTTTGCATCGACGGTCGATTACTATACAGTTTACAGGCTTAGATTCCGATCACATAAAACTCACGAACTTTGTTTGAAGTTCCTACTTTGAGAGCTTTCCTAGTGAAGCATTCAATCTAGTTAGTCCTTTGTTGTTTCATCTGCTAGCTAGATAAATGCTATAAAATGATGGAGTATTAGGGCGTTTTCGCACTTATCCGTATCCGATTCTTATTCAATTCGTATTCGTTTTTGATCCGGGTTAACCATCTTAGTAATTGTATGGACGTTTGCGCACTAATACGTAAACGGTACGTTTGTTTATGTTTTATGTTTTAATAGAACATAATTGCTGTTCTATAGTTCAATTTTCAAACACTTTTGCCATTTTTTTTGTTACAATAATATTTTAATCATCTTCTAATAATTAAAGACTTTAACTCCACGTGTCTGTACATTGAATATATTTGCAAAAAATAAGTAATAGCACACATGAAGATCATTTTTGGAATTTCTGTCTGTTAGTTTCTGCACTCATCACGTACTAACTACTGAACCAATTTTGTCACAGAAACATAGGGCTTAACTTGGAGTAACATTTAATCTTCATTTCATCGCAATCGGCTCACTCAGTCAAAAGTTATGTGATTTTTTTAGTTTTTAAAAACTCTCATGCATTACATTAGTATACAACAAAGTAGTGTAATGCTCGGCGGAATTCAAAATGTGATGACTTAACACTACATTTGGAGCGAGGGTAAAAGGTGGCGGTGACAGTTGGAACGAGAGCGGAAAATAAAAAAAATACAACAATAAGCTAGTTATCAATAATATTTATTAACAACAACAATGTGACTTAATTATAAAAATATTCTTATCAAAACAATAATAATTAAACTAATAGTGGCGAATGGGTATATTTTTGCTGGAAAATCTAGTATTGAAAAAATCCAAAAGACGTATGGTGAAATCACAACGCTCCGAGAATATATAAGTGTCGGCTCCGTAGTCATTCAAAATATTATTTAATTTTGTGAAGCAATCTGCAACGTAATTTAAAGCTGTTTTCCTTTCGTTGTCTCTTATATTTACATCAGCACCATTATTTAACAAACATTCAATTATGTCTAAACTTGTTTCGTATTCCCTTAATTCTCTATCGTATTTACCATCGTTTGGAAACCTCAGTTCATATAAATCATGCTTAAACTCTATAGCGTAATGTAATGCAGTTTTGCCTGTATTATCTTGCATGTTTATATTTATATTTTTATTTAGCAGTAGTATAACTTTGTCTAAATTTCCCATTATACAGTTATACCCCACATCTAATACAGCGGCGTGCAAAGCACTTTTACCGTCAGTATTTATTGTATCTATATCTATTATTTTACATAAGTAGCTAATAGTATCGTTGTCGAATTCGTCACAAGTCAGTATGATAAACTTAGAGTTATTGTGCATTTCTTGTATTAAGTATTTTATAGCATGACTATGGTGTTCACGATTAGAGCTTAGTGAATCTTTTATTATTCTGTAAACTAATACCCATTTTCTATCTTTGAAAAACTTGTCAAATAGTGAATTACCTTCTTTATCTTTACCAACATAAGGACTGGCACCCTTTTCAATTAGGTCAAAAAATTCTTCGGTTTCATTTATATAGTGTAAAACTGTATGACCAGATTTATCAACTATATTAAGATCGGGTGTGGCTTTTAGCAAATACGTTATCATGCTCTCGTAGTTTAGTTCAAATGCAAGCATAAATGGAGTCTTTCCGTTCATATCCTGCAGGTCAATGACATCACGTAAAATATCGATATTGAAATCGTCATTTTCATTTAATATTTTTGTGCCTATACTTGCCACAGCATAGTGTAATGGTGACCATTTAAAAAGTGTATCTTGAATCAAAAGATCGCTTTTATTTCTTTTAAAAAATGTAAGACATTGTTTCCATTTATGTAAACAACATGCCAAGTGCAGAGGTGTCCTGCCAAAAGAGTCACGAATTAGTTTTTTTTCTTTATTTTTTAATACACTACAATCCCCATTCATAACGGCTGTAAGTTCATCAATGTCTGATTTATTGCCAGCCTTAGTAAGCAATTTATAATTTAGAAAGTTTATTAAAGGTTGATATTTTGCATCGTTTCTTAACCAAATTTTATACAAAAAATTTACAGCGGATGTACGACAGCAACTGTATCTCTTATCATTTGGGTCTACCATGCAGGCCAGAAGATCAGCAGCAAAATATTCGGCATAAGTGCGATGAACGAATTGAGGCTTACCCTTATTAACACGCAAAATTAGTCCAGTCTTTTCTTTTGCTTCCCTTATAGAGTTTGTCAGACTGCTCACACGATGCATTGTCTCTTTTGATAAAAAGCTTTCTAGATCTTTTGATTTAAATAGTTCTAATAGGGCCAAGTATCTGTGATTTTCTAAAGTTACCAACTGATGTTCCTCCATCACGTAGTAATGTGTGAGATCTGTTTCCTCAAAGTTTTTATAAATAAAGCTTAACTTTATACTTAAAAACTTATCATATAGACTAAACAAGTTGAAGTTTTGTACCAATTTTGAAAAGTTTTTTTTATAATCATTTGAATTATAAAATTGTATGAATTCATGTTCATACGTTGTCGCAATCATTTCAATATGCAGTGGAATACTTATAAAGTTACGTTTATTTTCTTCATTCAGCACTATGTGCTGAGAAACTAAATTTAAAAACTTTCTGACGTAATATGCAACACAAGCCTCATTGGTTGCAGTTACTAATCTGGTTGTCCAGAATTTAGTGAACATTTTTATTTGATCTTTCGTACGTAGAGGAGCAAGTTTGTATGCAAATATACCGAATCTATTTTCCAATTCAAACTGAATATTATACGGACGAGTGGTCAGCCATATTTTATAAAGTCTAGTGCGTTTTAAAGCATCTATTAAATCCAAAACTACGTTACTGAACCGAGGACTTATTTCATCAAACCCATCAAGCAGTAGAACCATGTTTCCGCAGTTATAAATACGAATAAGTAACTGCATTTCTAAAAAATCTGCTTCTATTAAACTTATAGCCTCATCAACGTTCAAAGAAATTGCATCCATAGATTCAAAAGACACAAATTTATGCATTTCGTGTTTTCCTCCGTAAATATCTCTAAGACATTCAGGTTTAACAGCCCTGCAAAGAAATTTCAAAACATCTTTTTCATTGTCCGCATGTAATTTGGCAAACTCTTTCAAATGTGTTATTAAATCAACTTTAACAAACCATAATATGGCATTATTCTCTCGTGCAAGTTCTTGCTTTGCTAAATGAGTTAGTAAAACAGATTTACCCATACCAGGAGCAGCGGCAATTATCACTAGTTTTTCTGGTAAAGCCATTACTGTTTCGGGTTTGCACTTGTACTCTTCATTACAGTATTGGCGCACCTTTGATATCTTCCCCTGGGACTGTCGGCAATAGAGTAATCTCGACTGATACATATGATGAATTATTTTATCGCCATAATGTTCAAGTAACATATTTAAATCAGAATCCTCTATAGAAACCAAAATTATGATTTCATATGGTTTGAGGTTGGTGTTTGTGACCTGACTAATTGGTAAACAAGTGATTAAATCTGTCTTGTCAATTTTGGTATCTGCATGCTCAAAGTCATCTGTCTCTGAAGGAGTTCCATTGGCGTTTTGCAAAAATAGGTTATTGCACTGTTTAAGTCGTTCAATGAATTTATCGTTGTATCCTCTGTCCATCGCCAGATCTACATCATGAAACAACACTACAACTCGACTCAGTTTATGTAACTGTCTGTTAGATACTATTTTCTGTGGTATTATATGCGACAGTGTATTGTTTAAATCCTTGTAACCACAAAATTCCAGCTCAGATATAACAAGATCCAAACTATCTCGACAAGAATTATGGGAATTGATATATTTAGTCGTAACAACATTTTGTATAAACCAATGTATATTCCGACTTTTATAGCGCTCACACAGCTTCTTGAATTCGCTTTCGTCATCGGAAATTAAAACTATATCTTCAGTGAAATCGAGTTCAGATTCATTTATCTGACTGTTAGAGGTAATATAGAAATCATGCCCAGAGTTTGCTAGAGAATCTATAAAAAATACATATCGCTGTAGTGTTCTTTCAACAAAGTAATCCTTAACTTTTTCATATTTATAATCAATAAATGGTTTTCCAATTTCTATTTTTCCATTAAGAATCAGTTCCGACAATATTTGTCCATGTACCAAGTCTTTATTTTCATTTATTACAGTACTTAAACCGAATTTCTTGCCTTGAAATATCACTTTACTTTGATTGCACAGCTTTTTCTGTGATTCTAAATTAAGACTACAGAAACCATTATCATTATCTTCCAATATGAGGCACTTATTATCATTAAACTCAAGTTCCTTAAATAAGAGGCGCAACAAATTATTAGCATTCTTCTTTGATTTGTAAGCAATATTTAAAATAATACGCTTACTTCGATCTTGTTTAAGAATTTCAATAATTCTCTTTAACACTTCACCTGCTTTGTTAAGTTCCGTTATATCATCAACAACTAAGTAGTTGTATGCCTCGGACCGAAGAGCATCTAAAGGGCAAGTTGCGGTACCAACTAGACTTTGTAAAGTTTTTAAATCAAAGAACAAATCCGAATCTACTTTGGCATTCGTGTTAGCTTGTGTTATTTTCATTGAACTCAACAATTTATTTTTGTGGTATATAATTAACACTTGTTTCATTTCATCTTTCAAAAACTTTCGAAGTGATTCAATGACTTTAACATTATCTTTAAAATAATAACCATTATCAATTTTTGATTTAAATGCTAATGTAACCCCGACTAACCCCAAGCGTGCTAAATTTTGCTTTAAACATTTGAACAGTTGTTCACTATCTTCGAATCTCAAAAAATGCCCCTTTCTATCTTTAACCCAGTCAAGTATAGTTTCAAGTAGCTTGCTAGCTATAAATTCACCATTTACAAAATTCATTTCTTTACCGATTTCATCAGTAATAATATATTGCAACTCCATATCGTTGGGCTGATTAACTGCGAGCACCAATTTGTCAAGAAAATCATCAATTTCTCCACTAGTTACATCCAATGATAGTGCACCTTTTGTATCCAATGTAAAGGTATCAGGTATTTTGAATTTTATTTTGTCTACAATATCATGTATTTTCTCTTTTGATTTACCCTTTTTAATATAAAGTATAAATAGTTTTCTGAAATTATTCAGTGCCTCATCACCATCGCATGAATCTTGCAGAATATCATCTCGAAATTTAATAAATCTTCCATTATTATCCGTCTCTATTTTGAAAACTTTTTCTAATAACCAACCGCGATAACATTTGAACATTTCGTCTTTAGGTAGAGTTTTTTCTTTGTTTAAAACAATCTTAGCGAGATTAGCTGCCAATTTTTCACAATGAGTATTTTTGAACACAGATTGTAACTTTGTATAAAAGGATGTGCCTTTTGAAAATTTGTACCGTTTCGACTTAGGAAAGTTATTAAAATCTAGAATGTTGTCTTCTGTATTATTTATTTCAACAGCTGGCACTTCGTTTTCACCGTCTGCTTTGAGAACTTCATCATCCAGGTCAATATTGGTGCAAAGAATGAAGTCTTTTAATTCACCTTTAAACATTTCGCTGTGCTTGATTTTACGGTAAGACACAAAGTATTTGAGTAAACTGAAATCATCATTACTCTTTTCCTTTGTTTTTCGTTCATTGGGTGAATCATCTTTATTTTCTTTGAGTAAATCATAAAACCTAATCTTCTTGCTTGAATCTTGTTTATGCTTTGCTTGTAAAAAACGGTACACCTTCCCATTTTGATTGTGATTGTCATATGAAAATACTAAGTCATCAAACTTGTCCGCTTCATCCACCTCAGTGGCCAAAAGAAATTTATATCCATGTTTCATACCACGATTTAAGAAAAGCATTAATAGTTTGATTTGGTAAATAGTTCCATGAAGACTAGTTTTGATTCCAGACGCTGTGTGCTCTGGTCCACTGGCAATTGATTCATTTCTCCTGATGGTCTCCTCTTTGCTTCTGTCAGTTGCAGAGTTCGAAGGACCAGCTATCTCTTCGGTCTGTAGTTGCTCCATTATGAATCAATGAAAACTAACCTTCTATATCTGAAGCAGCATCAGACAGCGACAAGTATCTGAAATAAAATTAAATATTATTATTCAAACTTTACGTCACACCAGGGCAAATAGATAGACTTGCCGATGTAACTAATAATTTATTAATTTTTATGAATGTAATATTAGGACAACATCAGGATTTGATTAAGTTATTACTATTATTATTTTACGCTTTTTGCTGAATTAATTGTGAATTAATAATACAAAATATTCGTTGGGCCTGATCTAAAGCCTTTGATACTTCACATCAGGATGAGTAACTTGTGGGGAGAGGAGGGGCGATTTATCAGTAAAATAAGTTGAGCAAATTAGAATTTATACCACAAAATACGGGAAAATCTATACTTATAATGGCAGGGGTCATGACCCCTACGACTCCCAACCCGCCCTCGAACCTCTACTATATCCTAAAAAGTTTTCATTTGTCACTTACTAATTGGGTATTTCCGGTTGGATATATTTCATTACATAATATGAATTATCTCATCCTATACTATGATTTTCTCCTGTACAATTGCAATTTAACAGGATTAGACAATGCAAGCCATGTGGTTCTCGGTTTAGAATAGAACTACCGCCAATTTTGTCGTTGGTATTTTTTTGCAAATATCTTCAATGTACAGACACGCGATATTTACGATTTTATTTATTAGATAACAAATCTAATAAATAAAATCGTAAACATCGCGTGTCTGTATATTGAAGATATTTGCAAAAAAATATTTGGGGGTCTAAGGATAAGTAATAGAACACATTTCAATCATTTTTGGAATTTTTGTCTGTTTATCTGTTTGTCTGTGAGTTTGTGCACGCATCACTTAAAAACTACTGAACGGATTTTGATGGAATTTTCACAAAAATATGGGGCGTAACTTAACTGAACATTTAGTCTTTATTTCATCGCAATCGGCTAACTCAATCAAAAGTTATAGACATTTTTAGTTTTCAAATACGTTAGTTGGTAAGGTTGGTATGCAATATATTGCACATAATATTATTTCCGTACTTTTCAGATTGCGATGAGTTTGGATTACATTTGGAGCTGCGAGTGGGAATTGGAGTGGGAGTGAGCGGGGGCGTGGGCTCGGGCTTGGGCGTGGACTCGGACGTGGGCGTGGGAAAAGGGGAGTGGGTGTGGGAGCGGAAGCGGGAGCGGGAGGGGAGCGGGAGCGGGAGTGAGAGCGGGAGCGGGAGCGGGAGCGAGAGTGGGGGCGGGACCGGAAGCGGGAGCTGGAGTGGGAATGGGAGCGATTCTGTAGTTCACGCGTGCGGAGCCGCGGGCACAGCTAGTATCATAATATAATAATAACATTGACCGAAAAAGTACAATTTGTAGAATACTTAAAGACACAGCAGAACAGTGAAAATTTAATTAATAAAGAAAATATTTAGATGCATTAGTAATCTGATAAGAATAACAAAATAATAGGGAGGATGAATTAAAAGTGTATGAGTTAGAAATAATAATAAAACAATAATAATATACTTGTACAAATAGTACAAAGTTGTCTGTCTGTAGTGCAAGAATCTCTATGTAGTACTAGATGGAGCATTCCAAACAATCGCTCTGTTCCACGCAAGGAGCCACAAATCGTTCACATTCACAATGAACTTGTGCAGTTACTATGCAGAACATTTAAATATTTACTAAATATTGACGCTATTTACCCATAGCGTCAATATTTACTAAATATTGACGATACGGACACTGCACTAGTTTCATTGTGAATGTGAACGATTTGTGGCTCCTTGCGTCGAACAGAGCGATTGTTTGGAACGCTCCATCTAGTAGTACATAGAGATCGTTGCTGTAGTGGGAATAGATCTCACGCACGACCCGAGGCATGAGAGCCCAATGACCAAGTCATTAAGCCAAGGATACGGTCAAACTGATAAGGAATGGAACTCCCTGCCAGCATTCCGGTCTTTTTAAAGGAAGAGTGAATAGGCATCATCTGGGTAAACGATCGTCGTCACTTACCATCAATCAGGTGAGATAGAGGTCAAGCGTAAACACATCAGTAATAAAAAAAACGTTCAAGACACTTCTTTACATTGAACATTATGTTATAAATTATAATAATAAGTTTTCATAGATATATTACCTATTCTTTAAAGACTTCTCAAAGGCCGAACTCGTAACTTGTAATTCGTTAGGATAATCACAGATCTATTTTTTGAAAGTTGCTGTTTTCAGATTCACTGGTTCTTTAGATATCACTTTCATCACTGACTTGTGTATACTTCGACGTTTATTTTAGGAAATCGTTAATGATAAAAACATTGCTATCGTCTGTACGTTTGATAAGCGAGTGTTGATAACGTACGTACGCAGTTCGTTTCAATTTGATATTGAAGGCAAATTGAGTTCATACATTCTACTTTATCACTTCAACGATTTGATATTTGACATTTTGTTCACAGTGCGTTGCTGAGGCATGTTTAAAATAGTGTCGCTATTTTTTTCATTAAAACATGTGATATCCTTTTTTTTAGTTTTAATGGTTTCGTCACTTAAATGAAGCACATGTTTTATTCAGTAAAGATTTTTAAGAAAGGCTTTTTGCTTTATGTTTAAGGTGCAATAATTCTGCAATATTTATATATTATTGATCAGTTTGCTTCAAACCACTTTTTTGTTGATATTGTTTCTATGCTCTATAAAAAACAACACATATCGTCCCTCGCATGACTAAGTGTCGTAAGCTTCAAGCAAATGATGCAAGGCAAGGCATTTTCGGGTTTATACTTCACATTCTATTGTCTTGGAAGATACGATACTTGTTCATTGTCAATAAATCCATTACCCAATTTATCCATTATCCAACAATATAAAGTCCGTGTTTGTAACTCGTTTAGACAAAAAAATATAGTTACGACAATTAGTTATGCGAGGGACGATATTTACATACGCACAACACAAGGTTATTAAAACAACACAACAAAACAAAGGAAGATACATACACTTTTGGCTTCTAAAACTAAATGTAATTATGGCACAGGCAAACATTTACAATTCAATATTGAACATTTGAACATATTTACATAAATAGACAATGGACCTAAAATATAAATAGAATATTTAATGATACCATTTTGACATTTATCTGTCGCTAATGCAGTACAAATGCGTCGGTAAAACTTTGGTATAAGCGTTAACTATAATGCTTACAATTTACGTTAGAGGGCGCTGTGCACCATTGATAACAATATTGATTTTACTATGTAAAGAATTAGATGGCGCTTATGCTGCGAAAAGCCTAATCAAAACTGTGCAGCTCTAGTGCTGTTACAGATGTCGATAAAATTTCAAAATAAATCTTTTAATCCTACTAATATATATATTATAATTTAAATTTCCTAATCAGCGCAACCTACAATTTCTCTGGTATAATATTTTCTTCCCAAAGGTTGTCTGGAAGAAATCGCTTAAAGCGATAAGACCGCCTAAATTGTACTATTTGTAATTTCTATAACGTGTAACTGTATTTGTTTGTGCAATAAAGTGTATTGTATTGTGTTGTGTTGTACTTTTATTATAAATGCGAAGGTTTTGATTTTTTTTATGTTTGGATATTTGGATGTTTGTTACTTGTTAAGGTATCAACGTTGGCGGAAAGTAAAGACTTTTACATGTTGATAATGTATAATAAGAATAAATATAATCTAATGAGAAATTACAATATATATATACTAAATAATAATGTCTACTCAGGAGACTTAAACTGACCGACATCACGTATACACGGAAAACATCCTAATTATTCTTGCTGACCGTTCTCCGTGTCATCTGCAGGTTGTTGTAGAAATGTCGGTACATTGCTCAATCACGCTTCAACCACTGCACGGATGAGGATAAAACTTGGCACACATATAGGTTAGGTCCTGGAATAGGACATAGGATAGTTTTTATAGCGAAAAATGTCTCATTTTTACGGGAAATTCATAATAATTTGTAATGTTAAGTTGACTACGCGGACGAAGTCGCGGGCAACATCTAGTTATAAATTAATTTATCGCAAAAGTTTTCAACTGTTCATCAGTGAGAAGATCATCGTCAGCCTATATACGTCTACTGCTGATCATGAGCCTCCCCAATGGAATGCCTCTTTTGGTGGGCTGTCCATTGGGGGATTTACTATAATCACCACGCTTGCAGGCGGATTGGTGATCGCAGTAATATCTTAATATGCACAGGATAACGCTGCTGCCTATCCCTGGTGCAATATCTTAGTCTCCTTGATGACATCCACGGGAAGATTTGGGGTGGCCCTATTCTAAGCCGAGAATCACACGGCATTGAGAAGTAACTTTTCATCAAAGGGATATTTATGTTTTTAAATATAAATATGGAATATGTTGAAACTTTTTTTATCCCATGCTGAATTTAATCCAATCATTGCACATGCACTTAGTATTGTGTCATATGTTTTAGTCTAAAAACAAAATACTGTAGTGCTATTCTCAAAAATACAAACTCACGTGCGAGTCTCACTCAAGTGACTTCACTCACTTCAAAACCTAATCCATTGGCATTCTGTAAACATTCCAGAGCACTGTCGACGTGAAGTGAGTTCTTTGTTTACTTCACGCTGATAGTGCTCTGGAATGTTTGCAGAATTACCAATGGATTAGGTTTCAAAGTGAGTGAAGTCACTTGAGTGAGACTCGCACGTGAGTTTGTATTTTAGAGAATTGCACTAGACTTTGACTGGTCGGTAGACAAGAAGTTTGCAATCCACAAGATATATTCAGATGAGGACCAAATTACATCTACAATTCATCTAATTACAGATACATCGCCTCTGCCTACCCCTCTGGGACCAAGGCGTGAGCATTACGTCTGTATGTATGTATGTATGTATGTATGTATGTATGTATGTATGTATGTATGTATGTATGTATGTATGTATGTATGTATGTATGTATGTATGTATGTATGTATGTATGTATGTATGTATGTATGTATGTATGTATGTATGTATGTATGTATGTATGTATGTATGTATGTATGTATGTATGTATGTATGTATGTATGTATGTATGTATGTATGTATGTATGTATGTATGTAGTACCAGATTGTACGCAGTTGTCTGTCTAAAATAAAAATTTAACCCCTGCTGTTTCAGACAGCTTCTCAAACTCCTAAGTCATCATTAAAAATCTAACAGAAATATTAGTCTAAGTAATAATAAATGCAAAAAATAATATAAAATAGCTACGCTAGTAAATTCAAGAGTAACTTAGTTAAACTTGTTATCGATGTCGATACTGTTATAACTGCACTGGACATCTGTATTCAGCGTACAACATGCATACAGTTCACTCGAGCATTTGATCGGTGGCGGTCTGTCTTCGGGCTCTTCCCATTACGAATTCCCATTGAAAATATAATATTCAAATTGAAATAAATAAATAATTATAATTTCCTTCAAACGGAATTTTTATTGTTGGATTTTTACTTTTTCAAGCCTTTATGGGTTTAATTTTAAATATGGTGGTCAACTAAGGGGCATTTTGTGCTGGTTGCTGTATGTTAGTTAAAATACCTAATCATTTTATGATCATTTGATTTTCTCCCGCTCACGCTCACGCTCCCGCTCCAACTCAGGGTCACGCTCCCGCTCCCGCTCAGGTTTTGCGCTCCCGCTCCCGCTCAGTCTCCCGCTCCCGCTCAGTCTCCTGCTCCCGCTCAGTTTTCCGCTCCCGCTCAGGCTCCCGCTCTCGCTCAGGCTCCTGCTCCTGTTCCCGCTCCTGCGCCCACGCTCACGCCCTCGCCTAAGCCCACTTCAGCGCCCATTCCCACGCCCACGCCCACGCTCACGCCCACCGCAGCAAAAATGTAGACCTGTAGAATAATTTAGTTTACTTTTACGTCTTAAATTTTTTTTGTTATTTATTATTATTAATTTTTAAGACGTAAAAGTGAACTAAATTATTCTAATCTAAGTCATCACAATCAGATTTGCACCGAACATTAAAATTATACTTCTTTGTTATATAGCATTTCTACTAATGTATTTGAAAACTACAAATTCCTATAACTTTTGAATGAGCAAGCCGATTGCGATGAAATAAAGACTATATGTGACTCCAAATTAAGCCCTATGTTTATGTGAAAAGTCCATAAAAACCAGGTCAGTAGTATTTACGTGATGCGTGCACAAACTAACAGACAAACAGAAAGACAAAAATTCCAAAAATAATTGAAATGTGTTCTATTATTTATCTATAGACGCCCCAATATTTTTTTTGCAAATATCTTTAATGTACAGATAAGTTTACGTTTTTATTTATTAGAATAGTTTGTTGCAACTCTAAAGAAGAGTACAAATAAGAATGGCCGACATCGATGCAAACCTTACCGCTCGCCGGAGCGTGCAAAGGATCGGGAGCGAAAAATCGACGCTGCTCTCGGAATAGACAAATTGCTCGATTCACGGATAGGAAGGAACCTTTGAATATAATATGAGAACAGTCGGGGAGGTAACCAGGTTTAAACGAATGAGTTTTAAAATTCCGTACTCGAAGCACACCTCGGATATTCCATACAAACGAACAGATATAATTACCTTCAACTAAAATATAGGCTGGAGGCCTTCGTTCTACGGACGAACTGAATTTTTTAAATACTATCCTTCCTATCCTAGTAACATTATAAATGTAAAAGTTTGGATGTTTATTACTCAATCACGCATCAACCACTGGACGGATCGTGATGAAATTTGGCACACATATAGTTTAGGTCCTGGAATAGGACATAGGATAGCTTTTATCCCGAAAAAACTTACCACTACTACGGGAAATACATAATAATTTGCGATGTTAAGTTGTCCGCGAGGACGAAGTCGCGGGCAACAGCTAGTAATACCTAAATCTAATAATTAAATAGGTAAACAGTCAATGCAGTTTATATTATTATCTAGGTTATAGTGTAATGTAATAATTTAATTTGTAATTTTACATTTTTGAACAATTTTTTATGATATTTCAGTAATAAAGAGGCTTTTTTATCTCATCCCCTAAGAAGATAAGATATCTTATCTTACTAATACAGGCGCATAAGTCTATCCGTACACGTGCGTTTGTGCGCCTAAATAATAGTAGGGCTGTTTCAGTGCTGCATCGAGCGAGATCTAGGTAGGTACTAGCTGTGCCCACAGCTCCGATCGCGTGGACTACTTACTCTCAATCCAACTACGACTCTGACTCCAAGTCCACACGTCCACGCCCACGCCCTCGCCCACGTCCACGCCCACGCCCACGCCCACACCCACGCTCACTCCACTCCCACACCATGCTATAGCTCCAAATGTATTCCTAACTCATCGCAATCTGAATTACACCAAACATTATAATACACTTCTTTGTAATATTGCATACCTACCTATTAATCATCATCTTTATCATCATATCAGCCTACGTCCACTGCTGGATATAGGCCTTCCCCAATGAACGCCACCACACCCGGTCCTCCGCCCTCTGCATCCAACTGCTTCCGGCCACCTTCTTCAGAACGTCGGTTCATCTGGCGGCGGGGCGTCCCACCCTGCGATTGCCAATCCGTGGTCTCCACTCCAGAACTCGTCTGCCCGAACGGCCGTCGGTTCTGCGACAGATGTGGCCCGCCCACTGCCAATTCAGCTTGCTAATCGTTTAGGCTATGTCTGCCACCTTAGTTCTCCGTCCGATCTCTTCATTACGAATCATATCCTTCAAACAAACCCGGAGCAAGCCCTCTCCATAGCTCGCTAAGAGACTTGAAACGTGTGGATCGGGTCCATCGTCAGTGTCCATGTTTATAGTCAATATATAGGTATATTTCATTCCAGATTAATAGTCCTATGAAAACAAACGCATTTGCGTCTCGAAAACAAAATACACAATAGATGGTGTTCCTAAGTGGACTGCAAAGTTTACATGGTAATACAAACCTGTTTTTGCTGCTGGTGACCCTTTCATGTATATGTTACCGAGACGTAAATAGCGTTGGTTTTCATAGGACTATTAATCTGGAATGAAATATAGATATATGCCGTGTGGTTTCCGGTAGAGTAGAATAGGACCACTCCAACTCTACCCGTGGATGTCGTACAAGGCGACTAAGGAAATACATTATAAAACATCGGTCGGGCCTCCCCAACCCGTCTGGCCAGCGCGGGGAGTGTAGGCCAAATCCTCCGTCTGTCTCCGGCAGATGAGAGAGGGTTGTGCTCCTGCAGTGGAGACAAGAATAACCTGATGATGATGATGATGATGATGATGATATAGGTAGATATAAATCATGAAAACGATACTCCCCACTCTTTCTCTAGATAGCTACATATTATGCATTATATTCTTACTGTATTAGTTCTATCATTAATGTATTTATTTTATTTATTTTAATTTTATTTTATTAGGAAAGCTAACAGCTATTATCACATAATGTTACAATGTATAATCTATATACATATAATAAAAGAGTAGAAAAAACAAAAGAAAAGCGAATCTGTACATTGAAGTTAAAAAAAAAAATTTCACTGCCCGGACGTTACTGAAGACCAGTAGAGTCCAAAAATATAATTAAAAAATTTCTTATCTGTCTGTATGTATGTATGTATGTACGGGCTAATCTTGGAAACTGCTGAACAGAATTTGACGGCGTTTTCACTGTTTAATAGCTTTGAGTTCGGGCCTCATACTGGTATAAGTCATATCTCAATAAAATGTCAGGATGCTGATATACAAGTTGACCTCTCATTTCATATCATTTGTATGAAAGTGTAGTTCAACATTACTGGTCGTTGCAAGAACTTGACAGAAAGTGACAGAGATGTTTTAAAGCTCATTTATAGGTTTATTTTAGCTGATGTATTTCAGGTATCTCCACAAGTCTCCATACAAAAAGTTCGCTATTCGATAATTAGTGGCCCTGTATTAGACCGGTGATCGTCGACAATATCAATATCGAAGCTGTTCAGGAGTACGTCTGCCTAGGACAGACAATATAGTTGGGTAGGATCAATTTCAAAAGCTGACAGAAGAATCCAGTTAGGGTGGGCAGTATTCGGAAAACTGCGTCAAGTCTTTACGTCACCTATTCCACAATGTTTAAAGACACAAATCTTTAATCAGTGCGTCCTGCCTGTCATGCTTACAGCCCGGAGACGTGGACACTGATGGTGGGCCTGATCCACAAGATTCAAGTGGCTCTGTGAGCTATAGAGAGGGCAATGCTCGGGGTCTCTATGAGGGATATGATTCGTAATGAGGAGAGCCTATGAATAACGAAGGTGACCGACATAGACGAAAGAATTAGTAAGCTGAAATGGCAGGTCCGTATGTCGTAGTACCGAACGGCCGTTGGGGCAGACGGGTTCTAGAGTGGGACGCGACGTCCCACGCGCAGGGTGGGACGCCCTGCCGCCAGGTGTATGGACGACCTGAAGATGGTGGCCGGAAGCGGCTGGATCTGTAGGGCGTTGTGGCATTCATTGGGGAAGGCATGTCCAGCAGTTTGACAGACATTTTGTTGTACAGTTAATTGGATATGCAACATAGGAAGGGAATAGGAGGGGAAGGAAGTCGGATGGAAAAGAATAGAGGGATTAGGGTAAGAGAGGAAAGATGAGGGGGCAGTGGTAAATAAAGGGTGTAGGAAGGGGTGGGTTAAGGGAAGGGGGAGAGGTAGGAGTAGGGCGAGGGAAGGGGTGGGGGAAAGGGTTTTCAACGTTGTGGGAAGGGGATGGAGAAGGAAAGAAAGAAAGGGTATGGAAAGGACAAATTGGAGGGGGGGGGGGGGGAGGAAATATCACCTAATTTGCACAATATTAAAATATAACAAAAAATTATTGATTATATGATAATCTTTTAATTCATGATAAATGTAAATGTCAACTTTATTTAAAAAAAAGCGGCCAAGTGCGAGTCGGACTCGCCCATGAAGGGATCCGTAACAGCAAGTAACATAATATAAAAGTTATTGTAGTTCGTTGTAACTTTGATCGATGTTTTAATAATAGTATTGTGGTTTACGATTTATGACGTATTAAAAAAACTACTTACGAGATTTCTTTCAAACCAATTTTCGGTGGAAGTTTGCATGGCAATGTACATCATATATTTTTTTTAGTTTTATCATTCTCTTACAGGGGGGGGGACTCACACACACACACATTTTACCACTTTGGAAGTGTCTCTCGCGCAAACTATTCAGTTTAGAAAAAAATGATATTAGAAACCTCAATATCATTTTTGAAGATCTATCCACACGTATGGGTTTGATGAAAAAAAATATGTTGAGTTTCAGTTCTTAGTATGGGGAACCCCCAAAATTTAATGTTTTTTTTTCTATTTTTGTGTGAAAATCTTAATGCGGTTCACAGAATACATCCACTTACCAAGTTTCAATAGTAAGTTCTTATAGTTTCGGAATAAAGTGGCTGTGACATACGGACGGACAGACAGACAGACAGACATGACGAATCCATAAGGGTTCCGTTTTTTGCCATTAGGCTACGGAAACCTAAAAAACTGTGGTCCAACGGGCGAAACCGCCGCCGGAACGCTAATTTTTACCCGACTTCAAAAAAGGAGGTTCTCAATTGGATAGTATGTTTTTTTATGTATATTAATATTTTTAATGCATAACCAGATTAATAGATTTCTTTTAGGATTTAGTAACACGTAATACATAAGAATGTGTAATGTTAAGTTGTCCACGCGGACGAAGTCGCGGGCAACAGCTAGTTAAGTAATAAATAAGTACAAAATATATGCCAATAACAAGCTTCCACATATAGGAAGCTGTTAACACTGAAAGGAGTAACAAAAAGAGAAAAAAAAAACAGAATACATGAAAAAACAAAAAACATGAAAACTACAACTAAAGAGTGCTTAGATATTAAACCAAAAATGGCTGAATGTGCGATCGATCAGTTAATAATAAATTGGTTAGAGCTACTTTAATACTATGAGATTTGTTGAAAAATATGTCGATGCGCTTGTTGTCATTTAACATATTAAATAGTTTGCAAGTCCTGGGAATGAAACTATTAGTTCTATAATTAGTGTGACCAAATGGGATGTCAAGTAATAAGTTGCTACGCAGTTTTGTAGCTGGGGTCCTTAGACCAATCTTGCTGAGGAATTCAAATTCAAATTCAAATTCAAATAGTTTATTATAAATTACCAGACACATAGATTTTTACAGTCATCCTTAAAATGGTATGATTACATCAATTGAGTACGATTAAAATATAAAAATTGACAGGACAATGCATATTAGAGCTCCGGTATATACGTTTATACGTTTACTAAGATCTAGTATCTTTCGTTCGAATTCCCCACTCACCCCCACGCGAAAAGAAGCTGGGCCTGCCATCGTGAATTGAATGATGTATACCACAGGGCCTTCAGTGAAGAATATGTATAAACTTTGTTCGAATCGAGTTTCCTTCTCCGGCAAGAAGTATGTGGGTACAAGAGATCGAGCACGGGTTGCAGTCTTGATTGCACAAACGTGGCCAGGGCCGACTTTCAAATCGAGGCGCTATATTGAAGAGGGTCGCCAAATAGACTTGTATATTGACAGGACTTTTTGGGGCAATACTAGTGCTTTCCGGGTCGCTAAATATAAATATCGAAAGTATATTTTACGACAATGAATAATGTGTTTATGTTGATTTCAATTTCACATTTTAGTTTTAAACACTGTACCAAAACGAACGTTTATTGGTAAGAGGGAGGTGGAAGAAATATAGATTACTGAAAAAGAGATGTGGAATGTCCTTAATTATATTACTGTATGAGTTTATACATAAATCAATGACTAACAAATGATGAACGAATTTTTAAATACATAAGATAAGATAACATAAACTCACAAGTTAATTACACTACCACCTTAATTCCGTTCCCTGCTTATGGATTATGTCTTAATTTTTTTTATTCTATTCTATTCTTATAATAATAATAAAATCATTTATTTGCAGGCAGCTTAGCCCATAGACAAATACCTTAGCCTAGAAATGCATGCATTATATAACCTTTTATTAAATACACACACAATTTCAGGGATTTTAGAGTGTTTGCCCCTAAGGGAACGTACCCAAACTACGTGACCCATTTTTGAAAATATTTCCCTCCATCCCCCCTCGGTGACCACCCGTAGTATATACCAAGACCCTCTAGTTTTCACGTATAATTCATAAATATGGTTATAAACCATTTCTTGCAAACAGAAAGTTGAAAAAAAGAAAATTTGGCTCATATTTGTCTTTATTTGCCAAGAGTGCGTGCATACCTATAATTATAAGTGAAAAAAATATTACAAGAAGAAAAAAACTGTAAGTTTCAATCAGCTGACGATATGTACGACAGTGTTGCCACCTGTGAGTTTAAAAAGCGCTAAACGCTGCGCGCCTTATTTGAATATAGCTCGAAAAAGCGCGAGATTTCCTATCTGCGCGAGATATATTGACTACGTGACGAAAACCTAAGCCCCCCCTCTCGCTCCTGTGACCAAGCGTGGTATTTTGAACACCCCCCTCCCCCCGAACGGGTAACGTAGTTTGGGTACGTTCCTTAGGAATAATAAGATGTCGATTTCGGTATGCGGCCTCTCAGGGGCGCCATTGGAGCCTCAATCCACCCTGTAGACACGCCGCGAACATTACCGTACGTATGCACTTTGCAGACTGCAGCCTGTATAACAAACTGTATTTGAGTTTATTGACGGAGTTTGAGCGCTTTGAGAGGTTTGGATTTTCAGCGTAAAAGCCAGGCTGGCTTATTCAATCTAATCTTGTTAATAACTGGCTGCAATAAGATTTCTTTAACTGATCCAATGGTGGCCGGAAGCGACTGGATGCGGAGGACCGGATGTGGTGGCGTTCATGACGGAAGGCCTATGTCCAGCAGTGGTCATATTTAAGGGATGATATGATGACGCTATGAAAACTATTTTTGTTTATATAATAAGTATATTATAAAAACTAACAAAGTTTGAGATTAAATTTTTGTATTATAGTCTGGAAGAATTTCTTGGTTTTGGCTAATAATTTTTGAGGCGACTAACATCTTATTAGGCGACTAACTACTTGGTTACAAAAAAAATTACTTGGTAGCGATTAAATATTTTAGCAACAATTATATTATATGAGCTGCAAAAGGCAAGGATCTATAAAAACTAAATTATGGCTGCTACTATAAGATCCTATCCTACTAATATTATAAACGTGAAAGTTTGTAAGTATGGATGGATGTTTGTTACTCTTTCACGTAAAAACTACTGAATGGATTTTAATGAAACTGTAAAATTTTATGGCATATACATCAGAATAGCACATAGGCTACAATTTATAAAGATATTGTGTGAATTGTCCAAAATATCAAGTATTCTGGCGTGAGCTGCCAAAACCGCTAGAGTTACACATATGTAATGTATGATGACAATGTTTATCTTAAATAGTCCTACAAAAAAGCTACTCGAAATACTAAAACTCGAAATACTAGTCGCGGGCACCAGCTAGTAGCAAATATATTAAACAGGGCCAATGAAATATTAGGTGAGGTATTAAAAATACGACTCGGCGACTAATATTAACAGTGGAATATCAAACATTGTATTATTGGCAACTATTGGCTTCGATATAAAAATGCACTTGTTTGTCTTGTGACTGGATGTTATTTATATATTATATTATGTATTTGGTACCTAGTTTGGGATCAGGTGGTGTGTGAAATGTCCCCACATATTTATTATTTATTATTATTATTATTACTGCGATCACCAATCCGCCTGCCAATCGTGGTGATTATGGCAAATCCCCCAATGGACAACCCACCAAAAGTGGCATTCTATTGGGGAGGCTTTTGTTCAGCAGTGGACGTATTTCAGCTGATGATGACATACCAAACAAAACAATATCTAACTCAAGCCTAGACTCAAGTTTATATCTCTGTAATAAGGTGGCAATAACCATATATCTTTGTTTTATCCTGTGTAAGTAGGGCAAAGGAGCTACTATACAGGGCCGTATTAAGTTGATATGAGGCCCAGTTTAATTTGGCATTCTAAACATAAGTGCTGAATTATTTAGTTTGAACATAGATAAAAAATTATGTACCATAAACTGTTTGTTTTTCATTAAATATAAAAGTTACATGTGATATTATTGTTTATCAAACGATTGTCAAATGAAAAGTCAGACAAGTGTTTGCCGTCGCAGTATATTAAAAATAATTCGAAACTGACATAACATCTCCATAAATTAAAAGAGACATACAAAAAAATCTGGGGAAGGGGGAAGGAGGAGGAAGGGACGTCACAACGAGACCTCACAAACCTAAAAACTTGCTCGGGTCGCTCCTGAGCTGAATGAACCTATACTCGTATACAAGAACTCGTATATCGTGTCGATGTGTTTGTGAACGTGTATTAAAGAATACTCCATGTCTGTCGGAAAAAAATTGTCGATATTGACAATGGACGTGTCAGAATTTATTTCAAGCACTATAAAACTGAGGTCTAAAATTAATCTACTCAGATATTGCCGGGGCCTCCAACCGAGGCCACAAAATTCCTTACCCGGCACTGGTCAATAGATAATTTTTGTTTAGGGATCACTGTTTCGAGACCCTCCAAACTGCTAAGCTTGATAAGTAAACGCAATAAAGCCAAGAGTGTTGCTTGTTTGTTCTAAGGGTTCTGTACAAATAAAAGAGTAAAAGACTATACTTAAATTGGTTAAAGTTTTGAAATATGCTACCAGCTATCAATGAAATAATAATAATAAAAAAGTGTTTTATGTATTAGAGTATGGCCAAATGAACCTACCGCGATAAGTACCTACAAGTGTCTCACGCCCCGCCCGTTCGGAGTAATAATAACGCTAAGTCGAGTTCCTTAGACACTTTTTTGCGCGCTGCGCGGCACATCCGCCTCCGCCCGCCGACCGCACATCGCGCGCTGTCTACGGAGTAAAAACAACGCTAAGTCGAACTCCTTAAACAAATTTTTGCGTGTATTGTGTGACAGCAAGTCATTCAATGTGTGGGTATTTTCCTTATACTAGGGAGTGAAGCATCTGTTCTTCTTCATCTGTGTCGATCCCTCACTGCTGAGTATCGTGCCGTATAAAGTGCTCCTCCACGCATAGCGGTCATTGGCCACCAGCACCGCTTCATACTTGCCGTGTGGTTTCCGTTAGAGTAGAATAGGACCACTCCAACTCTTCCCGTGGATGTCGTACAAGGCGACTGAGGGAATACATTACAAAACATCAATCAGGCCTCCCCAACCCGTCTGGCCAGCGCGGGGAGTGTAGGCCAAATCCTCCGTCTGTCTCCGGCAGATGAGAGAGGGTTGTGCTCCTGCAGTGGAGACAAAAATAACCTGATGATGATGATGATGACTGCTTCATATAAAGGTCCGCCAGCCACCCTCCTCATCGGGTTTGACTACCTCGTCGGAGCTTGTCCTCTGGCACGCCTGCCCTTCAATTGTCCCAGGATGATGTTACGTGTAACTTTTAATTAATATGTGCCTTGATCTTTAAAAAAAAACGTTATTCGAGACCAATCAACGAATGAGTGAATCCTATCCTACTAATATTATAAACGCGAAAGTTTGTAAGTATGGATGGATGTTTGTTACTCTTTCACGTAAAAACTACTGAATGGATTTTAATGAAACTTTACAATAAAATAGCTTATACATCAGAATAACACATAGGCTACAATACACATAGGTTACAATTTTAATGTCATAATGTTAGTTCTTTTCTACGCCACGCTAATATAAGCTACTCGAAATACTAATCCTGCGCAGACGAAGTCGCGGGCACCAGCTAGTAATAAACATACCATTCACTCATTCATTTATTTGTCTCTTATTTCATACACCCATTTATTCGAATGCTTGTTTATACATTCACTCATTTACGGTTTTAAGATCTCGTACAATTTTCATAACAGAAAAGCATCTTTCTTCTTTTGTTTTCGGATATTTCAACACCGAATTCCGGGGATTCCAGATCAAAAGGACGGTGAGGGACCGGAACTTGCTCACTGCCGGGTGTTTGTGAGCCGTTCCTCGGACGACAGTTCATTTATTATTATTAAATTAATATTAAGGAAGGATTCTAGGAAGGCTTTAAAGGAATTTATTTGGAAGGCATAGTAAAATAAAATATTAAAGTATTTTATATTCCACTTTTATAGGCGAAAAACTTAACATACGGAACTCCATGTTATTGGGTACAGTTTGTAACCAATGAGCAAATGGTATTATGTAATATAATATGATAAATATTACATTTCCTTTTTTTGCGTAAAATACAATTAATAAATGTTACAAATAACAGTTACATGGAAAAACTTAGCATCGGATACTAAACAACTTTTGGTAGACGAATTTTGATAAATAAAAAGAGACTACATACAAACCGTTTTGCACAATGACCACTTCTGGAAATATACCTTCTCAAAATGACCACTTCTGGAAATGATCACTTCTTTAAATTACACACAACGGATGTAACAAAATATCTGTAATGACGAGTTACATGGGGCACTTAGTATCGGATACTAAACAACTACTAATAGACGAATTTCATAAATTAAAAAGACTTTACATACAAACCACTTCTGGAAATCACCTTGTCTTTACCACTTCTGGAAATGATCACTTCTTGAAATCACCACTTCAGGAAACGACCACTTGTTAAAATGACAATTACTTGACTGGTCACTTCTTGAAATTACCACTTCTTAAAATGACCACTTCAAACTAGATCTGGTCTTAAGTAGCAACTGGAAAATAATACCCTGTAAAAGAACCACTACAAAACTAGCGGTTGCAGCATCTCTTCTATTTCAAGAAAATATATTTTGACCATTAGACAATTAATTTTTTCCTAAGGTACCCTAAACAAGAGACACGCCAAGGAGAAAATACAAAGATTTTACGTGACCAAAATGCAATACGCTGTGTTCTAGGAAGTAGAACGTGACGTGTGTTCCGGATTACAGCGTATGGAGTATAGGCCGGGAGCCAGCAATTGGAAAAGTGGGAAATTAGTTAATGCTTATTGCTGACTGAGTTTCTTTGAAGGATGACCCATCATCAGATTATTTTTGTCTCCACTGCAGGAGCACAACCCTCTCTCATCTGCCGGAAACAGACTGAGGATTTGGCCTACACTCCCCGCGCTGGCCAGACGGGTTGGGGAGGCCTGATTGTAGTTATATAATGTATTCCCTTAGTCGCCTTGTACGACATCCACGGGAAGAGTTGGAGTGGTCCTATTATACTCTACGGGAAACTACACGGCCAGGATGACCCGAAATAACAATAATAATATCTTAACCACGCTCTCGCACGAAGCGTTTTGCTTCTTCTTTCATGATGCGAACTGCTAAGGAATGGAACTCCCTACCAGCTTGGGTATTTCCGGACAAGTACAATTTGGATCTGTTTAAAGGAAGAGTGAATAGGCATCTTGTGGGTAAGCGCGCTCCACCTTAGGCCTCATCATCACTTACTTACGTGAGACTGAGGTCAAGCGCAAACCCATCAACAATAAAAAAAACTTTCTGACCAGAGATCCATGGTCCCCCCCTCCTCCTCCTCCTCGCTCCTCCCCAACCCGTCTGGCCAGCGCGGGGAGTGTAGGCCGAATCCTCCGTCTGTCTCCGGCAGATGATAGAGGGTTGTGCTCCTGCAGTGGAGACAAAATAACCTGATGATGATGATGATGATGATCCATGGTTGTTTGAAAATATACTTGCTATGTTAGTAACGGTTCTTTGTGTTAGTAACTCAATACAACGATTCTTTGAGGGATATGATTCGTAATGAGGAGAGTTCTCGAGTGGAGACCACTACTGGTCAGGCGTAGCGTAGGGTAGGACCCCTGGCTAGGCGGAGCGTAAGGAGGCTGCTAGAGGCTGGATGAGAAGAACAGAAGATCTGGTACAGTGGCGCGCTTTGGGATAGGCCTATGTCCAGCAGTAGACTTTTTAGGCTGATCGAACGAGGAACATAGACATAGCCGAAAGGATTAGCTAGTTGAAATAACAGTGGGCGGACCACATCTGTCGCAGAACCGACGGCCGTTGGGGCAACCCGGATCCCAGAACAGTGCAAGCAGTCTAATACAATTTTATTAAAACTTTAGAGCACGGCTCCTGTACTAAGTATCGTTTCGCGGAAAGTAGAGAAACTAAAATCAGATCTCTCAATAGGTGATGGATGCTTCCTTGTACTAGTTCAATGAAGTACTACATGACTTGGTTTACAATTCAATTCAATTACTTTTTATTGAACAATAAAATACACAGATATCGTAATAAAGTAGCTTACACATGTAAATTTCATTCCAGATTCATAGTCCTATGAAAACCAACGCTATTTACGTCTCGGTAACATATACATGAAAGGGTCACCAGCAGCAAAAACAGGTTTGTATTACCATGTAAACTTTGCAGTCCACTTAGGAACACCATCTATTGTGTATTTTGTTTTCGAGACGCAAATGCGTTTGTTTTCATAGGACTATTAATCTGGAATGAAATATAGGTACATCTAGGAAATACTACAAGAAAGAAAGAAAGAAAAAATATATTAATTTACTAACACAACAAAAACATTATATACACATTCATTATCATGCCGCAAGATGGACCGACGACCTGAAGAAGGTGGCCGGAAGCGGATGGATGCGGAGGGCGGAGGACCGGGTGTAGTGGCGTTCATTGGGGAAGGCCTATATCCAACCGTGGACGTCTAAGGGCTGATATGATGATGATGATTATAAATATTATTAATTAAATTACATTAAATTATTACATATCTTAAAATTAAGGGGTGGACGATGTGAAAGGTCCCCAACTCAGCAAAGTGCTGGACCCAGAAAGTGCAGCGCTGGTCTTCTGCTGGGGCCGGGGCTAGGGTGTCACAGAGTTGTTTGTTTTGTTTTGTGACTGACGGTAAGTGACGAGCGCGCTTACCCAGAAGATGATTCGTATGCGTATATCGCATTTCAGTAAACGTCAATACTGAAATGCGATGCGAATATTACTCTCGAATTCTACGAATTGTGTTGTACAAGCAAAGACGATACTTTCCGGTAGTGCTTAGTAATAAAATCAGAAAACTACATTGAATGTATCTTATAACTAGAACGGACATTGACAAGACTTAGTAAGGTCTGTAAATCGTTCACGGAGCTTATACGCTTCTACAACCAATTACTAGAGGAAATCTTAATATAATGGACCGAAAGTTTAAGACTCACATTAAAAACCAATTTTTTTAGAAAGCCTATTATAAAATGATGATTATTTGAATGACAAAGATGCCTGGTACTAATGTTAATTCAGCTTTGCAAAATCTATATTAATTGTATGCAAACTTGATTTTAAAACACGTGTTGCGTGAAGTTTGTTGCGCCGTTCTTTACAGCGCTAACACCTAGGAAGCGGTAGTCGATAAAAAAAAGACGTTATAAATGTACCAAGTGTACTCATATGCAATAAATGATTTCGACTTTTGATTGGGAAGGCATTGGAGGCCGCTTAAGTCTGTTTGTTCGCTTGTATGGGGTGTGGCTAAAGGGTGATTTCCAACAGATACTTATAAAACGTTTGTAGTATCACCTCTAGTATATTTATCCTACTAATATTATAAACGCGAAAGTTTGTAAGTATGGATGGATGTTTGTTACTCTTTCATGTAAAAACTACTGAATGGATTTTAATGAAACGTTACAATAATATAGCTTATACATCAGAATAACACATAGGCTACAATTTATAAAGATATTGTGTGAATCGTCCAAAATATCAAGTAAGTAGGAAATAATCTACCATCTGCGAGCTATTCTGGCGTGCGCTGCCAAAACCGCTAGAGTTACACATATGTAATGAATGTATGATGGAAATGTTTATCTTAAATAGTCCTACAAAAAAGCTACTCGAAATACTAATCGTGCGCAGACGAAGTCGCGGGCACCAGCTAGTCATGATAACTCAATGCGAGTGCCGCGTGCGTCTCCGCCGAGGCGCCGTTATTACATTTTTCTCACGTTCACACGTCCGCGTATATTCTGTTTCTACTGCCCGAATTACATTCCTCTTGTAGCTATTTAGAATTAAGAGAATATGAACGAGAAAACTGCCTAATTTTACAGGCAGAACCACTTGTTAAAAAGAGAGATAGGCCACTTAAATATGGTCATAGATGTAGACGTCATTACAAGTCATCATCATCATCATCATCATCGGGTTATTTTTGTCTCCACTGCAGGAGCACAAC
This sequence comes from Esperia sulphurella, assembly GCA_947086405.1. Classification (NCBI taxonomy): domain Eukaryota; kingdom Metazoa; phylum Arthropoda; class Insecta; order Lepidoptera; family Oecophoridae; genus Esperia; species Esperia sulphurella. The sequence continues at coordinate 9,994,754 of OX352280.1, read as the reverse complement.
CTTCTCTCATCTGCCGGAGACAGACGGAGGATTTGGCCTACACTCCCCGCGCTGGCCAGACGGGTTGGGGAGGCCTGATTGATGTTTTATAATGTATTCCCTTAGTCGCCTTGTACGACATCCACGGGAAGAGTTGGAATGGTCCTATTCTGCTCTACCGGAAACCACACGGCAATCATTACAAGTAATTTTTCATTATCGATAAGATAAATATTTTTTATTTTTCTTATGTCCATTTGGCGCCAGGCCGTCCCACGCTGAGCGTGGTCTGCGCTACCCAGTCCAGATTTCTCTTCCCAATGGTCATAATTTCGACCGATGCATGTATGCATGCCCACTGTCGCTTCACCTTCCTTACAATTTAGACTATATCGGTGATCTTAGTTCTTCATCTGATCTTCATAATGAGGATATTACTCTCCATAGCTCCCAGCATGCCAGATTGTATTGCATGGGAAGAAAATGCTAATGTATTTGCGTGAGTGAGTAAGTGGGTTTTGTGTGGGAGGGAGTCACTAAATCACTTCAATCTAATCATGAACTATAGTAAAAAATCATACATGACATAGATATTTGGGCTCGATTCTGAAGGCACAATGTTAAAATTTGACAGCACTAAAACTGTTGCTATCCTTGTCATACAGTATTATGAAGATAAAGACGAAACCAATTTTAGCGCTGTCAAATTTTAAATGTGTGCCTTCAGAATCGGGCCCATTATATATATATATTTTTATAGCTTTAATATGTCCTGTATAATTTCTCTGGCGTATTTATAATATTATTGTAGTACATATTACAGCAAAGGTATGTAAAAAAAGTTAATTCTCCTAGTTCAAAACTAAATAAAAATATCTTTCCTCAGAATAACCGACCGGCCTCTTAAGCTAAAACGGCGATAAGCTTATCTCATATACAAAATATAATGTGTGCGACATAATGTAGGATTACGTATCTCTCCCTCACTGCTTATTGCTAATACAAATTATATGATTAGTTAATTGCTGGTTATTTTAAATAAAATACTGGGCTCGATTCTGAACGCACAATGTTAAAATTTGACAGCACTAAAACTGTTGCTATCCTTGTCACACAGTATTATGAAGATAAAGACGAAACCAATTTTAGCGCTGTCAAATTTTAAATGCGTGCTTCAGAATCGAGCCCACTATTTTATTATAACACTTTTCTACCTAATTCAGCGTAATAATAGAATATTTACACAAAATATTTACAAAGAAAATATCTGTCCCAGGTCCTGCGTGGTCGGAAGGGAGCCTGATACACCAGATGCATTGCCCCGCTGTATAGCGAGGCTGAGCCGTTGTGCCAGGTAGAGGCCGGCCTTGGGGTCACGCGAGCCCTCGACGAGGCGCTGCGACAGCTCCCGAAAGAGTGCCTGAGCGCCTGGTCCCCACGGCCTCAAGGTTTCCACCCCAAACGGCCCAAAAATGTATTGCTGGTTACTTTCATTATATCAGCCCTTAGACGACTACAGGCCATAGGCCTTCCCCAACGAACGCCACCACACCGGTCCTCTGCCCTATGGATCCAGCCGCTTCTGGCCACCTTCTTCAGGTCGTCAATCCACCTGCCGTCGGGGCGATCTACGGTCTCCACTCTAGAACTCGTCTGCCCCAACGGCCGCCCAAACGGTACTGCGACAGATGTGGCCCACCCAGTGCCACTTCAGCTTACTAATTCTTTCGGCTACGTCGGTCACCTTCGTTATTCGATGGACCTCCTCATTACGAATCATATCCCTCATAGAGCTAGGGGTAAGCATAGCCTTTTCCATAGCTCGCTGAGGCAGTGAAGAACAGAGTACCGGGTGTGGTGGCGTTCATTGGGGAAGGCCTATGTCCAGCAGTTTGACAGACATTTTGTTGTACAGTAGATATGCAAAATAGGTGTCAATAAAGGAGGAGTATAGGAGGGGAAGGAAGTCGGATGGGAAAGAAGAGAGGAAAGGGGAGGGGCAAGTTGGTAGGAGGTGGGACGTGGTGGGAAGGGAATAAGGAAGGAAAGAACAAAGGGGGTATGGAAAGAGGGAATGGGAGAGGGGAAAGGGAATATCATATGCGATATTTTTTTTATTAAAATAAATCTCATTACTTCTTGCACAATATTAAAATATAAATAATTATGTGATAATCTTTTAATTCATGATAAACATGAAGAATGTCTATTTTATAAAAAAAAACATTAATTCTGTGGTCCAAAGCGGCACGCTAGCACGTGTGGCACGCTAATTTTATGTATGATTTCCGGTAGAGTAGAATAGGACCACTCCAACTCTTCCCGTGGATGTCGTACAAGGCGAATAAGGGAATACATTATAAAACATCAATCAGGCCTCCCCAACCCGTCTGGCCAGCGCGGGGGGTGTAGGCCAAATCATCCGTCTGTCTCCGGCAGATGAGAGAGGGTTGTGCTCCTGCAGTGGAGACAAAAATAACCCGATGATGATGATGATTATGATGAAATATTTTCAATGCATAACCAGATTATAGATTTCTTTTTGCAAAGAAAGTGTATCCATCATCATCAGCCGAAATACTTCCACTACTGAACAGAAACCTCCCCAACAGAACGTAACTTTTGGTGGCTGTCCATTGGGGGATTTGCCATAATCACCACGTGATCGCAGTAATGATCTTATACAGTATAGTAATAACGCTACTGGCCGTTCCTGGTGCAATCCCTTAGTCGCCTTGATGACAACCACGGGAAGCTTGGGGGTGCCTCTATTCTAAGTCGGGAACCACACAGCTACACTAATATTACAAAGAGGAAAGATTTGTATGTTTGTAACTAATAAACACAAAACCACTGGACCGATTTCAAAAATTCTACCACCATTAGAATGCTACATTATCCCCGAGTAACATAGGCTATATTTATTACTATAAAAAATTAGGGATTCCTACTAAAACTTCAATAATGTAACCCAAGGTGTAAAACAAAGAAGTATAATTTTGATGTATGATACTATTCAGATTAAAATAAAATAAATAAATAAATATGTGGGGACATTTCACACACGGCCACCTAATCCCAAACTAGGCAGAGCCTGTAATATGGGTACCAGACAGCTGATATACATACATAAATACATAACATAATATATAAATAACATCCAGTCACAAGTGCTCATCACACGAATGTTTTGCCCTGGGCGGGATTCGAACCCGCGACCCCGAGCTTCGTAGGCAGGTGTACTACCGACTAGACTACGGGGCCGACAAGATTAGATAGATTGCGCTGAGTTTGGACTACATTTGGAGCTGTAGTGTTAACGGGAGCGGATTCTGTAGTCCACACGAGCGGAGCCGCGGGCACAGCTAGTAATATATATAATTGCAATATTGAAGTCGGAGGACAGGGAAATTTCATTTGGCGAAGGTTGCCGCAATGGAAAATGCTTTGTCCCCACTTACTGGCATTCCTTGCATTGCTATGAGACCGTATTTATAGTGTGGGCGTTACTTATTAGTTTTATTACGAGTTTTTATTTCATTTCATTTATTGCCATAATTTTTTTATATATATATATATTATTTATTACAACAATAGTTGTGTAGAATTACATTAGGCCTAAATTAGAATACAATAATAAATGTACATGTCAAATATATAAAAAAAAATCAAAAAGAATTTAAAACTAATTATGTCAAAAATTGAGATCTGTACGGTCAACACTTATTGTAGGTAGTACAAAAGTTTAACATTATAATAAAGTTCCTTACAAATTTACCCATTCGGGTGTAGCAACTTAAAACTAACTATATACTAACATGCAATTCCAATACACACCAACAAAATAATAATAAAAAAAATGTCATTAAGTAACCTACGAGTCTGCCGTGTGGTTTCCGGTAGAGTAGAATAGGACCACTCCAACTCTTTCGGTGGATGTCGTACAAGGCGACTAAGGGAATACATTATAAAACATCAATCAGGCCTCCCTAACCCTTCTGGCCAGCGCGGGGAGTTTAGGCCAAATCCTCCGTCTGTCTCCGGCAGATGAGAGAGGGTACGGCTCCTCCAGTGAAGACAAATAAAAAATAACCTGATGATGAACGTAGTTTAAGTCTTTACTAACACAAACGGATCGTCGTTGTCTTTGAAATAAAATAAATTATTATTATTATACACTTTAAAATATATTTTAATTTTTTTCATATGCAATAAAGTAAGACAAGCATTATTTAAAACTATTCCAAATTTTAAGTCGAGAGCGTTAGAAGTTGCTGAAATAAGCAGCTGTGACCGACGTTAGTACTTAATAACTAAAAGTGATTTAGTCCTCTGGGTGAGTATCGACACTTATTTTAAAAATTCTTTGTTAGATTTAGAATTTTAACTCCTAACTTGGACTATGAATAAGTGTGGTAAGACTCCCAGCCACCAGACGGCGGCATCCAATAACTGCACCCAGCTCGGCGTCACTCACCACAAACACCCTGTATATAGCTAATACATAAATACCTTACATACAATATATCACCACATCCGTTCCACCTCCTTCCTCATCGCTAACGGAACGACCGAAAACAGGCTTTTCCGGTCGTAGGTCCTTTAACGACAGGTTCCACTTCAATTCAATTCAATTACTCTTTATTCCACGTAAAAAAATTTAAAAGATACAATAATAAAGTAACTTACATATGTACATCTAGGCGGTCTTATCGCTAATAGCGACTTATTCCAGAAAACCTTTGGGTAGAGGGTAAGAATAACAGCAAAAGGTAGGTTATGCAGTTAATTAAATGGAAGGAGTGTTTACCAGTAAGAACATACCCATACAAATATACATACATAAATAAATACATACTGAAATATATATTCATACAATCCATATTACATAATATGGAATTGATAACGACTAAGTTAAGTTATTTTAAGTTAAGAAAATTGTCAGTCAGCAAGAAAGTGTTCCTTGACTTGCCGCTTGCTGCTTCCATACTAGTCTACCCCAACGACCATCGGCTCTGGACAGATGTGGCAGATCGACTGCCACTTCGACTTCCTAATCCGTTTGACCTTATTAGTGACCTATGTGTACTATATCATCATCAGGTTATTTTTGTCTCCACTGCAGGAGCACAACCCTCTCTCATCTGCCGGAGACAGACGGAGGATTTGGCCTACACTCCCCGCGCTGGCCAGACGGGTTGACTATATGCATAGCTTTAACCTACTTCTCTACACTAATATTATAAAGAGGAAAGTTTTGTATGTTTGTAACGAATAAACTCAAAAACTACTGGACCATTTCAAAAATTCTTTCACCTTTAGAATGCTGCATTATCCCTGAGTAACATAGAATATTTGGGGTTGGGGTTGGAAGTCTGAGTGGGAATAGAAGTGGGATAGGGAGCGGGAGTGGGAACGGGAGCAGATCCTGAAGTCCACGCGAGCGGAGCCGTGGGCAAAGCTAGTTTATGATATTCTTATCCTCTACCCACATCGCTTTTAGCGTTAAGTCAGTTCAGATGTATAAAAAAACGCATTTGCGTCTCAAACAACCAAATAATTAGTAGTTGGTGTTCCTAAGTGGACCGCAAAGTTTATATGGTAACATGTTTTTACTGCTGGTCACCATTTTATGTACATGTTACCCAGACGCAAATAACGTTGGTTTTCGTATGACTATTGGTTTGTAATCTAATATATATTCTTTATTGCACAAATTTTAAAAGTAAATACGGTTACAAATTTTGTGTACAAAGGCGAGCTTATCTCTAAAAGAGATCTCTTTCAGCCAACCTTACAGGGTGTGAGACAAGGCACTAAGAGCGAGGGGGCAAAAAGCGCATAATATACTACATAATAACTAAATACCGAAATATATATATATATAGTAAATACTTATAATAAATATAATAAACATACATAAATACGTACATATCATATTATACATATATACTCGTATGAGTGAGACAGATAGTGCTCTTTTAGTTTAGTTTTAAAGGATGTCACCGACGTACTGTCTCGAATGAGCGTCGGCATTAAAGGAACAGTAAAGGAATTGAAAAAGAATTTGGTGTTGGATTTGGGATAGGTGATGATACACTAATATAAGAGGAAAAATTTGTATGTTTGTAGCGAATAAATTCAAAAACTACTGGACCGATTCCAAAAAACATTCACCATTAAAATGTTACATTAACCTGAGTAACATAGGCGTATAAAAAATAGGGATCCCTACTAAAATTTCAGTCACACATTACGTGTAAATCCTTCCTACTAATATATAATATTATAAATAAATAATAATTTAAAATAAATAATATATATAATATTATACATGCCTAAGTTTGGATGTTTGTTACTCAATCACGCTTCAACCACTGGACGGATCGTGATGAAAAGTTTTTATCCCGAAAAACCTCCCATTCCTACGGGAAATACATAATAATTTGTGATGTTAAGTTGTCCACGCGAACGAAGTCGCGGGCAACAGCTAGTATGCAATATAACAAAGAAGTAAGTATAGTTATTATGTTCGGTACAATTCATATTGCGATTGGTTTGTACTACAGTTGGAGCGGGAGCGGGAGTGGAATCGGGATAGGGATTGGGATTGAGAGTCTGAGTGGGATAGGGAGCGAGAGTGGGAACGGGAGGGGAGGCTTAACTAGTGAAATCTGTATAGAACACTTTTCAATCGAAAACTTGACGATTTTGATTTTATTGCACTGATACCAGATTGAGCACAATTTATTTTTAGATAGAAGGTCTGAACTCAATCCGAATTCATTACAATTTATTAGACCCCGCGCACAAGCCTCATTTCTCTTTATTAGAAGCTATTTCTCAATTTCTGTATTTCAGTTGCCACATGGCCTCGATTTAGAAAATAAGGTAGAAATTTTTTGTAAGTAGACCTACAAAAAATTGGGTAAATTTTCAGATTTATAAAAAATTCTGTATCATTCAACGATCTCTATGTACTGCTACATGGAGCGTTCCAAACAATCGCTCTGTTCCACGCAACTGCGGCTCCGGGAGCCGCAACACGGTTACATTCAGAATGAAACTTGTGCAGTTACTACTCAGAACATTTAATTATTACTAAATATTGACGCTACGGGTAAATATCGTCAATATTTAGTAAATAATTAAATCTTCTGCGTAGTAACTGTAAAAGTTTCAAATGAATGTGAACGAGTTGTGGCTCCCGGAGCCGCAGTTGCGTGGAACAGAGCGATTGTTTGGAACGTTCCATCTAGTAGTAAATAGAGATCGTTGGTATCATTGTATATTTTACTGAAGTCAAAGTCATACACATCTGCCTATAGTGTCAGGCCTGTTTCACTCCACACTTTAGATATAAAAATATAATTAAATGCTGCTCGGCCCCGATTTCGGGGCCAATCGGTCGAGTGTCGCGAGACCATATGAATAAAGTCCCGCATCGCTCCACAGTTGAACGCATAGGTACCAGCCCTAAGCGAATCTCGTACGAGTGTCAATGTGTATGTGATTGAGCGGTTCAGCATATCATTGACTTTCTTACATGCGCGTAGGATTCAATTTGGCTTGCATTAAATTTTGTAGGTACGTTTTTGAGAATTTGAAATAACTATTTTAAGGAGTGCGTCTTCTGTCTTGTACCATAGAATAATAAGTAGAACTACGGCTTTGGCTTGTCTTATTCTGTACTAGCGTGGTTATTAGCATAGAATCCTATCTTACTAATATTATAAATGAGAAAGTTTGAATGTTTGGATGTTTGTTACTCAATCACGCTTCAACCAATGAACGGATCGTGCTGAAACTTGGCACACGCACAAGTTATTGATTAAAAAAAAATTAACATTACAGATTTTAAATAATCCATTGCGGTACAATCACTTGTTATACTATAGACGAAACAGGCATTCCTCTCTCTAGCATTCCCTTGCATTCCGTCATCAGCCGTCCTATGCCGTCCACGAACACGTCACAGTGTGGTGCCTCGGCGAGCAGGGAGCCGAACAGCTGCAGTGCGCGCGCGAAGGCCGAGTGTCGATAGAGGTTGGTGCGCGAGTGTGGTGCTATGAACAGCGGGTGACTCCGCGCTCTTAAGGCACCACTCGGGCACATACAGTTGTAGTACCCTCTTATAGGAAAGGCCAAAGTCCAGCAGTGGGACTCCAGCATGCTACAGAATAAAGCCTAGCTCTAATAAACGTATACGACGGTAAGTGCTTGTAGAAAAGATTAAGTCAGATGATTTATTACTATGGATTTGCTTAAAGCGTGTGACACACGGTCGTATAGGCAGTTCAGTATTTATATAATTATTCTTTATAGCACATTTTAAAACGAAATACATTATTCTTACTCTTCCAGCCAACCTTATAGCGTGAGACAAGGCAATAAGAGCAAGTGGGAAATATAAGTACATCTATAATAAACATACATAACATATTATACTGAGTAGATTAGATAAAATTCCACCTTAATTCTGCTAATCCAGGTATCTTTTGAAGTAATGGGAAGTCAAGGAGTTAAGTTTCTTATACAAAACTTTGCATCCATTTACAAGCAAACGGCAATGTATTTTGAGCTTATGTTTTTCTTCAGGATTTTAAACTGTATGTCAAAATCTTAAATATTAACCAAGGTTAAATGTTAACCGCAAGAGTGGAATTTCGGAAAATCTCACTCTTGCGGTCGAATGAAATTTCATGCTAAAGAAGTCACGGGCTAGTATTTTAGTGAGAGTTAAAAATTTACAAAATTTCAATTCGATAATATCAAAAAACTACAAAATTGTAAGATTGAAAAAAATATGTTGATGAAATTTTTTTTAATTTCACACCTGTAAATTCTATTTATTAAATTTCTACAATATCCCAATAAATCAGGATTAAATTTACAACAATGTCGATTACAATTTTTGAATTAAATTTTAGTCCTACAACTTAGGCTCACTAAGTCGTATGTATTACAATAGTTTTTAGTGGTAATTACAATTGATTACCGTTGATTTAATATGTTTGATCGATTTTAATCATCGTTATTAATTATTAACCATTAGTCATATCCGTTATAATTCATTTTTAACCACCGATAAAAGTGTTTAAAAAATGACTATGGGCCTATTTCGTTACGAATTTGTTTAAGTTTTATAAAGTTGACATTTTACTCCAGCACGGACTTCAACACTCCCTTGTATCTTTTGATCCATTTAAGTACAAGATCTGTAATTTGTGTACAAAATAGTACGTATTGGGTACTAAACCCTGCCTGACTCAGATTACTGAATTTCAACTTTGTAGTAATTTGACTAGTAGTCTACAAAGTTTTTAAAGATTGCACGGTTCGCTATCCTTCCCATCCGTGAGTGTTTAATGTTAATCACAGTATTCAAACAAACCGTTTTCCTCCGGGAAAAAACTTTGAGTTTTCACGTATCAACGCCCCGAGCATTTGTCTGCGTGATTAATGGAGGAGATAAGAAGTTAGCAGCGGAAAGACGGAGTGACATTCTTTTTTCTCGAGGGGGAATCTCAGAGATACAGTCGCTTAATTCATTAGTTCTTTTATTTTGATTGAGCCTGGAATTCTTTGCAGATGTAATCTATAAAAATAATAGGTACGGTCGATAAAGAAGACGGAACATCTTTGTATGGGGGCTGTTCATACATTTTCAGTTCATACATGTTCAGTCTTTTTGAAAAAATCTCGTTTTCGCCACCACCGATGAAACTTATGTAAATCGATAGAGAAAGTAATAGCAGACAAACATGTCATCATCAGCCTAAATACGTCCGCTGCTGGACATAGGCTTCCCCAATAGAATACCACTTTTGGTTAGATGTCCTTCGGGGGATTTTCCATAATCACCACGCTTGGCAGTCGGATTGGTGATCGAGGTAATGATGTTAACATACACACAGGAGAACGCTGCTGCCCGTCCCTGGTGCAATCCCTTTGTCGCCTTGACGTCACCCACGGGAAAGATAGGAATGGCCCTATTCTAAGCTGGGAACCACACGGCAACATGTAAATAAAAAAATTCACGCTATTATGAGGTAATAAAAACAATTCATTCATTATTCAGCCGTGTGGTTCTCGACTTAAAATAGGGCCACCCCCAGTTCTTCCCTTGGGTGTCGTCAAGGATGGAAAGCAGTGTTCTCCTGTGATCTATCATTACTGCGATCACCAATCCGCCTGCCAAGCATGGTGATAATGGCAAATCCCCCGATGGACAGCCCACCAAAAGTGGCATTCTATTGGGGAGGCTTATGTTCAACAGTGGACGTATGTAGGGTGATGATGAATTTGATTTACTGAAATATTTGTTAATTTATTTACTTTAGTTTGATCTACACGTTGCCGTGTGGTTTCCGGTAGAGTAGAATGGGACCGCTCCAACTCTTCCCGTGGATGTCGTACAAGGCGACTAAGGGAATACATTATAAAACATCAATCAGGCCTCCCCAACCCGTCTGGCCAGCGCGGGGAGTGTAGGACAAATCCTCCGTCTGTCTCCGGCAGATGAGAGAGGGTTGTGCTCCTGCGGTGGACACAAAAATAACCTGATGATGACCGACCCGTTGGCCTAGTGGCGTGGTCATAGGACTAGAGCGCCAGAAGTCGTGGGTTCGATTCCCATCGGGGACAGAGACACAATTTGTAAAAATTGGTCCTTGTCCAGACCAGATGTTATACAATACAATACACTTTATTGCACAAACAAATACAGTTACACGTTATAAAAGTTACAATAGTACAATTTAGGCGGTCTCATCGCTTTAAGCGATTTCTTCCAGACAACCTTTGGGTAGAAAATATTATGCCAGAGAAATTGTAGGTTGCCCTGATTAGGAAATTTAAATGATAAATGGGTACTTATATGTTATATTTGTGAATTGTCTAAACCTTGTTTAATTCCCATATCACTGAAGGAAATACTAGTTTGGGATTTGGCAAGTTTATGTATATGTACATAATAATGTATATATGTAACACTAGCTGTTGCCTGCGACTTCCTCCGCGTGGACAAGATAACATCACAAATTATTATGTATTTCCCGTAGGAATGGGACGTTTTTTCGGGATAAAAACTATTCTATATCCTATTCTCGATGCCAAGTTTCATCCCAATCCGTCCAGTAGTTGAAGCGTGATTGAGTGACAAACATCCAAATACAAACTTTCGCATTTATAATATTGGTGGGATTTGGCCTGTGCCGCAATAGTAGGGATATATTAATATTAGGCTGATAATTTGGTTAATTTTGAGGAGAAAAATGTGAAAATTATTTATAAAGTTAAATTGAAGTAAGAAGTAAAAATAAAGTAGAAATGAAGTGACAGATGGTCGCGACCCATGCCCCTATACAAGTGCATATGAAAGCGAGAGATGCGGGATTGAAACTATTTGGTCGGTTTTAGCCAACGATCTCTATGTACTACCAGATGGAGCTTTCCAAACAATCGCTCTGTGCCACGCAAGTAGCCACAACTCTTTCACATTCACTTTGAAACTTGTGCAGTTACTACGCAGAACATTTAATTATTTACTAAATATTCAATATTTAGTAATAACTAGCTGTGCCCGCGGCTCCGCTCGCGTGAACTACGGATTCCCACTCCCGCTTCCGCTTCCCTCTCGCTCCCGCTTCCGCTTCCCTCCCGCTTCTTCTTGGGCTTCCGTTTCCGCTTCCGCTTCCGCTCCCGCTCCAGTCCCGCTCCAGTCTCGCTCCTGCTCCCGCTCCCACTCCCATTCCAACTCCTACTCGCAGCTCCAAATGTAATCCAAACTCATCACAATCTGAATAGTACGGAAATACTATTATGTGCAATATATTGCACACTAACCTTACTTAACTAATGTATTTGAAAACTAAAAATGTCTATAACTTTTGATTGAGTTAGCCGATTGCGATGAAATAAAGACTAAATGTTAAGTTAAATTAATCCCCATGTTTTGTGAAAAGTCCATCAAAGCCCGATCACTAGTTTTTAAGTGATGCGTGCACAAACTCACAGACAAACAGACAAACGGACAATCAGACAAACAGACAAAAATTTCAAAAATTATCGAAATGTGTTCTGTTGCTTATCCTTAGACCCCCCCATTTTTTTTTTGCAAATATCTTCAATGTACAGATACGCGATGTTACGATTTTATTTATTAGATTAAATGTGTGAAAGAGTTATGGCTACTTGAGAGGAACAGAGCGATTGTTTGGAACGCTCAATTTAGTAGTACATAGAGATCGTTGGTTTTAGCAAAAGCTTTGCACAAAATATATTTGAAGTGCACTCAGTGTTCCAGTAAATGTGCATTGTGTTTATAATGTATCAGCTGATAGCAAAATCCGGGTTTCGTTTAAATATCTCTATTGAACAACAGTTTATACGTCACTTATAAATACTCTATAGTTTTATGTTTATACGTTACTAGCTTTTACCAGCGACTTCGTCCGCGTAGGTTTCGATATTTACACATCTTCATTGTTTTTAACGATTATTTGGTTTCTCGTAGGAATGAGACAATTTTTCGGGACAAAAACTATCCTGTGTCCTATTCCAGTACCTAACTTATGTGTGTGGCAAGTTTCATTCCGATCCGTCCAGTTGTTGAAGCGAGGTTGAGTGGTAACAAACATCCAAACTTTCGCATTTATAATATTTAGGACTATTAGCGATCTATAGTTGGGTTGGATAGGAACAATTTCGATGGAAGCTGACAGAAGAATCCAGGTGGGCTGGGCAGCATTCGGAAAACAGCCTCATGTCTTTACGTCGCCTATTCCACAATGTGTAAAGACAAAAGTCTTTAATCAGTGCGTCCTGCCTGTCATGACTTACGGCGTGGATACGTGGACACTGACGGTGGGCCTGATCCACAAGTTTCAAGTCGCTCAGCGAGCTATGGAGATGATGATAATGTGGATTAGGAACTATTATAGTGTCGTTTATGTACATAAAATCGAATATGATGATAAATTCTATGTAATAAATAAAAACGTAAACTTCGCGTATCCGTACTTAAAGATATTAACAAAAAAATTGGGGGGTATAAGGATAAGTAGCAGAACACATTTCGATCATTTTTGGGATTTTTGTCTGTTTGTCTGTTAGTTTGTGCACGCATCACGTAAAAACTACTAAACGGTTGTTGATGGACTTTTCACAAAAACATGGGGCTTAAATCGGAGTAAAATATAGGCTTTATTTCATCGCAATAGGTTTACTCAATCAAAAGTTATGGACATTTTTAGAGCGGGAGTGGGAACGGAAGTGAGAAGGGCTACAAAATCCGCACGATTCTGTATTCCACGCGAGCGGAGCCGCGGGCACAGCTAGTTTTATGTTAATATGGAGACTCCGGACTTTCTTCCGAGATTCATTAAACAATTTGATCATCATTTTCGACCGCCTTGTTGGCTTAGTATCTTTGTCACTGGACCTGAGCTCCAGGAGGTCGTGGATTTAGACAAGATAACTGAGGACAGACAAGTTTGTTCAATTTGTGCAAATTGGTCCCGGTCTAGATGTTATATTTGTGAATTGTCCTATCCTTGTTTAATTTACATAGCACAGGAGAAAATCCTAGTTTTGGGGTTAGACAAGTGTATGTATCTCCTCATTGCAATTCATAGAACTCGTGGGCATAACCCTCTCCATGGCTCGTTGATGACTTTAAACGTTTGCTCACGTTTCTGCGCCGTAGATCATCAGACGTAGGTAGTGTTAGAACTTCAGCGACGGTTTTTACCACGGTTAAGACTTAGTAAAGTCAGTAAATCGTTCACGGGCAATGTATACGGTTCTACAACAAACTACCAGAGGACATCTTAAATGTGACAGACAGAAAGTTTAAGAATCACATTGAAAACTACTTTGTAAATATTATAAAGTAGATGATTATTTGAATGACAAATATGGTATCATCATCAGCCCAAAAGAGTCCACTGTTAGACATAGGGCTCTCCCAAGGTGCTTCACTGAACCCGATCCTCGGTTCTTCTCATCAACTTAATTTTAATAGATGAGTTGCTCGAAGTTTGTTGCGCCGTTTCTTCTTCACAGCGCTAACACCTAGGAACTGGTAGTCACAAAAAAAAATTGACGTGTATAAATGTACCAAGTACTTCACATTTTTATATTTACAATAGGTTATCAAACTGAAGCGCTACGTCATTAATTGGCGATTTGATAACTCCGGTCACGAGTGTCAAAAATATATTGATAACACTTCCAACTTGACACTTTATCAGACTGTACATATCTACACAGTATTACGCAAATTTTTTGACTATAACGTCTAAATATGTTTGAATAAACTTAATAAACTATTAGGTTTAGTGTTTGAAATCAACTAATTCGCCATCTGCAGTATTCAATTCCAGTTTCATGTTATTAGTGTAATTTTTAGTGCTACGGAATGCAGTGCAAATAGCCGCTCCTTAGGATTTATAATATGTTCTAATTCAAACGAAGTAAGTACAAAATCTAAACACATTGTTTTATTAGTTCCGACGTTCTATTTTCCTAGTAGATCTTCATCCAGTGTCCTTGTCCTTAGTCCTTTATTAAGTACTAAGTGGTTATAGGTATTTATATACTTATTGCTGTGTGGTTTCCGGTAGAGTAGAATAGGACCACTCCAACTCTTCCCGTGGATGTCGTACAAGGCGACTAAGGGAACACATTATAAAACATCAGTCAGGCCTTCCCAACCCGTCTGGCCAGCGCGGGGAGTGTAGGCCAAATCCTCCGCCTGTCTCCGGCAGATGAAAGAGGGTTGTGCTCCTGCAGTGGAGACAAAAATAACCTGATGATGATGATATACTTATTAATTTTAGTACTTGAACTAGAAACACATGTGCCTCTCTGTTTATTCTGTGGGAACAAATAAGTTATTGGTCTTGTTTCTTCATTTGTCAGTGTTGATTAAATCAATTGACTATGCCTGTATAATGTTCTAGCTGTGCCCGCGGCTCCGCTCGCATGGACTACAGAATCCGCTCCCCTTCCCTCTTCTGCTCTCGCTCCCTCCCCCCACTCCCAGTTCCACGCCCACACCCACGCCCACTCCAGCTTCAAAAGTTGTCTAAACTCATAGCAATCTGAATAGTAGCGAACATTATAAATTATACTTCTTTGCTTTATTGCATACTAACCTTACCTACTACTGTTTTTGAAAACTAAAAATATCCATGTCCATGTCCAACTTTTGATTGAGTAAATCGACTGCAATGAAGTAAAGCCTATATATTACTCCGAGTTATGCCAAATGTTTCTGTGAAAACTGCATCACATTTCATTCAGTAGTTTTTACATGATGAGGTAACAAACAAATATACAGACATACAGAAGACAAAAGACAGACAGACAACAATTCTAAAATCAATTATTTTAGCTTCCGATGACCCCATAAAGATCCCTCATACACATTTTTCTACAATATCTCCCATGTACAGACATAGACCAGCTACAGTTTTATTATAGGTATAAATTTGATTTTAGGTGTTGCTGTCAGTTACTATACCAGATTATGATCAAGAAAGTTGATCATCAACCATGGATCAATCACAACCCAAGCAGGAGGCAGGCCAAGCGTATATTACTACAAATAAAGAAGACATATTCATAAAACATGAAACAATCGCCACTGGACCTGAGCACACAGCATCGGGAA
Source organism: Esperia sulphurella (assembly GCA_947086405.1). NCBI lineage: Eukaryota > Metazoa > Arthropoda > Insecta > Lepidoptera > Oecophoridae > Esperia > Esperia sulphurella. Next base: position 9,979,096 of record OX352280.1, on the reverse strand, counting down.
TCAAGACCAGTCTTCACGGAATTATATATCAAATCAAATTACTAATGCTTTTCTTAAATCGTGGCATAAAACATGGTTATGAATTTCTTTTGGCCACCGAGGTAGACGAAGCTGACAGTTTTGACGATTTAGTATTCTCTTACGCCAATGATGATAATAAAGACGGAAAAATATATCGTTTTCTGCAAGCAAAACATAAACAAGAAGAAAGTAAAAAAATCAAGTTTGGCGATTTACTTAAAGAAAGGAAAGATGACTTACCCAACCAAAAGAAAACAAAAGAAAAGAGTGACGATAACTACAATATTCCAAAATATTTCCTTGCTTGTCGCAAAATCAAACAGAGCGAAATGTTCAAAGGCACATTTCAGGACTTTATTATTTGCACTAATATAGACTTGCATGAGGAAGTTATAAAACCAGATAATGATAGTAACAAATTCACAGTTACTGAAATTGATATAACAGGAGATAACATTTTAGGGTTTAAAAACTTTCCTAAGTCTAAACAGTACAAGTTTACAAAAGACTCTGCATTTTACATAAAATTAAAATCAACATTAAAGTATGCCCATTCAGACATGCTTGCAGCTAATCTTGCTAAAATTGTCTTAAACAATGAAAAAACATGGCCTAAAGATGAACTATTCAAGTGTTACCGTGGCTGGTTATTGGATAAAGTATTTAAAATAGAGAAAGACAATAATGGGAGGTTTATTAAATTTCAAGAGAATTTTTTATCAGATTCATGTGAAGATGAAGGGCTGGGAAATTTCAGAAAAGCATTCATTACCTCTATTGAAAAAGGAAAATCAAAACAAAACATACAAGACATTGTACAGAAAACGAAATTCAAAATAGCTGATACTTTTACATTGGACGTTAAAGGTTCTCTACCATTAGATGTTGCTGAAGAAGAGATCGATAGTTTTCTTGATCAACTTGTGCTCGCAGTAAACCAACCTAATGATGTTGAACTGCAAGGTATTATTAGAGATGAGATCGGCGAAGACATGAATTTTGTAAACAGCGAATTTATAGCTAGCAGACTTCTAGAATATGTGTTAGATTGGGTTAAAGAAAGAAAGGGCCGTTTTTTGTCATTTCAAGATGGTCAGCAGTTGTTCAAATATTTGAATCAAAGCTTAGCTCGTCTGGGGTTAGTCGGGGTAACATTAGCATATAAATCTAAAATTGATAAAGGCTATTACTTCAATGATGACGTCCAAGTTATTGAAACAGTGAGACAATTTTTAAAAAACAGAATGAAACAGATTCTTATAATAAATTACAAAACTCAATTGTTGAGCGCGATAAAAATATTACAGGTAAATATAAACACTAAAGTAGATGCAAATTTATTTTGCGATTTGATAACTTTGCAAAGTCTAGTTGGTACCGCGACTTGTCCTTTAAACGCTTTTCAATCCGCGGCGTATGATTACTTAGTTGTTGATAACATATCAGTATTGGGTGAAGCTAAAGAAATGTTCAAGTCGATTATTAAAATACTTAAAGAATGTCCAAAAAAACAGATCATTTTAAATATTTCATACAAGTCAAAGAAAACAGCCAAGGAATTTGTACATAATTTGCTTAAAGAGTTTGGAATTAATGTAAATAAATGCCTAACTGTGTCAGATGCTGAAAATGAATTGTGTGATCTTAACCAAGAATCACAAGAGAAGCTGTTAGATCACAGTAAAGTTTATTTTCAAGGACAGGAAGTTCTATTAAATTTATTGATAAAAAATATTCCAAATTCAATAAGTGAAGAAATATTATCTAAACTAATTTCTAATGAGAAAATAGAAATAGTAAAATTACCAATTGATGAAAAATATGAAAAAGCAAAATCATATTTAATTGAGCGAACATTGCAGCGGAGTGTAATTAAATGGGACTACGAGGATTTATTAATAATACGTGACATTAATTTGAAAGAAACAGTTCTTGAGCCAGATAAAGAAATCATTTTGATTTCTGGAGACGAAAAAGAATTTGAGAGGCTACGTAAGCAACAGGAAACCAGAAACATTCACTGGGCTATAGAGAATGTCACATCTATTTATCACAAGTCGTATTGTCCTCCTCGTGGATACATAGATCTTTTGGAAGGTTATGAGGAATTGAACAGTAGAACTTTGTATAAATTACCACAAGAATCAGTTAACAAAACTCAACAGCTAACGAATTTTCAATTAAGTAAAATTGCAGTTGTATTTTATAAAGATTATATAGAGCTAGATATGGGATATAATGAAAAATTTATTAATCGGCTCAAAAAGTGTAGTGAAAATTTTCTACAGAATTATGATAGTATTCGAAAAGAGATGGGTAATGCTGAACATGTATCTGGAATTATCGAAACAAATTTAATTGCAACATTGCCAATTAATCAGGTCACAAAAACTAATCTTCAGTCTACTGACATCATATTTTTGATTTCTCCTAGTGATAATGATTTTAAAAAGTTGATTGAATATTACGCAGATAAAGAAATTCATCATCTGTATCAGATGAGAGATCTACTCTGGCGGAAATCTTATGGTGACATGTCAAAGTTACGTCATTATATGGGTCGAATGCATAATCATGCACCTGAAGAAATAATGGCTTTACCTGATAAAGTAATAATTATTGCTGCTGAACCTGGCATGGGTAAGTCTACGCTGCTTACTCATTTGGCAATGCAAGTACAAGCGCAGTTGAACAGTGAAATGATGTGGTTTTTGAAAATTGATTTAGTTAGGCATTTAAAGAATTTTTCTGAATTGCAAGCAACTAATAAATCCAATGCTGTCAATTTAGTCTTCAAGGGTTTTGAGGAAATATACGCAGTGAAAGGGAATATCCACGATTTTTTGACCCTAGAATCAAATGATGAACTGTCTTTATGCATTGACGATGACTTATATTTTAAACCATTAGATTTATTACAGGCTCAATTGTTTATCTGTTTTTATAATAACAGTCAACTTGTTGTTTTGCTTGACGGGTTCGATGAGATCAGCCCTCGTTTTAATAGTGTGGTAATAGATTGGATAGACACCCTTAAGTGTACCAGAGTTCGAAAAATATTGGTGAGTACTCGTCCCTACAACATTCAAAGTGATTTAGATAATAGATTTCGTACGTTTTCATATGGAATCACCCCTTTGAACAATAATGAGCAAATTACTATGTTCACTAAATTTTGGGAAACAAGTTTAGAAATTAAAATCGACCAGAAACGTCTTCAAATGTTTCTGGCTAAATTAATGGATGTATTTTCTCAGCAGATCGACTTGAATAAATCAAACAATGTGTCGAATTTTCTTAGCATACCTCTTCATATAACAATGATAACAATAGCTTATGAAAAGGTATTTAAGAAATTTTGTGACACTGATAGCCCCGAAAACTACATTTCAAATTTGATACAAAACTTTAACTTGTGTGACCTCTATGAAAAGTTTTTAAAGGCGAAGCTGAGTCTCATTTATAAAGATCTGAATGAAGGAGATCTTACACATTATTATGCTATGGACAATCATCGAGAAGTTACACTAGAAAATCACAGATATTTGGCTCTATTCGAACTATTTCCAAGAGAAAAATGTCAAAAGTTGATATCTGTTGAGATCTTTAATCGAATTAGTAACTTAATGAAATCAATAAGGGAAGGAAAAGAAAAGACTGGACTAATATTGCGAATTGACAGTAATGGTAATCCTCAATTTGTTTATCGCACTTATGCAGAATACTTTGCAGCAGATTTGTTGGCCTCTATGTTATTGGATCAAAGAGATGAAAATTACTCCTATAATTCCATTAGATCATTCATGTATGACATTTGGTTAAGAATAAATAGGGAAAACCGTGTTTTATTAAACTTTTTAAATTACAAGATAGTTATAAATAGCGGCAATTCAGCGACTAGAAAAGAACTAATAGCTGTTATGAATGGTGATTGGACTGCACTGGAGATGGATAGCTCAAGTGACATTTGTGATTCCTACAATAGGACACCTCTACATTTGGCATTTGGTAGTTTTGAGTGGGAAAGACATAAATGTTTATTAACTAGAAATAAAAAAGACTTTTTAGTTCAAGACAAGCTTTTTGGGTGGTCGCCATTGCATTATGCTGTGGCTAGTATTGGTACGCAAAATTGGATAGACGTTGATGATTACGACTTTGATATTTTGCTAGATAATGAAGTCATCGACTTGCAGGATAATAACGGAAAAACGGCAATAATGTTAGCAGTCGAAATAAATTGCAAAAGCATGATAGTCTTTTTGTTAAAATCAAAACCCGATCTTAATAAAATTGACGAATTTGGTCAAACAATACTACACCATATTACTTATACGAGCATATTTTACGATTTAATTAATCGCGGTGCTAGTCTTTATATTAAAAAAGACGTAGAAGGTAAATCTCTATTTGATAAATTTTATGCAGACAATAATTCTTATTTGATATTTCTAATAATTCAAGAAATACTATTTAATAAAACTGAAAGGTCAGATCTAAGGAACGGGTTAAACCACTTATTAAACGAATCCAACAATGATGTTAAGATTCGTATACTTTCGCAATATAGTGATATCTATTTGTCTGAGATATGTAAAATAATAAGCGTTGATACACAAAACGAAGCAGGTAAGACAGCATTACATTACGCAGCTGAAAATAATGAAAGACTACTGAAATGTCTCTTAGACCTTCGAGTTCGTGTAGATATAGAAAATAATTTAGATAAGACTTCATTATATTTAGCTATAGAAAAGGAACTTAGTAAAGAAAGGGAACTTATTAAAGACACATCGCTCTCTAAAGGATATAAGGAAGATAAACCCAGATTGCTAAATTTCAAGGATTTACTACGAAATGGAGCTAATATTAATATAAAAGACCATGCAGGCAAGACTGCCTTATATTATGTAACAAAACATATTAATGAATGAGATTTAACAGAACTGATTGCACTCTTGAAAGACTATGGAGCTGATCTCAATATAATAGTTCACAACACAATAGAAGGATTAAGGTGGAAATTTTATCAAGATTTTGTTTAAATAGGTATTTTGTATAATAAAAGTAATATAAATAAAAAATCGTTTTATTTTTTATTAAAATCGTTATTCTGAAGCCACGCCAATACGTCAAGCTGGCATGGCTATTATGGGCACACCCCCGACATTCTATTCAAGCGAACAGATTTTATCACCTACTTACTACAACTACAGACGAACCAGCCTGTCCGTACACGTGCGTGTGTGCGGGATGTCACTTTTGATGGGATGGGGTGTCAAGGCGACTAAAGGAATGCAGCAGGGACGGGCAGCAGCGTTCTCCTGTGTGTGTATGTTAAGATCATTACTGCGATCACCAATCCGCCTGCCAAGCGTGATGATTATGGTAAATCCCCTTATGGCAGTCCAGCAGTGGACGTATTTAGGCTGATGATGATGATGATGAAGTGCCTCTTAAAAATAACATAACTACAAGATATTACGCAAGACAAGCAAACTTTGAGCCGAATATTCGGCTAAATTCGGAATACCGAATATGAGACAAATATTCTGCCCATTCCAAATGATATGTAATGTAGATTTAGACTAAAATATGCCTGCCATATCAGAAGTTGAAGAGCTATGTTGTTATCAACACGTGTTTATGTGCTTATCTAAATAACACTCAAGTTTTTTTTTGTAACGCTCGACATAATTTTTGCGAACGATACGTCATTGCTCAATGTGATACATTAATTTATTAATGAAATTGTTATTTTCGTGTTTAATGTGAATCCGTGTGATTCGAAGTGACTTAGAAAGTTTGCGTTATTTATGTAAGTGTAATTACTGAAAATTGATGAATGAATATGAAAATTGATGCGGAAATGAAGATTTTCTAACTGGATACGGTGGGCGTAGGATCAGGTATACATTTAGTTTACTATTCCAAATTCACAAGTTTCAAGTCGCTTCGCGAGCTATGGAGAGGGCTATGCTTGGGGTTTGTTTAAAGGATATGGATTCGTAATGAGGAGATCCGGCGAAGAACGAGGGTGACGCATTCTGGAGGGAGGCCGCGGATTGGCACACGCAGGGTGTCACGACAGGTGGATCGACGACCTGAAGGATGCGTAGGGCGGAGGACCGTGTTTGGTGGCGGTCATTGGGGAAGGTATATCTACAGCAGTGGACATCTAACGGCTGATATGATGACGATTCCAAATTATCATTATTTCATATTAAAATTAATAGGTAATAATTATTTTCAATATAATTAACAAATGTCAAATCCCAAAAATAGAATTAAATAAAAATAGGTTAAAGTTAGTAATGCATGTTAACACATAAAAGGAACACTTTTGTTATGTCAACTGCAAATTGCTATCATTTGGCCGAACAGTTACTCAACAGATTAGATAAATCCTATATTTATCAACAACATGACTTCTTATCAAACCGTTTCACAATTCAATTACCTACGTATTTTATAAAATTATTTCAGGTATAGCTGTCACGTGTTGTTCAAAACGAAGAAGATTTAGTATCGTTGATGCATAATGGATAGGCTACAAGCCAAAGAAGTAGCAGGTTCTTCGAACTTTGCAGCTGAGAGAAGAAAGAAGGAAAACATCAGGAGAAATGAAACAATTGCCAGTGGACCAGAGCACACAGCGTCTGGAATCAAAACTAGTCTTCATGGAACTATTTACCAAATCAAACTACTAATGCTTTTCTTAAATCGTGGTATGAAACATGGATATAAATTCCTTTTGGCCACTGAGGTGGATGAAGCGGACAAGTTTGATGACTTAGTATTTTCATATGACAATGACGATCAAAATGGGAAGGTGTACCGATTTTTACAAGCAAAGCATAAACAAGATTCAAGCAAGAAGATTAGGTTTAATGATTTACTCAAAGAAAATAAAGATGATTCACCCAATGAACGAAAAACAAAGGATAAGAGTAATGATGACTTCAGTTTACTCAAATACTTTGTGTCTTACCGTAAAATCAAGCAGAGCGAAATGTTTAAAGGTGAATTAAAAGACTTCATTCTTTGCACTAATATTGACTTGGATGATGAAGTTCTAACAGCCGATAGTGAAAGCGAAATGCCAGCTGTTAAAGTAAATAGTACAGAAGACAACATTCTAGATTTTAATAACTTTCCTAAGTCGAAAAGGTACAAGTTTTCAAAAGGTACTTCCTTTTATACAAAGTTGCAATCTGTATTCAAAAATACTCATTGTGAAAAATTAGCAGCTAACCTCGCTAAGATTGTTTTAAACAAAGAAAAAACATTGCCTAAAGACGAAATGTTCAAATGTTATCGCGGTTGGTTATTAGAAAAAGTTTTCAAAATAGAGACAGATAATAATGGAAGATTTATTAAATTTCGAGATGAAATTCTGCAAGATTCATGCGATGGTGATGAGGCACTGCATACTTTCAGAAAAATGTTCATAGCTTCTATCAAAAAAGGAAAATCAAAAGACAAAATATATGACATTGTGGACAAAACAAAATTCAAAATACCGGATACATTTACATTGGACGCAAAAGGTGCATTATCGTTGGATGTAACAAATGAAGAAATTGATGATTTTCTTGACAAATTAGTGCTCGCAGTTAATCAGCCTAACGATATGGAGTTGCAATATATTATTACTGATGAAATCGGTAAAGAAATGAACTTTGTAAATGGTGAATTTATAGCTAGCAAGCTACTTGAAACTATACTTGACTGGGTTAAAGATAGAAAAGGGCGCTTTTTGAGATTCGAAGACAGTGAACAGCTGTTCAAATGTTTGAAGCAAAATTTAGCTCGTTTGGGGTTGGTCGGGGTCACTTTAGCATTTAAATCAAAAATTGATCATGGTTATTATTTCAAAGATAATGTCAAGGTAATTGAAGTAGTCCGAAAGTTTTTGAAAGATGAAATGAAACAAGTGTTAATTATATACCACAAAAATAAATTGTTGAGTTCAATGAAAATATCACAAGCTAACACGAATGCCAAAGTAGATTCGGATTTGTTCTTTGATATAAAAACTTTACAAAGTTTGGTTGGTACCGCAACATGCCCTTTAGATGCTCTTCGATCGGAGGCCTACAACCACTTAGTTGTTGATGATATTACAAAACTTAGCGAAGCAAGCGAAGTGTTAAAAAGAATCATTGAAATTCTTAAACAAGATCCAAGTAAGCGTATAATATTAAATATTGCTTACAAATCAAAGAGGAATGCTAAGAATGTGTTGTATCTTTTATTTAAAGAAGTTGAGTTTAATAATAAGGAGTGCCTTATATTGGAGGATGATGAAAATAACTTCTGTAATCTTAATTCTGAATCTCAGGTTAAGCTACTTGATCAAACTAAAGTCGTCTTTCAAGGCAAAGAAGTTACATTATATTCCTTATTTTATGATAAGTTAGAGTTAATACATGGAGATATTTTGTCTAAACTAATTTCTAATGAGAAAATAGAAATAGGTAGGTCTGCCGTTGATGAAAAATATGAAAAAGTCAAAGATTATTTTGCTGAGAGAACACTACAGCATTGTGTGTTTCAGTTGAATTATTTAACTAGCCATAAAGATGATTTCTTTATTGTATATACTAGTGAGGTAAATGAATCTGAACTGAAACCTAATCACGAAATTATATTAATTTCTAGAGATGAAAGTGAATTTAAAGCGCTTTGTCAGCGATATGAAAATAGGATTGTTCACTGGCTCGCAGATGATATCATTGTAAACACTTATTATATGCGCTCTTATAATTCTTCATGTGAATGTGTCGATATAGTGGATGGTTATGAAGATTCAGACACTGAAGATTTGCAAAAGTTATCATCTACTTACAAGCTTACTGATCTTGAATCGTGTCAAATGGTGGTTTTGTTTAATGATGATGATTTGAAGATAGATAAAGGTTATAATAACAAGTTTATAAATCAACTAAAATTTTGTGCTCACCTGAATTTTAAGAATTCAAATATGTCTTTTGCAGGAGACTTCGAGGTTGCAGATACTAAATTAAATAAGATAACTACGGTTTCTAAATTGCCAATTAGCCAGGTAACTGCTACTAATCTGCAATCGAGTAAAGTTATAATTTTGGTTTCGGAAGATAATTCTGATGCCGATATGTTACTTAAACATTACAGTAATAAAGTAATTCATGTACTATTTCAAAAAAGAATGCTGGAATACCAGTTGTCTCAGGGTACACTTTCAAAGTTACGAAATCACAGGGTTACAAATTACTATTATAAACCCGAAGATGTAATGACTTCGTCTGACCGAGTAGTAATTATTGCAGCTGAGCCCGGTATGGGTAAGTCTGTTCTACTCACTCATTTGGCAATGCAAGTACAAGAACAACAGAATAATGACATGCTATGGGTCGTGAAAATTGATTTAGTAAAGTACTTGAAAGAGTTTTCTAAATTAAGTTCAAATAATAGAACGGACGTTCTAAAATTTCTTTGCATGGCTGTAAAATCTGAATCTCTGAAAGATATTTATGGAGGAAAACATGAAATGCATAAATTTGTTCATTTAGAATCAAGCGGTGAACTATCTCTAATAATTGACGAGGGGATAAATTTCAGAGAACTGGATTTGTTAGAAGCACAGTTGTTCATTCATTTTTATAATAGTGAAAAAGTTATTGCACTGTTAGACGGGTTTGATGAAATAAGTCCTAAATTTAATAGTACAGGTCTAGATTTTATTCACACTTTAAAAAGTACCCGACTGCAAAAGATATGGGTCAGTACCCGTCCTTATAACATTCAAATTGAATTAGAAGATAGCTTAGGTATATTTGCATGTGAAATTGCTCCTTTACGTAAGAGTGAGCAAATAAAAATGTTTAAGAAATTCTGGGAAATAAGTTTAAAAATTGAAACTATAGAGGAACGCGTGAAACTGTTTGTGGATAAATTGATAGAAATGGCTACTCAGCGCGATCAACTATATAGGTTTGATGAACTTGAATTTATAAGTATTCCACTGCATATAACAATGATTGCAACAACGTACGAAAATGATTTCTTAACCTTCTATAAGTCAAATGATTTTGAGGATTGCTTCACAAGTTTTGTACAAAACTTTAACTTGTGCAGTCTATATGAAAAGTTTTTGAACACGAAGTTGAGCTTTATTTATAAAGATTTTGATGAAGTAGATCTTACTCATTACTATGCAATGGAGCTACATCAGAAGGAAACTTTAGAAAACCACAGATATTTGGCATTGTTTGAACTATTTCAGTCTAAAGATTTAAAAGAACTTGTATCCGAAGAGACAATGTATCGTGTGCACAGTTTAAAGACCACTATAGGGGAAGCAAAAGAAAAGACTGGATTAATTTTGAGAGTTGATAACGATGGAAATCCTCAATTCGTTCATCGCACTTATGCCGAATATTTTGCTGCCGATCTTCTGGCCTGTATGTTAGATCCAAATAATAAAAGGTACCGTCAGAGTCCGGTTGTAAATTTTTTGTATGACATTTGGTTAACAGAGACACCAGAAAACCAACCCATGTTAAACTTTTTAAATTACAAGTTAGTTAAACAATCTGCTATTGAGTCAGATATTAACGTACTGACAGCTATTTTAAATGGGGACTGGCGTATATTAGAGAATACAGAAACTTCACATGACATTTATGATCGTATGATATTCAATGCTCGTGACTTATGTGGGAGAACACCTCTGCACCTGGCGTGTTGCAATTTTGAATGGAAGGATTGTGTGACCTTATTAGAAAGGAATAAAAATGATCTATTAGTTCAAGACAAGCTTTTTGGATGGTCACCATTACATTATGCAGTGGCTACTATAGGTGGAACTTTTTTGAATGATGATTATTTTCACAATGATACTTTGTTGGAGCCTGAGGTCTTAAATTTGCAGGATATTTATGGAAAAACTGCGATAATGCTTGCAATGAAACTAAAATGCGAAAGCATGATAAATTTTTTGCTAGCCTCTAAACCGGATCTAAATAAAGTTGATAAATTCGGTCACACAGCACTTCACTATGTTAATAATAGCAAACTATTCTTTAAGTTAATTAAAGGCGGTGCTAGCTTTTATATTCAAAAAGATAAGGAAGGTAAATCGCTTTTTGACAAGTTTTTCGAAGATAACAAAAATGGTTTGATGTGTGATATAATAAAACAAACACTGAAGGCCAAAGAAAATCTAGATGGATTGAAACATCTAATTGAGGAAGCAAAAGATGGCGTAAAGGTATCTTTACTGTTGTACATGTACTCTGATGATTTCTATGAAAATGGAAGTTTTTGTGATTTATGTAATATAATAGGTGTAGATACACGAGACGCTGATGGCAAAGCTGCAATACATTATGCTTCAACTCGTGATGATGGACAAATAACTAAATTAGAACGTCTGCTAGATAATGGAGCCAATATAAATTTGAAAGACAATCTAGGGAAAACAGCTTTACATTACGCTGTAGAGAAAAAGTTTGACTTTCAGCTAAAAAATGAAACATTTAGTCTGAAGTTGACAGAAGATGAAGCCAGCTTAAACATAATTAAATGTTTATTGGAAAATGGTGCCAACGTCAATATAAAAGACAATGAAGGTATAACAGCTTTTAATAGCTTTGTAGATTATTCGACAAAATTAAAGCAACTTTTGGATGCTTATGGAATCGATTGTGATTTAGAATGAAACAAAACATCTCTAGATGTTGTGATTTCACTGTTGAATTTTTGAATTTGGACTAAGCAAAATAGGTTTCATGTTTGTGGAGCGTGGGCTAAATAAAAAACTGATGGGATAGTACCAAATTATTCATTTTATTGACAGTAACAAAAACTACACGTACCTTGGGAGATGCCTATATCCTACAGTGGACTCTTTCAGGCGGATGATGATGATGAACAAAAACTAGACACATATAAAACAAAGGAACATTAGCAAAAGGAAAAATATACAAGTATTAGACACTTAACATTATGCATAGTTGATCGTTTTATAGTTGTTTAAACCTGTTTTAGTATAATTTTATTTTTATAAATTTTAATTTTATTTTATTATAAAAAATGTATTTGTCATAAATGTCATCACCTGATGGTGAGATTGAGGTCAAGCGCAAACCCATTAAACATAAAAAACGTATAAATTTTGTAAATTATTTATTACAACATGATTGTTATTTTTGACTGATGTAAATAAATTTAAATAGGTACTTATAATTCTGAAACTTTCACATATTTTTTAAATTAATAAATGTAAATGGGTCCCGCGGTGTACAACCGACTTCCCACCAGCTCTCCGAGCCTACCTATTTTTAAAAAGATACTGTGTGCCTGGCTTGTCAAGCAGGCATTTTATTGCTATGAAGAGTTCTTGCAGAACGCATTAACTTAGTTTATTTAGTTTTAAGAATTTTATTTGACATTTTTATATTTATGTTAGTTATTGATGTTTTTATATTTAATTTGCTTTATAATTTGATTTCATTTAACTTGTTTATAATTTTTATTTCACCTGTAACGGAAGTTATCAATAAAGTATGTCTATGTCTATTATGTTTTATTTGAGGGAGATTTTACGTCATCATGTTAAAGATTATAATAACTTAGCCTTTGTGCGAGGTACGCGCCAGCCTTGGGGTCTCCGGAGGCGAGGACCAGTCGCTTATGTTTTATTGATGTATTAGATTGAGTAAAGGTTGAACGGGTTGAACAATAAATTAAAATAAAAAATATTAGTTTAAAGGCATCTGCTACAGTGACTTAGTGGGCTCGATTGATGCACAACATTAACATTTGACAGCAATTTGACAGCACTAAAACTGTTGCTATCCTTGTCACACAGTATTATGAAGATAAAGACGAAACCAATTTTAGCGCTGTCAAATTTTAAATGTGTGCCTTCAGAATCGGGCCCAGTATCAACTTAAAAGTTTATATCAGCAATTATCTATACCAGGAATTCCCAAACAATTTTGGGCAAGAGACCCCTTTTCCAAAGTGAACTGATAGCCAAATTACTTTAAAAATCCTACGAGTATCTCTAGTTCTTTTTTAAAGTTCAACAATGATACTTCCTACTAAAATATTAGTCATTCTTATAATAAGTTCGTACAAGTAACACAACTTATACAGTATCTTGAAAGATTCAAATAAGAACTTGTGTTAATTAATAGGGGTCGATTCTTAGATCTCGTCGACCCTCAAAATCAGTTTTCGTTTATGTCGGCCCCTGGGAAACCGCTTTCGACCCCAAGGGGTCGGTATCGACCACTTTGGGACTCCCTGAGCTATACAAACCACAGTCCCAAGGCAGAGAATACTAAATATTATTACGTAACGAGCGACGCTATTCCAAAAAAAATAGGTACCATAAGGTCTAGTCGTAATAGGCCTGCAGTAAAAGTCGAAAAGCTGAAAACTTTTGCCTTTTAAATGTCAAGAAATATTCTGCCTTAGGGGCGAAATTTAATAACGAACCTTGTTTTAATTTCACCATCGGCAAACAATGTTAGGGCCTCAGCCGTTATAGAACTTTATTTCTTTTTAAAAGGACAAGCAGATAAGTACTCTGGTCCCTTTTATTAATATTTTAGCCTTTAAAATGTGACGTCATACATAAACGTTCCTTGTACTCCCTCGGTAGTCCACGAGTGAACAGATTTAATTACCTACTGCTACCACAGGCGCACCAGCCCGTCCGTACACGTTTGTGTGTGTGCGTAAATTATGGTAGGGCTACTGCACCCAGCGTGCGAACATAGTCGATCGAGAGATGGACAACGTTCTACGTCAACAACGTAAGTGGTTCTGAGTAGTACTGCGCGGATAGTAGTACTGCCGGCCGTGTTCTATTTTGCGGGCGATGAAAAACTGGGGGGGGGGGGGGGGTGTGGCTTCTTAACGTTGTAATAGTATTCTCCGCCCCAACTCTCTGCATTAAGGACGCGATTTTCTTTCGCAAGATGACGTGGAAACCATCAATGCTTGCTCCAGCGAACATTGCCGAGGCACTACAGAAGCGGGGCAGCGGCATTGTCTCATCATATCAGCCCTAAGACGGCCACTGCTGGACATAGGCCTTCCCCAATGAACGCCACCAAACCCGGTCTTCCGCCCTCCGCATCCAGCCGCTTCTTCAGGTCGTTGTTAGAATGGTTAGGGCTGACGAGTTCTAGAGTGATGATGGACGATTGTCGATCTGAAGACTAGCTTTGCTCATTATAAATAGTTATAATTAATTAAATTCTAGGTTTTAATAAAGAAATTTTTACAGAACAGAGCGTAGCATAAATAATATAGGACTATTAAAAAGTGTCGTTTAAGAAACGTTTCTTTTAAAGTGTTTCTTGACGATTGCTTTTAGCACTTCGAAGGTATTAAAAGAAAATAGTATTAATGCGTTTTTGTTACTTTGTATATTATAAATCTTATACCAATAGGCAAAGACTACTTGTGGTAACATTTTCTTCTAATAGACACACTGCACTTTGTATATAGTTGTCTGCGATGGGAATGGAACCCTAGATATCTGGCTTTTAAATACAAAACCTAATCCTTTAATCAGTGCGTCCTGCCTGTCATGACCTACGGTGCAGAAACGTGGACACTGACAGTGGGCCTGATCCACAAGTTTCAAGTCGCTCAGCGAGCTATGGAGAGGGCTATGCTCGGCGTATCTTTGAAGGATAAGATTCGTAATGAGGAGATCCGACGAAGAACGAAGGTGACCGACATAGCCGAAAGGATTAGCAAGCTGAAGTGGCAGTGAGCGGTCCACATCTGTCGCGTTGGGGCAGACGAGTTCTGGAGTGGAGACCACGGATTGGCACGCACAGGGTGGGACGCCCCGTCGCCAGATGGACCGACGACCTAAAGAAGGTGGCCGGAAGCGGCTGGATGCGGAGGGCGGAGGACCGGGTGTGGTGGCGTTCATTGGGGAAGGCCTATGTCCAGCAGTGGACGTCTAAAGGCAGACATGATGAAACCTACATCTGAGAAAGGATATTAATTACTACTAAGTTGCTTAAGTATTGGCAAAAAATTCTAAATAGTAAAAACAAGTGTACTGTGACCGTCATAACGCATCACGCATCACGCCTTCTGTAACGGTTCTGGTAGATATCAGCGTCGCGCCGCTGGGCTGCGACATTGTGCTGAGTCAGGGCCCTTTCTGCAGCACAGCACGAGTTACACAGTTACTCTGTTATGTTTGTTTGCTGTACTTCTGTATCAATATGTGACCTATTTGTAACATTGTATTTGTACTGTGTCTAAGAATAAATGAATTATCTATCTATCTATCTAAATGCCTTGCTTGAGGACATCCAACAAGTATATACACGGCCATAACCCAAAATTTAAAGTTTAAACTTTACCAAATGTAAAGACTTAAGCTATGAACTGTAGATTTTACTTTTTTATTCTCATAGTTAAATAGTAACTAAATAAGAAACTTACCTATCCACAGATAAACCTTAGAGGTTTAAATATTATGTGGTGGGACTAACTGTAATTTTGATAACTTTGTTAACTTGTTTTGATCATTTTATTAAAAAAATATATATGTGGTAAGTATTTTTTTTATCAATAGTTTTATGAAAAAAATTTAAATGATTTTTTTTGCCCAATTGGAAAATCTATAAGCCTACTTTTTAACAGGTTACGCGAGTTTTTAATTGCATAGGTAAGTACTATTGAGAACAAAAACTCCCAGTAACATTATTTTTGACCTAAATCTTAAGAGAATGCAATTTTTCGCTAGTATCACCGGCGGTACAGTTCGGGCACATCTACTCATGTGGTCCGGTGGTATTAGTGGGAACAAACTGTTTTTTACAATACAATACAATACAATACACTTTATTGCACAAACAAATACAGTTACACGTTATAACTACTATACTTTTACTTAAAATTTTCATGACGTGTGTTCCAAATATTTTTGCTATAAGTATCTCTATCTTTGGCGGGACTGTAAAATATAGAAAAAAAAAAGAATATTCTAAACTCTTCTTCAAAAATCCGAGCACATTTTCATGTTCAGATTGCTGAACTAATTTCAGCGTTGTACGGTCGGGTGTGGTGTCGAAATTTGTATCCGCGCCGTACTATCCCACCAGCATTTAGAGACCTATTGCTGCTGCCTTCCATCCCCCCGGGGGTCTATAACCCCTTTAAGAGAGAGAGGGGATGGGCAGGTCTTAAAGTTTGTAGTCACTCTGTAGGGTATTTTATTACGGTGGCAGGGTTTTCTGTAAATTGGACGAGATGGGACGGCCGGTGCTATAAATCATCTTGGTAGGACGATAAGGGTTAATATTAAGACATAAGCGGTAGCGATTTAGATTGCTGTTGCATGTCAACATCAAATACTCCAAAAACCAATTTGGTTTGCACTCAGATAGATAATAGGCTCTATGTGATAGTTCGTTGCGACATTTCTTCTTCACAAAGCTAACACTTAGGAAGCGATAGTCGAAAATCATTAAGTGTAAATGTATCAAGTGTATACCCATGTGCCATAAAGTATTTTGACTATGACTTTGTCTATCTAATGAGACGATATGACCATTAAAATTATCTGGCTACCATGGCTTTAGTGAATGGCTGGAGTTGAACAGAAGACCATCATATGATGCAGTGTAATCAAATCTAGGATCGACACATGCCTGAATTTTTTGGCAGGAGCGAAACGATATGCATGTAAAGCTGCTTGCACCTACTTGCATCGGGGGATGAGTGGATTATCATCAGGTAATTTTCGTCTCCACTGCAGGAGCACAACCCTCTCTCATCTGCAGGAGATAGACGGAGGATTTGGCCTACACTCCCCGCGCTGGCCGGTTGGGTTGGGGAGACCTGATTGATGTTTGATAATGTATTCCCTTAGTCGCCTTGTACGACATCCACGGGAAGAGTTGGAGTGGGTTATGTCTGACTCTTACTTAAACACCACAGTCACAAGCTCTGATTGAAAAGGAAAGACTCTGGGAGACAGTCCTGGGCAGGCAGGCATCCGGAATCCGTCTTACGCTGCCCGTGCTGCCGGCCGCCGCTCGCCATCGACCATCGGCCCACCTTGATGGGGGAGACATTGCTCCAACTCGTCTCTACTTTACCCATTAATTATATTTATATTCGGGCGCTCTACTGAGTCTGACAAGTCAAACCTAGGTTTAGGTGGACTTCGGACATTAAATATAACACTTAATTATGCAATACAGTATTGCAGTAACGCACTTGTTTGTTGCGCGAAGCAATACACAGGCTGCTGGTGTTCATGGTTGACAGTGGCTGCTTGCCATCAAGTGTGCTGTCTCTGTTTGCCGTTTCTTATGACTTAGACCAGCCAAAAGGCGTAGGCAGACCTTGGGGACTATGTTAGGTGATATGACGCCGACAAGTAAGTTTAGATTTCTTGGTATCTGAGTAAGAGACAACTGCGAAAATTGCGCTGTATTTTTATCCTTATCTCACAATGTTTCTTGGAATATTTATGTTGTTAGTTCGGAATAACAAATTGGACCCATTTCTTCAGTACAGAAAATATCCAACCCACAGTTAGTAATTTTTGAAACATCCGTTTTTAAACTTGATACTCTGCTGTTATAGACGACGGTTTACGATAGAGGTTTCTCCAAGCAATCTTTACAAAAGTATTAAAGGCTTAAATTAACTTAATTAGGCATCAAATAGCAAGGAAGATTGTTGTGGAGACTGACGCTTGGACTTAGGGAATCCCTGTATTCCAGGACGCCAGGTCTCCACCCCACGGGAAGGACAAAGTTATTTCGCCAGTTAAAATTGAAATACGTGTCCGTGTGTGTGTGTGAGTGTGTGTGTGTGTGAGGTTAAAATAACTCTATTGAAGGCGTACTGCCAGGCATTCTACACGCGCAACCTGTGGGTCAAATATACTCAAAAATCGTTTAATGTCCTGCGTACCCAGTACAGTAATGCATTCAGCGTGATGTTGGGGCTACCGCGCTACTGTAGCGCATCAGGGATGTATGCTGAAGTATATACAGATGGATTTCACACCATTTTTCCCAAACGAATAGTATCCCTGATATCTACAGGGCGGGGCAGACACCTCCCCGTGTCACCAATCACTCCTGTGTTAAATATAGTTATCACCAATTGTCACTAACCTAGACATCATCATCATCAGTATAAATACGTCCACTGCTGGACATAGGCCTCCCCAATAGAATACCACTTTTGGTAAGTTGTCCATTGGGGGATTTGCCATAATTACCATGCTTGACAGGCGGATTGGTGATCGCAGTAATGATCTTAACATACATTAGGTTTTCGTCACGTACTCAATATCCTCTAGGGAAATCTCGCGCATTTTTGAGCTATATTCAAATATGGCGCGCTCTTTTTAGCGATTTTTAAACTCACAGGTGGCAAAACGGACGTCAGCTGATTGAAAACTAACAGTTTTTTCTCCTTGATGATATTTTCTTCACTTGTAATTATAGGAATGCTCGCACACTTGGCGTCACGCGGCAAGCGCCGTATTAATAAAGACAAATATGAGCAATTTTCTTTCTTTTAAGTTTCTGTGTGCAAAAAATGCAAACCATATTTATGCATTATTACGTGAAAACTAGAGGAGGAGGAGGGGGGGGAGGGGGGGGGGGGGGGCAAAATTTGTAAAAAATGGGTCACGTAGTTTAGGTATGTTCCCTAACGTATGTACGTGATTTGTCGCAGCCAATAAATGACTAGGTATTCTATTCTAGTTTAAGCTTGGGGTTTTCAATAGACTTGGTCTATAAATAGTCGAGACTCAAACCCGTCTATCACAGACTTTGGGACCTCCTTCGGAATAAAGGACAGGATCCCTTATAATTAACTATGATTAATTGCTTAGGATTTTGTTTAAGGTATTTAATCATTGAAATGATGAAGAGAAGAGAATATGCTATAGCTTAGCCCAACTAGCACGCTGCGAAATATGCAGGTACTAGCTGTTGCCCGCGACTTCGTTCGCGTGGATAAGTTACGTTATGATGCGGATTTTAAGGACCTGCAGATAGTCGACATGACGGCTTTCAAACGATCTCTATGTACTACTATATGGAGAGTTCCAAACAATCGCTCTGTTCCACGCAACTGCGACTTCGGGAGCCGCAACTCGGTTACATTCACAATGAAACTTGTGCAGTTATTACGCAGAACATTTAATTATTTACTAAATATTGACGCTATTTACCCGTAGCGTCAATATTTAGCAATAATTAAATGTGGGAGAAACTAAAAAACTATAAAACGACAGACCAAAGAAAAATATGAATTAATATACTTACTAATTATATCCAAAAAGAAAATTGGGGGATTTTGGGCTGATTAGAGTCTTCTATTAAGTTATCCGTCACCATCAGTCTGTAAGAGCCCACTGCTGGACATAGGCCTCTCCCAAGGCGCGCCACTGAACCCGATCCTCGGTTTGAAAAGTTATCCGTAAACCTAATAAATTCGTTACAGCTACCATTCGGATCTAAGACTGCTAATAAAAGCGAGAAAATTAATAACAATAATAAAACAAAACGTTTTACGAGTGAAAAAAGGAAAACAGATGTTCCTCTTCAAGAGTGTTAGCAATTTTCAGCATTTCATACTTTTCAGCGGAGAAATGTTTTTCGGCGTTAAAAAGCGGCCAATGGTCTGCAAAAAGTTTTAATTGCTGCTCGAATTAATGCCTAGCTCTGAATAAAAGTGGAAACACCCGCGTGGGAAACACAGCCGCGACCGCTTGGTTCCCAAATTTATTTATTTTTGCTAACATAAGGTGACTGTTTCATTACCATATTATGGAGCAAGTTGGCCCAGGATGTTATTTGTGAATTGTCCTATCTTTAATTCCCATAGTAGGTACAGGAGAAAATCCAAGTTAAGGATTAGAGAAGTGCACGTACAACATTTTTTTTTCTTAGAACTTTTCATCAACTTTACAATATATTCACATATCAACCATCAAAATTCTAGATTAATACAGCGTTAAAGCGATGACTTAGGTGACCCCTCAACTTTTTATGTCGGCTAAATAGAATGCTGCATTTTTTTTCAATATTAATTAATAAAGATTCAGATGGTAAGTAATTTAAACCAGATAAATAAATGTATTATTTTACTAATAATAATAAGTAGGTAGATAAAGTTAAATTTATTTATTTATTTTATTAGATATTACAGGACACTGTTTACCATCACGACAGGTATCTAACAGAAAAGAACATGCGTTACGGTGACGGATGTCAGTGGTGGCCCGAATGAGCCTAGGCACGTGCCAGGACCACCAGAGTTGTCTGATTAAAGCTTTATTTGGACTCAACATTTTACTGGTGTACGGGTTGTAATAATATATAGTGTGTAGGTATATAATACATCTGATATTGACGTTCCAATTAATGAACAAAATAAAGTGCCAACGGCGGCGTTTCCGACCCGAACTCCTCCCCGTATATTTCCACTGTAACAGATTTTGAACGAAGTCGCTGGCATGGACCTGACATTTTATTTATAACGAAGCCCAGACGAGCTGAGGTTTTTAGATTACAGTAATAATTTTAGACAGTCCGTGTCGCTTAATATATTTCGTGGAGCTTACGTAGCCTGTGGAAGCAGCCTGTGCAGTAAGCAGGCTAGTGTTTTATGAGTGGTTCATACCCGTTCAAGATCATAACTTTTACTACTCAGGCAAGATGGCAGCGTTCGCAACAAAATTACAACAATATAATTATTTTATTAATTCATTTATTACTTCGAGCGGTAATTTTTTTTTGCGATCCTGCTATACATGCGTAAAAAAAATGATAGCCGATAGAAAGGACAGTCCTCTGATGTAGATACTCACCCAGAGGACTAAATCACTTTTAGTTATTAAATACTAACCTAGTTTAAGTCTTTACTAACACTAATGGATCAATGTTGTCTCTAAAATAAATAAATTAAATTATACACTCAACCTTCCGGGTACTGTAGTGCCCAAAATGCACTGACAACGCACTCGACTTCTGCTATTCTTGTCAATTACGCGTACTTCAGGTTAATAAAATGTTTCTAGATTGCGCGCTATTATATATGTCGTCTGCCGAAGTGGCATGTCATGCGTGCGAACGTGGGAATATACGAGTATGTTACCACTAATTGTAAATGAATTGCCGAAAGAAATACAAAATACCTATGTAAGTAAATAGTAAAAAATACAAAAATGTAATAAAAAAACACTACCTTCAGTAGCGGAAAACAAAGAAGAATAGGTTATTATATAAGTACAATTCAAGGTTGCATAGATACATTTATTTTGTCATCTGCACTGTACTTAAATATCTATAAGTACAACAAGCGTTAGCATGGCCCGCTGTGGCCGAGCGGCCTCACCGCACATAGGACAAACCCAAGAGGTTCATTATGTGTGAGTTATGTAAGACATGTGATGTATTTTCTTATTAATGTTAAATAAAAAAAAGTTAAATTTATATACATACTATATTTATTTAAAAGATGTGAAATTTATATTATTCCATATATAACAGTTGGACGTTTTGTGATTTTTACATTCATCGTCATGTCAGTGGGACGCTTCAGTGGTTATTCAAATGTTAAATTTGATTTAATTACGACAAAGTTACATATTATTATTTATTTATTAACCAATAAAACAGAATTTACTTCTTTCTGGTGCAACAAAAACCAGACTTGGTTTGTCTGTGCACCACGACGACTTAAGGTGCACTTCCGAGAATCGCGACTATTCGCGACCGACGCCGACGACGACGGCTGCATTACTTTGATCACCGTAGCAGTAAAGTCATCGTCATGTATCACGTTTTTATTTATTATAGAATGAAATGAAATGAAATGAAATGAGAACTTTATTTGCTGGAATATGGTTAATAATTAAGTCTTAAGTAATAGGTAGTTCAACATATTCTGCCATTTGTAGTAGCGTGCAAATATTTACTAAATGGGAAAAACATAAATCAGTTCGCAATAGAGTCTAGTCCAAATATAAGTAACGCTTATGTATTTATTTGATATGTATATAATGGGCTCGATTCTGAAGTCACAACGTTAAAATTTGACAGCACTAAAACTGTTGCTATCCTTGTCACACAGTATTATGAAGATAAATACGAAACCAATTTTAGCGCTGTCAAATTTTAAATGTGTGCCTTCAGAATCGGGCAAATTATATGTATATATGGATAATTTATATATGGCGGGGAAAAGATAAAAGAGGAGCTAATTTGAAGGCACAGTGTGTGTTCGGTGCGTGGTTCGGCTTTGTTCGGCTATCGTCGCGAGCACGCGCTGACGGAACGTCGGGTATAACTTGCGCAGACGCAGAACCTGGACAGTCTTCGATGGAAAGACGTGCGGTGCGCAGGCGTTAAGCTGCGGATCGTCTGCCTTTTAAAATTGTTACTTATTGATGTAGTGTAATTTCATGTAGTGTCATTGAAGTCAGTAAATGTGTTAACTTTGTAATGGCGTTAAACTCAATTTGGGAGCCCACACTTTCGGTGGAACCAGGAACCTACGAACCTACCTATAATATATGTATATTATATTTAGTATGTAGTGTATTTTAGTTCGTATTTATTATGTAAATATAGTATAGTATATAACCAATTTTCTTATATGTTTTTTTTTGCGCCTACGACTTATTATACGCATGACCCAAACGTAGATTTTGTAGTTCTTGTATTTTTAAACAAAAATTAAATAAATAATTTCAACTCCTGACCTCTGGCAGTTCCTGAGATAAAGTTGACGGACAGATGGACAAACGGACAACAAAGTGATCCGATAAGGTTTCTGTTTATTTTTTCGATGTACGAAACCCTGAATATACACTAGCCCGGCCTGGTAGTTATAAAATTGTGCCGTTACTTTAATAAGTCGACTGTGAAAATACTACTTTTTACGCTACGAAAAGTAATGCGAAGTCGATTGTTTCAAAGATTCTTTTACAAAGCATTGAACCCAGAAATAATTGAAGGCTCTCCCTTTATAGGCAAGGTCCTTGCCTTCTTTTTGTAGAAGGACATTGCCCTCACGAAGTTAAATCAACAAAAGAAAATAAAATATTTCCTTTTGTTTGGGAACGCGATGAAGTTAATGTATACAAAAATTAATTTAAAAGTTAATTTGGAAAGTTAATAACGTATTTGTAGGAAGTTTGTTGGCAAACGAGATGGGGTAATGAAGCGTAGACGCGTGGCTGTTAAGGGGAACCTACAATTTCATGAATATGAAGTGACCTGCACCTGGATATGTTTTATATAAAATATCATGCTTTCAAAAGGCATTGCTTGAAACAATCAAGACCCTTCAACGTTAGTGCATTAATTCCAATTATGCAAACACACCCCTACGCACTATGTAGACACACATACACCCCCCCCCCCACTCCCCACACCCCCACACGCATGCACACGCAGTAGTTTTCTAATATTTGTAGTTATGTTAGTTTACTTAATATTTATGCTGTACTTAATGATAGAATATAAAACGTGAAACCTTTCTATTTCTTAATCAAACTTTATATAATTTAAAATTGTGTGCTGTAAGACTTCTAAATACAGAACTGATTGCCGTTGGGGCAGACGAGTTGTGAGAGAGACGCCCCTCCGCCAGGTAGACTGACGACCTGTAGATGGAGGCCGGAAGCGGCTGGATGCGAGGGCGGAGGACCGGGTGTGGTGACGTTCATTGGTGAAGGCTTATTGTCCAGTTGTGGTCTAAGGGCTGATATTTAAGTTGATACTTGGCTATGTGCAAAATAAAGAAGCAAAACTCGCCTCCTCGACAGCGCAGTGATCGGAAACGGAAAAATCTTCGATGCTCGTTTTACTGCTTTCTAAGCATACCTATTCACTCTTCCTTTAAAAGATCCAAGTTGTATACGTACTTATCCGGAATACAGAAGCTGGCAAAGTTCCATTCCTTAGCAGTTCGCATTATGAAAGAGGAAGCAAAAGGCTTCGTGCGAGAGCGTGGTAGGTCTACTACATAACGATGAAGCCTGGTGGTCCGGGGTAAGAGGAAGCAAAACGCTTCATGCGATAGCGTGGTATGTCTACTACATAATGATGACGCCTGTTGGTCCGGGGTAAGAGGAAGCAAAACGCTTCATGCGATAGCGTGGTATGTCTACTACATAATGATGACGCCTGGTGGTCCGGGGTAAGAGGAAGCAAAACGCTTCATGCGAGAGCGTGGTATGTCTACTACATAATGATGACGCCTGGTGGTCCGGGGTAAGAGGAAGCAAAACGCTTCATGCGAGAGCGTGGTATGTCTACTACATAATGATGACGCCTGGTGGTCCGGGGTAAGAGGAAGCAAAACGCTTCATGCGATAGCGTGGTATGTCTACTACATAATGATGACGCCTGGTGGTCCGGGGTAAGAGGAAGCAAAACGCTTCATGCGAGAGCGTAGTATGTCTACTACATAATGATGACGCCTGGTGGTCCGGGGTAAGAGGAAGCAAAACGCTTCATGCGAGAGCGTGGTATGTCTACTACATAATGATGACGCCTGGTGGTCCGGGGTAAGAGGAAGCAAAACGCTTCATGCGATAGCGTGGTATGTCTACTACATAATGATGAAGCCTGGTGGTCCGGGGTAAGAGGAAGCAAAACGCTTCATGCGAGAGCGTGGTATGTCTACTACATAAGGATGAAGCCTGGTAGTCCGGGGTAGGGGGAATCAAATAGTGCAATTCCTGGGCACACTCCCCAATATATAGAAAAAAAATCTAACTATGCACTGATATTTTCTAAAATGATAGCGCCTGCCCGGACTTCAAGAGTCCACCACGCAATGACATTAAGTATAAATCACTAGGCTATCACGACTTCCTTTGATAGGAGGTCGTTTTAACCTAATGGGCCAGAAATGGCGTAATTACTTTTTACTTTTTATCGCTGCTACATAAATTAGAGAAGATAATTTGTATTTCAGGCTAGTAGATGCTACTGGTACCTACGTATAAAGACATACCTAGTAAGTATGCTACTGGTACCTACGTATAAAGACATACCTAGTAAGTATGCTACTGGTACCTACGTATAAAGACATACATAGTAAGTATGCTACTGGTACCTACGTATAAAGACATACCTAGTAAGTATGCTACTGGTACCTACGTATAAAGACATACCTAGCACGTACTCGTATATGCAGAGAATCCTACTATCCTACTAATATTAGTTTGGATGTTTGTTACTCAACCACGCTTCAACCATTGGACGGATCGGAATGAAACTTCGCACATATATTAGGTTAGGTCCTGGAATCATACTAATATCATATATATGCGAAAGTTTGGATATTTGGTTGTATGGATGTTTGTTACTCAACCACGCTTCAACCACTGGACGGATCGGAATGAAACTTGGCACACATATAGGTTTGGTCCTGGAATAGGACATAGGATAGTTTATATCCCGAAAAACATACCATTCCTACGGGAAATACATAATAATTTGTTATGTTAAGTTGTCCACGCGGACGAAGACACGGCGAAAGTTGCAACAGTTAGTAATAGATATTACTATATTTCATTCCAGATTAATAGTCCTATGAAAACAAACGCATTTGCGTCTCGAAAACAAAATACACAATAGATGGTGTTCCTAAGTGGACCGCAAAGTTTACTTGGTAATACAAACCTATTTTTGCTGCTGGTGACCCTTTCATGTATATGTTACCGAGACGTAAATAGCGTTGGTTTTCATAGGACTATTAATCTGGAATGAAATATATGTAAAGAATGACACACTGCCGTGTCGTTTGAGTGACACCCTAACTTTGACATTTCGACGTGTTGTTAATGTTTATTGTAGTGAATAATTGTATAAATGTACATGCTATTGGTAATGGCTGAATTGGTGTTACTTTAGGCTAATTTTTATATCTGGCATTTGTACCAATTGAAGAGCAAATAAATTATTTCTTTCTTTCTAATTTGTTCGCTTGTATGGAATTTCGGGGACAAGTACAATCCAGTTGTACAGGCCAGTTGCACTCACACAACCAACAACTGTCGTTTATGTTTATTTTACCCATGTATTGAGTTTGTTAATTTTCAGAAGAAGAAAAAACAGACAAGACGCCATAGAAAATTATAATGCAACGCATACATGCATTCATCATCATCAGCCTGTAAGAGCCTACTGCTGGACATAGGCCTCTCCCAAGGCGCGCCACTGAACCCGATCCTCGGTTCTTCTCATCCAGTTACTGCCAGCCGCTTTACATACATTCATCTCATAATCATAATCATTTATTGCCAAGTAAAGTTAAGTTCAGATACACAGAAGATGTTATATTATAGATTAGAGCCGCTATACCTTGCCTTTTGTATAAGCATGCAATATTTATTAAAATTCTAATACATTAATTAATAAGGAACATTTAAAAGGCAAGTGATGGGCAGGATCACGTCTGAATAGGCACGCACACACACACACACACACACATACACACACACCCAAATCACACACACAATAACTTCCCCCCCCCCCACTACTATCCTATATGTGTTCAGCTGTTATTAAGTTTTTTTTGTTGTTGTTAAAATGTGAAATCTTTTAATTGGCGTCCAATTATTTTAAGGAAATTATTTAATTTATATTTAATGCTGTAAGATTTTCTTATATATAAAATAAATAAAAAAAAAAAAAAATTTATTCAAACAAAAAAAATTCAACATAATGTCAAAGTAAAATGTAAAATCAATCAACCTTTTTTTAAATTAGTTCAATGTCAGCTTACTTATATCAAATTAGTCCACATTATTGTCACAAAAAAATTTATCTAATTTGTAGTAAGATTTGTTCACCAGAAAAGCAAACAACACATGTGCAAAAACAGGAAAAAAACCTGTGTGGGTTAGAAACTTTGTCGATTGTACCAAAGATAATATATTAATTGTACCTACATTTAAAGACATAACATAGAATGTAGACTTCCCCTTAAATCTTGATAACAAACATTACACAACAGTTTGCATACGACGCGTTACCCTTACGATGATGGATTAATTAAGTAATTAAGAGCTTACTTATATGCAGTACGAGGTCCTGTTCACACTGAGAAAAACATAAGTAGCGCTCCTACTTATATAAGGATAAAAAATATACCGCTATTACGGACCACTCCAACTCTTCCCGTGGATGTCGTACAAGGCGACTAAGGGAACACATTGTAAAACGTCAATCAGGCCTCCCCGACCCGTCTGGCCAGCGCGGGGAGTGTAGGCCAAATCCTCCGTCCCATTCGGTCACTTCTGTTTTTGGAACTTGAATTTGCTGTATATTCGTCTGTCCTACCCATCCAGCGGCTTCTATCCACCTTTTTCAAGTTGTCGGCCCATTTGCAGAGGGGACTCATTACTTCACTTCACAAAGCTTCAAACATAACAATTTAAAGTAATTAACGTACTATTTCCGACAGAATCTGTCCTTCAGCTTCACCAAAAGATATGTTTTATCTTTATTGTAAATATTTTAAATATTGTAAATATTGTTTTATAGTGAGTTACGTGGCCATGGAAGTGAAGTGAGGCAGGCCCCTTATTTATATTATAAGCAAGGGAGTCCTAAGTAAACGGGAAGGATTTAAGACAAGTTAGGGAAGATGGGAAAAGTAATAAAGATATGGATAAGAGAAGGAGGTTTTTCTTAAAATAAGGGCTGACAGCAATTTATATTAGCTTCAGTAAAATGAAGAGGTAATAAATAAATAAATGAAAAATAACAACATTTATTCAACTCTCCAAAAAAAATACATACAACAACTCCGCCAATATCAAAACAAATGCATTTGCGTCTCGAAAACGTAATAAATAATAGATGGTCTTCCTAAATAGACGGCAAAGTTTACATGGTAAAACAAAGCTTTACTTGCTGCTGGTCACTCATTGATGTGTATTTTACCGAGACGCAAATAGCGTTGGTTTTCGCATGACCATTGATTGGAATGAAATATAGATAATTAAATTTGTTCATTCTGGGGCCAATTGTAGTATTTTCAACATTTATTGTTCGGTTAAACAGCAGTTACGTTATTTATTTTGACAGCAGCTGCGTGTCACTTTTACCTGAGACAACTGTCAAAATGTAGAGAAACATTAGTAGAATACGAAATCACAGAACGTTCGTCCCATCAACGTCTAACGTTTGTTCAAATAAACGGTAGCTACGGCTAAAACGCAGATGAATCACAAACGTGCGCAGCGGCATACGAATAGTCTTAAAACTTGCGTTTTAGCTGCAGTTCAGTTGCGTTTTGAGCGAAAATGCGTTAGTAGAATTGGGCCCCCGTGCGTCCTACCTTACCCGTAATGTCCTACGGCGCCGAAACGTGGACACTGACAGTGGGACTAGTCCGAATACTCAAGGTCGCTCAGCAGGCTATGGAGAGAGCTATGTTCGGAGTTTCTGTAAGGGACAGGATCCGAAATGAGATGATCCGCCAGAGAACTAAAGTCTTCGACATAGCTCAAAAAGTTAGTACGCTGTAATGGCAGTGGGCTGGTCACATCTGTCGGAGTAAACCGGAGAGTAAATACGGAGAGTAAGGGGTAAACGATTTCTCGAGTGGAGACCGCGATGCTAGCTAGATGGAGCGAGGATCTGTGGCTGGCAGTGACCGGATGAGAAGAACCGAAGATCGGGTTTAGTGGCGCACCTTGGGAGAGGCCTATGTCCAACAGTGGGTTCTTACAGGCTGATGATGATGATAAATTTATTCGCTTGTATGTAGTGTCAGGGGTGTGATATATATATATATATATAGTATTTTAAATCTAGTTATTTTATATTTTACAGATCGTCTCCTGGCAGAGGACCAAGTCTACAACCTCGATGTGTCTAAAATATCATGTCTTATTTCTCTGTATCTATCTAATAAATTAAAACATAAACTTCACATGTCTGTATATATTGAAAATATATGCAACGAAAAATGTGGGGTTTAAGGATAAGTAACAAAACACATTAAGATCGTTTCTGGAAATTTTGTCTGTAAGTTTGTGCACGCATCACGTAAAAACTACTGCACCGATTCTGATGGAGTTTTCAAAAAAACATACGGCTTAATTTCGAGTAACATTTAGTTTTTATGTAATTTCAATCGCCTTACTCAATCAAAAGTTATGTGAATTTATAGTATTCAAAATCTTTCATATATTACGTTAGTATATAACAGAGAAGTGAGTAATGCTCGGCGGAATTCAGATTGCGATGAGTTAGGACTACTTTTAGAGTGAGAGCAAGAGGCGGCGGTGGTAGTTGGAACGGGAGCGGGAGCGGAAGTGGGAGCGAGAAATCAACATACATACCTAATGCTCACGCCCAGGACCCAGAGGGGTAAGCAAAGACGAAGTATCGCCATTTGCAGCGATCCAACGCCGCAAAGCGAATTTCAAGCGGAATTTCAAAAATACATTAATTCTGTAGTCGACGCGAGCGGAGCCACGGGCACAGCTTGATTTACAATAAATATGTTATTTATTTGAGCGTGACTTTAACCAAGACAAAAATCACGTGAGATACTTTTGTTTTATTTGAACTGACTGACGCTTCAATAGACCCCTTTGTCTCGGATACGTTTGATTTTACACGTAAAGAGTTCGTATATTTTGAACACGTATTGTTAACATTGAAAAGGAACGTATCTGTTCTTAATGTTAATATAGGAAACATGATATTTGACGTGTATACATAAATATGAATACCATCTGTTGCCCGCGTAAATTATTAAGTAGAAACATAGAATTGAAATGTTTTTTCGGGATAAAAACTATCCTGTGTCCTATTCCAGGACCTAACCTGTGTAACAAGTTTCATTACGATCCGTGCAGTGGTTGAAGCGTGATTGAGTAAGAAACATCCAAATATCCAAACATCCAACCTTTCGCATTTATAATATTAGTAGGATAGGATTTCCCTTAGGAATTGGATGATTTTGCGGGATAAAAACTATCGTATGTCCTAATTCAGGACCTAGCCTATATGTGTGCCAGGTTTCATCCCGATCCGTCGAGTGGTTGAAGCGTGATTGGTGTAACAAACATCCCAACTTTCGCATTGATAATATTAGTGGGATTCTGTAAAAAAATTTGAGAAATTTCGAGCAAAGCCCTTCCATAGCTCACTGAACGGCATTAAACTTGCAGATTGTAGCCAAGTCACGGGAAATAGCTGATAATAAATACGATACTTCAGCAGAGATATGACTACCTATATCCTAAGTAGCAGGAAGCTCCAAGAATGAGCTCTATAAAAACTGTAAAGTACTGAAAATTATCACCTTAGGATCTACATCAGCTTTAAGAACCAGCGTTTTAACTCGCTATGCTTCTACTATACCACCTTTGGTTTTACAGTAGCTGTATAATAGCGATAGAATGGTAGTATTAGTGGTTTTTTTCTAAAGCTGTCTAGATCAACTGGGTTCTTCCAGCCACTTACGACAACATATTTCGACCCCAAGCGTAGGTAATGCAACTTAGTATTAAGAAATATTTTGTTGTTTTATGTTATGTATTTTTATTGATATCACAACCTACCTTTTTCTGTTATTCTTATCCTCTACCGAAAGTTTGTCTGGAAGAAATCGCTTTTAGAGATAAGACCGCCTAGATGTAAATATGTAAGTTTCTTACTTTTTATTTTTTTACGTGCAATAAAGAGTTGTTGGGAAGGCTTTGTAGGTGGAGAGAAAACCATTAATATTGTAGAAAATATATTATTTCTTTATTCCAGATCAAACCAATACATGATAATACTAATGACAGACGGCTACCATAGCACGTAACCTATCATGTCACTTTAGTAAATAGATCTCATATCCAACTTCATTCAGTCTAGTAATGTCAAGGAACGTTACTGCAAAATAGTGCTCCATAGAGTAATTGAATTGAATCAAAGTCAAAGTCAAAATCATTTATTGCATATGAGTACACTTGGTACATTTATACACGTATTTTTTTTATCGACTACCGCTTCCTAGGCGTTAGCGCCGTGAAGAAGAAACGGCGCAACAAACTTCACGCAACACATCTTTTAAAAATCAAGTTTGCATACAATTAATAAAGATTTTGCGAAGCTGAATTAACATTAGTACTAGGCATCTTTGTCATTCAAATAATCGTTTATTTTATAATAGGCTTTCTTACAAAGTTGTTTTTTAATGTGAATCTTAAACTTTCTGTCCGTCATATTTAAGATTTCCTCTGGTAGTTGAATTTATATTCTTTTTTATTAATTTCTTATTTATTAATGTAGCTCTGAGTCATGTCTAACAATGTGTCTCAATACGGAGGCGGCGATGCTGTTCGCCATACTTCACGCCAAGTGGTATGACGGAGCAAAAAGTGGACGATGGAAAGTTCTTTTCCGACGTTGGATCGTGCAAAGTGACGATGCATCGCCACTGCCTACCCCTCTGGGACCAGGGCTTGACCATTTTGTATGTATGAGTCATGTTTTGTTGCTTGTATTGTGTATGTATGTCATCATCATCAGGTTATTTCTGTCTCCACTGCAGGAGCACAACCCTCTCTCATCTGCCGGAGACAGACGGAGGATTTGGCCTACACTCGCCGCGCTGGCCAGACGGGTTGGGGAGGCCTGATTAATGTTTTATAACGTCTTCCCTTAGTCGCCTTGTACGACATCCACGGGAAGAGTTGGAGTGGTCCTATTCTACTCTACCGGAAAGCACACGGCATGTATTTTTTCAATATATTAGAACTATTAGTTTATTGTGAATGTTATTTGTTACTTAATTTATCTCTAGAAGTGGACTGGCTTTTTTCACTATATAGGTATGTAACTCACTTACATATAAATAGCTGTAAGTTTTCTTAAAAGAAATAAATAAATATTGCTTAAGTATTTAAATAATTAAGTCAAAGACGATTTCGATTCAGCCTATTAACAGTTTTTGGAACACTCCTGTACATCAGCACCATCCATTCAAATTAAGAGGAAAAAACCCTAACAAATCACACTCATTCATCAGAAGGGTCCTTATCGGAAACCTCATCATTTCTAAACGTCACGGGATAAAAAAAAGTAGAAAAGTGTGAAAAATTCGCGCGAAATACAACTCTTTCTCTTATTATCGGTGTCGTGGAAGATTAATCCTATTTTTGGGCAGAAACAAAGAGGGTAAGCGATGCGGACGTGTGGCAGGTGAAAGTGTAGGCATGGGAAGTGGTCGATAAAGGCTAATACACATACTTGCTGAGCCCAAATGGGTCCATGAGAACTCTGTTTTTCATCATCTGTTAACACCATGGAATGCAATAAAGTTTACTGATAATCGCAAGTCTGTACACTGAATATTGGTGCAAAAAATTATTATGTGGGTGATGGATGACGCGTAAGTATTCCTACTTCCTACTAATCTAATAAATAAAATCGTAAACATCGCGTGTCTGTATATTGAAGATATTTGCGAAAAAAAAAATTGAGGGGTCTAAGGATAAGTAATAGAACACATTTCAATTATTTTTGGAATTTTTGTCTGTTTATCTGTTTGTCTGTGAGTTTGTGCACGCATCACTTATAAACTACTGAACGGATTTTGTTGAACTTTTCACAAAAACATGGGGTTTAACTTAGCTTAACATTTAGTCTTTATTTCATCGCAATCGGCTAACTCAATCAAAAGTTAGAGACATTCAAATACATTAGTAGGTAAGGTTAGTATGCAATATAGTGCACATAATAGTATTTCCGTACTATTCAGATTGCGATGAGTTTGGATTACATTTGGAGCTGCGAGTGATAATTAGAGTGGGAGCGGGAGTGGGACCGAAAGCGGAAGCGGGAGCGGGAGCGGAAGCGGGAGCGGAAGCGGGAGCGGGAGCGGGAGGGGAGCGGGAGCGGAAGCGGAATCGGGAGCGGAAGCGGGAGCGGAAGCGGAAGCGGAAGCGGGAGCGGAAGTGGGAGCGGAAGCGGGAGCGGAAGCGGAAGCGGGAGCGGGATCGGGAGTGGGAACGAAAGCGGAAGCGGAAGCGGGAGCGGGAGTGGTAATGGGAGCGGATTCTGTAGTTCACGCGAGCAGAGCCGCGGGCACAGCTAGTATTATAATAAATGTGAAAGTTTGTTTGATATTAAGGTGTTTGGACGTTTGTTACTCAGTCACGCTTCAATCAGGATGGATCGAGATGAAATTTGGCACACATACAGGTTAGGTCCTGGAATAGGACATAGGATAGTTTTTATCCCGATGAAACATTCCTTCGGGAAATACATAATAAATTGTGATGTTAAGTTATCTACGCGGACGAAGTCGCGGGCAACAGTTAGTAGAGCATAATAATATCAAGAGTTTGGATTTTTTCTGTTTGTTTGTTTGTTAGTTTGTGCACGCATGACGTCAAAACTATTGAACTAATTCTGATGGATTTTCTAGAAAAACATAGGACTTAATTCGAAGTACAATTTAGTTTTACTATCGTAGTAATCGCCCTACTCAGTCAAAAGTTGAAGTTGAAGTAAAAGACTTTGGCAAATTTTGGCAATTGAATATTAAACAAAGTATATCTGAATCCATTGAATGTGAAAGACCTTTCGTCCCATTTCGTAACCAAATTTCGTAACAGGCTGCAAAATTTGAATTTAATTCCCATTTTGTAACCAGTTACGAAATGGGAATTGCGTCGTCCCAGTTGGTAACCAACTGTCATAACTGGCTACGAAATGGGAAATTAATTCTCATTCCATAACCGGTTACGGATTGGGAATTATGTTGTCACATTTCGAAACCAATTTCATAGACCAAAAAATTGTAAATATGTTCAAAAAGTATTTTGAAGTATACTCGTCTCTTGGGTAGTTATGTCAAAGAAAATAACTGTATTTTTAATTAATTTACGGTTTATTTATAATACCACAGGCTTTTCGGTGAAGGAAAACATCGTAAGGAAACCTGCATATGCCAAAGAAGAAATTCTGAGGCGTATGTGAAGTCCACCAAATCGGCTCGGGGCACTGTTGGTGGACAGGGGTTCGGCACAAAAGATCCTGAAGGGTCGAAGTGTCGCCCTCTAAGATAAGATAGCTATTAATTTACGTTTCAGTGCAAAAGAAATAAATATGAATAAATGACATATTATATTCATTTCAGATTAAATGAGCAGACACATTTAATCGACATGAACTCCAGCCCACCCCTAGTCATATAGATACTTAAGTATGCGGGCTCAGATGTCCCAACTCGTTTGTATCCCGTCACCCATACGCATGGAGATAAGATTTTTTCTCTCCACATTTCACGCGCCTAACCTAAAATTGAATTATTCATGCTACGAGTATTGTGGGATTGTAAAATGACAGGTTAAAAGGAAAGATTGCTAAGTGTTGGGTATATTGCGTTCTTTGGTAACATTTTGGTTTTGTTTTTAAATATTGAAGGTAACGTTCTCGCACGAAGCGTTTTGCTTCCTCTTTCATAATGCGAACTGCTAAGGATTGGAACTCCCTGCCAGCTTCGGTATTTCCGGACAAGTACAACTTGGATCTTTTTAAAGAAAGAGTGAATAGGCATCTTCTGGGTAAGCGCGCTCCACCTTAGGCCTCATCGTCACTTACCATCAGGTGTGATTGAGGTCAAGCGTAAAGTGTAAACGTAAGTTAAAGCGTAAAGCGTAGAGGGCTATGTGAGGGCGTATCTTTGAAGGATATGATTCGTAATGAAGAAATCCGACGAAGAACGAAGGTGACCGACATACCCGAAAGGATTAGTAGGCTGAAGTGGCAGTGGGCGGGCCACATCTGTCGTAGAACCGACGGCCGTTGGGGCAGACGGATTCTGGAGTGGAGACCACGGATTGGCACGCGCAAGGTGGGACGCCCCGCCGCCAGATGGACCGACGACCTAAAGAAGGTGGCCGGAAGCGGCTGGATGCGGAGGGCGGAGAACCGGGTGTGGTGGCGTTCATTGGGGAAGCCCTATGTCCAGCAGTGGACGTCTAAACGCTGACATGATGATGATGATGATGATGTAAAGCCATCAGTAACAAAAAAAGGCTCGACCATAATCTCATCTGTACTGCTATTCTCTAAAATACAAACTCACATGCGAGTCTCACTCAAGTGACTTTACTCACTTCGACACCTAATCCATTGGCATTCTGTAATCATTCTAGAGCACTGGCGACGTGAAGTGAGTTTTTTGTTCACATCACTTTGATGGTGCTCTGGAATGTTTACAGAATTACCAATGAATTAGGTTTCAAATATCCAAACTTTCACATTCATAATATTAGTAGGATTCCCAGCGCCATTTACCAATTTTTGGTAATTATCATTCATAATGTTTTTTGACAGCGATAATTTAAATGTAGTCTGTTTTTAATAGACACTTTACGTAAAAGCTCGCTGCAAATTACACATTTTAAAATCACCTTTTCCACTGAACCCCGAATCCGGAACCCGACGTAATTAAGGCACTGGCCGGCGCAAATAAATCTGTCACTCACCAAGTGCCGCGACACTTTTCGATGAATAAATTTTTGTGATGACCCTTAGTGTACCATCCACTTAGAGTTTTTTATAAGAAGAACGACTTTAGGGTCATCACTTTTCAAAGGGTAATTTTATATTAAAGCGAAGTGAGAGTAAATTATAAAGGAATATTATCTGTAACCTACTATTTAACCTATAGTGTCAAAGAACCGACAGTGTCAAAGAATTTGTAGAATTTATAAAACTATAATAGGCTCGATTCTGAAGGCATAATGTTAAAATTTGACAGTACTATAACTGTTGCTATCCTTGTCACACAGTATTATGAAGATAAGGACGAAACCAATTTTAGCGCTGTCAAATTTTAAATGTGTGCCTTCAGAATCGGGCCCAATGTATAATTAATCTTATTATTATTTGTTTCACTAGCATTGTTTAAATAATTTTGTTGATCAAATTATTAATTATATATTACTAATTATAATTCCTCATATTAATATTTGCACGCCTGCATCAGGTTGAGTACACTAGAACTAACCCTATTATTAACATCTTTTATAAAACACTGTACTTTTGGCAAATAAACCATTTTCATTTCATATATATACATTTATTGAGGTATATAATGTAAAAGACTATTACATTACATTAGACTAGTATTCGTGTCAGGCCCTAAACGTCCACTGTTGGACATAGGCCTTCCCCCTTCGGTCCAACTAGTATCAATCTAATAAATAAAATCGTAAACATCGCGTGTCTGTACATTGAAGATATTTGCAAAAAAAATGAGGGGTCTAAGGATAAGTGATAGAACACATTTCCATCATTTTTAGAATTTTTGTCTGTTTTTCTGTTTATCTGTGAGTTTGTGCACGCATCACTTAAAAACTACTAAACGGATTTTAATGGACTTTTCACAAAAACATGGGGCTTAACTTAACTTAACATGTAAGTCGAGGAAAAGGGGAGTGGGAGTGGAAGCGGAAGGGGAGCGGGAAGGGTAGCGGGAGCGGGAGTGAGAGCGGGAGCGGGAGCGAGAGTGGGAGCGGGACCGGAGCGGAAGCGGAAGAGGGAGCGGGAGTGGGAATGGGAGCGATTCTGTAGTTCGAGCGAGCGGAGCCGCGGGCACAGCTAGTAGTATATAATAGTCGTTTCTGAAATACATACAATACAATACACTTTATTGCACAAACAAATACAGTTACACGTTATAAAAGTTACAAATAGTACAATTTAGGCGGTCTTATCGCTTTAAGCGATTTCTTCCAGACAACCTTTACATGTTAGGTATGTGGTAACATTTTCGGTAGATTTTAACGCCTTTTTTCTTTATAATCCATAAAAATTTGCCTGAAAGAAGTCGCTTAAAGCGGTAAGATTTTAAAGCGATAAGATTCAAAATTTTACTATTTTAGACTTTTGAAATGGCGCCAGATCACAATATGGCTAGGCGCATTATAATTTGCCAGGTTTTACGGGGGAGGTGCCCGGTACTTGCTCAGGTGCTCTTTCCCGGGCACCCTGCTTGATTCCCCTACAAATAAAATATCACTGTTTCTTGTCTGTACGGCAACTCTCCCCATTCAGGGGCGCGACATCACGCCCACGGCTTCGTCGTCGGGCTGTCCAGTCATTGTCAGTCAAGTCATGTTTTAAAGTCAATAAAGTCAGTTAATAAATAAATATCGCCTTGCTCCACTACCATCTTTTTTTTCCTCGCTCTTTTTATATTTTTTTATATTTGCTCTTTTCTCCTTTTTTTGTTTTCTTTTTATTTCTTCGCTCTTTTTCTATAAATAAATTCTTTGTCTAGTTGAAATAGTAGGTATGGATGTAATATTCGAAGTACAAACGGAGAATCGATTGATTGTTCCAATATTGAAACTTCGTAATAACCGGTTGACTAGTATAATTAAATAATAACGGGGAAGTCAAACATCAAACAGTATTCAAATATCAACTCACCGAGATTGGGTTCCTCGTTAATGTTCGATACTGATTGTACTTGGTTTGTGTTTTGTTAACTGTATATAATATACGAGTACTTATTATTTAGGACTCTAAGAGCGAGTCCATTGGAACTTAGCTCGTTGTGGCCTTTTCCATAAGGTTAAGTTCGGAAAAATTGGACGAGGAGATTTCCTGTGTACTTTAATTAAGAAAATACATTCTTAGACACGCATTAAATACACCCCCCTACATATACACAAACACTCATATACACTTTATTTGCGTAAATTATTATTCTCAAATTTACTGGAAGAAAACTCTTATAGAGTTAAGTGCGCCTTTGTACATCTTGTGTTTAAATTAGTTGTGTGATTTCTATTTGTGTACAATAAAGTATATTGCCGTGAGGTTTCCGGTAGAGTAGAATAGGACCACTCCAACTCTTCCCGTGGATGTCGTACAAGGCGACTGAGGGAATACATTATAAAACATCAATCAGGCCTCCCCAACCCGTCTGGCCAGCGCGGGGAGTGTAGGCCAAATCCTCCGTCAGTCTCCGGCTGATGAGAGAGGGTTCTGCTCCTGCAGTGGAGACAAAATAACCTGATGATGATGATGACGATGAAAGTATAAATATATATACTCGTATATATTTAATTTTTAAATTATCATTAGTATCTATATAACTAAGTACATAATATATTATACTTACCTTATTCAAATGAACAGAATGCCTTTTTCCGTCACGGACATTTTCCGAAATACTTAAAAAGTATTCTAAATAAAAAAAAGATAGTTGATTTGAACAAGATCTTGTGAGCCATCGAGCGCACCAAGATCTTGTTTCTTGTAAAGCTATGGGTCGTGACACTAGAGCACCAAGGTAGTATCCTTTCGTCCCATTTCGTAACCAAATTTCGTAACTGGTTACAAAATGAGAATTTAATTCTTATCCTGTAACCGGTTACGATATGGGAATTCCGTTGTCCCAGTTAGTTACTAATTTTCACAACCGGCTACGAAATGGGAAAATAATTCCCATTTTGTAACCAACTGCGAAAAGGGAATTGTGTCGTCCCAATTGGTAACCAACTTTCAGAAATGGGAAATTAATTCCCATTCTGTAACCGGATACGGATTGGGAAATACGTTGTCACATTTCGTAATTAATTTCATAATTGGCATTGAATTGACGAAATGAATTCCAAAATGACAAGAATTGAACTGATATATACATAATTATATATATTTTGTTAAAAGAAACCATAATAATAAGTTACATCAAACCTTTATTCAAAACTAGCTGTTGCCCGTAACTTGGTCGGCGTGGACTACTTAACATAACAAATTATAATATAATACAATATAATATCATCATAACCTTTGATCTGCCCACGTAGAATCCCGTAGAGAAGCCCAACAGCCGCAGAACTGCAAAGGACATTGCAATTGCACGAAGTTAACTGAATTATCGATCAATTAGTTCTATTTACAAACATTAAATGGTACTGTGGTGTTCATTGCACACTAATTATCGCTAAAACCGAATAAACCAAATAACCTAGCGCTGGCAACCACCACAGGAATTAATTTATACACCTGTTTGTATAGTAGCTACGTTTCAGTTTGAAAAGAGGTGAGTTAAAAACAATTAATGACGGCATTTCCCTTCGGCCACATTCGAGTCTCGTGAATGTATGTATGTAAACGATTTATTGTACCAAAATTGACAAACAATAAAAAAATAAAAAAAAAGTTGTGTACAAAGGCGGACTTATCCCACTTAGGGATCTCTTCCAGTCAGCCTTAGAGTAACTGCTGGTATAGGACTGGTATAATGCGTTTAGTACCAAAATTATAAAAGAAACGTACCTATCAAATATACACTTACACTGAAGTATGCATATAATATTACATAAACATAAATGATACAATATGTACATCATCAAGTTATTTTTGTCTCCACTGCAGGAGCACAACCCTCTCTCATCTGCCGGAGACAGACGGAGGATTTGGCCTACACTCCCCGCGCTGGCCAGACGGGTTGGGGAGGCCTGATTGATGTTTTATAATGTATTCCCTCAGTCGCCTTGTACGACATCCACGGGAAGAGTTGGAGTGGTCCTATTCTACTCTACCGGAAACAACACGGCATACACGAATTCGTAACTAATTTCGTAACTGGTTTCAATGGAGTAATTACTTTAACTTTTACGTAACTGGTTACAATGGAGTAATTATTTGTTCTTGTAACACTGTGCAATTAGGGTGTTACTCATGTTAGCTCTTAGACGTCCAATGCTGGAAATAGGCCTTCCCCAATAAACGCCACCATAATCGGTCCTCCGCCTTCTGCATCCAGCCGCTACTGGCCACCTTCTTCAGGTCGTGGGTCCACCCTGCGCGTACTAATCCGCGTGCTAGTCCGGCTGAAATATTCAGGGTAGCTCACAACTCGATGACTCCACTGCAGAACTCGTCTGCCCCAACGGCCGTCGGTTCTACGACAGATGTGGCCCCCCCACTGCCATTCATCATCATCAGGTTATTTTTGTCTCCACTGCAGGAGCACAACCCTCTCTCATCTGCCGGAGACAGACGGAGGACTTAGCCTACACTCCCCGCGCTGGCCAGACGGGTTGGGGAGGCCTGATTGATGTTTTATAATGTATTCCCTCAGTCGCCTTGTACGACATCCACGGGAAGAGTTGGAGTGGTCCTATTCTACTCTACCGGAAACCATACGGCAATGTAGCTTGCTAATTCTTTCGTTTATGTCGGTCACCTTCATTCTTCGTCGGATCTCTAATTTGGAGCAATTCCCGATTAGCTATCCGGCTGAAACTTAGGTAGATCACAACTCGATAAAAGTGCATTCTGAATCCATTTATTAGCATGCAATGCTAATTATATTGCCGTGTGGTTTCCGGTAGAGTAGAAAAGGACCACTTCAACTCTTCCCGTGGATGTCGTACAAGACGACTAAGGGAATACATTATAAAACATCAATCAGTCCTCCCCAACCCGTCCGGCCAGCGCGGGGAGTGTAGGCCAAATCCTCCGTCTGTCTCTGGCAGGTGAGAGAGGGTTGTGCTCCTGCAGTGGAGATAAAAATAACCTGATGATTAGCTGGGAGTGTAGGCCAAATTCTCCGTCTGTCTCCGGCAGATGAGACAGAGTTGTGATCCTGCAGTGGAGACAAAAATAACCTGATGATGATGATGCTAATTACAGGCGCAACATAAATTATGCTTTTTAATAAAAAAAAATTTAAAGGCCAAGATCCCAATCTGAAGGTAAATCTAAGTCTTGGAATAAAAACAGGGTGTCAAAGCGTCGATGTCTCCACACGACGTCAAATTGACGTCTCCCATTGATTGACAATAAGTCCGTAGCTCCCAGTTCAACTCCCGAACGTCAATCTAACTTGTCCAATTACTTTATACAGCCGAGTGACTTTCAAGACTGCGTCAAAAGGTAAAATAACGTGACGTTTTCGATCTATTTACAGAATTCATCCAGATATAGAAAGCGAGGAAATTGAAGTAAATAATTGATAGAAATCTCAATAGAAGTGACATATATAGGTTCATTCGCAGGCGTCAGTGCAGTCACAGTATCGGATTCGTTCCATTTCAGTGTTTTAGATATGCTAAGGGAAAATATGAAAAATCAACGATCTATATGTACTACTAGATGGAGCGTTCCAAACAATCGCTCTGTTCCACGCAAGTAGCCACAACTCTTTCACATTCACTTTGAAACTTGTGCAGTTACTACTCGGAACATTTATTTACTAAATATTGACATTATTTAACCGTAGCGTCAATATTTAGTAATAATTAAATGTTTTGCGTAGTAACTGCACAAGTTTCATTGTGAATGTGAAAGAGTTGTGGCTATTTGCGTGGAACAGAGCGATTGTTTGGAATGCTCCATCTAGTAATACATAGAGATCGTTGTGAAAAATGT
The DNA here is from genome assembly GCA_947086405.1 of Esperia sulphurella. NCBI lineage: Eukaryota > Metazoa > Arthropoda > Insecta > Lepidoptera > Oecophoridae > Esperia > Esperia sulphurella. The sequence goes on along the minus strand of OX352280.1, from coordinate 9,937,628 downwards.
ATACAAATTAGCATTTAGTTCCTGATGCAAAGGCATGGCATTAAATTGAGTTGACACTGCACTGAAGGACCACTGACGTATAACTGTCGGAATACGGACGCATGGCGGATCGATAGCCTTTACTGCATTTGAAATATGACTCATTATTCCTTAACCTAACTAAAAATACTGACTCAGGACTGAGGCGGCACTGATATGCCCGCCTGAACCTTAAAGAGATTTCTCTCGTGTTCTGAGGATAAAACTTGCTTTTGTCTTTTCATTTCATCATCAGCGGAAATACGTCCACTGCTGAACATCATCATCATCATCATGTCAGCCTTTAGACGTCCACTGCTGGACACAGGCCTTCCTCAATGAACGCCACCACATCCGGTCCGCCGCCCTCCGCATCCAGCTGCTACCGGCCACCTTCTTTAGGTCGTCGGTCCATCTGGCAGCGGGGCGTCCCAGCCTGCTGAACAAAAGCCTTAATCACCACGCTTGGCAGGCGGAGTGGTGATCGCAATAAACACAGGAGAACGCTTACACATAGACCGGTATCTGATTTGCATCAGATACCGGTCTATGTGTAAGCGTCCTTTAGTTGCCTTGACGACACCCACGGAAGGATTGGGGGTGGCCCTATTCTAAGCCGGGAAACACGCAGCATAGGCGGTATAAGTCCATAGTTCTGTCAGAAAAAGTATTAATGTACACTAATGATATAAAGAGGAAAGATTTGTATGTTTGTGACGAATAAACTCAAAAACCACTGGACCAATTTCAAAAATTATTTCACCATTGGAATGCTACATTATCCCTGAGTAACATAGGCTATATTTATTACTTATAAAAATTAGGGATCCCTACTAAAACTTCAATAACGTAACCCAAGGTTTAAAAAATTTAGCCATAAGTAGTTCGTCGTAGTTTCATCGCATGCACTGCGGAAACTGTTGATGATAGAACCTTCGCTAGTCTGTACATTGAAATTATTTGCAGGAGTCGGAGCTAAAGCGGGAGGGGAAGGGGGACGGGAATTAACGCTTCATCATCAGGTTATTATTGTCTCCACTGCAGGAGCACAAACCTCTCTCATCTACCGGAGACAGACGGAGGATTTGGCCTACACTCCCCGCGCTGGCCAGACGGGTTGGGGAGGCCTGATTGATGTTTTATAATGTATTCCCTTAGTCGCCTTGTACGACACGCTTAATAAGTTTCAACTTTATTCAATTCTGAAGTCCACGCGAGCGGAGCCGTGGGCACAGCTAGTCTCATAATACAATTCATGATATGATACAAGATTTACAAAGACTTTAACCACAGAGTAACTAAAGTGTAGACAAGTCGCGCGACACGAACAACTGAAGGGAACTACGCCGAATTAAATATAATTTGTGTGAACTGTCTTATGAAAATTGACAGAAACGGTCTAGAATAGAATAGAATAAGTCATTTATTCATAGCTACGACACATACATACATGAGAAATAAACAGAACAGAATTAATAAATTACAATTTAAAAATAATCAAGGTCCCTATGTGTCGCAGCAATAAAATGGCGCTTTGTTTTTGTTGACATATGGCATGACGGGGATCGAACTCGGACCTTTGAAGTGAAAGCCCGAGTATTATACAACGTCGCTAATTTTCTGTTGAAACTCAAATGACTAAGTCTAGTCTATTCCATAATGTAGAAAGTCTTTAGCATCAATCGATAAACGCTCAAGGAATTGATTAAGCCTCAACGTCACAAATTTTCTGATGAGCCTATAGAGACCAACCCTTTTTTTTGTTGTCGCGGGGAACCTCGGGGGGACGAGTAGGTAATGTGGGGGATCACATCGACTAAAACCCCACGGTGGCCGTCTCCGACGCACAGACGGAGGAGGGAACCCGGGGGCTATCATTGGGCTCGCATCCGGGTGTCCCTTCTCCGTGCGCCTCGGGGGGAAACTTGGTCCCTCCCCCGCACCCTCGCGGTGCTGCAGCAGCATTGAGGCCACCCCGTTGCTGCTGTCCTCCCTGGGGACTCCTAGGTTGGAACGGGTGCATAGAGCTCCCGCTCCATGCATCCGCGTCCCGATGACCCCTTTTAGTCGGCTTGTACGACAGGCAGGGGATACCGTGGGTGCATTCCTCACCCCAAGCCACAGAGCCGCGCCCCAGCCCACAGAGTCGATAGTGACCAACCCTAGTTTAGTCCATAATGTGAACAGCTAGTATCAACCAATAAACGCTTAAGGAATTGATTAAGCCTCAACCATAAAATAATAACGCCTCAACTTAGCTGATTTCCTTATGAGCCTTAAATGACTAAGTCTAGTCTAGTCCGTAATGTAAACAGTCTTTGGCACCAACCAATAAACGCTCAAGGAATTGATTAAGCCTCAACCGTAGAATAATAACGCCTCAACTTAGCTGATTTCCTTATGAGCCTAAAATGACTAAGTCTAGTCTAGTCCGTAATGTAAACAGTCTTTGGCACCAATCAATAAATGCTCAAGGAAGTGATTAAGCCTCAACCATAGAATAATAAAGCTTCAACTTAGCTGATTTCCATAAGAGGCTAAAATGACTAAGTCTAGTCTAGTCCGTAATGTAAATAGTCTTTGGCACCAACCAATAAACGCTCAAGGAAGTGATTAAGCCTCAACCATAGAATAATAAAGCCTCAACTTAGCTGATTTCCTTATGAGCCTAAAATGACTAAGTCTAGTCTAGTCTGTAATGTAAACAGTCTTTGTCACCAACCAATAAACGTTCAAGGAATTGATTAAGCCTCAAACCGTAGAATAATAACGCCTCAACTTAGCTGATTTCCATAAGAGGCTAAAATGACTAAGTCTAGTCTAGTCCGTAATGTAAACAGTCTTTGGCACCAACCAATAAACGCTCAAGAAGTGATTAAGCCTCGGATATAAATCAGTGGGAGCGGGCGGATGGCGCACAAACAAAATAGGCGAGCATCCATGGAGATAATTTACTTTGGCCGTTATTTACACACGCTCTTTATGTGCAGGGTGTATGTGATAAACCAATAAATAAGTTTCTTTTGGACGAATAAATTGTTTCTTAGTGTTTCTTTGGCAAAGGAACGCGTCGCACTAAGAAAGGCTTACCGTAGGGGGTTACACCCTGATTAGATTAGATTAGATATTTATTATTTTAATCTACATATTAAATATAAATATACCTCTTACCATGAAGCAAAATAATTTTTCGTATCTCATAGTTTCACTTCAAAGTGTTTTCCTTCATGATTGACACTAATTGGTCGTTAAATTAGATAACAGATGATTTTAAAATGTGCATCTGTTATCTAATTTAATAACCAATTAGTGTCAATCATGAAGGAAATCACTTTGAGGTGAAACCATGAGCTACGAAAAATTATTTTGCTTCATGGTATGAGGTGTATATATATTTCATGTACAGTGCTATATAATATACAAAGTGATCGCCGTATTTTTAACAAATTGTCAATACAAAAAATTAACTCATTAAAAATATAATGTCAAAATTTTACAATTTGTTTACATAATTCAGGAAAAAAAAATTTCAATATATTATAAAATATTATTATGAGATAAAACGAATAATTATCATAATATAAAATTTAATTTTTTTCAAAAATTATACATCACCTGCAAAGGGGCTTCGTTTAATACTAATTTAACATTATCTTATGACTAGATGTTGCCCGCGACTTCGTCCGCGTGGACAACTTAAAATTAGTGACGTTAACACCACAAATTATTATCTATTTCCCGTTGATGCCGACGTTATAGGTATGCGGTCAAGTCAGAATTCTTCATTTCATTGGAGTACATTTATACACATCTTGATTTACCATAATCACCACGCTTGGCAGGCGGAGTGGTGATCGTAGTAAAGATCTTTGTGTACAGATGTAGTAAAGATGTTTTAATTATGATTTTGAAGCCGGGAACCACATGTCAATTATACTTACATGTACATTTTGAATAGGTGTTAGCGCTGTAAAGAAGAAACAGACATGATTAGGAGAAAGTTTGGTAAAGCAGATGTTATAGGAATGCAAACATTATAAGACATATTAGCAAGCAGACATCTTGACCTGAGAGCTTGTTTATTTGCAAAAAGGCAAAGGTAAACCAAAAATCCCATTCGCGTCTGAAAACTTTACACTTGTGAATTTCAGAATTTGACCTAAATATATGTTTTTAATACTTTTTTCCGATTCCCGTATATTTTAAGATCCTTAACGGTTATAAATCTAAAGTACATTGAGTCTGTTTGTTGTTGTTTCTTTTGCCTTTCAAATACATTGACTTTTGTACATGTAAGGCAGCTTATTATTTTTCTTTTTTCATCAACCCGGTATTTCTTTATTTGTTGTTATTTTACTAAAATAAAATGTTTCAATACTATGCAATTAAATTTGAAAATATTGAGGTTTGAATTCCAACCCTTCCACACAACCTTTGTGGTGTCGAAGCAAATTAATAGTATGAAGTGGCCGTGGGCTGCACCGACAGCCGTGGGGCAGACGAGTTCTAGAGAGGTGGACCGACGACCTGGATGGTTGGTGGAACTTAAAGTCACCAAAGCGAATTGCATTTTATGGGTGTATAAATCAGGTTATTCCTAGAGATACACGCCTTTAAGTTTCTGCTAGACATACACTTTCGTAGGAAAAATATATCAAAGTACACAATACACGTCCAATATCATCCCTAAGACGATCCTCCACCCTCCGCTTCCAGCTGCTTCCGTCCGCCCACCTTTTTCAGGCCGTCGGTCCACCTAGCGGCGGGGCATCCAACCCAGCGCGTGCTGATCTGACGAGAACTTCGTTCTCGTCAGATCGCCTAATTACGAATCATTTCCTTCAAACAAATCCCGAGTATAGCCCTCTCCATAGCTCGCTGAGCGACCTGAACTTGTGTATCAGGCCCACCGCCAGTGTCCACGTCTCCGCGCCGTAGGTCATGACAGGCAGGAAGCACTGATAGGCGACGTGAAGACTTAACCCAGTTTTCCGAATAGTCAACATCGTCATCAGCCGACGTACGTCCACTGCTGAACATAAGCCTCCCCAATAGAATGCCACTTTCAGTGTTCTGTCTATTGGGAAATTTGCTTTAATCAGCATGCTTGGTAAGAGGATTCGTGATCGCAGTAATGATCTTAATGTACACAGGAGAACGCTGTGCCTCGTTTGGATATGGCCTTATTCTAAACCGGAAACCACATAGCAATAATATATATATTTAACTATAATTAAATACAACAGAAAACCTTCTCTCATGATCACTCCCCAAAAAGTCATCCGAAAATAATTATGAATTTTAATGGTAACAGAAAGATTACTATGCAGGTAGGTGTAAATAAATGAAGACAATACTGTCCATCATCATCATCAGCCTGAAAGAGTCCACTGTTGGAGATAGGTCTCTCCAAAGGCACGCCACTGATCCCGATCTTCGGTTCTTCTCATCCAGTCACTGCCAACCGCCTTACGCAGATCGTCGCTCCATCTAGCCAGGGCGTGTCCCACACTAAGCTTGCCCAGTCGCTGTCTCCATTCGACTACTGAGAACTCGTTTATCCCAGCGGTAATCGGTTCTCCGACTGATGTGACCAGCCCACTGCCACTATTATATCAAAGACTTTAGCTCTCTAGCGGATCATCTTATTTCGTATTAAGTAATATTGTTCTAGCTTCCAGCTATATTTCGTTACGTAATTACATTTTGATCCAAAAGTAACAAACACAATTCAGCAGGCAACCACTCACCTTTAGTAATTTGTATTCAAAAAGTTTGCTAATATACAAAGTTTCAGCTTTATCCTATTGTTAGCTTCATCGTGTCAAAGTTAATTAGTAAGAGATGTATTATTTCAGACTACACCGATATACGCCCACTATGGACCTATGTGGGCCGTGTGGTTTCCAGAAGAGTAGAATAGGACCACTCCAACTCTGCCCGTGGATGTCGTACAAGGCGACCAAGGGAATACATTATAAAACATCAATCAGGCCTCCCCAACCCGTCTGGCCAGCGCGGGGAGTGTAGGCCAAATCCTCAGTCTGTCTCCGGCAGATGAGAGAGGGTTGTGCTCCTGCAGTGGAGACAAAAATAACCTGATGATGATGATGATGGACCTATGTTACACTTGTGGTTGAAAATTAGCCAGTGTGCTACTTGGGTTCTGATTACTAGGTTTTGGCTATCCAGATACTCAGCATTAGCAAGCGCTGAAAGACCAGAGACGACATGCCTGAGTGAATTATTTTTATTATGTCGGGAATGTGTGTTATATTGTCTCGTCTGGCCAGCAAAATCAAATTGGTCAGACGGACTTCCTCCGGCTGAGGAGTCCAGGCGGCCGGAGGTCAGGGCGAAAGCGAGAGAAACCGGCGCACAATCCGGGCGAAGTCCAGCAGTACAGCATTCTGTACTACCGACGGAAGCGAGCTTACACGGAGTTTCAACCGCCTCAGGTGGTCAGCGAGGCTGACTGGAATTAACCCATTCACGTCACATTCCACATGTCGGCAATCACGTGCGCCAGATCCAGATACCTGTTGTTCTTATCTGTTTCAGTCTTCACGAGATCCTCATCATTATACGGGATTGTGACGTCAACCAAAAACGCCCTATTCTGCGTCCATCACCACACGATCAGGCCTATTCGCGAGAATAGTTTTGTCTGTGATGATGGGCCCGTCTCAGAGAGCTTGACGCGGTGATTCACGGTGAACCACGCGGTGGTTTTATTTTTATTTTATTTGCGACGAGGCCAAATTTCAGGGCAATTGCCTGATGGAGTTTCTGGATACTAGGATATGCCTGTGCAAATACCCAGTGTTCGCAAGCATTTAATACCCATGGATAACATACCTGAGTGACTAACTATTTCCGTACACATCGACCCGAGCAAACGAGCCGTCTACTTTGCAGACTTGTTTCTTTCAAACTCACTTCCAGACTTTCTTACTACTTTATTAACTGTAAATAGAACAGCAATCTGAAACCGCATTAAAACTTCAACCGAGACACGGAAACTAATTCAAACTATCTTCAGATCCCAGCCGAAACGGACTTTAAACGGTTTAAAGTCCAACAATCGTTAGCCTGAGCGAATCAAAGTTTCGCCTCACGTCAAACATTTAGGAATGAATCCTTTGAGACTGCTGGCTGCCAATGCGCATAGAATAGTTAGGCGATGATTGACGCAGATGCGACATAACATTACAATGACGAATTTGAACCTAAATACGCGCTTGACCACTATTTTTTAGTTGTAGATCACTAAAATGCAGTTAGTTGGCGTTTTTTAAATAAGTATACTTCTAACCTAAGCTTGGACAGACTCAAGACTTGGACAGACCAAGAATAACAAAGAATAATAAAATTGGATCATCATCAGGTTATTTTTGTCTCCACTGCAGGAGCACAACCCTCTCTCATCTGCCGGAGACAGACGGAGGACTTGGCCTACACTCCGCGCGCTGGCCAGACGGGTTGGGGAGACCTGATTGATGTTTTATAATGTATTCCCTTAGTCGCCTTGTACGACATCCACGGGAAGAGTTGGAGTGGTCCTATTCTACTCTACCGGAAACCACACGGCACTAAAATTTGATAGTAGCAATACCTTCCTTCCTTCACCACCTGCCTCGCTCCCTCTGTTCTCACTCCTCTCCTTTTTCCCCTCCATCCTCGTACTTAATGTTGGCCGTTTGAATCAGGATATTTATTCTTCTTTTAAAATATCTTTAAATAGCCAGTACACGCACACACACAAACACACACACACACACAACATGTATTTTGGCGGATTCACATTAATTAATCTTAGTTATCGTTTAAATTATTTTTATATTTTTGTATCTTTAGGAGTCTTTACTATGTATGTAATAATTAGGAAGAGCGGGGCTTCTTAACACAGGCTTTTACGCTTAAAAAGAAGTCCCGGCCCCGTTATAACTATTGTAAAATACTGTTAAGGCAATAAATATATTTTGAATTTTGAATTTTGAATCAGCTTGGCGAGTCTATTATTCATCGTCAACTAACTTGGAAGACCACTGAAATTAACAGTATTATCTAGAAAGTGGTAGTAATTAGCCAAGAGTAGATATAGTGACGTACCCCCAAACTCCCGGACGGAGGCCAGAAGTCCACATCCACCTCCTAAGCTTCACTGGCCAAACTCACTATTCGGAGGAATATCAAGGCTCCTGGCAGTTCCAAGTAGTATCATTTGTTTGTGAAGGCCGAGGTCAGGTTCAGGTCGTCGGTCCACCTGGCGGCGGGGCGTTACAACCTGCACGTACCGATTCGCGGTCTCCACTCCAGAACTTGTCTGACCCAATGGCCTTTCGGTTCTGCGACAGATGTGTGGTATTTAATATTAACTTGGTATTGTAGAGTAATTGCTGAAGAAGGTGGCCGGAATCGGCTGGATGCGGAGGGTGGAGGACCGGGTGTGGTGGCGTTAGGCCTATGTCTAGCAGTAGATGTCTAAGAGCTGATATGATGATGATGATAGCGTATTTTAACTAACCCCTGCTCCCCTAAACCTCTTCTAGGCCAAGTAGTATACAGAAGGCCTCACAGCTATAGAGAAGTACGTATGAAACATGTTTAAACCCACTGGCGCTTCTACCTAATTTAATCCTTAATCTAGTCCGTTGGGACAGTCTGTCCCATTAATTTACCGGCCGGCACCTCTGCTCAGTCGCTTGATTGATTTATTTTGTGACATTTAATTGCTTGCAACTGAACTTAATTTGTTTGATCAAAATGGTTTGATGGATTAATTTGTTATTGGTGTTGACCTGGTCAGTGGGATATGTCACGGACAAAATGAACAAATTTCCAGTAGGCTTAGTTGCTATTGTTGACAACAGATGGCGTTGTAGCGATCCCTTTAGCCCTGTTATATATCTGCTTCGCTTGTTATTCCTTTATATACTACACAATTGCCTAAGTTCGTTATGTACTGCCCTTGTATAGCCACGCTGTTAGGCGTGGCATGCCTGACGGGCTGCTGGCTTGGAGGGATAGCGATATTGATTGAGCGAGTGGATCTTAACTTAGGAATAGTTTGCAAGACATACCATATCCAGTTTCTACATTGCATGTTGAGATCGGGCGCGAGTCTCTGGATCTGCTTCTCTCCCCATGAGTTCGTCCGATAGGACCAAGGAAGACATCCTGGACGCTTGCTCGGTGGGAGCACGTGACCTACGATGCGCAGCTTTTCCTCGCTTTGCTAAGTATTCAGGTTTGCACCTCGATCGCCGGAACCTCCACACGTATCCCTGAGTGATCACTGGTCCATCTGTAGAGGTAGTGGGCTTTGGTACCATGTCCATGGTACCACGCCCCGTGCTGGCCACCACATCGTGGGCACCAGCACCTCTCTGTGGAAACATCGTCCAACGTTAACCTGAGGAGACACATCTGCTATTGCACAAGTGATTCTATTGAGTTGCAGTAATGGCGTTATAATTCCCTATGGTAGTGCTGCTCCATCACCGAAACCGAAGAGTTTGGCAGCGGGCATCCATTTGTGGCGAGTGCCGCGAATGCACATACTTGTGGCTCGTATAATAGAGATGATAATTCGTGCTCTCAACCAGCCCATCACTTTGCTTAGTGGACGGTCCCAACGATTAGCAATTCTTTCTGCCAGATTCTTAATGAATGAAGACATTTGCTGTCCAAAGACTCCGTCTACGGAGGTCACTATAGGCGTAAAGGTTGTATGTCGCTTATGATACAATACATATACCGTACGTTATATACTATATTAAATTTGGCACAACTATTGTGAGAGATTACTATTTGCCGTCTGGTTTCCGGTAGAGTAGAATAGGACCACCCCAACTCTTCCCGTGGATGTCGTACAAGGCGACTAAGGGAATACATTATAAAATGAGATGAGAGAGGGTTGTGCTCCTGTAGTGGAGATAAAAATAACCTGATGATTGTGAGAGAAAATACTTTTTAAGGAGATCTTTAAACACCTGCAATGATTTTGATTGACGAATCTCACTTAATTTGCTATGTGGCTTATTACAGTGTAATACAAACTACAATGGGGGTGTGTGCAGTTATCTCTATAGATAACGCAAGCCATTGTAGTTTGTATTACACTGTAATAAAGTCACATAGTAAATTAAGCGAACCGCAATACTATTGTTGCGCGACACGTAGATACGTTTGACGGCCCCCGTACCTCACCGCATCTCATTCCCCTAAGCTATTAATCTAGGTCTCCCATTATACCTATCGAGGCTGTTTACAAGGGACACACAACATCAAATACTGACACCAATTATCCAGTCCCAAACTAGGCAGAGCCTGTGGTATCGTTACTAGATAACGGATATACATACTTAAATAATTATAATAAACACAAATATAATAAACATATAAATAAACATACAAGACTTGGGTACAAACATTCATATTCATCATATGAACATTTGCCCCTAGCGGGATTGGAACCCGCAACCTCCGGCGTGGCAGTCCGAGAACTACCCGTTCCGCCACGGAGGTCGTCAATGGGCCACTTTTGAAATGAAAACTTAAAAAACGATCGACGTTCGGGTCACAACTCTAGTGCTAAATCAATCAAATGTGACATCTAAGTCATGCAGTTTCCTCGTTTTAAAAATAAAATGTGCAATTTGGCACCAGGCCAGCGGCAAAGTTGGCCATTTTAGCGTCGCGTCGGTTACTTTGCCGGCCGCCAAGTGAGTGATGGGACAAGCTGTCACCACTAGGAAATGCTTGAACTCATATATCTTCCTCGCATCTTAGAGGCAGACATAACTTGGCGTAAATTTAGAGCATCTTACCTTTTTTGTTTAGTATATTATAACTTTGCCGTGTAGTTTCCGGTAGAGTAGAATAAGACCACTCTAACTCTCCCCGTGGATGTCGTACAAGGCGACTGAAGGAATAACATTTTAAAACATCAATCAGGCCTCCCCAACCCGTCTGGCCAGCGCGGGGAGTGTAGGCCAAATCCTCCGTCTGTCGCCGGCAGATGAGAGGGTTGTGCTCCTGCAGTGGAGACAAAAATAACCTGATGATGATATATTTGTCGGCCCCGTAGCCTAGTCGGTAGTACATCTGCCTGCGAAGTGTTTAGAGCGAGCTTGTAGGTAATAGTCGCGTCGTACCATTGAACTGCCCCTTCGTTTAGATAGTGTCCATGAACTATTTTAAATAATTGTTAAGTAAGTTTAATTAAGTAGTGATCTGATAACAAAGAAATATACTTAAGATATTACCTAATTTAGTGATAAGATATTGTGAAGAGCAGACATGAATTGATGTTATAAAGTATAAGTAAAACTATAAGTGATATTAATAACTATTATTTTGATGTTCTGATACGGAAGATGATATTTTTAAGGCTAATAGCGGCTTCTACCATGTACTTTCTGGCTTCTACTATCTACTGGCTACATCTACATCTATTACCGGTGCATTTGGTAGGACCTGATCTGCCTGCAGCTCCAGCAGCGGACGGAACCTGGACCCTACAAAGAGGAGGATTCGAGCAGGGCTTTCAGGCCAGTGGACCAGTTACCTACCTTTCTCGTACCTACAGGACGTAGCTAGGGGAGTGCAGTTTTAAATAATAAATCAAAGATATATTTATTTCCTACTCCGTCTTTGAATTTTATCTTCGACCCTACCTGCTGGCAGAGGGTACTCTAAAACCCTTATGTCACAGTGTCCATTTTGGTGGTGTCGTCAAGGCGACTCAAGGAGCTTGCGTCATTTTGGCAGAGCCACAGTCTCAGATTTGAAATCTGAACTCGAATTTGTTCTGGTGTTCAAAATTTGTATTCGAATTTGTGCTCCATATATCCAAAATACAGATCCCTTACCGTTTTCGAGATATTCGGGTTTGTTTGTGGCTCTGCCAAAATGACGTCACTACAGCAGCTGCAGAGCCCCGGCTATATGTCGATAACTACAAAAGATATCAGAATTCTGTAAACGTACAAAATTTGTACCTGAATTTGTGCTCCATGCATCCAGAAATCAGAATATGTACTTCTACCGTTTAAAAGATATAGACGATTGTTTTTATATCATACTAAAGGTACAGTTGACAAAAAAGAACAGAACTGAATTACGATTAATATTTGTTTAATAATAAAATTTTCAGGACACATTTTCTGCATAGTCAGATTTCAAATCCGAGACTGTGGCTCTGCCAAAATGACGCAAGCACTCAGAGATTGCACCAGGGACAAGTAGCAGCGTTCTCCTGTGAATATTAAGATCATTACTGCGATCACCAATCCGAATGCCAAACGCTGTGATTGTGTATAGTCTGGCAGTGGGAAGAAGTAGATGATTAAAAGCGTAGGTAGTGATGTATATCATCATCATCATGTCAGCGTCTAGACGTCCACTGCTGGACATAGGCATTTCCCAATGAACGCCACCACACCCGGTCCTCCTCCCTCCGCATCCAGCCGCTTCCGGCCACCTTCTTTAAGTCGTCGGTCCATCTGGCGGCGGAGCGTCCCACCCTGCGCGTGCCAATCTGTGGTCTCCACTCCAGAGCTCGTCTGCCCCAACGGTCGTCGGTTCTGCAACAGACGTGGCCCGCCCACTGCCAACTCAGCTTGCTAATCCTTTCGGCTATGTCGGTCACTTTCGTTCTTCGTCGGATGGAGTGATTATGTTACGTAGGAACTATTAAGTAATCTCGGAGGACAGGGTGTGGTGGCGTTCATTGGGGAAGGGCTATGTCCAACAGTGGACGTCTAAGGGCTGATATGATGATTAAGAAATCTGTGACTAGACTGCTAGGGCATGAAGTCATCTTAATCCAGCTCTGCATTTACACTGTGATAAAGGCAAAGCCTTCAAACAATTCCACGACCGCTACATATGTCAGAGCCTCTACATAATTAAGTCAATCCCCGGGGAACCCTACTGGATTTTGCGATACAAGTAATCAAACATAACTATGTGTATGGATTATGAATACCTAGTTAATATATTAGAGTATATTTACGAGACGAGATATTAACTTGTTATGATAGGACTCTATTGTCAGATAATACTTAATATTACTACGTAAAGAAGAGACCCACCCCCCTTGCAGCTGGAGGGCTTCTCTAATGGATCTACGTGGGCAGATCAAAGGTTATGGTAATATCCTTTTTTTCTAAGAAATAAGTAATAATAATAATAAATCTTTATTCGAAAAACAATAACACAGATTGAAGAAAAAACCCCACAAAAGTGAATTCTCAGTTTGACTGAGGGGAGCAGTCTCACACTCAAACATTTGTAATGTTATCGATTGCAAGTAAAGTTTACAATTTTAAATGTTATTGTATATATGTTTCACTAACGTAATTTTAACTTTTAGTTTTTCATGTGGACATTGACTGAGTAAAAAAAATATTATAACAACAACAAAAAATATAACAAAACGCTTATGTTTCTAATTGATTTCGTTCAGGGCAAGTCACAGTTGCTAAGTATTTTTTTTGTAATAAATATATAAATAAATATGTTTTTTTTTTTTTAAATTTTTTTGTTCCGCACTTTTTATTCTCTGACATGTTGGTCAGAGACATTTATTATGCGGTGTTTGCTCTTTATAGTAGAATTCTCGTGCTTGTACAGCATGGGAATACACAGGAATTGGGACTATGGGGAAAGGGTTATCATAACAATTTTTTTTTTTTTTTATATATAATTTTTTTTTTGTTTTTTTTTTTTTGTTTTCCTCCCTGTGTATTTTTTTTTGTGTATTAAAGTTTTTTTTTTTTTCTTTGTGTATTCCATATTTTATTATTATTATTAACTTTTTTTTTTTTTATAGAGCAAACATTACTTAAGAATTACCTATACTTTCTATACAAATGGTTGTACTCGTAAAATATGAATTAAGTAGTTACAACATCAAATTACAATTGGATTTAAGTAGGTATACATACTAACATAATCTAAATTTACACAGAACTCAGAAAGACAGAAATATTTTGATAAGCTAATGAATAATTTATGTATAAGGCTGTACAGTTTAAAGTTTTTGCTTTAAGTCAGTATGAGAAAAGAAAACAGAAAGATTAAATGACAGAAGAAAATGTGAATAATATCAAAGACAATCTATAACAAATAATACAAATATTAGTCTACAGGAGGAGCAGCAGTGCAAGTGGTCGCGCACGCTTTTTCTAGCCTAATTTGCCGTCCAGACCGCCTTGCTACCGTTTGCTAGACACGCCACACGCATCACCCTGACGCAGAATCTTGCGAACATGGGTTTTGTATGTTTCCCGACTAAGAGGTCACTAAGATTTCCACGTGTTATGGGGGTGTCCATCCCTGCGGCCGCTTGTTGACGCTCGGCGCCGAATCGTGGACACTCTGTCAGTAAAAAAATATGTCAGACATTCACACCAATTATCCAGTCCCAAACTAGGCAGAGCCTGTGCTATGGTTACTAGATAACGTATATACTTAAATAAATATATAAACATCCAAGACTTGGGTACAAACATTCATATTCATCATACGAACATTTGCCCCTAGCGGGATTCGAACCCGCAACCTCCGGAGTGGCAGTCGGAGAGCTACCCGTTCCGCCACGGAGGTCGTCAATTCCCTATAATCTTTCGCGAATTTACGTATGTTATCTAAGTGACACTCCCTCGGCGCAGCCTCCCTCAACCCACAGCTTTACTCTATTAAAGCGTGCTCTCCATGTTTATATTCGTCCTATACAGTTAACATTGGAAAAATACTAAGTAAGACAATTTTAGGAAGCAGAAGAGTTCCTAACAATTGATAACACCACAGGACGATATCTAGCCTACCGACTACGAGTAGGTAAGTTAGGAACTTCAGACATGGCATCAAACTCTATCATGTAGTAAACTTTCCCAGGATATCTCAGCGGAGACGTAGGTAAAGTTTCACATACTAGAACTCAGCGTCTCAAGTGGAATTTATGAACTTTATAATATAATTATAACAAGAGACAATCTAGAATTGTAGATTTGTTGAACTGAATTGAATTCAGCCTTTGGTGTTGGCGCTGAATAAACCAAGTGGTCATACCTGCTTGCACCTATATTGATAACGTCATTATCATCAGCTGAAATAAGTCCACTGCTGAACATAAGCCTCCCCAATAGAATGACATTTTTGGTGGGCTGTCCATTGGGAGCTTTGTCATTATCACCACGCTTGGCAGGGGGATTTCTGGTTGCAGTAGTTATCTTAATATACACAGGAGAATCCTGCTGCATGTTCCTGGTGCAATCCAGTCGCATTGATGATACTTACGGGAAGTTTGGGGGTGGCCCTATTGTAAACCGGAAACCACACATTGACAACTCTTGATAACATATCAGACTCTAATAATGCAAATTGACAGTACTAATATTCAAGTTAGCAACATGAAAGCCTGAAAAGCTGAAAAGTAAAGAAAAATCCTGTATGCGCATTTTTGCCAGAGCTGAAGGATCCATTATTAAAAAAAATTCCAAAATCAGCTTACAAAAAAATATTAATAAAAAATACCACTTTTTTCATATCGTTCAATTATGTCTACAATTTCAGTCATGCAAAATTGAATAATAATAGTAATTTAAACAAGTTATTCCATTTCTTTCATTATTTATTCGTTATATTATTAACTAGCTTTTGACCGCGATTTCGTCCGCGTAGGTTTTGATATTTGAAATTTGGTTTCCCGTAGGAATGAAATATTTTTTCAGGATAAAAACTATTCTATATCCTATTCCAGGACCTAACCTATAAGTGTGTTAAGTTTCATTCCGATCCGTCCAGTGGTCGAACCGTGATTGAGTAACAAAAATCCAGACTTTCGCATTTATAATGTTAGTGGGATTATATTTCTTCTCGATTGCGATGTCTCGATATGAACCCCTCTCAGGTAAAGGCCTTCTCAAAAAGAGCTCGCAATTTCCGCCTATATTTTGCCTATTGTCATCCAGTTTAGTCCAGCCACATTCACGACGTCATCTGCCTTATCTTATCTTATCTTCTTAGGGGTCCAGGAAGACCTGGCGACACTTCGACCCTTCAGGATCTTTTGTGCCAAACCCCTGACCACCAACGGTGCCCCAAGCCGATTTGGTGGACTTCACATACACCTTGGAATTTCTTTTTTGGCATATGCAGGTTTCCTTACGATGTTTTCCTTCACCGAAAAGCATGTGGTATTATAAATAAACCGTACTTAAGTTTCGTAAAATGCATTGGTACGGGCGGGGTTTGAACCCACGACCTCATGAACGTGAGGCGAGTGCACAACCAACCGGCTACCACGGTCATCTGCCTTCCTGGTCTTCTTAACAATAACATTAGTATTAGCATTAGTAACAAACATCCAAACATCTAAATATCCAAATATCCAAACTTTCGCATTTATAATATTAGCAGGATAGTAGGATTCCAAACACCTTGCTTAGACGATTCCT
The DNA here is from genome assembly GCA_947086405.1 of Esperia sulphurella. NCBI lineage: Eukaryota > Metazoa > Arthropoda > Insecta > Lepidoptera > Oecophoridae > Esperia > Esperia sulphurella. Next base: position 9,921,141 of record OX352280.1, on the reverse strand, counting down.
TGAAGGCTTGAGCGATGAAATATGCCTACCTCAATGCTAAAATATCAGTTCGAATTAAATTCAGTCAACTTTGCCCTGCGTGTCTCAAAGGAGCTGTGGGAAAAGTTACACGTACGTACTGCGTGACACCTCTGAAGTTGAACATTTCTCGTTACATGGAAACTCTTGCTTTGTCTGTTTGAATTTAGCTTCAGTGACATATATTTCCATTATTAGCCGTGTGGTTTCCGGTAGAGTAGAATAGGACCACGCCAACTCTTCCCGTGGATGTCGTACAAGGCGACTAAGGGAATACATTAGAAAACATCAATCAGGCCTCCCCAACCCGTCTGGCCAGCGCGGGGAGTGTAGGCCAAATCCTCCTTCTGTCTCCGGCAGATGAGAGAGGGTTGTGCTGCTGCAGTGGAGACAAAAATAACCTGATGATGATGATGATGATGATGACATATATTTATGTCTGTGGCTGAGACAGTTCTTCGTTCCTCATAACTGCGATCACGAATCCTGGCAAGCGTGGCAAATCCCCCAATGGACAGCCCACCAAAAGTGACATTCTTATGGGGAGGCTTATGTTCAGCAGTGGACGTATATCGGCTGACGATTATAGCTAAATGTATTAGTTTAACGATATCAGGTGACTTAGCACGTGGGGTTTCCGGTAGAGTAGAATAGGAGCATTCCAACTCTTCCCGTGGATGTCGTACAAGGCGACTAATGGAATACATAATAAAACATTAACCAGGCCTCCCCAACCCGTCTGGACAGCGCGGGGAGTGTAGGCCAAATCCTCCGTCTGTCTCCGGCAGATGAGAGAGGGTTGTGCTCCTACAATGGAGACCAAAATAACCTGATTATGAGGTGGCTTAGCAACTGTCAATAGAGCTCACGAACATATTCGCGTCTTGAAGCTAGTAAATAATGAAATGAAAACGATTTTGGCCTCTGTACTATATAGGTACTCTGACACCTTTCCAGTTAAATATTTCTAGTTGGGTACACTCGAGAAAAAGGAATATTTAGCAGATCGGCCGTTACCTAAAATATATCGTATTATGCAATAATAAATAAATATTTCTAATATATTCATATGCATACACTGGTCTATTCCCAAACTAAGACTTTTTCCTGTGTGCTGGGAATTAAACAAGGATATAACATACAGACCGGGACCAACTTCTACAATTGCACAGCAAAGTTGTCTATCCCTGGTGGGTAACGAACTCACACCTCTGGCGCTCGAGTCTAACGACCACTAGGCCAACGAGAAAGACGAAAATCACTAGATAATATGATTGATGACGAATGGCTCACGATGATTGAAGTTTGACATTTGAATTATTTATTATACGGAAAATTTGAAAGTGCTGAACAGCCGAGAGTTTCCGCGAGTGTACATACTCACTCGTGATTTGTCCAATTTAATATATTTTATATGAGATGAAGGATGACATATATATATGTCTTCACGCCATGTCCCTTGGGAGGTAGCTAGAGCTAGAGAGTGTGCGTCTTGAAATGTCATTCGTGACACAAATCTCTCGCTTGAAATCTCATAAATTTTTCATATAAGACAGAGGAATCGAATTGAATTATAGTGGTGTTTGAGTTTTTGGGGTTCCGTATGATAGCGAAGCCGAAACTACTTACTGTCATTTTGAACTTATGTGTATAATTGTCTGGTATTTTTTTGAAGTCAAGGAGCATTTTCTTATTGTGATCATCTCACTCCCCTCTTTCCGTTAATTTAGAACTTAGTCGTTATAAATCACATTTTGTAATATATTATTGTACTTATATATGTATAGGTATTCTACCGTGTGGTTTCCGCTAGAGTACAATAGGACCACTCCAACTCTTCCCGTGGATGTCGTACAAGGAGACTAAGGGAATAAATACATGATAAAACATTAATCAGGCCTCCCCAACCAGTATGACCAGCGCGGGGAGTGTAGGCCAAATCCTCCGTCTGTCTCCGACAGATGAGAGAGGGTTGTGCTCCTGCAGTGGAGACGAAAATAACCTGATGATGATGATGTATAGGATGCACTTATATTCCTGATGGTTTTACTCTTGACTTAAACGTCACCTGATTTAAGAATTGAACATTCTCCTGTACGGTGGGAATGAAATAAGGACAATTCACAAATATAACATCCAGACCCAACGATCTCTATGTACTTACTAGATGGAGCGAGCCAAATAATCGCTCTGTTCCACGCAACTGTGGCACCGGGAGCCGCACCCCGTGCACATTCTTTTGGCACTAAGTAAATCACGTAAGCCACTCTCAGCTCACTTATTTCCCTTGCAGCTACTGCATTGCATTCACACAGCAAGTACTTCATCGTCTCGCTGCAAGAGAAGAGAATTAGATACTAGCTCCAGAATATCAAGCACCCTGTGTAGCAAATGCGAAGCACGTTTCACTAAAATGATATACAGTGGTGAAACTTGTTACTGAAACTTGAGGTAATGAGTTAAGATTGGAATTTCGGTTGGAAATTGAAGTTTGTAATCTACTACGTAGGTATTACTTGATTTAATTAAATTTTAAAAAATCATTATATTTTGCCGTGTGGTTTCCGGTAGAGTAGAATAGGACCATTCCAACTCTTCCCGTGGATGTCGTACAAGGCGACTAAGGGAATACATTATAAAACATCAATCAGGCCTCCCCAACCAGTGCAGGCCAAGTCCTCCGTCTGTCTCCGGCAGATGAGAGAGGGTTGTGCTCCTGCAGTGGAGACAAAAATAACCTGTTGATGATGACTATAAATTGAATTAACCTCCGAATCGGAATGGAATATTTGCGTTCCTTGCAATATCTTGTATAGGAGACATTGGAATAGAGTTCAGCTTTTCGTAGCTACTGCTACGGGGTGCTACGCTAGCTACGCCGTAGTAAACTTAAACGCTTAAATTTCTCGGCTGATTTATCACTCTCTTTCAGACTAAAAAAACCTAAATGACATAAGTTTCTGAAGTATTTAGCGTACGATGACCAGTCAATAGTTTTCTTATTGCCGACTTGTAATTACTGCAGACAAAAACGTCATCTTTTCTCTGTATTAAGGCGCATATAGCCTGTTTGTATCTGAGGATACATAAATATGTATTTTATATATATATGTGCCGTGTGATTCCCGGCTTAGAATAGAGTCATCAAAGCGCATAAGGGATTGTACCAGAGTCGGGCAGCAGCATTCTCCTTGTGAATATTAAGACCATTACTGCGATCATCAATTCGCCTACTAAGCGTGGCGGGCCCACAGTCTCTGCCCAACAGTGGGACGTTACACTTTGATAACTGTCATAAAATATAATAATAAATATTACATACATACACTTGTCTAATTTTCTCCTGTACTACGAGAATTAAACAAGGATAGGACAATTCACAAATATAACATCCAGACCGAACTGTCCCCAGTGGGAATCGAACCCACGACCTCTAAAGCTCGAGGACAAGCCACTAGGCCAACGAAGCTATCAAGCTTACACTTATCACTAACAAAAGGTTAAAGTTATCACTTTGTGAGGTTTCTGCCAGCCTACCAACGACTGAGAAAACTTCGTGTCTCTCTACACTGTGCCAGTCTCACCGGCTATATAGTTGTGACCTCTGCCCAACAGTGGGATGTGTTAAACTTTGACACTTATCATAACAGAAAGTCGAGTTAGCCTTAAGTCGCCAAGTGAATATCCGACTCTCCAAGGCATGGCTGAAAGGCTTTTTTGTACCTATTTTTGTTGAACCACTGAACATTTCACTTAGTTATCAGCAGATCGGAATTAGGTAGTATAATTGTATGTTCATCATCAGGTTATGTTCGTCTCCACTGCAGGAGCACAACCCTCTCTCATCTGCCAGAGACAGACGGAGGATTTGGCCTACACTCCCCGCGCTGGCCAGACGGGTTGGGGAGGCCTGATTGATCCCTTAGTCGTCTAGTACGACATCCACGGGAAGAGTTGGAGTGGTCCTATTCTACTCTTAATTGTAATTACTAATAATAATTGTACGTACTTGCGTCGAAATGTTAATATGGATATTCAGGGATTTTTTCTGAGATGTAGGTAAGGTTGGGTTGTACAAATGAGGGCGCTGAGGAAACGAAATCAAATATCTGAGAAATAGCTTTTAATAAATAATATAAAAAAATATTTATTTCAGGCGTTGCCCATATAGAGTTTGTATAACAGTGATACCTTGTAACAAAAATGAAATTTTGGTTCTTTTGACGAGGTGGACGCAGGTCAAGTACTGCATAATAGCACTGTCCACGTCCAGTCTCGCAGCCACAGTCTGCAGAAGACTGTTGGAGCTGCCCCTCATCTGCTGGAGCAGGGAAGCGATACTCTTTCTAATAATGCCAGAGAAGCTATCTATTCCAGCTTCTGCTAGCATCCCTGACGCACTGCAGTGACGTCATAACTACATCACCCACCTTTTCCACTTCCCGCTGATTGAGGTGGTGAAAAGGATGGAAAAATCTCCTGCATGGTCTGCCTCTGCTCCTTCTCTGCCCGTCTCTTGGGTATCAATGACTACCTTGCATCATTTTTCTTGGTTATTCCTGAGCATATGTTCTGTCCAACACCAATTTCTGTTGTTCAATTCTTTTGATGTTTTTTTCGGTTTTGGAAGATTTTTTGCCCACTGCAGCTGTTCGGCTCCCTGCTCGCCCTGTGACGTGTTCGTGGACGGCATGGGATGACTGGTGACTGAATGCAAGGGAATGCTAGAGAGAGGAATGCCTGTTTCCTCAATAACATAAAAAATGGTATATATAGAGTGATTATAATGGATTATTTAAAATCTGTCATTTTAGTGAATAAATGTCTTTATGCAATATTTCAGTTTCTTCCACTGGAAGTACCATAAAATTAGTAATAGTACAAGTAGGTACTGGCGCACTTCTTAAGTAAGCTCCGTTCAATTTCACAAAAACTAAAGAAAGAATGAATAGGCATCTTCTGGGTAAGCGCGCTCCTCCTTAGGCCTCATCATCACTTACCATCAGGTGAGATTGAGGCCAAGCGTAAACCCATCAACAATAAAAAAAACTTACAAAATTCAGTGCAAGCCAAATTGAATCCTACGCACATGGAAGAACATCTAAATCACGCACACTTTTACAGTCGTACGCGATTCACCTTCGATTTCGCTAGCCGAAATACTTCCACTGTTAAACATAAGCCTCCCCAATAGAATACCACTTTTGATTGATTGTCCTTTGGGGGATTTGCCATAATCACTATGCTTGGCAGGCGGATTGATGATCGCAGTAATGATGGAGAACGCTGCTGCCCGTCCCTGATACAATCCCTTAGTCACCTTGCCGACACGGGAAGACAAAGGCCCTATTCTAAGCTGGTAACCACACGGCTAAATTCTTAGTAAAACATGTTTACCCTTTTATTTAGTGTGAAGGCGTCTCCACGGGTTTCTCTGTGCTTGTTTGCCGCCCTGACGAAGTTGTTAGCGCTGCTGCCGTGATCATTTCTGCAGGCTCCGCTTCCTTTGTCTTCGTTTCGTTTCCTCATTTGTGTTGTCTATTTCCGTCTCTTTTCCTCCTTGGGGGTTTTACTTTAGAAAGCAGCCGTAAATATTTTTTCAATGTAAGTATGTGTTATCAGCCGGGTTCGGAATTAGGTAGTATCACTTAGGTATTTGGGAAAAATGTTTATGTTAAAATTGATATTTCATTTGTTTGAGATTTAAATTTTAAAATTGAAAAAAAAAAAATGCTTCAATTATTTGTCAGTCATTTAAAACTAATACAGTAATTAAATTTGGACATTCCAAATCCCTCATTTAATAATGTAGTTTAAAGAAATTTAAAAATTTCTTTAAATTACATGTACAGATTTTTTAGCATCAGGCCACCTAGTAGCTATATAAGTTTGAATTTTTGGTATACCTTTATTAGTTAAGAAATATTCGGCTGATGAAACTTTTCTGTTCCACTCTGTATATATGTTTTTTTGATCACTCTATACATAATATCGAGGGCATCAAAATGAAAGGGCGTATCTACAGATTATCCAAAATATATTTTTTAGGGCGTATGTGGCGTATGTGTTTTAGCTCTACATCATTCTAAAAGGGCATAACAGTGCTCAATAGACCTAAGCAACATAAAAAGTAAAATAAAAAAGTTATCACCATAGTGCGCAAACGAGTTGCGTCCCTGATGCGTCGCGTGCGAGACAGCACCAACAGCATCCTGAGCACCCTGGCCGATAGGTACGACAGTCCTATGCTGAGGCACTGGGAGAGGCTTCACCTCTCCAGTGCCAAATCAATTGTCAAAAAAGAAAAAAATTGTATATACCTTTTTAAATATGTAACTTTTATTGTATGTTTCACTAACGTAGCTTTAGTTTTTAGGTTTTTGTGTGTTACTAACAATTATATGGACATGAGTCTGAAATAAAATATTAATAATAAATAATAATAATAATTAATGTTACCATTTGCATTATTTAATTTTTGTCTAAAATTTCGTTTTTGTAGATACGCCCTTTCAGTTCGATGCCCTCGATATAATAATATCCCTCTATGTTATTAGTCGGGACGCCATAACATCACATTTCTCGTCTTCACAATGTCAAAAGGGCCACTTTATGGAATTTCATTACTGCGACCTCATAGCTGAGGAATTTATGGGGTCACAATGAGGGCACACTCGGCCATTGGCTTCTGATTAAATTCACTTGCCATATAATTTAGATTGCTTCAATGGTTTGTTGTTTATGTCAGTCGTCTAGGCATCACCACGGATTACTTATTAGTTACTACGTAACAGATGCTGTGTCATTATTTTAATTGTTTACACTTCATATTTTGTACTAGCTGTGCCCGCGGCTCCGCTCGCGTGGACTACAGAATCCGCTCCCGTTAACACTCCCTTACCCACTTCCACTCAGACTCTTAATCTCCCAATCCCAATGACTTCACATTATGATGACTTATCAATATGAGACATGATCTGGCTGGACACAAGGCTATTGATAGCTCCAATCACTGCATTTCGTTTCTTTACTCTCCTTTCAATATCTTCTTCACACTTCCCATGCCTTGTGAACAGGCTCCCCAGGTACACAAAATCTTTCACTTGCTTAACTATTTCAGCTAAAATTGTTATTTTTCTGACGTAATTTTATCTAATGTATATAATATTTTCAATGATTATTAATAATATTTGTATTTGACTTTGTACCATAATGGATAACCATGATTATGCCTCCGTGGCGGAACGGGTAGCTCTCGGACTGCCACGCCGGAGGTTCGAATCCCGCTAGGGGCAAATGTTCGTATGATGAATATGAATGTTTGTACCCAAGTCTTGAATGTTTATATATTTATATAAGTATGTTTATCCGTTATCTTGTATTCATAACACAGGCTCCGCCTAATTTGGGACTGGATAATTGGTGTCTGACATATTATTATTATTATTATTGTTTCTGTTATGCATATGATGTTGACAATAAAATAAAATTAAATTTCAATCTATTTCAATTATATTTTTTTATTTTATTTAGTAGTTAAAACATATTACGTTTTAATTGTGGACCGTAACCCAAATTTTGCACGCTATTATTCGGCAGAATAGGTTAGAAACATTACTTACTCTTAATATTTCATCAATGTTTCATTTCCATGTGACAATAATAAATAGACCTCGGTGTAACTTAAAATATTACAGGAAGTGCCAGCGTTCTTACCACGTATTTACTCGGCATATCTCTCTCGTATAACTAGAGGTGTTCATGCATAATATATTGCTGGGTTCGTTACCCTGTGTCAAGGAGATTAAACTATTACTCGGTCGGTACTTAATACTAATACTAGCTTCATTTTACGAGACGTTTGACATAGATACCGCTTCAGACGTATCTAGGTTAAGTTTAACTTGATGAGAAATGGATAATGTTCTTGTTGCCTACTCTTTAAGCATTTCGCCTTACATCCGTTGAACGGGTCATGTGACATTAGTTAGTTAGACGCCAAACTTAAGTTATTAACCCAGCGAGTAGGCCTCTGATTAACCCAGCGAAGATGTGGTGAGAATAGTTACGTCGAGGTTGTATTTCTATTGCGTTTTAAATGCCTAATTTTATGTTATTTAACAAAGTATTGCAGATGATTATATTAGTTAGATATTTAAAAAGAGCCGTGGTAGCCTAGTTGGTTGTGCACTCGCCTCACGTTCATGAGGTCGTGGGTTCAAACCCCGCCCGTACCAATGAGTTTTTCCAAACTTAAGTACGGTTTATTTATACTACCACAAGCTTTTCGGTGAAGGAAAAATTCTGTAGAAATTCTAACTTAATGTTGATCTCTCGGTGTCGGTCGATAGCGCATTGTCCCAGTAACTTTGGGGGGTGGAAGTGGGGGTGGGGGTGAGTGACGATTTTTTACTTAGTAATATTTAAGTTTTGTTCCCAAAGGTGCAATGCAATCAGATGAGTGAGCAAATGGTGCGAATCGTGAATTATATGCTACGAATACGGATTCTATGGCTTTTAGTTAAGCTTTTAAACTCATTTTCAATTGCTTTCATATCTGAAATGCACATTACTCGTATCTTATCTTTCACTTATGCCTTAGAATTTCTTCTTTGACATATGCAGGTTTCCTCACGATGGTTTCCTTCAAAAAGAATACTGTGGTATTATGAATGAACCGTACCTGAGTTTCGAAAAACCCCTGCTTTCTGTAACAATGTGATCAGAACTTTCATTTCTAAGCTTTTGTTAAAATAATTTACTGTAGGTATTTCAATGAAAAGCAATAATTGTCAAGTCAGCCATGACGGTGGCGCCCGGTCCGAACAGAGAAAAGATTTAAATTTCCCTGAATGACTCAAATGAATTCTTTTCAAATACTCCTTGACTTTTGTGAGAAATAATTTCTGGAGTTCTTTTTGTCGCTCTAGAGAATCAGGTCCTTCAAATCCTTTACGAGTGGAAAATTAAGTTTGATTGAAATCGTCAACATTCCTTTTATTCTTTGAAAGGAATAAAGTAGGGTAAGAATAACAAGAAATCTTGAGATTTGAAAGCTGTCGTAATTAAAATTGGAAAAGGGTGTTCTGCGATAAAGGGTTTTAAATACTCGACTATTAGAGAGTGCTACGGCGTAGCAGTTGAACTGTAATTGTATAAAACAAGTATCTATTTAATTACTAATAGGAATAAGTTAATGTGAAAAGGCTGTTTCTGTGAATATATTTCGGACTGTGTCAAAGTTTTCAGTGTAATAATAATAATAACAATAGTAAAATCATTTATTCATCTCTTAAAAAATATACATACAATAACTCCGCCTAACTGTATAATACAGTTTGTTGGCAGAAATAGCTCTCTCACTTTATACACATCTATGGCAGAGAATACTAAATATCACTACGCAATGGTGAATAGCAAAGCAAAGTTTTTAATTTTGATATTAGCACAAAAAGATTGAGGTTACGTTAATGAGTTTACTAGATATTTCTTATATTTAATTCTGAAAGTGTTTTTGTTGATTACATTGCTTCTGATGCCTAGTGGGATAGTGTTAACAATTTTGGGTACCAAATACTGCCTTGTTCTTTCACCATAGTAGTTGCAGACTCTAGGTACACAAAACAGTTGTTGGTCAACACTCCTTGTGAAGCGTGAGTAGTACATGGGCTAAGTCGTGTTGGAACTACATAATTTTGGATAATATATTAGGATGTGAACCGATTTACCTGCTTGTGTTGTCTTGTCTTTAGGTTGTTTTTGTACTACCACAGAGTTAAACTAAAATTGATTGCAACATTTGTTCACATTTTTAATTAAAGTCTGGCTATCAACGATCTCTTGTACTACCAGATGGAGCGTACCAAAGAAGTGTTTTGTTACTCGTATACATATAAGTAAATTTTTTTGGAGCTATAATTTCGTATTTTACGAGAAGAAGCCTCTTGCACACAAATAAGAGGAAATTACTTTCTATAGTATGGAATCCACAAATCCTACAGCTAGTTTACAATTATTTATAACCAACGATCTCCATGTACTACTAGATGGAGCGTTCCAAACAATTAGCCACAACTCTTTCACATTCACTTTGAAACTTGTGCAGTTACTAGTCAGAACATTTAATTATTTTCTAAATATTGACATTATTTAACCGTAGCGTCAGTATTTAGTAATAATTAAATGTTCTGCGTAGTAACAACACAAGTTTCATTGTGAATGTGAAAGAGTTGTGGCTACTTGCGTGGAACAGAGCGATTGTTTGGAACGCTCCATCTAGTAGTACATAGAGATCGTTGCTGGCTATCCATAGAACAGGGAATCCTAGTTTGGGACCCGGCTACTGCTTGAAAATTTTATCTACATAAATATGTCTAGTGTTCTAGGACGCAAATGTTCTTGAACCAATAAAGTTATTTGTATTTGTAGCATTTATTAGAGCTGTTACATATTAAACTAATTACCTGTTGATTATTTATAATACAATTTTATACCAAGCCTAAGTCTCTAAGGGTAAACTACTTTCTCGCAATAATTGTATTTGTGTATTTTTATCGTGATTTATTGCTCGAGTACTTGTCAAAGAGTCCACTGTTGGCCATGGGCCTCTCCCAAGGTGCGCCACTGACCCTGATCTTCGGCCCTTCTCATCCGGCCCTTATGCAGATCGTCGCTTATGGCTAAGACTAGGTAAGACTAGGTGTACTCTTACCTAGTCTTAGCCACTATAGACTAGGTAAGAGTACACACTGGGTAAGAGTACCCGTAATTGAATTGAATTGTTTTAAATCACGATTCGTAGCTTTATCCTTTTAGACATAGACATTTATTATTGGTTTACGGCAATTACAGGTCATACAATTTTATAATCTATAACATAACATAGTAATAAATATTATATAAAATGATTATGTCTCATAAAAGAATAAACAAAACATTAAACGCTACTAATTAAATTTACAATTTTCAATGAATTCATGAAAGCTGTAGAAAGTTAGCTCGATGAGCCACTTCTTCAGCCTCAGTTTAAATGAGGGAGAAGAAGGTGCGTCTGGTATAAGGTTGTAGACGGACGGGCCCATGGTACGTATCAACCTCGACGACTTCGCCAGAGAGTGAGGGACAGGTGCTAACTTTAACTTATCTTCTTCGAGGGCTGGAAGACCTGGCGAAACTTCTACCCTTCAGGATCTTATGTGCCAAACCCCTGACCACCGACGGTGCCGTAAGCCGATTGGGTAGACTTCACGTACGCCTTAGAATATCTTCTTTGGCCTATGCAGGTTTTCACGAAGTCATTCATTGGTACGGGCGAGGTTGGAACCCACGTCCCCAGGAACGTGAGGCGAGTGCGCAACCAACAAGCTACCACTGCTTTCCAGCCTCATTGAAGAAAGACTGGCAGATTAGACACGTCATATCCGGGGGCATGGGGGGAGGCAGGGGGAGGGGGAGGGAGAAATCTTCAGGGCATGAGTTCTCGTACTCCTTGATTATTATGTTACAATCCGTCACTACATATTTCTTAAAGCCACCTTGAGATTAACTTCAGATTTTATGGCTCCTGAATTTATTAGTCTCTAAGGAACACTGAAGCGTTTACTTACTGTACTGTCAAGGAGGTTGTTATATGGCTTCAGGGTATTACGTTTATGGTTTAGTTTATGGATTATAAATTCCAATTCTGGAATTATGAGAACGGTTTTTGGTTTAGATTCAGAAAGTTGGTAAATCGTAACTGTAACTCATTTAAAAAAAATCTGGAAATATTTTGATACGGCCGTGTGGTTTCTGGCTTCAGAGATGTATGAAGAGGATTATGTTAAGGTTTCGAAGCTTCTTATATCGTAGGTAAGAAGTAATAAAGAGAATTAGTAAAAAATAATCCACAATGAGCAAGTTGCCATGTGGTTTCCGGTAGAGTAGAATAGGACCACCCAACTCTTCCCGTGGATGTCGTACAAGGCGACTAAGGGAATACAACGCCACCACACCCGGTTCTCTGCCCTCGGCATCCATCCGCTTCCGGCCACCTTCTTCAGGTCGTCGGTACAAATATCCAGTAAAGAAAAGATAATTTCATATTAATTTTGTATTTTATATAACTGGTAAGTGGGAGGCGAAAGAATAATTATAGATTATTAAATGAGCATCACATATATAGGTTGAGTCCTCGAATAGGACATAGGATAGTTTTTATCCCGAAAAACATCCCATTCCTACAGGAAATATATAATAATTTGTGATGTTAAGCTGTTCACGCGGACGAAGTCGCGGGCAACAGCTAGTACGTTATAAAACATCAATCAGGCCTCCCCAACCCGTCTGGCCAGCGCGGGGAGTGTAGGCCAAATCCTCCGTCTGTCTCCGGCAGATGAGAGAGGTTTGTGCTCCTGCAGTGGAGACAAAAATAACCTGATGATGATGAATCCACAATGAGCAAGTTCCATGTGGTTTCATCGCTTAGAAGAGGGCTTATGCTACCATGGGTGTCATCAAGGCGACTAAGGGGCGGCACCAGGGACGGAGAGCAGCGTTATAGGCTTACACCTATAAAGATCATTACTGCGTTCTCCAATCCAAGCCATCATCATCAGCCTAAATACGTCCACTGCTGGACATAGGCCTCCCTAATAGAATACAACTCTTGGTAAGTTGTCCACTGGGGGATCTGCCATAATCACCACGCTTCGCAGGCAGATTGGTGATCGCATTAATGATCTTAACATACACACACAAGATAACGCTGCTGCCCATCCCTGGTGCCATCCCTTAGTCGCCTTGACGACACCCACGGGAAAGATAGGGGTGGCTCTATTCTAAGCCGGGAAGCACACGTCCCCTGGCATCCAAGACAAGCGTGGTGATTATGGTAAATCCCCCAATGGCCAGCCTACCAAAAGTGTCATTCGATTGGAGAGGCTTATGTCCAACAGTGAACGTATTGCGGCTGATGATACACTTATCTCATTTCCATTTTTACAATCGCTTATATAAGCTTATATTTTAGTTAGCTATCCTACTAATATTATAAACGCGAAAGTTAGTAAGTATGGATGGATGTTTGTTACTCTTTCATGTAAAAACTAGTGAATGGATTTTAATGAAACTTTACAATAATATAGCTTATACATCAGAATAACACATAGGCTACAATTTATAAAGATATTGTGTAAATTGTCCAAAATATCAAGTAAGTAGGAAAAATCTACCATCTGCGAGCTATTCTGGCGTGCGCTGCCAAAACCGTTAGAGTTACACATATGTAATGTATGATGGAAATGTTTATCTTATATATTCCTACAAAAAAGCTACTCGAAATACTAATCGTGTGCAGACGAAGTCGCGGGCACTAGCTAGTAATACATAAAAATTACAATTTCTACAAAAAGATGACTTATATATGGTGGTAATATTCAGTAGTTTCTACATATGGAATTCTTTCGGATTTTCCAAAAAAAAAACATAAGGTATTCTATATATTGAAAATCACGTAACATGTAACGTACAAAATAAACGAAACTTTTATTCGAACTGTTTGCTGTCGCGTGTGTATCCGAAAACAGTAGGGCATTGTTTTTATTGACACATTCTCGCATGAACGCCGCTTTTCAGGAAACTGCGGATATATCAGGGTGTGAAATGTAATATGAATAACAAAATAGAATGTGAATAAAAAGTTGAGCGGTTATAGAGCTCTGGGGAAAGGAGAAAAGATATAGGTACATTTTCGCCTCCTCACCATTCTCCCTTAGTCACTTCTCTAAGCGAGGATCAACGGAGGTACACTAACACAGCTTCTACCAGTGAAAGTAGGCGAGTGCCTGGGACTGATTCTACGCTACCTTGGTCCCCAGGTACGTTAAATTAAAGAAGTAAAGAGTTAGACGTAGGAAAAGAGGTCCACTTCCCTTCTAACAATCCTGCAGTTCATCTAAGAAAAGTTGCGTTACGAAAAATGTGTAGTTTCAAGAGATTCGTGTAGTTTAAACATAATAGTTATACCATATCATAAAGATAGATTCGGCGACTACAAAACAGTAAAGCATGAACAACTGCAGATCCTCCTAATAACGTCTTATTCCGCGCGAGCGAGCACTGAAAATGGAGGTCGCGCGGTCACCGCTTAGTCTAATGTGAGCTAGCTTCGGAGCTACCCAACGGATCTGGACGAAAGAAACTGAATTTTAGATAATAGAATCCTACTAATATTATAAATGCGAAAGTTTGGATATTTTGATATTTGGATGTTTGTTACTCAATCACGCTTCAACCACTGGACGGATCGTGATGAAACTTAGCACACATATAGGTTAGGTCCTGGAATAGGATATAAGAGTTTTTATCACGTTTTTATTAATAACACGGCTAATTTATGTAAATATATCTGTTGAAAGCATAACCAAAGTAATAGATTTCTTTTAGGATTTAGTAATCCTACTTAATATATATAACATATATTTATATTATAAATGTAAAGGTTTGGATATTTGGATGTTTGGATATTTGGATGTTTGTTACTCAATCACGCTTCAATCACTGGACGGATCGTGATGAAACTTAGCACACATATAGGTTAGGTCCTGGTTTAGGATTTAAGATATTTTTATCCCGAAAAAACGTCCCATTCTTACGGAAAATACATAATAATTTGTGACGAAGTCGCGGGCATCAGCTAGTATAATATATGTTTTCACGTTAGAATGACAAGTTTGTGAAATTAATAAATGTATACTGATTCTATAGTAGTATTCTACCAATCCCGTTTTTTCTGTGTGACATATCGTAGCTAGCCTGGTAACTCAAAGGTAAGGGTTTACCGAGAGTTTCAGGTTGGCATTTGAATGTCTTGATATTGTTATCCTCTTTAGAGTAAAATTGGATTATTTCCTAACTCCAAGGCAAGACAAAGTAAACAATTAGCACTGGCAAACAGGGTCACAAAGTTTGTTATTAGATTACAGGCAAAGTCAACTCCAGGCTTGAAGTTGTAACCGGTTTAACTCTGGACTGTCTGGACAGCAAGGTAATTTAACTAAGGAAAAAGGTTAGAATTACAATAGTATTTATTATTTAATAGCTTAGTCAGTTTTCACTGAGAGCAGACATGAAGAAATGGCAATTCTTGGAAGAGGTCTAAGCTCGCAACAGAGCTGCTGAAATGAAAACAAAAAATGTAAAAAAAACCAACTCAAACGAATCAGTAAGGAGACAAATTACTTGTTTGCGCTGCAACCTAGTTTATAAGACTTGAGACTAGAAATAAGTTATGACATTGTACAAACACCAACGTAGAATAAGATAGTGTAAGTGTATAGCAAATAGAGTTAAATTGTATAAATAGTTAAGTATTTTGTAAAATAAACTGATTCCAAAATTCATTGTTGAGTCTCACTCCACGCCCGACCAACCTCTCACTGCGGCCAAGACTTTAGCCGTCAGCACCTGATCAGTCTCGTGAGCCTGCTCGACTGGCAGTGAGAAAATCCACCCACCAAACTACCACCCTTAATACCCGTCAACATCCTTCCAAACACTCGCTTGCTACCTTATGTCTCATGCTAGCAGGTATCCAGTACATATCTATTTATGTATGTTTATTTATGACTAGGTTAGGCACTTAGGGATATAGGACTCTAGGTCTCGTCTGGTCAAATATGTGCATGAAGAGGCAGCAGCCCCAGCTCCCAGCCTCTCCAGTACATACACCAGCTCCTAGCTCCTGTACGTACATTTGGTCCTTCGAGCTGGATCTAAATATTGATACGACGCCATGGAGCCCCATTATAACTCGAAATTTCATGAGAAAATGAGACTCCGAAACTAATAACATCTATGAATAGTCGTTAGAAGAGCGAAATAATAAATAAATAAATAAATATGTGGGGACATTTCACACACGGCCACCTGATCCCAAACTAGGCAGAGCCTGTAATATGGGTATCAGACAGCTGATATACTAATATAATATATAAATAACATCCAGTCACAAGGCAAACTCGAGTGCTCATCACACGAATGTTTGCCCTGGGCGGGATTCGAACCCGCGACCCCGAGCTTCGCAGGCAGGTGTACTACCGACTAGGCTACGAGGCCGACAATAAACCAAGAGAGTTATCAGAAGTCATGCGATTTATAGAAAAGAGATTCAAATGTTTAGAAGGCAACAGCCCCAGCTCCCAGCCTCTGCAGGTACATACACGTGCATACAGGCGCTGCAGTCCCAGCTCCTAGCTCCTGTACATTAATATAAATAATGTGGTATACCATCTATTGCTCCTAAAATATTTTCCTCAGAAGCATGTATTTCTACTACATTATCCAAACACCCTTTTCTTCTACATTATAAAGCATGTTGGATTGTATTGGATTAGCATGTTTCGTCTATAGTATAAAAGTCATTGTAACGCAATGGAATAATAATTTGTATTGTTGCAATATTTTAAATAAATAAATGTCTAAAAAATGTACGTATGTTAATGGATATTATTGTTCCTGGGGGAAATACTTTCGGAACAATGGACTTACCGAAATAATGACATACTTACCTCTGAATTAATGTAAATAATGACATGCATAAATAATGACAAAAGAAATATTAAATTAAAAATTAAAATCAATTTATTTCAGACTAGCTGTTGCCCGCGACTTCGTCCGCATGGACAACTTAACATTACACATTCTTATGTATTACGTGTTACTAAATCCTAAAAGAAATCTTTTAATCTGGTTATGCTTTAAAAATATTAATATACATAAAAAAACATACTATCCAATTGAGAACCTCCTTTTTTGTAGTCGGGTAAAAATTAGCGTTCCGGCGTCGGTTTCGCCCGTTGGACCACAGTTTTTTAGGTTTCCGTAGCCAAATGACAAAAAACGGAACCCTTATGGATTCGTCATGGCTGTCTGTCTGTCCGTCCGTATGTCACAGCCACTTTATTCCGAAACTATAAGAACTTACTCGTACTATTGAAACTTGGTAAGTGGATGTATTCTGTTAACCGCATTAAGATTTTCACACAAAAATAGAAAAAAAAACATTAAATTTTGGGGGTTCCCCATACTTAGAACTGATACTCCATTTTTTTTTTCATCAAACCCATACTTGTGGATAGGTCTTCAAAAATGATATTGAGGTTTCTAATATAATTTTTTTCTAAACTGAATAGTTTGCGCGAGAGACACTTCCAAAGTGGTAAAATGTGTCCCCCCCCCCAGTAAGAGAATGATAAAACTAAAAAAAATATATGATGTACATTGCCATGCAAAGTTCCACCGAAAATTGGTTTGAAAGAGATCTAGAAAGTAGTTTTTTTAATACGTCATAAATCGTAAACCACAATACTATTATTAAAACATCGATCAAAGTTACAACGAACTTATATTATGTTACTTGCTGCTACGGAACCCTTCATGGGCGAGTCCGACTCGCACTTGGCCGCTTTTTTTTAAAATAAAGTTAACATTTACATTTATCATGAATTAAAAGATTATCAAATAATCAATAAAAAAAAATTATATTTTAATATTGTGCAAATTAGGTGATATTTCCTTCCCCCCTCCCCCCTCCAATTTGTCCTTTCCATACCCTTTCTTTCTTTCCTTCTCCATCCCCTTCCCACAACGTTGAAAACCCTTTCCCCCACTCCCTACTCCTACCTCTCCCCCTTCCCTTAACCCACCCCTTCCTACACCCTTTATTTACCACTGCCCCCCCATTTTTCCTCTCTTACCCTAATCCCTCTATTCTTTTCCATCCGACTTCCTTCCCCTCCTATTCCCTTCCTATGTTGCATATCCAATTAACTGTACAACAAAATGTCTGTCAAACTGCTGGACATGCCTTCCCCAATGAATGCCACAACGCCCTACAGATCCAGCCGCTTCCGGCCACCATCTTCAGGTCGTCCATACACTGGACACAGGGCGTCCCACCCTGCGCGTGGGACGTCGCGTCCCACTCTAGAACCCGTCTGCCCCAACGGCCGTTCGGTACTACGACAGATGTGACCTGCCATTTCAGCTTACTAATTCTTTCGGCTATGTCGGTCACCTTCGTTATTCATCAGATCTCCTCATTACGAATCATATCCCTCATAGAGACCCCGAGCATTGCCCTCTCTATAGCTCGCAGAGCCACTTGAATCTTGTGAATCAGGCCCACCATCAGTGTCCACGTCTCCGCGCTGTAATCATGACAGGCAGAACGCACTGATTAAACATTTTTGTCTTTAAACATTGTGGAATAGGTGACGTAAAGACTTGATGCAGTATTCCGAATACCGCCCACCCTAACTGGATTCTTCTGTCAGCTTTTGAAATTGATCCTACCCAACTATATTGTCTGTCCTAGGCAGACGTACTCCTGAACAGCTTCGATATTGACATTGTCGACGATCACCGGTCTAATACAGGGCCACTAATTATCGAATAGCGAACTTTTTGTATCGAGACTTCTGGAAATACCTGAAATACATCAGCTAAAATAAATCTATAAATGAGCTTTAAAACATCTCTGTCAAGTTCTTGCAAAGACCAGTAATGTTGAACTACACTTTCATACAAATGATATGAAATGAGAGGTCAACTTGTATATCAGCATCCTGACATTTTATTGAGATATGACTTATACCAGTATGAGGCCCGAACTCAAAGCTATTAAACAGTGAAAACGCCGTCAAATTCTGTTCAGCAGTTTCCAAGATTAGCCCGTACATACATACATACATACAGACAGATAAGAAATTTTTTAATTATATTTTTGGACTCTGCTGGTCTTCAGTAACGTCCGGGCAGTGAAATTTTTTTTTTTACTTTAATGTACAGATTCGCTTTTCTTTTGTTTTTTCTACTCTTTTATTATATGTATAGAAGATAGCAAAGATCCATACACAACAATTAATAATAATCATGGTCACATGTAAATATAATAATATAATAAAATGTCAACACATAAAATAACAATATAAATGCCTGCGTGGTGCTAACTAGCCGACTAACACTGCCGTCCGTGGCCAGCAGTGGGACACTCGAACTTACCCCCGACCACCCTCAGGATGCTGTTGGTGCTGCCGTGTACTCGGCGCATCAGCGAGGACACTTTTTTTACGCATTATCGCGTGGAATCCGTCGACGCGCGCCGCGGCAAACATGCCGGACGCATTACAGCACCACGGCAGCCGCAACAGCATCCTGAAGGCTTTATTATACTGGACTCGTAAGGCGCTGTAGGCCTTCTGCGTGAATCTCACCCACAGGCTGCTCGTGTAAAACGATTGACTTAAAGAGAGTTTTTCTGTACAATGAGCAAACCTTCAGACGATCATGTTATAATGACAAAAAATAATTTATTTATAATAGCATTGTATCAGAATAAAGGCTCTTTTTATTTTAATTTATTTATTTTAGCTTAGTCAGGGGACTCCATTACTAATGCGCCTGTTGCTAGTTGCTTTTGTGAGGAAACAGATTTTCCCATGGTAAAATATTGAGTACAAAATGAGATTAGTTGAATAGTCTAGCCGTTAAAGTGTAATAAACAAACTCACTTTTGGATTTTATTATGTTATGCAGGATGTACAGAAATCCTCCTTGCATATTGATATCACAAACTTTTGATAACAACTTGTTTAAATTTTTATCGATTAATTTAGTATGTATTATATTATAGCTAGAGGTCGTCCTAGGGGGACATTCAAGGATCAAATCAGTAACGTCCTCAAAAAGGCTGGGGTCCGCAGTGAGAAGAATAAAAGGAGGTGCATGAAAAGGTTGATGAATGTGAGTGAGGCTAGTGAGGTGTGTCAGGATCGCGCCAAGTGGCGATCCATCGTCTCTGCTTACCCTTCTGGGACCAAGGCGTGAGAATTATGTATGTATGTATTTTATTATGTACATTTCGTCGACGGATATTTAAATTGACATAAGGGATAAACCAAAACTTTTCAGGAAAAGCATTTTTTTTTCTTTGTACACCTCTTGTTTGTACACCTATATTAATCATGTCAAAGGATAGAGTCATGGAATTTCATACATACATACATAATGCTCACGCCTTAGCCCCAGAGGGGTAGGCAGAGACGATGATCGCCACTTTGCGCAATCCAATGTCGTAAAGCGAATTTCCTTCGCCCGATTTTAGCATGGAATTTCAAAGCTTAGCTTAAACCTTATACCATTCGATAAACAATTGAAAACTGAGTTTAAGAAGCTAAAAAGAAATATTCTCATTTTGTCCCTTACGTCAATTTAATTTTTTTTCGACGTAATGTGTAAATCCTACTAATATTATAAACGCGAAATTTTATAAGTATGGATGAATGTTTGTTACTCTTTCACGTATAAACTACTAAATGGATTTTAATGAAGCTTTACAATAATATAGCTTATACATCAGAATAACACATAGGCTACAATTTATAAAGATATTGTGTGAATGGTCCAAAATATCAAGTAAGTAGGAAAAAATCTACCATCTGCGAGCTATTCTGGCGTGCGCCATAAAATTATAATTTTAATGTCATAATGTTAGTTTTTTTCTACGCCACAGTAATATAAGCTACTCGAAATAGTAATCCTACGCAGACGAAGTCGCGGGCACCAGCTAGTAAAAAATATTTTATAATATAAATTAAATAAATATAAATTATATACACGTATTCCATTAAATATAGCAATACCTACTAACTTATATACTTAATCACTATTGTTACTAACATATTAACAAATCTATGGACTAGGTCTGAAATAGGGTTTTATTTAATTTAATTTAATATTATAATATAATATACAGTACCTAACTGCCTAGATAAAAACTACAAATCTCTACACATAACTAAACAATAGAAATTTCAGCTGAATTTTTAGCTGAAGAAATGGCACCTAAATTCGAATCGAAAACCCAGCAACACCTTCCTTATTTATATCTTGAGCAGATACACATAAAACAACGTGGAGGACACACTGACAGATGTATCCGTTAAACCCACGAGTGTATCCACTTTGGGCTGCAAATGTAATAAAAAAGCCCTCGACGCCTGTCAACTGATACTGGACAATAAATACGAGAGCAGATACAGAAATGTACAGACATGACTAATGTTTTATTCTCGTCTTACTGGTAGGGCAGGATATTGAATATTATTACGTAAAGAAGCGACAATCACCTCCGGAGTACAAGAACGCTTTTACTTAGAAAGAGAAGCACATCAGTGCTTGATGAACTACATCTTCTTACGATCAGATGTGATTGAGGTCAAGCGTAAACAGGCAACTGACTTAGTGAACTGGTTTTACCTGCATACAACTAAACATATCGACGGTGCTCGCTACAAATGTCGTAAAAACCAAAACACGACTTTTCAGCATAAGCGATTATCAGCATAATGGGCTCGATTCTGAAGGCACACATTTAAAATTTGACAGCTCTAAAATCGGTTTCATCTTTATCTTCATAATACTGTGTGACAAGGATAGCAACAGTTTAAGTGCTGTCAAATTTTAACATTGTGCCTTCAGAATCAAGCCAAATATCTAATTTAAATATAGTTAAACATAGTTATAAAAATATCAAAAAAAAAACTATTTGTTACAATTTAAAATTCAAATAAGTCAGAGCTATATTTATATAGCTTGGCTGGCTTTACCGAGCTTTGTAGCGGTAACCGTCAATATTTTTTTTACTCCTACTGAAATAATTCCTAACTCTATGACTTCAGCAGTCCTTTGAACTCACCGGAACCGTTTAGGCAACCGAATCACGTGCCGGCGGCGTCCTTTGAAGACATTTAGGCAGGAAAACGGACGTCGAATGGCAAACACTGACAACTAAATTGGCTTTTGGCCTAGATTTTTTTAAAGCAATTTTAGGATAATAACGCTAAATATACTTTAAAAATCTTCATTATGTATTGGTTAAAGATGATCTCATCATCACCAGCCGAGATACGCCCACTGCTGAACAACTTAAATTAAATTAAATTAAATAATCACCACGCTTGGCTTGGATGCCAGGGGCCGTGTGGTTCCCGGCTTAGAATAGAGCCACCCCTATCTTTCCCGTGGGTGCCGTCAAGGCGACTAAGGGATTGCACCAGGGACGGGCAGCAGCGTTCTCTTGTGTGTGTATGTTAAGATCATTACTGCGATCACCAATCCGCCTTTCCGATTATGGCAAATCCCCCAATGGACAACTTACCAACAGTGGTATTCTATTAGGGAGGCCTATGTCCAGCAGTGGACGTAGATATGATCGCGATCGCAGTAATGACCTTAATATATACAGGAGTGCCCGTCCCTGGTGCAATTCCTTAGTCGCCTTGACGCCAGGGGAAGATTGGTTGTAGCCCTATTCTAAGCAGTGAACCACAAGGTATCTTCATTTCCATCCATCCATGTTCATTTATAAGTGTATGTATGTCATCATCATCATCAGGTTATTTTTGTCTGCACTGCAGGAGCACAACCCTTTCTTATCTGCCGGAGACAGACGGAGGATTTGGCCTACACTCCCCGCGCTGGCCAGACGGGTTGGGGAGGCCTGATTGACGTTTTATAATGTATTCCCTTAGTCGCCTTGTACGACATCCACGGGAAGAGTTATGTATGTAACCGACGCTAATGGCCCACTTTAGATTGCGGTATCTAAACTTTAAACTTTCAAAAAAACAAACCAAACACACCCAACATCAAATTGCTGTGGGTAAAAACCGGCTTTACACTGCATCATTTTAACGCCAGTGGCAGCTTAAAACGGTTGGAAATGGTTTAAAATACATTGGTCAATAAAAACGTGTGTTCACGCTGGGAAGGGGGGAGGTAGCTCACAGCGTATTACTCATGTGTGAACGACTTTACCCACTATCCTCCCAGAAGGTGCGGGGGATAGTTATAGAGTTGTTACAACCATCTACTAATACAACCACCACCAATCTACCTGCCGAGCGTGGTGATTATGTCAAATCCCCCCATGGACAGCCCACCAAATGTGGCATTCTATTGGGGAAGCAGTGGACGTATTTCGGCTGCTGATTCGATGATTCGGTCTACTAATAAGCTTAGTAACATTGTCCCACTGGTCTAGACAGTGAATTCTAAACAAAATCTTTCTGAGAAATATCCAAAGAACTAAATGTCTAAAGTAGTCATATTCAGAGATAATCCACACAGCACACAGACTGACACATAGGTAGGCACAACAAACAAACAAACAAACAAAACGATGAAGAAGTAGTATAATTTGCTAGAGAAATGGCCGTGACTCAGCAGATGGCGGTTATATGGCGGTGAGTACTGCCAGCCGTGCTCTATTCTGCGGGCGACGTTAAACTGGCAGGTGATGGTGAGTGTCGCTTCTTTACGTAGTAATATTTAGTATTCTCTGCAATAAAGTTGAGTTGTAACAGCTCTCTACACTTCTGTGTCAGGCGTCGTATAGATTTTTGTAAATTTGTGTAAATTGTTCAAAGTGCTCCCTCTAGCTGTGCCCGGTCACATACGGACACTGTACGTGTGACGTCACATACACATGTGACGTCACATACGTGGCTGGCGCTCGAGGTCTCGAACTCTGAACAGACGGAATAATATATTTTCGTAGTGCTATACCTAGTTACAAGTGGACATATTTTAAATGTTGGTTTAGACTGAATTAAATTCAATTCAGTTACTCTTTATTCACTACACTGCACTGATCATTATGTACCTACCCGCGTATGTGTATTATCTTCCTTTGTACATCTTTGTGTTTTTGATCTATTATTTTGTTTGTACTGTAATTTTGTTGTTAGTTTTCTGTTATCTCTTAATACCTTATTTAAGTATATTTACTATTTATTAAGTATGTGAAATGGTATTGCTATTTATAAGTGAGGACTTGTAATCAGCATTTTTTTATATTTACATTGTTATTTATTTTGTAATTTGTCTGTAAGTCTTCCTCAAAGTAAATAAATAAAATAAATAAAATTTATTACACGATAAAAACACAAAGATACAATAATAATAAGTAGCTTACT
Source organism: Esperia sulphurella (assembly GCA_947086405.1). Lineage (NCBI taxonomy): Eukaryota > Metazoa > Arthropoda > Insecta > Lepidoptera > Oecophoridae > Esperia > Esperia sulphurella. The sequence continues at coordinate 9,897,106 of OX352280.1, read as the reverse complement.
TATGTACATCTGTGCGGTCTTATCGCTAAAAGTGATTTCTTCCAGACAACCTTTGAGTACTTACTGGAACCTCGGGATGTGTCTTTCATCGACTTTGGATGGAAGGTACAGTCAGAGACTCTAATTTGGAACCAGTCTAAGGTTTAATATTCTACAGCAAGCTTATACCGATACAACGCCACATGCTGCCATCATTAGCAACTAACATTTTAACTGGAACACCTCTTATCTTTATATACATAACAGGAAAGTGTGTGTATGTATGTCCAGCCTTTTCTACTTATCCCACTGAATGTTGCAGGGGTAGATAGCCCTTAGTCTGCACTTGCAAGTAAGGGAGTTTGGTTACTTGTTGGTGGATGTGGGTGATAAAAATGTGTGATGGGATACTTCTATCCTTTTCTAACACATTGTAAGGGTCATATAATCTCGAGATTGTTCTGAATGGTCTTAAGTGCGTTTGTGTGTGACAATATTGAGAACTTTCTAGAATATTCCAGATTTTTCCAGAATGTTCTAGAATTTTTTTAAATTTTATGAATGATCTGGGAAGTTCTGTTTTTAATATCAGAAAAGCGACGATTTGTGAAAGCTGTCAATTGATATGTCGACTATCTGCGGGTACTTAAAATTCGCACCATTCGTAACTTATCCACGCGAACGAAGTCGCGGGCAACAGCTAGCTTTTACTTAAATGGACAAGCAAAGTCGTGATTTCAAAAGATTTTTCTCTAAAAGGAAACTACAAAGGATCTGGGAACGGAAAAAGCTTTCTTTGTCCAAGCTTTTGATTTGTGGTAGCCTAATAGGTAACCGTTTACTTATCCCAATAAGTATTAAGAAGTCGATATTCATACCCACTAATATTATAAATGAGAAAGTTTGTATGTTTGGATGTTTGTTACTCAATCACGCTTCAACCACTAGACGGATCGGGATGAAACTTGGCACACATATAGGTTAGGTCCTGGAATAGGATAGGTATAGGACAGTTTTTATTCCGAGAAACATCTCGTTCTACCGGGAAATACATAATAATTGTTGGCGACACGGACGAAGTCGCGGGCAACAGCTAGTTATAGGCAACAAATAACCAGAATATTAGTCATATTCGGGTCTAATTCCCAAAGCGTAGCAGAAAATTCTAGTTTGGATTAGAGAAGTGATGTATATGTGTATAATATGTAATATTGTATTATTTATTAAGTTAGTAATGTCCTCAAAAAGGCTGGTGTCCGCAGTGAGAAGAATAAAAGGAGGTGCATGAAAAGGTTGATGAATGTGAGTGAGGCTAGTGAGGTGTGTCAGGATCGCGCAAAGTGGCGATCCATCGTCTCTGCCTACCCCTCTGGGACCAAGGCGTGAGCATTATGTATGTTATTAAGTTGGGAATAACACTTTGGGATTTCGCCTCCTTTCCAAATCTTTACATTCCGTTCAGGGCACAAAACTTATCTACCTTATAATAAATGTTTCGTATGAAGTCGTGAGATCAATAAGAGTATATTGGGCTTAAGTAATTGGAAATCGTGGGATATCCGGCCAGAAAAACATCATCCCGTTTATATCCGGTCATACGTGTATGAGGAAGCATTGAAAAAGATTATCCCTTTATTTTTTTCTTCGATGAAAGGGCCAGGATAATGTCTTTGTATGGTCTGTGGGTATTTAAAGGGCTTTGCTAGATTTACTACATTACTTTGCTGCAACCGGCACCGATAGTCGATCGAGAGAGGGACAACGTTATACATCAACAACATAAACGCTTCTCTTTCTAACTTACAGCGTCGATCTCACGGCGCTCAAATATAACATCCAGATTGTATAAAGTTGTCTGTCCTATTTAAAAAGTCTGAAATGCATGCTTTAAAAAGATCCAAATTGTACTTAGTTCTAAAGTTATCTGAAATAGTAGACTACAGCAACACACATTCGACCTTAATTCCGACCCTTAATTCTCATTTCAATATGCTGCATCAATCAGTTTGGAAGATAAACTTGCCCTTACAGAAAACGGCTGGAGAAAAAAAAATAGAAAAGGCAACGACACTGTTTTCTATTGTCACACTAAATCAAAATAACGGGTTTGTTTGTAGCACAAACACGTGGAGAAGCTTGGGATAACGGTGATTGTCCACTGGCGAGGAAGAATGGAACGCAATGGCGAGAACGAGAACTAAAGGAGTGGACGATTTCTTGCAACCTCTAGAGAAAAATAATGCAGTTATGCGCTTTTTGAAACTCATCTCTATTATGCTCATTTGGTTGCAGTTAAGTGTCTCTGATTATGTTCTGTATTCCAATACCCATTTCATCCCATTTATAAAAGGTATCTTGGTGATCTAATAAAAGACATATGCTGTTAATCAAACTCTGAATAAACGTTACGACTCTTCATTCAAAGGAAAATGAATAATGACAGTTCTTAATTTTTAGTATGACAACGGTCAACGCGAACGTTTACCATAAGCGACATGTGTAACAAAAAAAACAATTATATACAAAAAAACAACGACTAAAACGCCAATGACTACAGAAAGCATTACACAAAGTAATGTTCTGAATCTAGTAAATAAAACTATAAAATTTGCATGATTATCTTTTTAATTATAAGTGAAGAGCTTTGGAAATTTCCCACGGAAGATTTTGTAAAGAATTCTGCGCGTAGGAAGTCGCGGGTACATTTAGGTCTGAATATAGAAATATTTACTTTAATTACAGAAGTAATATTAATATTACTTATCTATAAATAAAGGGTTCATCTAAATGAAAGTTATTCAAAATAATATTTCCAACGAAACAATAGATCAAAGTTTTCTCCAGGAATCGGAAAGCAACTTCCCTATTGTGTAAGTTCCTTTACAAAGGTACAGTGAGTGTTATTCGAATACAGCTTTATCCAAGGTCGTGAATGTTTGTTTTCTTTAACGGGATTGTGAAGTAACGCAATTTTTGACGCTTGCACGAAGTTCGTAAGCGGCTTTTGGGTTAAGTAAGTACAAGCTGCCGTGTGGTTTTCGGTAGAGTAGAATAGAACCACTCCAACTCTTCCCGTGGATGTCGTACAAGGCGACTAAGGAAATACATTATAAAACATCAATCAGGCCTCCCCAACCCGTCTGGCCAGCGCGGGGAGTGTAGGCCAAATCCTCCGTCTGCCCAGACGAGAGAGGGTTGTTCTCCCCGCAGTGGAGACAAAAATAACCTGATGATGAAAGTGCAAGCTAAGAGTCGCGGTAAACTAGGTAGGTACTTGGTTGTGTCGTGGTTTCAAACCCCACCAGTACCAGTGTGTTTTACGACACTTAAATATGGTTTATTTCCTATTCGGTGAAAGGAAAACCGCCGGGGAGTGTAGGCCAAATCCTCCGTCTGTCTCCAGCAGATGAGAGAGGGTTGTGCTCCTGCAGTGGAGACCAAAATAATCTAATTATGTTTTCCTTCATAAGAAAACCTTGGTAAAGTGCATTTCAGCTCCGAAACTAACATGTTTTGTCAATTTAAATACATTATTTGCAATTGAAAATGAGTTTAAAAGCTCATCTGAAACCTGAAGAATCTGTATTTCTATAGGTATAGACCGTACAATTCACGATGGCACGCATACTCTGATAATGCTCTCGGACTGCCACGCCGGCAGTCCCACGTTGCGGGTTCAAAACCCGCTAGAGGCAAATGTTCGTATGATGAATATGAATCTTTGTATTGTATCCAAGTCTTGGATGTTTATGTATGTGTATCCGTTATCTAGTAACCATTGCATAGGCTCTACCTAGTTTGGGACTGAATAATTGGTGTGAATGTCTGAGATATTTATATATTGTTTTATTATTTATTCATTAGTGCGTTACGATAGAACGAACACAATAACAATATAACTCAAACAATGAAAAGCGATTTAGTGAAGGAGTCGGGCGGGCCGTCGTGAACTGTATCATCTTCATCATTATCAGCCAGAAAGAGTCCACTGTTAGACATACGCCTCTCCCAAGGTGCGCCACTGAACCCGATCTTCGGTTCTTCTCATCTAGTCACTTCCAGCCACCTTACGCAGATCGTCGCTCCATCTAGCGTAAACTGTATGGTCGATTCTAATTTCGTCAAATCGGGAAAAAAATTTTATAACTCTTAAGACAAAGTTATTATTTATATTCTTGCTAATTACATCTTTTAAAAGTTTTCGCCTTCATAATTGTCACTAATTGGTAATTAAATTAGATAACAGATGATTTTAATGTGCATCTGTTATCTAATTTAATAAACAATTAGTGTCAATCATGAAGGTAACAACTTTGAGGTGAAACTATGAGCTACGAAAAATTATTTTGTTTCGTGGTATGAGGTTTAGTTGGTATTAGAAACCTACAGTCTATGTAAGCACCCTTAACTGAGATAAACTGGGAAAACAGTTTGAAGTTTGCACTTTTTTTTTTTTTTTAGTAATCAATAACATGAATAGCGCCAAATACAAATTTATTTATTGTTGTGATTCTTATCACGGTTACACAATTCTTTTTCATTTCTACTTTATCTAACTTCGGAGGTAAAACGAAACGCTATCGGTTATTTTCTGTAAGTTACTCAATATGAGAGCAAATAGATATGCTAGAAAGAAATAGCGCTATACAAGATAACTGTCTTCTATCTCAAACACTAATACACATGTATTGATATTTATGCAAGAAAAACGCACTGCTGTCATTTGATTATTCCTGTGTTGTGAAAGTCGAAATTCTTGGTAATTCGTTGTTTATTTCAAAATTTCTTCTAATTGTAACCATGGAAATGCACGATGAGTTTTACAAAACTATCTGTCGAGTGTGTTTAACAACTGGGGATGGAGAAAACATGGTTTCCTTGGTAAATAATTCGAAAGAAGATGCATTGAGCTGTTACGGGAAAGCTGTGACAACTTTTGCAAATATTCCTGTTAAACACGACGATTTACCCACTTTAATGTGCCGAAGTTGTTTATATCTACTCAAACAAGCTATAATTTTCAAAAAAAAGTGCGAGACGAGTCACGATATACTCAGAAAGTTAAGTGAAAAAACTGAACAGTCAAATTCAAATCTGAAGGAAATTGTGACAGAATATGTGATGTTTAGAAGCTATTTTCCCAATGGATGTACCGGAAAAACGTCAAACGAACGTAATTGTGATGTTATTGAAACTAGAGACAAAGATATTAATGTAAATCATCGTAATAATATAAAATCAGAGAACCCTATAGAGGTTGATTTTGAAGCAGTTGACGATCTCTTCATGAATTACCAAAGCTCAGATATTGATGATAACGCATACTCTACCAATGAAATGAGTGATAGAACCATTGAAAACCTTCTAAACGGCATAGAACATGTCATAAAAATGGACCCGAAACTGCTAAATTGTTACCAAAAGAAATACAGTAGACCAAACTCTGTGAAGCATACATTAAAACATAAAAAGCGACGCTTACATATTAAAAGAGAAGATGATTCAAAACAGCCAAACGATCTAACATGCAAAGTTTGTAATAAAGTTCTAGCAAATTTGGCGACGTATAAATGTCATATGCAACGTCACAATGGATGTAGATATGTATGCGAACTTTGTGCTAAAGGTTTTCCGATCTACGCTCTATTACAAAGTCATCAGGCAGCCGTCCATGGCTTCGGCAGGTTCTTTATCTGCAAACAATGTGGGTACAAGGCTTCTCGAAAGTGGGACTTAGTTGAACATGAGCGATTTCACACAGGAGAGCGACCGTTTGCCTGTGATATATGTGGACTAACATTCCGTAGACGTTTCATTTGGAAGAAGCATGCGCTGTATCACATGGAAAAAACTGTCCAATGTCCACAATGTCCACGAAAGTTTTACCAGAGAGGGGAAATGTTAGCTCATTCAAATAATGTTCATGAGAGGGTCAGAGTCTACCAATGTAGTGAATGTGAAGTGACATATGCCAAACCGTCAACGGTAAGACGTCACTTGGTTGAGAAACATGGTATACCCAAAGAGAGGCAAGGGAAAATTCAAAGAATTAATTTAGGGAAGTCTTCACTCCCTAGAGATTAAGGAAAAGAGAATTTAATATATTTGTAATAGTAAAAATTGTTTAATTAATATTATTGTATTGGTGAATTATTGTTTTAAATAAATATCTAGTTGTGGTGTATTTATTGTTTTCGCCTAATACTTGCTTGAAATGAGATTCTAGGTTTTTTCCAAAGCTTTGTGCACATCCAGTGACAATCCACAGCAGATTTTCAATTGGTTCAGAACTATGGTTTTGTATGTATGACTCGGCGGATCGTCAGCAGTGGATAGCTACCTATCTTTGTTTAATTTTTTAATTTGTTGCCTGCGTGTGTGCGCTCTAGCCAGTGGCAGCTATTGCGCTTTTACTGCTGTTGATGTAAGCGGACAGTCCGCTGAATGTGTACAGAGCCCAAGGTTATTTACACTGCTGTGCGGATCCGGCGTACGGATCAAAAGTTTTTTGTCCGTGCGTGATAAAATGCATAATCCGTACAGCGGACCTGCACAACAGTTAAAACAAGCCACAGACTTAAGATTGCTTTGGCGAATTAAAGACAAAAATTAGTTGTCTTGTCCTGCCATTTTTTCTAGTGCACGCTTAGAACGGCTTACTGAAAATAAATACATAGAGACATGACTGTATGACCAATAAATACCATTGCCTTAGTAATGTCAGCTGTCATTCAGCTGTTGTATTGTATTGTTTCGTTCAGCGAAGCTTTTCATAATTTGTTGTAATAAATAAATAGGTATACAAGTTTTTCAAAATGGAAAGCTACGAAGAAGTCTACAAATCTTTATGCCGAATTTGTTTAGAGCACGGTGAGAATGGAAAAATGGTGAATTTACTCAAAAACACGAGCGAAAATGGACTCAGTTGTTACGGCATAGCTGTTACTAAATTTGCCAATATTTCGATCATTTACAACGATAACTTGCCTTCAATGATGTGTGAAAAGTGTTTGCATTTGTTAAAACAAGCCATTCGTTTTAAATTCAAATGCGAAAGAACTCACAAAAAGCTAGAATTTATAACAAAACACAAGCCCAAGAACGAGCTTTCAGATCGCAATGTTATGGAAAAAGTGGTCGATTATACTCTATTTACATATTATTTTCCAAATATATTTGCTGAAAAATCCTCCACAAACTCCACTAATGGAATCGGCCAAGAAAAATCGGCCAATTTTGATGTAATTCATCAAAATAACAGCACGATTGCTCCTGTACTGTGCAAAGACTCTCCTAGTGTTCATTATCATGATTATTTAGATGATGTCCCATTGAAATATATAAATAAAGATAATAATAACATACATCAAAGCGATGATAGCATATTGGATGCCATAGAAAAGGCAATCGAAAGAGATTCCAAAAAAGAAAACAACTATGAAGTAATCGGACCTAGGAAATTGTTTAAACATAGAGTAAAATTGAAACCCAAAACAAAACTTTACAGAAACAAATCACAAAAGATAGATAAACAGTCTGATATAATTTGTAAGGTATGTAATAAAGTATTAGCAAATAAAAGTACATATGCATATCATATGCAAAGGCATAATGGCTGCCGTTTTATATGTGAACACTGTGCTAAAGGCTTTCCGGTGCTATCTGAACTGCAAATTCATCTCGTAACACAACACGGCTTTGGTCCGTACATGCAATGCTCTCACTGTAACTTCAAAGCTCCAAGGAAGTTTGATTTGATTGAGCATGAACGTATACACACTGGTGAACGTCCATACACTTGTGAGAAGTGTGGCCTGACATTCCGCAGACGTGGTATTTGGAAGAAACACTTAGTTCACCACAATGAGAAGTCAGTTCAATGTCCGTTGTGCCCGCGGAAGTTTTATCAACGAAGTGATATGATCGCCCATAAGAACAATGTCCACGAGAGATTGTATGTGTACTTGTGTAGCAAATGCAGTGCTACGTATGCTAAGACTGATACAGTGAGGAAACATATGATGGAACGGCACGGCATTCCTAAAGAGTTGCAAGGTAAAATTACTAGAATTAATAAAGGTAGAGAAACTGGGTTTCCTGTATCCTAATGATATGGATTGATAAAGCTAAGGCAATGTAAATTGGGATCCTCATTTTAATATTTAACCATGGTATTGTATCTTAATAAAATAAATAAAATCATAGAATGCTTGAATATACCATTTTTGAATTTTAAATATTGGGAATACAATATGAGTGTTGTAAGCCGCTCAACAACAGGGTCGCGAGCACATGGAACAAGTTACCACAGGATGTTATCATTGCCCCCTCAGTGAACACTTTTAAAAACCAACTAGACAAGTTCTTCAAAAACCAGTGTTACAAGTGTCAATTCAAACACTTAATTAAATACACCAGTTCAGATATAGGCATACCAGCAAATTGCTGCTCGCCTATAATCCCTATAATAATAAGTTTCAAATTAAATACTGACATATATAAGAAGGAACCCTAGACTGCTGTATTTAAGTTTTTTTTGCATATTTACTATTGAATGGAAAAATACTAATATAAATATTTATTTTATCTTAATTACTTACCCTGCAATAAAAAAATTAAAATTAAAACAAAGCCTAGTTTATTTAACCAACTTTTACTTAGGTATTTAATTTTTTCCTTTTTGGCATAACATAGACATAGACATACTTTATTGATAACTTCCGTTACAGGTCAAATAAAAATTATAAACAAGTTAAATGAAATCAAATTAAACACAAGTAAATATAAAAACATAACATAAATATAAAAATGTCAAATAAAATTCTTAAAACTAAATAAACTAAGTTCATGCGTTCTGCAAGAACTCGTCATAACAATAAAAAGCCTGCTCGACAAGCCAGGCGCACAGTCTCTTTTTAAAAATAGGTAGGCTCGGAGAGCTATAAACATTGACTATACCAGAACATGACAAAACAAAATATAATATGAGTGGTTAAAGAGAATAATTATGACTAAACAAGAATATGACCTTCATTTAACAACCCATATTTTCGAGGCTGACTTTTTACATCAGTTTTGATTTTGTATAAAATCAAAATTGGTGGTGGAAAAGTATGAAAATAATTTTTTTTATTTTTACGGTCACAATTAGTTATCGTAAAAATAACAATACCCTGTGATTTACGATTATTTTGTATAGTTATAGTTTCATCCCTAGTTAGACTATTATAATAAATATTTTACAACAAAGTATACCCTTTGCTTGCTTCATCATCATCATCATGATGTCAGTCTTTAGACGTCCACTGCTGGACATAGGCCTTCCCCAATGAACGCCACCACTCCCGGTCCTCCGCCCTCCGCATCCAGCCGCTTCCGGCCACCTTCTTTAGGTCGTCCGTCCATCTGGCGGCGGGGCGTCCCACCCTGCGCATGCCAAATTGCTTAAAAAAGTATTGGATTTTTTAAGCAATTTGGCATGCGCAGGATTTAAAGATATAGAAGATTTAATAAGCAACATAGGGATTAGTGACTTTATTGTATTATGCAGGTACAGAATGTTATTCTTAGCTTGTAGTCCTACTTCCTACTTATATTATAAATGCGAAAGTTTGATGTTTGAATGTTTGTTACTCAATCACGCTTCAACCACTGGACGGATTGGGATGGAAACTTAGCAAACATATAGGTTAGGTCCTGGAATAGGACATAGGCATAGAGATCGTTGGACATAGGATAGTTTTTATCCCGAAAAAACATCTCATTCCTACGGGAAACACATAATAATTTGTTATGTTAAGTTGTCCACGCGGACGAAGTCGCGGGCAACAGCTAGTCATCAATAATCTACAAACTAAACAAATTACCTAAGCTTATTTTAGACTACACTAATGTTTTATAAGTCCCTCATGTTACGGTTACGATACGCAAATAGAGCATTGTATATGGAGCAAGGCGAACAGGGGAGCAGTCAGGGGGCGCATATTATGGAGATTCGCTCATCACTACAATAATATAGAAGAAAAAACCCGAAAAATGTGCGAGATAATCTCGATCGAGTCATACCTTAGGGGCCAAGAAGACCTGGCGACACTTTGACCCTTTGAGATCTTTTGTGCCAAACCTCTTGTCAACCAACCGCCGATTATACGCCTTAGAATATCTTCTTTGGTATATGCAGGTTTCTTTATGATGTTTTCTTCAACCACTGGACGGATCGGGATGGAACTTAGCAAACATATGTTAGGTCCTGGAATAGGACAAGATAGTTTTTATCCCGAAAAAACATCCCATTCCTACGGGAAATACATTATAATTTGTGATGTTAAGTTGTCCACGCGGACGAAGTCGCGGGCAACAGCTAGTTATACATAAACTGTACTTAAGTTTCGAATAACTTATTGGTAGGGGCGGGGTTTGAAATTAACGATCTCATAAACGTAAGAAGAGTGCACAACCAATTAGGCTCCCACGGTTCTTTTATTAGTCTTAATTTTGTTTTGATCCAATTTCTATAAATAAATAGTACATTGATATAAAAATATGAAGTAGTCAAGCAATAATGATGATGTGAAAGTCAGTGACCTGGCCGTTTTATTAGCTCACGCTGAGTATATCGTTAAAGACATTGTAGATGTCAGGAAGTTGTAGAGATACTTGAACATATAGAACGGTGTTTGTCGTTTGAAAACAGCGGTTGAACTTAAGGAATAAGAGACGATCTGTATTTTTTTAAGGGCGCAAGCGAAACCATTATCGCCCGGGTAGTGGGCGCTTATTATGTTTTTATCTCTCATTACCTCCCTGTATAAATTTATCGCAACTGACAGTTTGAAGCTATTTTAAGCGCTACTTGTCGAGAGAAAGGTCTACTGGAGCAATCATAAGTAACTTAGGTTTTGGTTTCTCTAATAGTGGTTTCCATATTTAAGACTATGATTCTTCTAAGTGCTGGGAGCAATAATAGGTATAGTTGGTACCAAACCCGTCCGTAACAATCGGTTAACCTATTATTATTATTTGATTTTTTAAATTTTTATTTATTATTTGACTATCAAGTTCTTTTTCTGTTCTGTTCATCAGGTGAAATAAGTCCAATGCTGAACATAAAGCTTATGTTAGAATACCACTTTTGGTGGGCTGTCCACTGGGTAATTTGCCATAACCACCACGCTTGGCAGGCGGATTGGTGATCGCAGTAATGATCTTATTATACACAAGAGAACGCTGCTGCCCATTCGTGTTAATTGCTCAATGGACAGCACACCAAAAATGGAATTTTGTTGGGGAGGTTCAGCAGTCGACGTATTTAGAATTATGATTATGGACTTAAGGATGGCAACCACTTCCAGTTCTTCAGTTGAAATTCCACGACGAAAGCGGGAAACAGATATTTAATACCACCTGTAGCCTGTAGCTAAAACAACAAAGTCTAGTTTGCACAGATCCGTCCAGTAATCGCTTTATTTACCCCCAGGCTTTATTTACTAAAGCCTGTGAGTAAACAAAGTATAATTACAGTTTTGTATAACTTAATAACTTTACAGCAACGATCTCTATGTACTACCAGATGGAGCGTTCCAAACAATCGCTCTGTTCCACGCAAGTAGCCACAACTCTCACATTCACTTTGAAACTTGTGCAGTTACTACTCATAATATTTAATCATTTACTAAATATTGACATTATTTAACCGTAGCGTCAATATTTAGTAATAATTATATGTTCTGCGTAGTAACTGCACAAGTTTCATTGTGAATGTGAAAAGGTCGTGGTTAATTGCGTGGAACAAAGCGATTGTTTGGAACGATCCATCTAGTAGTACATAGAGATCGTTGCTCTACAGAATTACTGGGGCTACAATTTCCAGGAATAGCAATCAACTTCAGAGTTAGAGATATGTTTGGAGGGTATGAATACTTAGAAATAATATTGAGATAAAGCCTTACCATAAACGGCAATAGATCGTTAGTTGCGAGTATTCTCATATGCCACTACTAGCTTCGCCACCAGTCGCAAACTCCGTCAATCGAACGATACGGTACTGGCAGATAAGGTTCTGCCACATATGCCGTAAGGAAAATCAGGTAATTAACTGATGTTGATACCGCGAGGTTAGTGTATCGTGTATAGGTCAATTCATATTTTATATGTTCGAAAAAATATATCTCTCTTTTTGAGGCACTGACAATAACAGCAATAAAATAAGAAATAAAAATAAACTTGTTTGACCGAGGTTAAGACTTTTATATAATTGTATGCAAACTTGATTTTTAAAGATGTGTTGCGTCCGGGTTTTCCCGGATTTCTCCTAGTTTACCGGCGTCCGGGCAGTGTTTCATTTGTAAACCGGATTGTTGATTTATAACATTTAAAACCATTTATTTTACTGAGTAACTTAAAAAATCTGACAAGTCCGGGTTGTAGCCCCGAAATCCGTGGTTTTCATGGTTTTTGCTCTGGTTGGCAGATTAGAGTATTAATAACAACGCTAAGTCGAGCACCTTAGACACTTTTTTGCGTGTATTGTCCTGACAGTGGGAAGAAAGTGATTAAAACCGTCGATAAGTATTTTCGTTTTGCTAGGAAGTTATTTATCTGTTGTGGGTGGAGGACCGGGTGTGGTGGCGTTCATTGGGAAGGCCTATGTCCAATAGTGGACGTCTAATGGCTGATATGAATGATGAATGAATGATGTATCTGTTAAGTAGTGTTAGGGTTTAAATTTTCATAATCGATTATGACCTACGGTGCAGAAACGTGGACACTGATAGTGGGTGACACAAGTTTCAAGTCGCTCAGCGAGCTATGGAGAGGGCTATGCTCGGCGTATTTTTGAAGGATATGATTCGCAATGAAGAGACCCGACGAAGAACGAAGGTGACCGACATAGCCGAAAGTATTAGCAAGCTGAAATGGCAGTGGGCGGGCCACATCTCTCGCAGAACCGACGGCCGTTGGGGCAGACGAGTTCTGGAGTGGAGACCACGGATTGGCACGCGCAGGGTGGGATGTGGGCTAACCCGCCCACAGCCACTAGTGGGCGGGTCTCGCCTGTCGGAGAATTTGTTTTGTTGTTTTAAATATTACAATATTAAAGAGCAAAACGCCAAAGAGACTTTATATTGTTTAAAATAATAAGAAAATATATTTAGTTCTCCGACAGGCGAGACCACCCACCACTGAAGTAGCTGTGGGCGAGTTAGGAAACAGCTGTTTGCTAATCGTTTATACCTAAGTTCTTCGTGAGATCTCCTTATTGCGTATCATATTCTTCAACGTCGAGGGGTATCACGGAGCGAAAAGTGAGCGAAGGAAAGTCGCAAAGTCCAAACATCGTCTCTGCATACCCCTCTGGGACAAATGCTTGAGAACACAACCTCTTCATAACTTGCTCAGCGATATGAGGTGAACTTCATGATCATCAGCTGAAATAGGTCACTGCTGAACATAAGCCTGCTCAATAGAATGTCACTTTTGGTGGGCTGTCCGTTGGGGGATTTGCCATAACCACCACGCTTAGCAGGCGGATTGGTGATCGCTTAATCCTGGCGCAATCCCTTAGTCGCCTTGACGACATCCACAGGAAGACGGCCTTATTCTAGGCCGAGAACCAAACGGCATCATTAAGTAAACTTGCTGTGTACTGTACTTATCAAACTTTTATATATATAAATAGTTTAGGTATTTAGTTATTATGTAGGTATTCTATTATGCACTTATTTTGCCGAGTGGCGCTCTTATTGCCTTGTTTCACATCATGTGGGGTTGGCTGAAAGAGATCTCTTTTAGATATTAGCTCGCCTTCGTACACAAAATATATTTAGTTTTAAAATATCCAATAAAAAAATATAATAATCAAATTCACGTTACCCAAATTAGGTCTAATATAGATATGTCTGACTTGCCCTCCTCTTTAATAAATTAAAAACAACAAACCGAGATTAGACCAAACAATCCACAGTTAACAATATTAAAATTTATGCCAACATTATAGAAAAAAGAGTCTATTTGGAGATCAAAGCAAAGACGGTTAACCCTATTTTCCCGGGGCCAAACATTACAAGTCCGGGGCCGAAACGGCCAGGGATTTAGTCCAGGTAAGCGACGTGGCCCCCGGGGACCTAACCCTCTACCAATCATTCTATCTTGCTACCTAGACGCAAGCTAAGGAAGATAAGCGACTGTGATGACGTAGATTTTTCTATTAATAAGTTTGGAGGTTTCCTTATATATGTATCGTCTAGGTGTGCCCATTTGGGATATAATAGAAAACCCGTGTTGAATAGTACTACTGTTTATTATTACGTCACACAACTTAGATGCGCATGCGCATATGCGCTCTACTTGCTGGCGGGGAGACGACTGAAGTGAGGGTTGTGCGACCTAGTCCAGTTTTGCACTGTATGCGGTATTGCACACAGCGTCCCCATATGGTTTCATCATCAGGTTATTTTTGTCTCCACTGCAGGAGCACAACCCTCTCTCATCTGCCGGAGACATTTTCCCGCCTCCTCACCATTCTCCCCCCGCAACTCCTCTAAGCGAGGATCAACGGAGGTAACTGCAAAGACACCTACCAGTGAAGGTAGGGCAAGTCCCAGGTCATGAATTTACGCTACCTTGGGCCCCAGACAAAGTTAATTAAAGAAGTAAAGAGTCAAAGTAGGAAGAGAGTTCCCACTTCCCCTCTAGCAAATGGGAGTGTAGCAATGAAACGATGACCAAAGTGGTCACGTCGGGGGGTTGGGGGTATTGGTGTGGCCAAGATAAGCCTGGCCACCTAGTTGAACACCACGGACGTATTTGGCGCCTTTGTGACGCAGTGAGCTGTGACGGAGTAGCAGAAGGCTACTTCGTATAATAGTGCCAGTAGTAGGCATGGCAAAAACGCTTGAACGCTCGGAAATTGTGACGGTTCGCAACCAGATCTCCATAGTATACCGGACGGTTCACGTAATTTAGATCCGATAGCATGAGTTCACGTTCCCGATCCCACCGTGTGCACTCCCACAGAATGTGATGAGCGGTTTGATCCGACTCACCACATTCGCAGTCGGGAGATGCGACCAGCTTCATGGAGTGAAGCTTCGCCTGGAAGTTGCCGTGACCGGTGAGGAACTGCGCGACGCAGTGATCCACCTCTAGCCACCGTTTCTCCAATCTCTCCTCAACGCTTGGGAAGAATTTGAAAAGGTGCCTGCCCTTTTCAGATTCCTCCCATCTGCGCTGCCAATCGGACACCAGAAGGTCGTCCACGACCGAAGCTGTCTCCCCGAACAATCGACATGTGCGGTCCCTGTCTCCAACCCCAAAATCGGTCCAAGTGAGTTGTCGAGCTCTGAAGTGAACACTGGCGCGCCGCTGAATCTCCAAGTCTATCGGCCAAACACCGGCCATGACTGGCAAGGCGTCGGTGCTGGTCGTTCTGTATGCCTTGCACATAAAGAGCAAGGCCATACGCTGACTCTGGAGCAATCTTCGGCGCACCGCAGCCATGGTGGCTCTGTCCACCCAGGTTGGAGCCGCGTAGCACATACTGGCTACATATGTCGCCAGATATATCGTGCGGAGGACGGGGAACCGGAGTCCCCACGTGGCCCGAGAGATCCTGGAGAAGGCGTAGAAATTCGACCGGGCGCGTTCGCCAACGGTACGAGTGTGCTCAGTGAATGCAAAGTTCCTCTCCAGGACTACTCCCAAGTATGTCACGTAGGTCTTGCTAGCGACAGGCACACCCCTGAAGCGAATGCGCGGTGGTTCCTTGAGGATACCCTTCAGCAATAGCTGTTGGGTCTTGTGCGGAGCAAAGTCCAGCTTGTTCCTCAGTCCCCACTCACCCACTCGCTCCAGGCATGTCCCTGCATGCCGCTCCAGCTCCGCCCTCGAGTTCCCCTCAACGATCAGGAGACCATCATCTGCGTACGCCAGCAGTTGACAACCCCTGGGGGTTGGGATCTCCAGGAAATCATCAAAGCATACATTCCACAGATAGGGTCCCAGGACTGATCCCTGAGGGCATCCCCGCGTGAGCTCTTTTGGCAATTCACATTGTCCCAATCGAAGCACAATAGAGCCGTTGTTAAAGTACTGCAGCAACATCCGATAGATGTTGCTGAAGCAACCCCTAACTTTCAGCTTGAGCATAATCATTGGCCACCATGCATTGTCAAAAGCGCCCGATATATCCAGGAATATGCCAATGACGTACTTACACGTCGACTGTTCAGCAGTTTTCCTGACCAGGCCTATGGCGTCCACCGTCGATCGTCCCTT
This sequence comes from Esperia sulphurella, assembly GCA_947086405.1. Lineage (NCBI taxonomy): Eukaryota > Metazoa > Arthropoda > Insecta > Lepidoptera > Oecophoridae > Esperia > Esperia sulphurella. The sequence continues at coordinate 9,880,852 of OX352280.1, read as the reverse complement.
AGCAAAACCGAACTGCCTGTCATGGCCTGAAGGGCCCCCCGGAAGTAGTCTCGGCACTATCAGCCTCTCCAGCAGCTTACCCAAAGCTGGGAGAAGCGTGATTGGCCGAAAGGATTTTGGGTCATCGAGAGGTTTATCCCCACCTTTGGGGATAATCCTAACGACTCCCTGCCGCCATACTGAGGGAAACACACCGGATTCGAGGCAGCGATTCATCACGTATAGTACGGATTCGGGGGCTGCCTTGATGATTTCCCTCAGCATGCGGTTGTTGATCCTGTCTACTCCCGGGGCTTTGTTCGTGGCTAACGAGCGGGCTATAATAGCCAGCTCGTCAACCGACGCTAGGGTCGAAGTTGGCGCTTCGGGGACAATCGGCAGTACACGCCGTATCTCCTGGTGGTGCAATGAGTCCTCTTCCGGCACGTCGTCCGGCATGAGGACTCTCAGGAGTTCCTGGCCAGTTTCTTCAACGGTTGTGGTGTGACCCTCCAGTGTCCGCAGGTTGTTAAAATACGAGAGATTCGGCTTGTATGAGGTTTTATACTCATGGTAGAGGTGAGACCAAGGGTCGGCATTACCAAGAGCATCTGCAACTTCGCGCAGCTTGTTGCTCTTGGTATTGGCGACCGACGCCCGGTACCTTGACCGAGCTACTCGTAGTTCGGTCAAGGCACCCAGCATCAGTTCCTCACCGGCCTGCTGCCGTTTCAGCCTATTGTACTTTCGGCGTGCTTTGCGGAAGCTCTTCCTGAGCTCCGTCAACCCCCCATGCCACCAGTCGCATCCTCCGCGCCGCACCAAGGACTTCCTCCCGATGATGACGTCTGCGCAAAATGTCAGTGTGTGGGTCATCAGATTGGCACATTCGTCCGCCGTTAGGTCAGGTTTTGTGAACTCATGCGATAGGCCGCCGAAAAGGTTACCAAACGAAGGCCAATCTACATTGGCCTTGCGGTAAGTGAATCCGTCGCAATAACCTGCAGAGTCTGCCGCTCCCCATTCCAACTCGAAAACGATCAAGCGATGGTCGCTGCATGAGGCGTCCGGGAGGACGCTCCATGAAGTAATCGGAACGTCACCTAAGGTGAAGGTGACGTCGATGTAAGACTCGCCTGAAGGGCTACTATAGGTGGGTGGTGTTCCAGGGAGATTTTGAACATTAAGGTTGAACTCCGCGACGAACTCCTCAATTGGCACCCTACGCTCCGAGTCTGAGGTCCTAACAGGACCGTGCCAGAACGGAGAAGAGGCGTTGGTGTCAACGCAGATTAAAATGTTCTGACCACTAAGGGTTCTAATTACGTGGCCTAGATGTGCCAAATGAGGAGCAACGGAGTCCATGAATTTAAAGTAGCAGCTCACTGCGTAGAAGCGGTGGGAGTGATAAACAACCTCCACAACCGCGCAACAGGGGGTCGAGAGATGGCGCAGAAATGTGAAGGTAATGGACTGGTTGATAACCAGTATGCCCGCAAATGCGGACTCGTTTAGTTCAACAATAGACCCTCGCAGGTCACGGGAGTGGTACTGTTCCTGACACAGTAAGAAGTCTAAATTTAGACTCTTTGCCGTTTGAATAGCCTCAGGGGTTGCAGTTTTGTTGCAATTCAGGTTTAATTGGCCAATTCTTATGAGATTAGACCTGGCCATATTCTGTGTTTTTAATTAAAATCTCAACACGATGCCTTAGAGCGGGACATTCAGCGCTGCCAGTCTTATGGTCGCTTGGTTTTTTAAAAGTGAAGCACGTAGCGCATTTGGGCTTGAAGCCCTCTTTGTTTATTTCCAGACATTCTCTAGAGTCGTGTTTGCCCGCGCAGTGCCCGCAAGTGCTGTCTTTCTCGATGCAGTATTTGTGGACGTGCCCCAGCATCTGACATTTCATACAGCGGACCACCTCGAAGTCGTCCTCGATACGGCATGTATTCCACTCTATGTGGACCTTAGGCTTGGTTTCAATGAGATGTTGCCTAATGCGTGAGGACACTTCGAGGCCGTACCATTTTGAGTTGGACAGAGTTCTTCTTCTGACTATGCTCATCTCTTTAATAGCTGTTTCGTGAGGGATGTCCATTTCGTTATCGCCAGAGATGTTCTGAGCGATTAAGACTCTCAAGAATTCGTCTTCTGTCAGGTCCTTGGGTATGTCCTTAATTAGGATGCGGGGCAGTCTGCCTTTTGGTCGTTCCAACGTGAGTCCCGCATTTTTGATGCCTTCGGACGCCTGGAGTTTCTTGATCTGGGCTTCGTTCGTTACTCTAATGAGGACTCCACTCCGCGAGGTCTTGCGGACGCCCACAATCTGGTATCCCTCATCGGCAGGATTTACCGCTTTCATGAGGGCCTCCTTTGTCTGGGTGGCGGTCTTCATTTCCCCCTGCTTGTCTGCCGATGGGTACGCCACGATACATGGCAGTGGAGCTCTCACTCCAGCTGCCACAGCCACCGTTGCTGCGTTTGCCGTCTTTGGCAGGCGCAGCTGTAGCTTCTGAGCGTAGGAGGCCTGTGTTGTTGGCTCTGAGGCCGACATAGCTTCGGCGGGGCGATTTGCCAGCACTCTGTTCTGGCCCGTCAGTGAGGCCACCTGCTCGGACATTGCACGCAGGCGTTCTTCGGCGACCGCCCTTTTCATCTCCGACTCGGTGACCAAAATCCCTAGGTGTGCGGTGACCGCCGAGATCACGTTGGCGTGGGTGTTAATTGCCGCCAGGTTAGACTTGTTTAGTCGCGCGTTTTTGTCTCCCGTCACCACTTCGTTGATCCCCGCAAGAGCACGCTGGATTTTGTCAACGAGTTGCCTCTTGGAGGCGTTCGACAGCTCTGATTGGGGTTCGTCTCCTGAGTCGGGAGATGACGACCTGGAGTGGGCCGACATGTACTCCCGCGGTGTGTCAAGGTGTAGGGTTGGCGGCAGTGGGTTCTTTTTAGAGGGCAATCTCCTCTTGGAGGCTCTTGGGGTTCTCAGGGAGTCAGGAGAGATATCCTCGATGCACCTTTTTCCTCTTGGCCTGTCGGAGTCAGTCGCAGTGTCGGACTGCACCGTAGTCTTGCCGGTTGTTGGAGCCACTTCGGTAGTCTCCTTCATTGCGCTCATAGCGGCCGCCATCTCTAACATAGCCTCCTGCACGCGCTCCTGAGGGCTTCGGGGGGTCGCAGTACTCTTCTGAAAAGGGTCGCTGGTCATCGTAAGGGGCTCCTCCTCCATGCCTGATGCAGCGCCAGCCGTCCCTCTTAGAGAGGGGGGGGTGCGGTGGATGCGCGACATCCGGGGCCACTGGTGCGCGAGCACCGTAGCCGGGTCAGCGCAAAATTAACAAGGCGCACAAATTTATACGCACGATTGATAAAAAGATAGAAAAATTTTTCACCAAAAAATAAAGTGTGGTAAAAAGACTTAGAAAAAATATCGCGGAAAAATTGAAAGTCACAGAAAATAGTCAAAAATTGTTTATTTTAAAATAAGGTGGTGTCACTTAATGCGTCTCGTGGAGACACACAGAAAAGGTTCAGTACGTTCCTGTCCTAACTACAGCCGTTCCAGAGTTATTCCACTTTTTGTTCAAAAAATGCCCCGGCTGAACACCATTACAGTGCGTGGATATATATATGGGCAAGGCACATATCCGCTTTGCCGAAATTTTTCTAAGTCCAAGAAATTTTTGGACTTAGAAAATTTTTGCGTCGCTCAACCAAGAGGACGCAGCCTAGTGGTCCGGCGACTATGTCCGGGCCTGACAACGCCCAAAATTGGACGATGGGCAAAAAGTCTAGAAAGGCACACAAACCACTATGGCACACAAAAACGTCAAAAATAAGGCCTGCCAACGCCCAAAATTGGCCGTAGGCAGAAAAAGTCAAAAATGTCAAAATTGTGTGCAAGACACAATGGCACAAAACAAAAGTCAAAAAGAAGCCTGCCAACGCCCATAAAAGGCCGTCGGCAAAAGTCTAAAATAAAGCGCTTAAAATTACAAGAAAAACACACAAGTACACAGAAAGCGTCAAATTCGCGAGAAATAAACGGTCCGTGAAAACAAAATGGCCGACACAAAAAATGTACGTTTGACACCTGTCAAAGTGACAGATGTCAAAGTCACTAAAAACAAAAACGTCACTATCGCAAATGTCAAATAAATGTACAAGTGACAGCTGTCTGAAGGACAGATGCCACTGTCACTAAACGTCACTGTCGCACACAAGCACTCAAAATGTACAAGTGACAGCTGTCAAAAGGACAGCCGTCACTGTCATAAAAACGTCACTGTCGCACTGATCGTCTGTCTCACCGATCTTGGTACAAATACCAAGATGGCCGACGCGATATATGGGCTCCTCCCGTGGAAGAAACGAGAGGAGTCTGAGTACTCACAGTTCGAGTCCGATTTGCCGTCTCACCTATCTTGGAACTAAATCCAAGATGGCCGCCGGCGTATATGGGTTCCTCCTAAGGAAGGAACGAGAGGAGTCTGAGTTTTCACTGAGTCGAAATAAATATATAAATAATGGCAAATAAAATACGGAGCGCAAAGCAACACACGTCCGACCTCGACGAGAGCCAGAGGGGAAGAAAGTGATTAAAACCGTCGATAAGTATTTTCGTTTTGCTAGGAAGTTATTTATCTGTTGTGGGTGGAGGACCGGGTGTGGTGGCGTTCATTGGGAAGGCCTATGTCCAATAGTGGACGTCTAATGGCTGATATGAATGATGAATGAATGATGTATCTGTTAAGTAGTGTTAGGGTTTAAATTTTCATAATCGATTATGACCTACGGTGCAGAAACGTGGACACTGATAGTGGGTGACACAAGTTTCAAGTCGCTCAGCGAGCTATGGAGAGGGCTATGCTCGGCGTATTTTTGAAGGATATGATTCGCAATGAAGAGACCCGACGAAGAACGAAGGTGACCGACATAGCCGAAAGTATTAGCAAGCTGAAATGGCAGTGGGCGGGCCACATCTCTCGCAGAACCGACGGCCGTTGGGGCAGACGAGTTCTGGAGTGGAGACCACGGATTGGCACGCGCAGGGTGGGATGTGGGCTAACCCGCCCACAGCCACTAGTGGGCGGGTCTCGCCTGTCGGAGAATTTGTTTTGTTGTTTTAAATATTACAATATTAAAGAGCAAAACGCCAAAGAGACTTTATATTGTTTAAAATAATAAGAAAATATATTTAGTTCTCCGACAGGCGAGACCACCCACCACTGAAGTAGCTGTGGGCGAGTTAGGAAACAGCTGTTTGCTAATCGTTTATACCTAAGTTCTTCGTGAGATCTCCTTATTGCGTATCATATTCTTCAACGTCGAGGGGTATCACGGAGCGAAAAGTGAGCGAAGGAAAGTCGCAAAGTCCAAACATCGTCTCTGCATACCCCTCTGGGACAAATGCTTGAGAACACAACCTCTTCATAACTTGCTCAGCGATATGAGGTGAACTTCATGATCATCAGCTGAAATAGGTCACTGCTGAACATAAGCCTGCTCAATAGAATGTCACTTTTGGTGGGCTGTCCGTTGGGGGATTTGCCATAACCACCACGCTTAGCAGGCGGATTGGTGATCGCTTAATCCTGGCGCAATCCCTTAGTCGCCTTGACGACATCCACAGGAAGACGGCCTTATTCTAGGCCGAGAACCAAACGGCATCATTAAGTAAACTTGCTGTGTACTGTACTTATCAAACTTTTATATATATAAATAGTTTAGGTATTTAGTTATTATGTAGGTATTCTATTATGCACTTATTTTGCCGAGTGGCGCTCTTATTGCCTTGTTTCACATCATGTGGGGTTGGCTGAAAGAGATCTCTTTTAGATATTAGCTCGCCTTCGTACACAAAATATATTTAGTTTTAAAATATCCAATAAAAAAATATAATAATCAAATTCACGTTACCCAAATTAGGTCTAATATAGATATGTCTGACTTGCCCTCCTCTTTAATAAATTAAAAACAACAAACCGAGATTAGACCAAACAATCCACAGTTAACAATATTAAAATTTATGCCAACATTATAGAAAAAAGAGTCTATTTGGAGATCAAAGCAAAGACGGTTAACCCTATTTTCCCGGGGCCAAACATTACAAGTCCGGGGCCGAAACGGCCAGGGATTTAGTCCAGGTAAGCGACGTGGCCCCCGGGGACCTAACCCTCTACCAATCATTCTATCTTGCTACCTAGACGCAAGCTAAGGAAGATAAGCGACTGTGATGACGTAGATTTTTCTATTAATAAGTTTGGAGGTTTCCTTATATATGTATCGTCTAGGTGTGCCCATTTGGGATATAATAGAAAACCCGTGTTGAATAGTACTACTGTTTATTATTACGTCACACAACTTAGATGCGCATGCGCATATGCGCTCTACTTGCTGGCGGGGAGACGACTGAAGTGAGGGTTGTGCGACCTAGTCCAGTTTTGCACTGTATGCGGTATTGCACACAGCGTCCCCATATGGTTTCATCATCAGGTTATTTTTGTCTCCACTGCAGGAGCACAACCCTCTCTCATCTGCCGGAGACAGACGGAAGATTTGGCCTACACTCCCCGCGCTGGCCAGACGGGTTGGGGAGGCCTGATTGCCGTTTTATAATGTATTCCCTTAGTCGCCTTGTACGACATCCACGGGAAGAGTTGGAGTGGTCCTATTCTACTCTACCGGAAACCACACGGCATATGGTTTATCTGGTATAAAATCATTGCCCAGCTTAAGGAGCAATTATTTCTATGTCTGTAGGTATGTTCTCTCATTCATTAGAGTTTCACAACATTGACAGGGATGAATTTAGGACAATTTATGTTGAGGCCCATTTTTAGGGTTCCGTAGCCAAATGGCAAAAAACGGAACCCTTATGGATTCGTCATGTCTGTCTGTCTGTCTGTCCGTCCGTATGTCACATCCACTTTATCAAGAACTATACTGTTGAAACTTGGTAAGTAGATGTATTCTGTGAACCGCATTAAGATTTTCACACAAAAATAGAAAAAACAAAAAATAAAAATGTTTAATCTTTAAGGCCTTGAAAGCAGTTTTGAAACACAATAACAATAAGGAAACCACTCTACTTCCGTCCGTGCTAGTCTAGCGCATATTGAGTGGTGGATGCGTTGAGTTTTTGAATGACTTACTTTATCCAGTAATTTTTCTGTGATCGAAACTCACCAATTTCTGATTTTTCATTAAGCCTACTAATATTATAAATGTGACAGGTTGAATGTTTTTTTATTTATTTGTAATACCATGTTTGTTTGTATGGATGTTTGTTACTAAATCACGCTTCAACCACTGGACGGATCGTTATGAAATTTGGCACACATATAGGTTAGGTCCTGCAATAGGACATACGGTAGTTTTTATCCCGAAAAACATCCCATTCCTACGGGAAATACATAATAATTTGTGATGTTAAGTTGTCCGCGGGCAACAGCTAGTAAGTTAATATTATGAAGTCACGTTTGTATTTAGAGCCTCATTTGGTTGAACTCCTAACCACACTGAATTCTCAACCTCTCCGAGTACTCCTAGCTTATACCACGTCTTAAGTACAGATGTTCGAGCTAAGGTGAAATTATTTAGGCTCCCTTTACCAAGGCAGATTTTTTCTGTGTCCCGGAAGTAAATTGTGATAAGTTTGACGTCGATGCCTAGGGAAATAACCCTTTTACCCGACTGCGGAATGAAGCATTGTGTTAGTAAACGACGGGGAATGAAAGCAATTACCTGCCTCTGGTATTTCCAAGCTGTATTTCAGTAAATATACTGAGGTTTCGTGTGATTTGCGGAACAGAAAAGTTTACCCCCTCCATCCCCTCCTCCTCCTCCCTCCCTCCCCGTTAACACTCTTCATGTATTCATTCACATAACACTCTATTTTATTTTTAATCAGATTAAATAATCCAAACATTAGAACACTGCTTAGGTAGTTTAGGGATATTTGATGACATTTAAATTACTAATAATCTTATAAATAAACTTGTGTCATTTCACGACTGAGTAATAAATAAAAATAAAAATTAAAAAGCCATTTATTTCTTACCCTAACAAAAAAAGAATTTACAGCGTTAAATAATAAATAAGACAATTAATTATAACAATTATTTATAATTGACTGAGTAATATCCAGGTTTTTCTTGCACTTTTTATGATTCCTGGTTATAATTACGCATCGAAAACAATCATCTAGCCCAGGTACAGCCAGCACGCTAAGTGAACCATCAATAATTAATAGAAATCATTTACTCTCTACTGAAAGAGAAGAGACGAGGATTATGTTCAGATGCATATGTCCAGCAGCGGACTCTTTAAGGCTGATGACGAATTATTCTCTACAGAAGACACATCATCATCATCAGCCTAAATACGTCCACTGCTAAACAGGCCTGCCCAATAGAATACCACTTTTGGTTAGATGTCTATTGGGGGATTTGCCATCATCACCACGCTTGGCAGGCGGATTGGTGATTGCAGTAATGATCTTAACACAGGAGAACGCTGCTGCCCGTCCCTGGTGCAATCCCTTAGTCGCCTTGACGACACCTACGGGAAAGATAGGGGTGGCCCTATTCTAAGCTGGTAACCACACGGGAAGACACATCTCATCAGAAATTAGACTTATGGGTTAGGTACCAATCGTAGCATATTTAAAAACATTCCATTGTTTAGTGTCAAGAAAATTCTACTTGAATTCAGAAATAGATTGTCATCATATGTGAGAAGGATTAGAAAGTGTGATGATATCTCGAGAGTATGCAGCCAGGCATAAGGAAACGTACTGTAAGGACCCCCCCTACCCCTCTAGTTTTCACGTAGTAATTCATAAATATGGTTGTAAGCCATTTTTTGCAAACAGAAAGTTGGAAAATTATAATTTGGCTCATATTTGTCTTTATTTTAATACGGCGCTTGCCGCGTGACGCCAAGAGTGCGCGCATATCTACAATTACAAGTAAAAAAAATATTACCAAGAAGAAAAAACTGTCAGTTTTCAATCAGCTGACGATATGTGCGTCAGTGTTGCCACCTGTGAGATTAAAAAGCGCTAAAATCTGCGCACCACTGGCAACACATTAGTTACGACAATGCTAGGTAGGCGTAAATCTATTATATACAGGGTTACAGGAAAAGTCGTGCTAGATCCCTTAAGGGTGTGGAGCACCCATCATTTCTGACTTATTTCACTATGAAACACCCTACCCTAAACTTAACCCTTTTCGAGATATTCGACTTTTAATTTTTTTATTGAAAATTGCTGATTTTTAGGCTACTACATTTATTTTTGTTTATTTTGTGTATCTTATTATTATTATTATTGCATTTTTACATGTGTAGTAAGATGCTTTAGGACGTCAATCATTAAAATAGTGCACAAGTTATTTGAATAGACCGTAGTAGACAAGTGAAAGAAAAGAAATAAAAAACATATTAGAAAGTTTATTTTTCTCTAAGGGATATCTAAAAAAAATATTATGGTAATTGTTCGGCAGATGTTTTTTAAAATATCTACGGTTCATCAGCTATCTAACGAGGTATAATAATGTAGGGTTTTATTCAAATGCATTCAAAAAAATTTAGTTTCATAGGCGACAGTGGAGAAGAAAATGTATACTTAGCCCTAAAAAGTAAAATAAAACAATAGGTAAGCATGAAATGCCATTTATTAAAGGTTTTCTCACAACTTTTTCTTTTTCTACAGTTCATGTTCAACATGGCCGCCTCTATTTCTAATACATTGTCGCATCCTTCTACGGAGACCGGTCTTCACTACGCCAGTGGTCAATGTGGTCCTCATTTTATTTGCTGCATCCACAATCCTTTCTCTTAAGTCTTCCACAGACGAAACTGGATTCGGCTCGCTGTACACGAGACTTTTCATGCAGCCCCACACATGAAAATCCATGGGGGTTAGGTCCGGACTTCTTGCTGGCCATGGCAATGGCCCACCTCGTCCAATCCATTTGTTTGGATAATTTGTGTCCAGCCAGTCTCTGACACTTCTCCTGAAATGGGCAGGGCAGCCATCGTGAGTGAGAAACCTTACTTTCTCCCGGATAATCTAAACGGGGAAAGCTACGAAAATTTCCTGAGAGCAGACTTGAGTGATTTGCTGGATGATCTGCCACTCAACCTGATCAGGGACATGTGGTTCCAACACGATGGCTGCCCTGCCCATTTCAGGAGAAGTGTCAGAGACTGGCTGGACACAAATTATCCAAACAAATGGATTGGACGAGGTGGGCCATTGCCATGGCCAGCAAGAAGTCCGGACCTATATACTATATGATCTAATTGGGTTAATACACAGACGGCCTACTTTAAGGAGTTACAAAGTTACAATGCTTTGAATTACAAAGTCATGTTGTACTCTCCTACTGGTTAGTGCCATGGTTACACAAGCGTTTAGTGTCTAGCTACCAAACATATCATCATCAGGTTATTTTTGTCTCCACTGCAGGAGCACAACCCTCTCTCATCTGCCGGAGACAGACGGAGGATTTGGCCTACACTCCCCGCGCTGGCCAGACGGGTTGGGGAGGCCTGATTGATGTTTTATAATGTATTCCCTCAGTCGCCTTGTACGACATCCACTGGAAGAGTTGGAGTGATCCTATCTACTCTACCGGAAACCACACACATAACAGAATATTATGTAAAAAGACCTGTAGGGAGTATAAAATTGGTTTTTAGTTTGTCGGATATGATACTAAATGGTTACAGAGTGGGCCCCCGGGCGGCAGTATTGTAGGAGCGGCAAAATTCAAGCGGCGGCAATTTATTACGGCGCCGGTATAATCTTTCTGACTCAAGCGAAATCTGATGCGTCTCAAATTTAAAGTCTACGTGATAGTTATCGCGAGTTATTTTCCGAACTCTTTAAATTAAGGAAATGAAACAAAGCCTCTGATATTATTCCGAACAAGCAGACAGACAACAGTTATAAAATAAGGTATCGAATAACCTATATTAGTATACATTTATTAAGGTATGTAATGTAAAAGACTATTACATTACATTAGACTAGTATTCATGTCAGCCACAGACGTCCACTGCTGCACATAGGCCGTCCTTAATGAACGCCACCACACCCGGTCCTTCGCCCTCCGCATCCAGCCGCTTCCGGCCACCTTCTTCAGGTCGTCGGTCCATCTGGCGGCGGGGCGTCCCACCCTGCGCGTGCCTATCCGTGGTCTCCACTCCAGAACTCGTCTGCCCCAACGGCCATTTTAGTGTTAGTTAGTGTTAATTGGATCCTTAGTACAAGGCGACTAAGGGAATACATTATAAAACATCAATCAGGCCTCCCCAACCCGTCTGGCAGCGCGGAGAGTGTAGGCCAAATCCTCCGTCTGTTTCCGGCAGATGAAAGAGGGTTGTGCTCCTGCAGTGGAGACAAAAATAACCTGATGATGAATTGGACCCTTTGTCCTTGATATAAGGTCGCCGTACCTTTGCCCTTCTCAATTCGTCACTGTGTTCTACTAATTCCATGTGACACTTACAGGGACAAATTTAGGTCGCCCTGCCGCATCTGTTCGTGGCCACACGGTTTGGGGTGAGAAATTGCGTTACAGTTTTAGTTGGAAATCGATACGGTTGAATTATACAACTAAGGTGGTAAACAAACTCGATATAGGTAAATTAAGGGTAAACTTTTGTAAGGGTGCCAAACAACATCAAGTTTGCCAAATGCCAAAGCACAGAATCTAATAAATAAAATCGTAAACATCGCGTGTCTGTACATTGAAGATATTTGCAAAAAATAATTGGGGGTCTAAAGATAAGTTAGAACACATTTCAATCATTTTTGGAATTTTTGTCTGTTTGTCTGTTGGTTTGTGCACGCATCACTTCAAAACTACTGAATAGATTTTGATGAACTTTTCACAGGAATATAGGGCTTAACTTATAGTAACATATTCGCTTAATAAAGTTATGGACATTTTTAGTTTTTAAATACATATATTAGTATCTAGGTAAGGTTAGTATGCAATATAACGAAGAAGTATAATTTAAATTTTCGGTACTATTCAGATTGCGATGAGTTTGGAGTGGGAGCGGGAGCGAGAGTGGGAGCGGGAGCGGATCTGGGAAAGAGAGCGGCCTCTGTAGTCCACGCGAGCGGAGCCGCGGGCACAGCTAGTAAGTAATAATACAAGTACAAAAGACGCACGTTGTAAGAAAGATTGTTCAACGTACCTACAAAATTCAATACAAGCCAAATTGAACCTAACGCGCATGGAAGAAAGTAAATGTTACGCTGACTGCTAAATCTCTCACACATTGACAGAAGTAGGCGATTCGCCTGGGTCAGGCGTCCGTCACTCGATCGAACCTACCTTTATAAGTACCTAAACTTTTAACCAGTAATCAGTAGTCAGTCATTTATTGCATTCCATGGTGTTAACAGATGGAAAAAATAAACTGTTCATCATTTGGGCACAGTAAGTAGGAACGAGGAGGACGTCATTGTCGACGACATTGTCGACGTTATCAAGTTGTTAATTATTATATAAATATTGGGCCCGATTCTGAAGACACACATTTAAAATTTGACAGCGCTAAAATTGATTTTGTCTTTATCTTCATAATACTGTGTGACAAGGATAGCAACAGTTTTAGTGCTGTCAAATTTTAACATTGTGCCTTCAGAATCGAGCCCATTATTTTACTTAAATATCTGTTTATCCTACAAAATCAAAATATTTATTTTCAATATTGGAATACATTATTCTCTTTTTGACGTCAAATTCTGCCTAAAACTACTACTTCCTACTAATATTATAAATGCGAAAGTTTGTAAGTATGGATGGATGTTTGTTAATCTTTCACGCTTCAACCACTGGACGGATCGTGATGAAACTTGGTACACATATAGGTTTGGTCCTGGAATAGGCCATAGGATAGTTTTTATCCCGAAAAAATAGTCTGTTCCTACGGGAAGACATTATAATTTGTGATTTTAAGTTGTCCACGCGGACTAAGTCGCGGGCAACAGGTAGTAGTTAATAATTATATCATAGTTTATCGTTTAAGTATTCATTTAATATGAGTAGCTTTTCGTAGTCCATAGCTGTCAACAACTTTCAAAAAGTGGTTCTCGCCGCGTATGGAGTAATTGTAATGCTAAGTCGAGCGCTTTAGATACATTTTTGTGTGAATTGTCCGACAGTAGGTGATTAAAAGCGTGGGTATTTTTGATTTACTAGGAAGTGATGTATCTGTTACTTAGTAACTATTGAGTAATCTGTGCCTAGGTACCCCGGCAATCGTGGCCGCGACGCGTAGGTACATTTTTATACTTAAAGAACGGAGTGCCATATCAGGCTTTATACAGACGCCAGGCAACGCCAGGCAACGCTAGGTACATCCCGCGATGTCATTTACATTAATTATAGCTCAAGTGTGTGACGGCCTACCACAGATATACTATCAAGATGGAATGATAAAGTAGGTGCCACACGCGTGCCAACAATATGCAATATATTGCAGAAACTATCAAACGCTTAGTCGTTTCGCGCCGAGTCAAGGTCGGGTGAATATCGACAAAAAATCTGCAAAAATGCTATTTTGCACGGTTTCTAACTGCGTAACTCTATCTCCTCACTAAAAACGTGACCGCGTGGCATAAAGGGTGCGCGGGAGGGGCGCGCTGTGTCCGAAAATCGGCACGCGCGGAACTGAAGTTAACAAATGGGTACCGTTCTATCTTGATTTGATTTCTGTGCTATACTCTCAAGTAATGTATACCCTCAAGCTGCAAGCCTACGGTAATGGAGAACTCCCTCGTGTTTGTCGATCAAACACCGTTTGAACTACACAAACTCATGGCAATTGAGTTGATATTGTACGCGTTAGCACTTGGTATGTCGAGTGATGTTAGGTGAAATTGCCCTGAAATAGTGGATATTCCATATAGAATGCAGGCGTCGAAACCCTATATGCTTGGGGTTTGCCCTACTCGAAATCACAGAAGGTAGGTACCTACATTGTCCTTCTGTGTCAAAGTACTTTGTGCGTCTGGAACGAGTCGTACAGGAGGCAAATTTTTAAGAATAAGTTGTTTTGGCAAATACTTGACTGTGGCCTTCCCTATATATACTACACACACATATGATACTTATACTTGTATAAGGTGAGAACACTGTTATCAATATGCTGACAGTTCTTGTAGAGCCTTTAAAACTATTATCATTACCATCATTTCAGCCCTTAGACGTCACAATGAACTCCACCACACATGGTTCTCTGTCCTCCGCATCCAACAGCTTCCTGCCACTTTTTTTAGGTCGTCGGTCTATCTGGCAGTGGGACGGCCCATCCTATGCGTGCCGATTAAAAAATATGGAAAAAGATGAATTCAAAAAGAATTAAAAAAAACACTATTCTCTACAGCTCCAATTTCCTCCGTATTTCCTCAGGCTATACGAGCTCGGGAAATCAATATAAAACAGCAAATCATCATCATCAACACCATCATATCAGTGCGTACTAGTACGCAAACCTAGGACTAGTACTTACTAGTCCTAGGTTTCGAAGTAAGTGAAGTCACTTGAGTGAGACTCGCACGTGAGTTTGTATTTTAGAGAATAACACTACTATCTTGAAGTACTTTCCATTTCGCTACGTGTTTCTCACTGGCATGCTTCTAAAGCGTACTGAGATCCCAACGAACCTGAACCAATCTTTTCATTTCTGGGCTGTATAATAATATCTATTTACCTACTGATATCTACTCAGTATGGCTGAAGTGTACGCAAACAAGTCGAAAGAGGCTCGCCCATTCAAATGAGGGCAGAGTACAGGACTTGTAGACTTTGAAACGACGAAGTTTAAAGTTAGAGAATTCAATTTGGTTGCCCCAGAGTGCTATTCTTAAAAACTTGTAGCTTCCTGACAAAGGAATACGATTACCTATAGGGAATGGACAGAAAGACGTGGAAGTAGTAATTAGCATACATAGCACCTTTAATGGAAGGACAGTAATCTATACTTATAATAAAACTATAACTTGTCTATGTCTGTAGTACAGACATGTACAGACTCTGTACATGACAGATATTTAAAAAAAATTATGAGGGGTCTTTATAGGGCCAATAGAAGCTAAAACAATTTTTTTTAGATTTTTTGTCTGTCTGCCTGTCTGTCTGTCTGTCTGTCTGTCTGTCTGTATGTATGTTTGCAACCGCATCACGCAAAAACTACTAAATAAAATTTGATGCAGTTTTCACAGTTGTCTTGCTGGAGGTCTAACTTTAAATCTGGTGCATGTTTCATCTTGATACGCCACTTAGAACCTGAGATATTAATAAAGCAATTTTTTCTAGAAACCATTATATCGGAAGATAATAAAACGACTGTTAATATTTCTTCCAGTAACTCAGTATCACATTTAAAAATCATTCATGAAATAAAAACATATCTTATTACGGAACTTTTGATAAAAAAATGCAATGGGGTTGGGATTGGGATATTGAGAGTCTCGAGTCTGAGTGGGAGAGGAAGTAGAAGTGGGAAGAGAACGGGAGCGGAAGTGGGAACGGGGGCGGATTCTGTAGTTCACGCGAGTGGAGCCGCGGGCACAGCTAGTATTTTTTAGATTTTGAGCGTTCCGCTATGTTTTTGGAAGTAGAAAGTTAACTTAGTAAAGCATTTGTCATCATCATCATCATCATCAGCCTGCAAGAGCCCACTGCTGAACACAGGCCTCTCCCAAGGCACGCCACTGAACCCGATCTTCGGTTCTTCTCATCTAGTCTCTGCCAGCCGCCTTACGCAAATCGTCGCTCTATCTAACCAGGGGGCGACCCACATTACGCTTGCCGAGTTTGTCATCATGAGGAATCGGAATTAGGTAAAATCTATATGCCATAAAACTGATGAGTTCAGACTGCTATGATTTGCAATTCGTTAATTTAATTAGTCAGAAATTAAAGATTGTAACGGAGATGTAATTGCCGTGTGGTTTCCGGTAGAGTAGAATAGGACCACTCCAACTCTTCCCGTGGATGTCGTACAAGGCGACTAAGTGAATACATTATACAACATCAATCAGGCCTCCCCAACCCGTCTGGCGAGCGCGGGGAGTGTAGGCCAAATCCTCCGTCTGTCTCCGGCAGATGAGAGAGGGTTGTGCTCCTGCAGTGGAGACAACAATAACCTGATGATGATGATGAACGGAGTGAGAACACGTGTGTTCACAATAGGATTTTAAGAAACAGGCAGAGGCTCCGCATAGTTCCATCTAAAACTGCCATGCTACATGGCAGTATGGTGTGCCTGGCACCTAAAATATTTAATAAATTGGCCAATAACACAAAATGATTACAGCTTTAAGCAAACAATGTTTGACATTCTCGTGGACAAGTGCCATACCATATCAGACTTTTTAAATGATGCAAATTTAAATTGACAAGTTTATATATTTTTTTTGAATAAATAGCTTTTAAACAGTAAGTTTATTTTTGGTATTATTTTATTATATGTATAGATTAACTTAATGAAAATTTATACAACTATATACAGTATTAAAAACTAATATATAAAACGCGTTACAGTAAAAACACGTCGTCCAGCTCGCCTGTGTACGGCATGGTCCCCAGGACACTGGCGGCGTTACCTCGCTGGATCGCCAGGCTAAGCCTTTGTGCGAGGTACGCGCCAGCCCTGGGGTCTCCGGAGGCGAGGACCAGTCGCTTCGAAATATCAATAATAATTTTTTTTGTGTCGGACGACCATGGATCCATTGTCTCCACCGCAAGCGCCGCAAACTCGTAATGGTCCGTCAAACCCGAGTATTTGCGACGCTTGAGGAACTGGGCATTTTCGGCGGCGGCGCCGGCTTTGTGAGCTGTTTTCTGGATGTGGGACGCGGCCAGAGTATCCGCACAAGTGGCGTCCCACACCAGTGCTCGGCCCCGGGTCCACGGCACTAGGGTCGCTCCGTCGGGCCTCTTGCCATCGTCCCTCGACATGCCACTTGGTTCCAAAGTTGCCGGCACGGAGGCGGTTGCAAGGGCTCGACGGATGAGGTCATTTATAGCGCCGTGGCGATACATTCGGCCGGCGCTCCTCACACATGACCGTCCATGGTGTCCGAACTGGTCCACGCCTCGGCCGCATACGCAGTTGTGTGGCTCACACACTTTGACCCCGAGACGCAGGCATACGGCTATGCGCAGATGTTATGGCCCTTTTTATAATTTAAATATCGTCATCATCATATCAGCCCTGGTAAAGGCTATCCGTCCGTCTCACGTGCGTAGTCCTACATTTATACGTCAGGGCAGCGTCTGTTCAGTCGTTCAGTTCCGTGAAATTTAAGGAACTTGTTAATATATCATCATATCAGCCCTTAGACGTCCACTGTTGGACATAGGCCTTCCCCAATGAACGCCACCACACCCGGTCCTCCGCCCTCCGCATCCAGCCGCTACCGGCCACCTTCTTGAGGTCGTCGGTCCACCTGGCGGCGGGGCATCCCACCGCATTCTCTACTCCAGAACTCGTCTGTCCCATCGGCCGTTGGTTCTGCGACAGATGTGGCCCGCCCACTGCCACTTTAGCTTGCTAATCCTCCCGGCTATGTCGGTTACCTTCGTTCTTCGTCGGATCTCTTCATTACGATTATATCCTTGAAAGAAACCCTAGCCCTCGCTGAGCGATCTGGAACTTGTGGATCAGGCCCACCGTCAGTGTCCACGTTTCCGCGCCATACGTCTTGACAGGACGCACTGATTAATGATGAGATGATGATGAAAATGATGCCTCTATTTTATCATTCGTTCGCCGCCGCTGTTATATAATTAAAATTATAGTATAGACCGTGATTTTAACTGAATAGTTTACCACATTTGTTTCCAAAATTAATCACATCAAATGGACTTCTACCCCAATTTTCGCAGAGGACTTTCAAACCCTCTGCCTTTGAGATACAAATAACATTAATATTAAAGGTAGTATTTCCAAAGATCCACCAAATGATTCACGGAAAATAGCCATTAACAATTCAGCTATAAACAAAGTATCTTGTTACGCAAATTCAACTCAATTACCGCCGCATAATAAAACTGTTTACCCACTCACAGTATGTTTGCAGTGTAAACAAACCTTAAAAATTGGGTAAACAGAGCTAGGATAATACACAATATAAAAATCTGTCTGTTAAATGCCAGAGAATGAAAATTATAGCAGTTAAGATGCAATTATTTGGATTGTTTAAACTATTCAGTTAATACTTTTCCGTGAAGGAAGAACATCAAAATCAAAATATTTATTTTCATAATTGGAATACAATATTCTCTTTTTGACGTCAAATTCTGCCTAAAACTACTCCACTTCCACCTGTATAACCGAGGGGAAGAAGTGGCAACAAACCCAACGGCAAAGGGCCCTTTGATTTATCTTATTCATTACAATCATTAAGTCTACCTATGCTGAACCATCAAGCACTCCATGGACTTTTATCATTTAAGTAGTCCTCTAACTTATAGTAGGCTTTCTTGCACAGATTAACTTTTATAGAAGATTTGAATTTTTGTTCAGACAAGTTAATAATTTCATTCGGAACCTTATTGTAGTAACGCATGCACAGCCCCACAAAAGAATTATTGATCTTAGACAATCTAGAATGCTGTATTTGAATTTTATTACTTTTTATAAGATTTAAAACATCATGACATCTGCCAAAAAAGAAATTCGAAGGCGTATGTTAAGTCCACTAAATAAGTTTGGGGTACCGTTGGTGGACAGGGGTTTGATCCATATAGGGTCCTGAAGGGTCGATTTTTTTTTAATAAAAAATTTCTGTCCTTTGCCGTGTGGTTTCCGGTAGAGTAGAATAGGACCACTCCCAACTCTTCCAGTGGATGTCGTACAAGACAACTAAGGGAATGCATTGTAAAACATCAATCAGGCCTCCCCAACCCGTCTGGCCAGCGCGGGGAGTGTAGGCTAAGTCCTCCGTCTGTCTCCGGCAGATGAGAGAGGGTTGTGCTCCTGCAGTGGAGACCAAAATAACCTGATGATGAATAAAAAACTTATTACACTTTCTTTTAGAAAATGATCTGTAGGTACATTAAAGTTAACTTTATTGTAATCCCGAGCTTACTGTGCGATGGTTTTCTTAAGACATTAATACATAATGCTCACGTCTTGGTCCCAGAGGGGTAGGCAGAGACGTTGTATGGCTACTTCGCGCAATCCAATGTCGCAAAGCGAGTTTCCTTCGCCCGCTTTTCGCTCCGTGATACCCCTTGACGTGATGTGTTGCGAACAATATCGCGGCCTCCGTATTGAGGTTCTTCGATTATCTAGAAAAATAATTGTTCACCTCGTCATAGTCCCTGGGCATCTAGTTAAATTTTTTTGATTGTTTTTATTATGACCCCCTCGTTGGCCTAGTGGATAGGTCGTTCTACTCGAGCACCAGAGGTCGTTAGTTCGATTCCCACTGGGTACAGTCAACTTAGTACAATTTGTACAAATAGGTCCCGGTTTGGATGTTATTTTTATTATGTATTTGTGAATTGACCTATCCTTGTTTAATTTCTGTAGCACAGGAGAAAATCCTAGTTTGGGATTAGACAAGTGTATGTAATATTTATTTATTACTAGCTGTGCCCGCGGCTTCGCTCGCGTGGACTACAGAATCCGCTCCCGTTCAAACTCTCGCTCCCTATCCCACTTCACTCAGGCTCTCAATCCCAGTCCCGATCCCACGCCCACCCCCACTCCCATACCCACGCCCACTCCCGCTCCAACTATAGTACAAACCAATTGCAATATGAATTGTATCAATATTCAAACATAATAATACTTCTTTGTTATAATGGCTTCTAGAAAAAAATACTTTTAATATCTCAGGTTCTAAGTGTCGTATCAAGATGAAACATACACCAGATTTTAAGTTAGACCTCCAGCAAGACAACTGTGAAAACTGCATCAAATTTTATTCAGTGGTTTTTGCGTGATAAGGTAACAAACATATATACAGACAGAAAGACAGACAGACAAAAATTCTAAAAATAAATATTTTGGCTTCTATTGGCCCTATAAAGTCCCCTCATACAATTTTTTATACTATATCTCCCATGTACAGACATAGACCAGTTACAGTTTTATTATAGGTATAGATGGTCTATTAGTAAGATTTTTACAAAATTTCTAGTAAATTCTTTTGTCCCCATCTATTATATTTCTTGTCAGTACTTATAATAAAAATAAAAATTCATCTTCAAGTAAAGAAACCTTTTAGAAAACATAAAAGTAGATTACTTTCCAACCGTAGGTACCCATTTCATTAGAAGCCTTTCTAGTTAGAAGGATCAAAAGACAGAGTAATAACATAGAACACACGTTTGAGGAAAAAGAATAAAATATATGTAACTCGGTTTCCCTTTTATTTAGGGAGCATGCATTGTAACTGCGGCTGTCTGGTGTGTTCGCGTTTAGGACATGTCGATGGGTTCTGCTTAGAATCCTCTTGGCGTAGTACAGTTTAAAACATCCTCTTCACATGCAACGATCTCTGTGTACTACTAGATGGAGCGTTCCAAACAATCGCTCTGTTCCATGCAAGTAGCCACAACTCTTTCACATTAACTTTGAAACTTGTGCAGTTACTACTCAGAACATTTAATTATTTACTAAATATTGACATTATTTAACCGTAGCGTCAATATTTAGTAATATTTAAATGTTCTGCGTAGTAACTGCACACGTTTCATTGTGAATGTGAAAGAGTTGTGGCTACTTGCATGGAACAGAGCGATTGTTTGGAACGCTCCATCTATAATAGTACATAGACATCGTTGATCTATATATACAGTCAGTATCTCCGAGTAGTATAGCAAACACTAACGCCTAATTCATTGACCAAATAAAACAACCGAAAGGAAACGTCTAACCCCCCCCCCCCCCCTCCTTTCCCGTTTAGATGTATAGCGTATTTCCGGCTACAAGAGCGTTATTACGTCCTACCTCATTTTATGATGACAGAGCACTATTAATCTTTATTCTTTTCCTTAGATCATGCCTTGTTATGATAATTTATGCTTTACTTACGCTTTGTGAACACTGGCATTTACTTTGGAAACGTTTCTTCCTCATCAGCCTAAATACGTCCACTGCTGGACATAGGCCTTCCCAATAGAATACCACTTTTGGTTAGATGTCCATTGGGGGATTGGCCATAAACCACGCTTCGCAGGCGGATTGGTGATAGCAGTAATGATCTTAACATACACACAGGAGAACGCTGCTGCCCGTCCCTGGTGCAATCCCTTAGTTGCCTTGACGACACCCACGGGAAAGATAGGGGTGGCCATATTTTAAGCCGGGAACCACACGGCAAAACGTTTCTTACTTTGGTACAATACACGATGTACGATTATCGTTAAATACCTATGTATTTTAGACTTCACTGATGTATCCTTGGAAGAGGTATATGTATGTACTAGCTGGTACCCGCGATTTCGTCTGCGCAGGATTAGTATTTCGAGTAGCTTATATTAGCGTGGCGTAGAAAAAAAATTAGTGTGGCGTATATAGCGATAAAAGTATCTATTTTCATTTAGGAATCAATTTATTACTACCAAATGTGCATTTGAAATAAATTATGAATTTTTATTGTAGTTAAGTTTCACTATTTTGGCTATAATGGCTTACACATAAGATATATACTGTGGCAGGCTTTTTTGTAGGACTATTTAAGATAAACATTTCCATCATACATTTTACATACTCGTATATGTAACTCTAGCGGTTTTGGCAGCGCACGCCAGAATAGCTCGCAGATGGTAGATTTTTTCCTACTTACTTGATATTTTGGACAATTCACACAATATCTTTATAAATTGTAGCCTATGTGTTATTCTGATGTATAAGCTATATTGTAAAGTTTCATTAAAATACATTCAGTAGTTATTACGTGAAAGAGTAACAAACATCCATCCATACTTACAAACTTCCGCGTTTATAATATTAGTAGGATAGGATGAGAACGCTTTATTGTACCAAAATTAACAACTACAAAATTAAATAAGAGGTTTTGTTAAATATCTCAGAAAAACTGTCAGAAAAGATTACTCTCTAAATTTTGTTCCTTAGAAATATTTCCACGTGACGGGCAGTTTACAAAAATATCTCAGCAAAAAGCACAGTGAAAATCAAATTTTTCTGCACGTTTTTCCTCAAAAAGTGAACAGAACTTTTAAAGAGACGTTTGTTTGGTATTTCTCGACTGAGAAAACTTTATACAAAGCTGAGAAACCTCTCAAAATGTATTCAAGTCCGAACACTGCTATTGTTGGAGTTATTTTTTTGTTAATACGGCTTCCTTTTGAAATGGAAAAACGATTAAATTTTCTAAACTGATTTTGAATGATTGGTTGCTTTCGAAATCCATGTATTTGTAAACACGCCTTCTACTGTTAAAATATTTCTGATATATGTGTATAGAATACTTATTTTTTTTGGATTTTCTCTATGTTTAATCCTACAAATATTATAAATGCGAAAGTTTGGATATTTGGATGTTTGTTACTCAATCACGCTACAACCACTGGACGGATCATGGCATACATATAGGCAAAGATAATATATACTAGAGTATATAGGTTAGGTCCTGGAATAGGACATAGGATAGTTTTTATCCCGAAAAACATCTCATTCCTACGGGAAATACATAATAATTTGTGATCTTAAGTTGTCGACTTGACGAATTGAAGAAGGCAGCCGGATGCGGCTGGATGCGGAGGGCGGAGAACCGGGTGTGGTGGCGTCCATTAGGGAAGGCCTATGTCCAGCAGTGAACGTCAAAGGACTGATATGACGATGGTGATCCTTGCGGAAGAAATATTAGGAATATAAATGCTTCTCAATCTCACTTATAGCGTCAAAGATTCTTGATAAATTTAGCTTAGAAAAAATATATATTGACGACCTCCGTGGCGGAACGGGTAGCTCTCGGACTGCCACGCCAGAGGTTGCGGGTTCGAATCCCGCTAGGGGCAAATGTTCGTATGATGAATATGAATGTTTGTACCCAAGTCTTGGATGTTTATATATTTATTTAAGTATGTCTATCCGTTATCTAGTAACCGTACCACAGGCTCTGCCTAGTTTGGGACTGGATAATTGGTGTGAATGTCTGACATATTTATTATTATTTATATATGGTTTGATATAATCTATCGAAGCAGAACAATAGTTTTTCATAAAAATTGGTTCTTCGTATTCAGTTGAGCGGAACCAGTATTGCATCAGCCGTACTTGAACTTTGCGGGTGACGTAACATTGTCATGAGGAGGCGAGTGTTGCTTCTTTGCGTAGTAATAGTTTGCAGAGAATACTATATATTCTCTCGACAGTTTATCGTCACCTGCCAAACAGATCACGGCTGTCAGCAAGCACTACTGGGCTGGGCGCAGAGCGTTCGACGCTTTCTGTTAGAAAGAGAAGCACTTATATTGTTGACGTTGTCCCTCTCTCGGTAACGTGTGTGTAGCACACACGGATATTGTACGGACAGGCTGGCCTGTGGTAGTAGTCGCTTGTATAAAGTGTCAGGGGTATGCTATATTTACAGTATTATTTGTTTTCAGTAAGCGTCGCGTAAAAAGCTTCCAAACGCCTCGAGTGAACAACCTCTCTTTCTTTTGCGAAGTCTGTAAAATGCTGTACTTAGTCCTGCCTTTAAATAGGTCGTCAAAAGATACCGCTTTTCTTTATAGACCCTTTGGCATTACCATTAAGCATTTATGTCTCTGTTATTGAGTCTGGAATAAGCCAGAAGTTACGTCACAGGAACAGACTTTTTTCCATAAGATTTAGACAGGGAGACTTCTTGTACCCGTTCCAGCGTCCTTCGTTACAGTTACAACTTACAGAAATTTGCATGTCAAGTACATTTGATATCACTTTTTGTCTGAATAACCAGTGTCTACTGTTACTAAATAAAAATCTTTAAAGAGGAGGGTGCGACTAGGAGACGGAAGGGTGGGGTATGAGAGGAGAAGAGGAAAGGGGGTGGGAAAGAGGAGAAGGAAGGGGACTTGGGGAATGGAATAACACGGGATTAATAGATTTCTTTTAGGATTTAGTAATCCTACTTAATATATATAATATATATTAATATTATAAATGCGAAAGTTTGTATGTTTGTTACTCAATCACGCTTCAACCACTGGACGGATCGTGATGAATCTTGGCACACATATAGGTTAGGTCCTGGAATAGGACATATGATAGTTTTTATACCGAAAACATACCATTCCTATGAAAAATATATAATAATTTGTGATGTTAAGTTGTCCACGCGGATGAAGTCGCGGGCAACAACTAGTACATAATAATTTGTATTATTAAGTTATCTACGCGGACGTAGTCGCAGGTAACATATAGTCAATTCAATTCAATTCAATTACACTTTACTGCACATAAAAAATACAATAATAAAGTAACTTACATATGTACATCTAGGCGGTCTTATCGTTAAAAGCAATTTCTTCCAGACAACCTTTGGGTAGAGTATGACAATAACAGAATAGGTAGGTTGTGCAGTTAAATATAGTCTTTAATAATTTAAATTTATTTTAATAATAAATAATAGTAATTGGTAAACCTCAATAGTTTTCCTAATAACATGAGATTGTGCTGTTCCAAAATCATCGTTAATGTCTCTAGCATAGACTGTTCTTTTGTATGGAGGTAAATTAGCTAAACTTTATAATATGTACTACATTTCGACCTCTGATAGTGGGACCCTCTCTAATTAAGACAACTGTCACGTTAACCTGCCTATTTGGGAAACTGGGCAAATGAAAAGCCTCTATAAGTGATAAATAATTCCAGGTCCCTTGAGATCCCAGTTAAGCAGGTTTTCACTGTACTTAGTACAAAAAATACAAAATACAAAAAATGTTTATTACCAAAACTTAGGGGTTACTGAGGATAGTTGGGGCCCTCTTTTAGACATAAAAATGTCTGTGCCAGAGGACCTCGCTCTTCCATACTTATATCTTATTATATATAAATTTAATCAACTTGTATGTGTGTGTGTGTGTGTAAATATAATATGTATTATATAATAATTACTATTCTCTATTTGCTAGACTGAAATGTGACACCACAGAATACCTAATAGCGTATCACTCAAACCGGCAGTGGACAAACAAACTTTGTACAATTTGTGCAAGTTGGTCCCGATCTGGATGTATGATGACGACCTCGAATCCCGCCAGGGGCAAATGTTCGTATGATGAATATGAATGTTTGTACCCAAGTCTTGGTTGTTTATATATTTATTTAAGTATGTCTATCCGTTATCTAGTAACCATACCACAGGCTCTGCCTAGTTTGGGACTGGATAATTGGTGTGAATGTCTGTGATATTTATTTATTTGTGAATAGTCCTACCCTTGTTTAATTTCTATAGCATAGGAGAAAGTCCTAATTTGGGATTAAACAAGTGTATGTACGAGTGTGTATGTGTACTCATAATAAAAATCGTAATCGAAGTTAATCGAAGTATTGTTTATATCCAGGTCTTCCTAGGAGGAGATTCATAATATAAAATAAGTTTTTTTTAGATTGTAATCATGACATAGTAATATTAATAGAATTGTTATTTTTTTAATTTGTAATTGTAATTTTATCTAATGTATATAATATTTTCAATGATTATTATTTTTTTTAATATTAATCATTGAAAATATTATATATTTTAATGTTTGTATTTGACTTTGTACCATTATGGATATTTTCTGTTAAGGTGCATATGATATTAACAATAAATTAAATTAAATTAAATTCAAGGATCAAATTGATGAAGTCTTCAAAGAGGATGGGGTCCGCAGTGAGATGAGTAAAAAAAGAGGTGCATGAAAAGGTTCATGGAGTTTGTGAGGCTAGTGAGGTGTGTCAGGATCGCGCATATTGGCGATACATCGTATCTGCCTAACTCCCTGGGACTAAGGCGTGAGCATTATATCTTTTAATGGGTTTTAAGGCCGTTGTCGAGTTTTAGTCTTTTGTACCATCTATTGATTTTCCTAAGTCCCAAAAAATAATGAAAGGGAAATTCTCAGGCCTCTTTTATCCTTTTTTTCTAACTACCTACCTTCCGTTTTCTCAAACAATCGTCCATCTCCGTCATGTTTGCCCGCCGGAAGCGAATCTCCAAGGCTTTCTAGTTAATGAAGGTTCAACTACCGAAAGCACCGCGTAATCATTTCATTTCTTTATTAAACGTGGAATGAGGGAATTTGTATTCTGGAGAAAGGGGCCTGGAGTTATTTGTAGGTTACAGTTGTATACACAGACAAATTCAAAGCTAGTAATGAAGATGTTTCTATTTTATATACTGAATTGACTTAGAATTTTTTTTTATAGAACGGTGTACATTACCAACATTATATACCTTTTTTATATCCCTGATGGGTTACGCTTGGCCTCAATCACATCATCTGATTTTAAGGTCGGTCTAAGGTGAAGCACGCTTACCCAAAAGATGCCTATTTACTCTTCCTTTAAAAAGATCCAAGTTGTACTTGTATGGAAATATCGAAGCTGGCAGTGAAAACCATGTAGCGGCAAGCGAAATGCTGACTAATCGCATCGACAAATGCCTAATTCTCAAAAGGACTACCGAGTCTGGAAAGGACCAATTCGCTAAATGCCCAGTTCGCAAAAGGACCAATTCGCGAAAGGACCAACTTTGCTTTTAAGTCATTTTTGGTCATAGGCAGTATAGAAGGTGTGCTGAACATACACTAACTAATATTATTAATGACAAAGTGTGTTTGTTTGTCCTTCTTTGAAGTTGCAACAAAACTCGGAGCCGGAGAGTGACATAGGCTATTATTTAACTTGAAACAACGTGATATAGGTTCGGAGATATGTTTCGTTCAGACGACGCGTGGCAATGGTTGGCCTCGCTAGTCGTTCCCCGTCGTGTGACCTGTGTAACTAAAAATTGTGTTTGACCACGTGTGTTAAATAAAATTAGTTGTACTTGAAATATCATTATCATTATGTTTTTAGTTTCTACCTGAAAATGTATATTGTAACTGTTGCTGTAAGCTCCTCTAAGAAATAAAATAAAATTTTCATACGTCCGTAGAATATTAGAACAAGTGACAAGTAGAATCTAGTAAACTCTACAAACGTGAAGGTAAATAATACTAAATATTACTACGTAAAAAGCGACTGGCTGCCATGCGTGGTGATTATAGCAAATACCCTAATGGACAGTCCAACGAAGTTGACATTCTATTGGGTAGGCTTATGTTCAGCAGCAGCATGTATTTCCGCTGTTGATGAAAGAAGCGACACTCACATCCCCTCGCTACTTTCACGTCGCCTGCAAAGTGGAGCACCGCTGGTAGTACGCTGGGCTGCACCTTACAAATGTACATTGGCTAGATGCCACCCTAATTACAGGCAAAAATTGCTTGGGTTGTTTGTTTTAATTGTAATTATACATTCTAGTGTAAAATTATACTTATATATATAAGTTTACCTAATTTATTATGTTTTAAAAGTTATACATTTAATTTTATTTGACTACTCATAAAAATAAATAAAAAATACAGATAAATAATTAATTTAAGATATAAATGGGCTCCAGATCGCTTCCCTGCGGTAGGGTGCCCAGAACGCTGGCTGCGTTTCCCCTTTGAATGGCCAGGCTAACGCGCTGGCCGAGGTACGCACCAACCCTCCGGTCGCCCGACGAGTCGACTAAGCGCTTCATATATAAGTTAAATTAAAATTAGGATTTTTAAAACACATAATATTAATTAATTACATAATCAAAGAAGTACATTTTTTGTTTTTAAATTAAACAAAAATCAAAACCCAAAGACCCCCTCCCTACCTATAATAGCTTAATATTAGTATCTTTAAATTCGGAGCAAAATATAACGCTACGCCGCGCTACGTCGTAGCAGTCTGCCAACGTTTCGTTATTATTTTGTACCTGTTATTATCTGGAATTAGATACGACGTGGTCGCAGGTGGCTCGACATATCAGTGGAATACAGAAAATTAACTCGTTATAGAGCTGCTAGATGTGAGGTGAGCGTAGTCGAATCTGATGCATGATTAATAAAGACTGGATCGATTCAAATCAAATATTCTTTATTTTACTTACACCAACATACTGGGCGGAAATAAAATTACTGTTCATTAATTTTTTTCCATTGACTCAGTATCTCACTGAGAAATCATTTGTTCAAATTTTATTTTTATGTATAAAATGAGCTATTTCTCAGACGAATGCTCACTAGTCGGCGGCGGGGAACGTCAGGTAGCGGAGAGGTGTGGCGGAGAGCGCGGCGCGGCGGTGCGGCCGGTCATCAAACTACGAGCGCGCGCGATGCACACCATAAAGTTTCATGTTTTTCGGAAAACATTAAAAATAATAATAAATATAATTACAAATAATTAAGAATGTGTAATGTTATTAAAACTCATATATATTAATTACTATTAATATATAGAAATTACTGTTATATTTAGCAATTTCACCGTAATTACTTTCATTTAGACCTCATAGGTATATTGCGATGGCGGCAGGTGGTACAACATATGAGTAGGTTATTGTAAATTAGTTGATATAGAGAATTGCTGGATGAGCAGTAATAATAATAATCAGGGATCGGAATTTGGTAGTATCATTTGATTGCGACAAAATTGATATTACTCAGTAAAATAAAAAATAGTTTTAATTGTTATGAATCAATTTTTTATTGAAAGCTTTGAAACCCGGACTACAAATGAAACCCTGCCCGGATGCTCCCCGGACGTCCCGTAAATAGGACAAATCCGGGGAAACCGGGACGGGTGGCAACCCTATCTATAAGTAAGATATTCCTTAACTTGCAGATTGCATAACTTGCATGTCTAAAAGATATATTCATAACAGTGTTCAGTATTACAATTTGTTATCAGGTGTCATAGGAGAATGCAACAGCAAAACATTCAAACTGAAATGTAAAATATTATTAAATAAAACCGAACTGTATTCTTTAAATGAATTTACTAAACCTTTAACGTGACATTTAGTTTGATAAGTATTTGATGTATGACTGTGTGTATTTTGACATTTTAATATTTGTACCAAGTGGTATATTATCTGTAATTGATTTATTATTTATGACATTTATGTTTTTTTTTGTAATTAATTTTTTATGCTGTCATTTGTAATCTACATGACTTATTTTTATTTTGTAATTAATTTTACTCATTTTGACATTGTACTGATATGATTTTTAATAAATTTTATAAAATAACTGTAATATTTTTTTTTCATTTTCATTTTATTCATTTATTCACCAACAGTTGTTACAATAATACTTCTAAAAATTTATTGTCTTAAAGCTAAGAACTTAGAGCACAACTAATTATAGGTGAATTTAACATGCACAACAATTAAACACAATAATCACACTCTTAGGCTAATAGGTTAATTTTTAAAATTTATGTTCCATAACAATAATCTTCTTTCTAAATTGAACAAGTGTATCGAAAAAAAATTCTGTATAGTCACTCAGTTTATTATATAGTTTGCTCATGCGAGCCACGGGTGAGTTGGCGCCGAGCACGGTCCTCCTGGCCGGTGGGGCCATGGGCGTGATAAGGTCTCTAGCGAATTCTAAATTTGCCAAGAAGTTGCGGACAGTCGACATCTCCTCTCTAATCAATTTTTGTGATGACATGTCTAAGTGTACTTTATGTACCTAAAGATTAAATAAGTATATACAATACAAAATACAACTTAAAGCAATCTTTGCGCTCAGATCGAGAATAATTATTAACTTCGGTGCGTTGCAAAGTTGTAAAATAATGGATTTGCTGATAAGAGTCGTTAACAGCTTCCTTTCTAGCAGTAGTCGAGAGAAATCAACAACCAATCAACAGATTGGACTACTGTACCCAACGATAATTGGCAAGTTGGACAAAGCGATCGTAGCAGAAAGTTCCATCATTAATTTTCTTGTTTATGCATAATACAGTAACCTTATTTATTTTAATAAAATGAAATAAACATTTTCCGCGTGGTTTCCGGCTTAGAACACATCTTGGGTGTCGTCAAACCGACTAAGGGATTGCAACAGGGACGGGCAGCAGCGTTCTCCTGTGTATATTAAGGTCAATACTGCGATCACCAATCCGCCTGCCCAGCGTGGTTATTATGGCAAATTCCCATTTGTCAATCTAAAATCTTTGTTTAAGGTTCATTAGCACATATCAGTGCTGCCACAGTCCTGAGTCCGTCTTTTTCAGTTACGTTAAGGAAAAATGAATCTTAATTCAAATGTGGTAAAGGCTATCCGTCCGTCTCACGTGCGTAGTCCTACAGTTATACGTCGGGGCAGTGTCTGTTCAGTCGTTCAGTTCCGTGAAATTTAAGGAACTTCTTAATATATCATCATATCAGCCCTTAGACGTCCACTGTTGGACATAGGCCTTCCCCAATGAATGCCACCGCTACCAGCCACCTTCTTCAGGTCGTCAGTCCATCTGGCGGCGGGGCGTACCAGCCTGCGCATGCCGATCCGCAGTCTCCACTCCAGAACTCGTCTGCCCCAACGGCCGTCGGTTCTGCGACAGATGTGGCCCGCCCACTGCCACTTCAGCTTGCTAATCCTTTCAGCTTTGTCGGTTACCTTCGTTCTTCGTCGGATCTCTTCATTACCAATCAAATTCTTCAATGAGACCCCGAGCATAGCCCTCTCCATAGCTCGCTGAGCGACTTGGAACTTGTGGATCAAGCCCACCGTCAGTATCCACGTTTCCGCGCCGTAGGTCATGACAGGTAGGACGCTCTGATTATTGACTATTGTCTTTATACATAGTGGAATAGGCGACTTGAAGACTTGACGCAGTTTTCCGTATACTGCCCAGCCCAACTTGATTCTTCTGTCAGCTTCCCTATCCAAATTGTTCCTACCCGACTGTATTGTCTGTCCTAGGTAGACGTACTCCTGAACAACTTCGATATTGTCATCATCGACGATCACCGGTCTTAGTTCGACGTGTGGGTTGGACATGACTTTCGTCTTGTCCACGTTCATCCTAAGACCTACTCGTCTGGAAGAGCAGTTGAGGTTGGTCAGCATTTAATCGAGATCCTGCAGCGACTCTGTCATCATGTCGTCTGCAAATCGAAGGTGTGAGATGTGCTCGCCGTTTATACTTATGCCCAGTCCCCTCTAGTTCAATGTTTAAAAGACATCCTCCAGTGCGCTGGTAAACAGTTTCGGGGATATAACATCCCCCTGTCTAACCCTCCTTCGCAACTGAATTGGCCCTGTCTGCTGATTCTGGAGTTCAACGGTCATTGTGGCAGCGTTATACAGGCATCTCAACACCTCGATATATCGCCAGTCGACTTGGTATCGCTGCAGGGATTCCAGAACAGCCCATGTTTCGATAGAGGCGAAGGCTTTCTCGTAGTCCACAAGGGCTGGTTGTACTCTTCGGTCTTCTGTATTACTTGCCGCAATGTGTGGATGTGGTCTACGGTGCTGTAGCCTTTTCGAAACCCAGCCTGTTCCGGAGGCTGAAAATCGTCAAGTCTTCAGGTGAGACGGTTCGTAACCTCGAGAACAGCTTGTAGACATGGCTTAGGAGTGAGATCGGCCTGTAATTCTTGAGGAGTGTAATGTCTCCTTTCTTAAAGAATAATACCACTATACTCCCACTGCATGCCTCTGGCGTTGTTCTGTTCTGAATGACGGTATTGAAGAGCTCCTTTAGTCGCGTCAGGACTGGAGTTCCTCCGGCCTTCAGTACCTCAGCTGTAATACCTTCATCGCCTGGCGCTTTGTTGTTCTTGAGCTGTTCAAGGGCTATACCCGCAGGGACCCACTTCTTAATATATACCTTTGACATATTGTATTATGAACTAAATTAGCATTTATTCATTTTTTCATTGATTGATTTGTATGTCATTCGCATAGAACCTATTTTCCTTTGTCACTTCTAAAAATCATTGAGACGTACTACGTATTATAGACATGTTGCGTGAAGTTTGTTGCGCCGTTTCTTCTTCACAGCGCTAACATCGAGGAAGCGGTAGTCGTATGCAATATAGTGTACTCATATGTAATAAATTTAATGATTTTGACTTTGACGGAACGGATCCGGTACTACACTGAGAAAAAAATAAGGAGCCCTCCTACTTACATAAGGATAAAAATATACCACTATTACATAAGTAGCCGCCCCCATTATAAATGGTGTCGCCTACAACTGATTCAGTAGCCGGCCACATTACTAAGTAGTGTGGTTACTTAGTAATGTGGCCGGCTACTGAATCAGTTGTAGGCGACACCATTTATAATGGGGGCGGCTACTTATATAATAGTGGTATATTTTTATCCTTATGTAAGTAGGAGGGCTACTCATTTTTTTCTCAGTGTAGTACCGGATCCGTTCCGTCAAAGTTAAAATCATTTATTGCACTACTTAGTAATGTGGCCGGCTACTGAATCAGTTGTAGGCGACACCATTTATAATGGGGGCGGCTACTTATATAATAGTGGTATATTTTTATCCTTATGTAAGTAGGAGGGCTACTTATTTTTTTCTCAGTGTATGACTGCACTGATATATGCGAACGTACCTTTATCTGTATTGGTATGGGAACTTATTGAAAAAAAAAAAAAGATTTATTGGTTGTCTTTGTAAGGGAATGTACTTCCACGCAAATAAAGTCGCGGGCAGTTGCTAGTGAGAAATAAAACAAGCGTAAAAATGAACAATTATTTTATTTATGGTTTTGACTTAAAAATAAATATTTACAATATTAACAATGACATCTGCATGAGCTTTATTTATATCACAAATATCCTAATTTAACTATTTACACGACAGTTTAAAGTGACATTACACTGATAGGACGAAAATAACATACTAGATTATTTTTACAAATGCTAAGTAACGTAGTTAACCAAAAATAACTAAAATAAACTTACAAAATTGCTTAAAATTAAAAATCAATAGCGTCACATAATTTTCTATTTTGTAAATAAAGTAAAACTGTTAATTAAAATTTTTATGATTATTTTCGTATCTTCTGATACCTACAATCATACAAAGATATATTTTATAACGAAATACAATCAATAAATATGACGTAATGGACCCGATTCTGAAACCACAACGTTAAATACATAGAAATACGTAAAAGTAAAATTTCCATGTATCCCCCCTAGTAGAAAAGAGTGGAAAAAAATTCCGTTTTCTACTAGTAGGGACAGACCAGTAGGGATATGTGGAATAGGTCTTAAAAAAGTCGGTTAATTAGACAGGACTAACATTGTTGCTATCCTTGTCACACATTATTAAAATGAAGACTAAACTAAGTGCTATCAATTTTAAATATGTGCCTTTAGAATCGGGCCTAATATGAATTTAATTTATTAAGTATACTGAAATTTAATGTCAGTGTATATAAGATAAATCATATTTTTTAGTTTGTCATGCTTATTAAGTATCATAAATTATAACAATTATTCACGATAATTCAAGCTTGTCATCTGTACAAAACGTTGTCAAAATAATATTAGAATAAAAAAAAAATTGCTTGTAACCTTCTAATATTCTTTGTCATTACTTTAAGTTAGTTTTTTTTTCACACTGAATCTTTATTACCAACCATTTAAGTAATTTTATTACAGTTAATTATTTATTTGAAATAAACTTTTTACACTATTTTTGCGTGGATTAAAACTTTATCTTTTTTATCTTTAACTTTGCCGTGTGGTTTCCGGTAGAGTAGAAAAGGACCACTCTAACTCTTCCCGTGGACGTCGTACTAGGCGACTAAGGGAATACATTGTAAAACATCAATCAGGCCTCCCCAACCCGTCTGGCCAGCGCGGGGAGTGTAGGCCAAATCCTCCGTCTGTCTCCGGTAGATGAGAGAGGGTTGTGCTCCTGCAGTGGAGACCAAAATAATCTGATGATGATGAAAACTGTATCTCTCTTTTTAAACTTTATCTACTTTACAATATTTATTTTAATTAATTGATTCAAAAAAATTTGTTAATAAGTAAGTATCTTGTTATTCTCTAAACTTCGTTAAATAAAACTTATTTTTTATTTGTCTAAACATTCCTGTTATTACGACGATTCTCTCACAAATAGCTTCTATAACATATAAAGGTACTAAAAACAATATAATGTCAAAACAACACCATTTACCCTACTCAGTTAATGATACTATTGTTGTCCAAAAACAAACTGATGTATCTCAAGAAAAGTAAATTTATAGAATGAGGAATTCTGTAAACATATTTTAATTCGAAAAAGGGTAATAGAGACATAAAAAATTCCTTAATTCGAGAAAAATAACATCGTTTTTTCTACATTGTTATTGTAAATTCCTATTAATAGCTCGGAGAATTCTTATCTCTCATTTACTGAATATTTCCCCAGCTACTAATATAAAACGTTTTTAATATTAATGTCTGGAGCATCGGTATTTATAAAAAATAAACGATAAATACAACTACACTATGCATGACTTACGAGTATGCTTACTCCATTTTAATACTGCTGTCCTTTATATTTTGAGTTATCCATGTTATAAAAAACTTGTCATTTTGACACATTTTTGAAATTGGATAACGCTAAAGATTTTCGACAAGTATGGAAATAACATTTTACCACTGTAAAAAAACGTATTTTATCCATAATGTATGATTTCACAACGATCTTAACCAGCAAATAATATCTTATAAAAAGTATTATAGAAAAAAATAAAAATATTTATTCCTTGACATACACCATTTCTGTACAACTGCAAAACCCCCTCAAAGTTTTAACTCCACGCAAAAACTTACCTTACCTAATACAGATAGGGTACATTTTACATTAACACTTAAAGTTTAGGGTGAACGACACAATTGTCACCGCAGAACGAGGTTGAGGGTCGTTAGCGTCGGTAATAGGAAGCCGTGGAAGTTGAGGCGACTGATGTAACTGGGAGATGACGATTGCATCGCCGCTGGGTTCTCACCTGTGAAAGAAAGGGGTGATTAGTATTGTATATAAAAAAGTATAATGATTTTTACGGACATGGAAATAAAGTCCTTTTCAGCTTAATTGACTAAATTTATATTAGCCCGTGCCCGGAGTTCACCCAGCTCCGGTATGTCGGCACACTTACGACCAGGCTAGCCCCTGGACACGCATCCATCGGCAGGGCAGACCTAGGATTGGCGGACGGGACCGGGATCAGGGCGAGAAAGGCAAGAGGGGGGGGGGGGGGGGGGGGTATGGGTAAGGAGTGTAGGTTAGGAGTGGGATGCCGCGATTATTATGGAAGGATAGTTGGATTGTCCTAGCGGGTCATGTGGGGCTCTGACTAGGCGACAATTATTTCCCTAGATAATCGTGGTACCTCAACAAGGCGGCGATGTTGATGGCAACACATCACGTCAAGGGGTATCACAGAGCGAAAAGCGGGCGAAGGAAAGTCGCTTTGCGACATTGGAAAGTCGATACATCGTCTCTGCCTACCCCTCTGGGACCAAGGCTTGAGCATTATTTTATTTATTTAACAATTTCTTGCACACTAAAAAGAAAAAAACACACAAAACAATATAACTAAGGAACAAAATCTAACACGTACAAATGGTACTGCTTATCTCTGTAAGAGATTTCTGCCAGCCTATCAGCGACAGAGAAAACATCTATTATATTTGTATGTATATTCGATTAATGTATAATTCCTAAAAGTATTACCATGCTGAGTTTGAAAGCGACCATTTCTCAGATAATTTCTTTTCAATGCAAATAAAATCTCTATGAAAAAAAAAACATTCACACAGCAACAAATCTTTACGGTTGAATCCTTTGAGTCCGCCATTAGCCTCAATTTGAAGTCAGTTTGAACCGGTTTGAGGCAGTTCGGGGAAGCATTCTGCACGGTTTACTACCAATAAATCACGGGTGTAGTAGTAAACTCTTTGCTTTAGAGTTTATCCATTCGTACGATTTGTTTACTTTCAAATTTATTTGACGTAGAGCTGTAGGCCTACCACGTAAACATTTCGGCTAATATTCTCGCAATTTTATACTCTCTAGGTCATGTGACATCTAATAAGCCTATCATCATCAGGTTATTTTTGTCTCCACTGCAGGAGCACAACCCTCTTTCATCTGCCGGAGACAGACGGAGGATTTGGCCTACACTCCCCGCGCTGGCCAGACGGGTTGGGGAGGCCTGGTTGATGTTTTATAATGTAATAAGCCTATGGTGGTTAGACGGAATACGCTTACCAGAACCTGATTTTGTAATAGGAAAAGTAAATAATAAATGATTTATATCCACACTAATATTATAAAGAGAAAAGATTTGTATGTTTATAACGAATAAACTCAAAAACGACTGGACCGATTTCAAAAATTCTTTCACCATTACAATGCTACATTATCCTTGCGTAACACAGGCTATATTTATTACTATAAAAATTAGGGATCCCTACTAAAACTTCAATAATGTAACCCAAGGTGTAAACAATCGTTGGGTCTATTAAAAAAATAGCCAGTCCATCAATTTTGCGAGATATGTGTTGATATTTGACCGAATGACGCCTTACATTTCCACAATCGAGTTTCAAATGAATGAAAGTTTCAAAATAGCCATCCATTTTGTTTCATTCATCATTTCATTCCCTTTCTATGTAAATTATATGAGCCATTGATTAATGAAGTGTTGGCGAGCTCGCGGTTGGAAATAAATCGAGAATATTATTTTCAAGTTCACTGAAAATAAATGGGATTACTCCATTTAAGTTGCTGCCAACGATCTCTATGTACTACTAGATGGAGCGTTCCAAACAACTCTCTGTTCCACGCAAGTAGACACAACTCTTTCACATTCACAATGAAACTTGTGCAGTTTAGCAATTCATAACGGCACAAAGTCAAATAAGTATATTGGGGTCTAAGGATAAGTAATATTAAGATCATTTTTGGAATTTTTGTGTATGTCTGTTAGTTTGTGCACGCATCACTTAAAAACTACTGAAATGATTTCGATGGACTTTTCACAAAAAATATAGTACATTATTCGTTGTAACATATAGGCTTTATTTCATCGCAATCGGTTTACTCAATCAAAAGTTATGGACATTTTTAGTTTTCAAATTCATTAGAAGTTAAGGTTAGTATGCAATATAACAAGGAAGTATAATTTTATTGTTCGTTATTATTCAGATTGCGATGAGTTTGGACTACATTTGGAGTTTGAGCTGGAGTTAAAGTGGGAGCAGGAGCAGGAGCAAAAGCGGGAGCGGGAGCAGAAGCGGGAAGGATAGCGGATTCTGTAGTCCACGCGAGCGGAGCCGCGCGCACAGCTAGTATTAAATAAAGTTGTTGAAGTAGATATTGCTAAAATCCAGACGTAAAATAAAATAAAGGATTATTCTCAACAATGCTGCTATGGAGAATCCAATTTGAAGACGCCATTTTGAATTCCATGTCACGAAGTTTCCAGAATTCCTGGACACAAATTAATTTAAGGTGACTAGAACTTGTTACCCATTTAATTATAGAATATCTTATTTCTAAATTCTAAACAAGTTTTGGTGGCAGACTTCTCATAAATATT
Organism: Esperia sulphurella; assembly: GCA_947086405.1. Taxonomy (NCBI): domain Eukaryota; kingdom Metazoa; phylum Arthropoda; class Insecta; order Lepidoptera; family Oecophoridae; genus Esperia; species Esperia sulphurella. The sequence goes on along the minus strand of OX352280.1, from coordinate 9,843,222 downwards.
AACAAGTATAATAATTATACCAGTGTCTCCCCAAACGCTGTTTCACTTTGTTCTTGAATCCGTTCAAGATTCGTTGAATCTGTTCCGACAGAATAAGGACCGACATCATCATCAGGTTATTTTTGTCTCCACTGCAGGAGCACAACCCTCTCTCATCTGCCGGAGACAGACGGAGGATTTGGCCTACACTCCCCGCGCTGGCCAGATAGGTTGGGGAGGCCTGATTGATGTTTTATAATGTATTCCCTTAGTCGCCTTGTACGACATCCACGGGAAGTGTTGGAGTGGTCCTATTCTACTCTACCGGAAACCACACGGCATATAAACGGCAGAATAAGGTCGTAAATGCAAAATATCGAATTTACAGGAAAAATAAAAAAGTGATTTTCTTAACATTAAGGACAAGAAGAACCGAATAAAATATTTTTGTTAATATCTTCACAAAAACGAACAAGAAAAATCTGTAAAAAATTACAATCGTAAATGCATTACTATGGTTTTCATGTGATTCCAGTTTCGAAGATACGAAAATCATAGTAAACGCATTTACGACTTTATTCAGTGGGTACGGCGAATTATTATAAATGTTAATATTACTTACTAGCTGTGCCCGCTGCTCCGCTCGCGTGGACTACAGAATCCGCTCCCCTTCCTACTTCCGCTCCCACTCCTGTTCCCATTTCCGCTTCCGCTCCCTCTCCCGCTCCCACTGCTACTCCCATTCCCACGCCCACGCCTACTCCTACTACAGCTCCAAATGTAGTCAAAACTCATCGCAACATTATAATTATACTTCTTGGGGATATTGTATACTAACTTCCCCTACTTGAAAACTAAAAATGTCCATAACTTTTGATTGAGTTAAAGATATTGCGACGAATTAAAGCCTATATTTTACTCCGAGTTAAGCCTTATGTGAAAACGGCATCACATTTTATTCAGTAGTTTTTGCGTGATGAGGTAACAAACATACATACAGACCGACAGACAGACAGACAGACAGACAAAAAGTTCTAAAAACAACTATTTTAGTTTCTATTGGCCCTATAAAGACCCCTCATACACATTTTTCTACACTATCTCCAGACATAGACCAGTTACAGTTTCTATATCTATATTATATGTATAATATAGATTTTAAAATACAAAATATGGGAGATGTTAATATGACGTCCATCTTAGGTTACAGCTAGAGACAAACGGAGTATTTATAAGTTTAGACCGGGCCCACGGTATTGATATTGAGGTATAATTAAAACTTACACCGATCGTTATAAATATTATGAGAGGTGGTCGAAAAAAGTTGCCATATATAAATGTATCAGAACAAGTCTAGATTATATATCCTACTAATATTATAAACGCGAAAGTTTGTAAGTATGGATGGATGTTTGTTACTCTTTCACGTAAAAACTACTGAATGGATTTTAATGAAACTTTACATCAGAATAACACATAGGCTACAATTTATAAAGATATTGTGTGAATTGTCCAAAATGTGAAGTAAGTAGGAAAAACACTACCATCTGCGAGCTATTCTGGCGTGCGCTGCCAAAACCGCTAGAGTTACACATATGTAATGTACGATGGAAATGTTTATCTTAAATAGTCCTACAAAAAAGCTACTCGAAATACTAATCGTGCGCAGACGAAGTCGCGGGCACCAGCTAGAGACATTTAATTCTGACTTACCGTTGAATATGTGGACATATATGCTGGCAGGTACAGCATTATTCGGGACACATGTGTAGTTTCCCGCATGGGAGACGCTGGCAGCTGGAATAAGCAGGTCTGACAGCCTTTGAGCTGGATCGGTCGTCACGTTGACACCGTGCTCGATGTCGTAGTTAATCATTTTACTATTGTGGTACCTGTTAAAAAATACAAAAATTATACGATATCCGTATTTCCTGACATAGTTACATTGATGAAGTTTATTTATTTATTTGAATTATTATTTATTAGTTTTACAAAAAAGATTACAGTCATAATAATACTAATAAATAATAATGGTATATAAATTAATAACGTTTTGATTATGGACGGTAACAAACTTTGTAACTTTGCTTTGCTATTCACCATTGCGTAGTCATATTAAGTATTCTCTGCCATAGATGTGTATAACGTAAGAGAGCTATTTCTGCCAACAAACTGTATTATACAGTTTGGCGGAGTTATTGTATGTATATTTTTTAAGAGATGAATAAATGATTTTATTATTATTATATTCTAACACTATTACAAACTAGTATTATAAACTAATATAAAATAATATAAAAACGCGTCACAGTATGTTACAGTTCTATTATTATTATTATTTTAAATATTTTAACAGTAAATATACTATATATAAAAATAAATAAAGATTCGTTTAACTAAAATAGAAACGGAAAAGCAAACAATTACATAACAGATAATGGAAAACATTAAATAAGATTTAAGAGTAGTGTCGAGTAGAATTGAGGTTAGCCGTAACAGGTAGGTGGTAGGTGGTAGGTAAGCCTGGAATTTATTGGTCAGTAGAAGTGACCAAGAACGAATATAATGTTGACATATTGGTTGGTAGAGGTTGCAATAAGTTCTAAATAACCTTCAGGAAGACATCGTCCACTTTATTAATTCGTCCACTTTCTTAACCCCTCCACTTTTCTAGCTCGTCTACTTTCCTAACTCCACTTTCCTAACTCCTCAACTTGTCTAACCCCTTCATTTTCCTATCTCCCCTACTTTTCTAACTCCTCCACTTTCGTAACTCCTCCACTTACCTAACTCTTCCACTTTTCTAGCTCGTCCACTTTCCTAACTCCTCCACTTTCCTTAATCCTTTACTTGTTTAACTCTTCCACTTTCTTAGCTCGCCCACTTTTATAACTCCTCCACTTTCCTAACTCCTCCATTTTCCTAATTCGTTCACTTTCTTAACTCGTCCACTTCTTAAGTATATTATTATTTTGATTCATTATCGTAGATGACTTTTAAACAATAATCTTTATTTAGTTTTCCCTTCAAACATTCATCATTGAAGGACGACTTATAAATCATTAATTTTTATTTTTACTGAATTTTTTTATTTTTATCTAGTAGTTTCCCTTATGCAAACGTTCTGCTGGTAACAAAACTTACGAAAGTTGAGATTGGCTATATAACGCCAGAAATAACGAGGCAAACGTTATTTGGTTGCATTAATTATATATATAAATTGTTTCTTTTTTAAATTAATGGTAAAAATAGGAAATCAACCGGAGAAATACACAAAATATTTAGATATCTTAGGAAAAAAAATACATTGAATCTACACGGTAAAATCTACAAATATGTGGAATAGGTCAAATTGTTATTGTTATAGTGTTTTTAAACTTATAAATGCTATAAGAATTAATGTTTATCTGAGAACAGTTACTAAGTACATTATAATTCCGCATTTTATTACCTTTCGTCCTACTTGGTAACCATACGATATGGGAAATGTAATTTCTCTGTTCGAAACCAGTTACAAAATGGGACTCCTTTATTTCTTCTAGTAACTCATTTCTTAACTGGCTACAAAATTGTTCAGGGGTGAAAAATGATCTCGGTTCGGCCTCGCCAGTTCTTCATAGAAAACTGTGGTTTGAAGTACTTATGTAACTTCTGCTTTTACATGGCGTAAGATATTTTCATAAGTCCATTAATCATCAGCTTGAAGAGACTTTAGCTGTCATATATATGACTACCATATAGTACGTCTAGACTCAACCCTTCGTCTTTATCTAGACGCATTCAGGTACCTTTTCAGGTCAACGGTTCATTTGAATGAGGGACATCCCACACTTCGCAATTTCTGAACATGAAAGGCGCAATCTTGTAATAAAAATATTTTCCATAATTATTTAACTCCTATAGTTTATATTTACTCTACAGGAGTAATGGGAATTGAACAAGGGTATAGAACAACTGCTGAGCGCCTGGATGCGGAGAGTGGAGGACGGGGTGTGGTGGTGTTCATTGGAAAGGCCTATGTCCAGCAGTGGACGTCTAGGGGCTGACATGATAATAGAACAACTAGGCGGATCGGCACGCTGGGTGGGACTACTGATGACCTGAAGAAGGTAGCCGATGATGTACACTGTATACATATAATTTGGGTTTGCATTACCTTTATAAAAACTTGATTTATCCTACTAATATTATAAACGCGAAAGTTTGTAAGTATGGATGGATGTTTGTTACTATTTCACGTAAAAACTACTGAATGGATTTTAATGAAACTTTACAATAATATAGCTTATACATCAGAATAACACATAGGCTACAATTTATAAAGATATTGTGTGAATTGTCCAAAATATCAAGTAAGTAGGAAATTCATAATAATTTGTGATGTTAAGTTGTCCACGCGGACGAAGTCGCGGGCAACAGCTAGTTATTTATATTTTTTAAACACTTTAAAACAAAGTTTGTAAGACCGTCCAATTTCCGCAAATAGTGATGCAAAGCAGAAAACTCTCTCAAACATATTCCAAGAAAAGTGTTACGGAATAGAAGATAACCGATGGCAACACTCGTCGTTGCGAGAACGTGAAAAATATTTTGCGAAAAGTTTTGCAGACATACAGTACAACATTTTATTCAAAACTATTTTTCTGCAAACTACGGGCCACTTTAGCTGCAGGCAAAACAAAATGTTGCAGCAGCTTTTGCAGCGTAGAATTTTGTGAAATGCATTATTTTAACGTATTTGTGTCAAAGACTAAGTTGATATAAGCTTTTTCACATATACTTTTGGTGTTTGTTTTATTATTATATTTGCGCCGAGACGTGGACACTGACAGTGGGACTAGTCCGAATACTTAAGTTAGCTCAGCGGGATATGGAAAGAGCTACGCTCGAAGTTTATCACCCGAAATAAGGTGATCCGCCAGAGAACTAAAGCCTTCGACGTAGCTAAAAAATTAGTACGTTGAAGTGGCATTGGGCTGGAGAATCGATTACCGCTAGGGTTAATGGGTTCTCGAGTGGAGACCGCGACTGGGCAAGCGTAGTATGGGACGCCCTAGGATAGACGGAGCGACGATCTGCGTAGGGCTCCTGGCAGTGGCTGGATGAGAAGAACCAAGGTTCGGGTTCAATGACGCACCTTGGGAGAGGCCTGTCCAGCAGTGGATTCTTTCAGGCTGATGATGATATTATTATATACGTGTGTTATATAAGAGGTGTAAGAGACCTCACCTATATTTCATTCCAGCTTAATAGTCCTATGAAAACCAACGCTATTTACGTCTCGGTAACATATACATGAAAGGGTCACCAGCAGCAAAAATAGGTTTGTATTACCAAGTAAACTTTGCGGTCCACTTAGGAACACCATCTATTGTGTATTTTGTTTTCGAGACGCAAATGCGTTTGTTTTCATAGGACTATTAATCTGGAATGAAATATACATGCGGTGACCCTGGCAACCAATAATTGTGGTATATGGAAATCCCTGCCTGCTTCGGCGTTTCCGGACAAGTACCTTAAATTTGGATCTTTTTAAAGGAAGAGTGAATAGCCATCTTCTGGGTAAGCGCGCTCCACTTACCATCAGGTGATATTGAGGTCAAGCGCAAACCCATCATAAAAAAAGTAGAGTTAGGCGGATATTATCCGAAATGCTTAAGGAATAGGGCCCCCAGTATACTAAGAGTCGATCGTATACCATATCAGACATATTTCCTAACCACCAAATCATTTTTGTGTTAAATAACTCTCCCGCCCCGAACCCCGTTGTAATTTTTTGTTGAATTTATTACCAAAACGGAAACTTAATTACGCCGTCCGTTTTTGGCAGGTGAATATTTATTTTCGCAGTGGCAATGACCGTCGTGAATAATGCATGAACCTGGATTTAGTTGAGTGACACCCCACTGAGTTTCAAACGGAATATTGGCAGCTATTTTTATTTTGAAGCGTTCATACGGTGATATTTTACTATATGAAGTAGAAAAATAACGGTTAGCAAATGTTTATGGTCTGAAGTGGTAAGCGGACATTGGGCTCGATTCTGAAGGCACAATGTTAAAATTTGACAGCACTAAAACTGTTGCTATCCTTGTCACTCAGTATTATGAAGATAAAGACGAAACCAATTTTAGCGCTGTCAAATTTTAAATGTGTGCTTCAGAATCGGGCCCACTGTAGTTGTAAATTATGGGCTCTGTGTAGGTCCCTGCATTTGATTTCACATTCATTATTGTATATATTCACCTTTAGTATGTACAATACAAGACCTATTTCAGCAATGAATGATAAACCGAAATAGCTTCTGTAAACCTGTCTATCAATCAATGAGAGGTTTCATTGGCACGAAAAATTCTATCCACTACAACCAATCTGTGAATTTTTTAAACTACATATAGAATTCCATTATTCCCGAAACGTAGTTTAAAGTTTTCACGAACTGTCAATTTTTTAACACGTTTCTTACTGGATATTCATTTAAATAATATTGATGATATACGTCAGAAGTGTGGTTTGAAAGAAGATGTAGTAACGAAAGTAGAAAAGGAAGAAGTATGTCGCGTTGGCACATTTAGAGTATGAGTGAAAGAAGAGTGATAAAAGAAATTTACATCGCGAATGTGGAAGGAACTACAGCTAGAGGTCGTCCCAGGAGGACGTTCAAGGATCACATTGGTGACGTCATCAAAAAGGCTGGGGTGGATAAAAGGAGGTGCATGAAAAGTATAATGAATGTGAGGGAGGCTAGTAAGGTATGTCAGGATCACGCAAAGTGGCGATACATCGTCTCTGCCTACCCCTTTGGGACTAAGGCGTGAGCATTATGTATGTATGTATTCAATTATCAACAAAGGGTAACCTATCACAAAATCAATATCTTGGTCATGTTACTTATGCAGAGTGGAACAGTCTGCATAAGTAACATGACCAAGACAATGTGTCTCCAGCCGATTATTTCTTAACTAATAAAAATATCAAGAAAAATCAACCTGATATAACTACTAGGTGGCTTGATGCTAAAAAGGAAAATTATAAAAATCTTTAAAAAATACTAGAACAATTGTAACAATTTTTTTTTTCAAATTAATGACTATGAATTTGCAAACTTCGATATTTCGATAACTACTAGAATTTGATCTAGTACATTTTTTACCCCTCTTCACCCCACCAGAACCGTAACACCTGACTGGATCTCCAATCGGGTTACTAAATTTTCGTAGGCCCCTCTAAGCCATGGTGACAGTCAATTCCTTTTCCCTTCTGCACCACAGACGCGACGCTCTGAAATGCATTACTTACCAGAATACGAATGCTGGTGCCTCAGTGGTCTGGACTACAGAGCACTGGAGTCGCAGCGTCGACCCTGGCTTGAGATACTTCTCAGTTGGACCAGAGATCTGGGCGCGAGCCTCTGTAAGAAAATTAAAACTTGAACAACGAAATTTAAAGACTAAAAAATCCAACAAGAGTAAAATGTACACATACACTTAACTATCTGGAACTTTTATTCGCCTAGACCACTACTTATCTAAACGGAACATATTCCAGCTAAGAAACTTGTTATCTAACTTGGTTTTGTAGCTGGAACAAGGACTTCCCCCCAGAAAATTAGTTACCTACCTTGACATTTTCTTCCACATAGATAACTGGTTATTTAACTTGGTTATCTGAGTGGACCAAGCGTAACTTTTATTCAACGTAGAAAACAAGTTATCTACACGGAACGTTGATTCCAGGTAGTGTCTGATTATGAAACTTGGATTTGTAGATGTACAAGGATTTCCCCCCGGACAATTAGTTGCCTACCTGGAAATTTTCTGTCACATAGATAACTGGTTATTAAACTAAGTTCTCTGAGTGGAACAAGCTTAACTTTTATTAAACGAAGACAACAAGTTATCTACACGGACCGTTGATTCCAAGTAGTTTCTGGATCTGGTTATAAAACTTGGATTTGTAGCTGGTACAAGGACTTCCTCCCAGACAACTATCTGAGTAGAACAACCGGAACTTTTATTCAACGTAGATATCAAGTTATCTACACGGAACGTCGATTCCAGTTAGTAAATAGTTATGACATTTAGATTTGTACCTGGAACAAGGACTTTCCCCCAGGTAATTAGTTACTTACCAAGACATTTTCTCCTGCATAGATAACCGGTTATTAAACTAAGTTATCTTAGTAGAATAAGCGTAACTTTTGTAGATAACTAGTTCCTTCTACACTAAAGATTTATTACAGGTAGGTATCTAGTTATCAAACTTGGTTTTATAGGTGGAACAAGAACCCCCCCCCCCCAAACAGTTAGTTACCTGTCTGGATATATTTTTTTTAGATAGATGACTAGCTACGAATATGGTTATCTGAGTGGAACAAGCGGAACTTTTATTCAACGTAGACAACTAGTGCATAGTACACCGATTATTGCTAGGTATAGGTCTTTCAATTCACGATGGCACACTCGAGAGCACTACGTGAGGGGTGAGTGTGGGACGTCGACAGCTAATCGAAACGGAATCAGAACTATCACAGTAACAATATAACGCACACAATTAAATGTGAGTAATTTAGAGAAGGAGAGGGACTTGCCGTCGTGAACTGTTGTATTTATACAGTATTTATTTCGTATTCATCTAACATCACCAACGTACCGACATTTCTACATCAACCTGTAGCATGCGGGGCAGCCCTAACAGCTTCCTGGCCACTATACGGGAGAAGGTGGATAGTCCAATACTCAGGCACTGGGTGACTATCCACCTTCATAAACAAAAGCAATTTTAATTTTATTTTATTTTATTGTCCGCTTTCTAACATAGACCTAAGTTTTATTAATACTAACAACATTTTATGGACTAACGTCTGATTCAATAAATGATTTGATTTGATTTGTAGATGACACGGAGAACAAATAGTCAGCAAGAATAATTCGGACGCTTTCCGTGTATACGTGATGTCGGTCAGTTTAACTCTCATGAGTAGACATTATTATTTAGTATATATACATTGTAATTTCACTAATATAATTAATTATATTCTCTTATTATTCATCATAAACATGTAAGAGTCTTTACTTCCTCCAACGTTGATACCTTAACAACCAACAAAAACAATATTTCAATTTCAGCAAATGAGATAAGATCCATAAAAGTTTTCCGTATATTGAAAAATAAAAAAAATGACCCACCCTTGTTGCTAAACCATTCACGTTGCCGGATTCTTCTAAACAAAAACATTCCTGCCAAGGGCGAAAGAGGAGAATAACGTTTTCCCCAAATATAAAGTGATTAAGGCCTCCGTTGCCACGTGAAAATTCATAGCAGAATTTTAATTATTTTTGGGTTACAACGCTTCGCCGGCCAGTCATTGTGGCTATCATGTTTTGAGAAGGCTTACCGCATTACCATATAAATGTGTAATTAAAGAAAATGTGGCTTTCACTCTGAAAACTGAATAATGTTTTACTGGTGTTGTGTTTGTTGGTGGAAAGCAGAGGTTGGACCCAAATATGTATAACAGAATGTCTTTAGAAATTTTGTATGTATTGTTTAAGGACCAACAGGAATTATTCTCTTAGCATTATATTACAAACTAGCTGATGCCCGCGACTTCGTCTGCGTGGACAACTTAACATCACCAATTATTATATATTTCCCGTAGGAATGGAAACTTTTTTCGGGATAAAAACTATCCTGTGTCCTATTCCAGGACCCCACCTATATGTGTGCTGAGTTTCATTACGATCTGTGCAGTGGTTGAAGCGTGATTGAGTAAAAAACATCCAAATATCTAAACTTTCGCATTTAGAATATTAGTAGGAAGTAGGATATCCAATACACTATTAAAACACGGTATATTTTTGCCGAGTGGTTTCCGGTAGAGTAGAATAGGACCACTCCAACTCTTCCCGTGGTTGTCGTACAAGGCGACTAAGGGAATACATTATAAAACATCAATCAGACCTCCCCAACCCGTCTGACCAGCGCGGGGAGTGTAGGCCAAATCCTCCGTCTTTCTCCGGCAGATGAGAGAGGATTGTGTTGCTGCAGTGGAGACAAAAATAACCTGATGATGATGGTATTTTTTATTGGCAATTAATAACATTCCATCGTTTTGAACGGCAGTCCTCTCAATAGGGTTAATCAGTTTATATACATGCTGGGTCATATTTTAACCGATGATCAAAAAGACGATGCTGATACTGAGAGAGACCTCAGGGAGGTGGTGGTTCGGAGCAATACTCTCATGCTAGCTAAGAAAACCGTAAAGTGAATGGCACAACCTTTTGGAATTGTCAAAAAGGGGGGCAAACAGGATTTCTAGAATTTTTCAATTGATAAATAAATATGTCAGACATTCACACCAATAATTATCCAGTACCAAATTAGGCAGAGCCTGTGCTATGGTTACTAGATAACGGATACACATACTTAAATAAATATATAAACATCCAAGAATAGGGAACAAACATTCATAGTCATCATACGAACATTTGCCTTTAGCGGTATTCGAACCCGCAACCTCCGGCGTGGCAGTCCGAGAGCTACCCATTCCGCCACGGAGGTCGTCAAAATTGTCGTCAGAATATGAATTCTAATTCTTCAATAGGCGAAGAAACTCTAGTGATTTTCGTGGATTATAGCAAAAAACTTGACGGTCATAGCCAACAGGGCAGAATATGTTGGCCCAAATTACAACTCACTCTTCGGTCGATGTTAGAATAACTTTATTACACGTACTGCCGCTGCTTTTACACGAATAGCCTGTGGGCTAACTACACCCAGATACCCTGTACACGCCGTGCGTGTGTAGTACAATATTACCTTTAGAGCTATGTTGCGATTGCCACGCTTTTGTTATGCGTCGGAGATATTTGCCGAAATGCATACTGATGACTTCTATGCCGTCAGACGCAAGAGGGTGCAGATCAAAGGATGCAGGACAGTGGTATTCTAAAGGTTATTGCTGGTAAATTTGACTGCACTATTGTAAATAAATAGATCGGCATGTCTTTGTAGCTTTGAAGTACTTCGGTGCCGATTTTGTATATGAAAACTAACATAATAAAAAGTATGTAATTTATAACAAAATTTTATCGCAAAATCTGGATAAATATTATGTTACTAGCTGTGCCCTCGGCTCCGCTCGCGTGAACTACAGAATGCGCTCCCATTACCACTCCCGCTCTCGCCACTCCCGCTCTCGCCTCCGCATCCGCTTCCGCCTCTGCCATCATCACTCCCACTCCCACTCCCACTCCCACTTCCACTTCCACTCCCACTCAAAATCTCATTATCCCAATCCCGATCCCAATCCCGCTCCTGCTTACGCTTCTACCACACCCACTCCCCTTTTCCCACTCTGTAAATGTCCATAACTTTTGATTGAGTTAGCCGATTGCGATGAAATAAAAATTAAATGTTATATATTCTTTATTGCACACATTTTAAAAGTAAATACAGTTAAAAATGTTAAGTCAAGCCCCATGTTTTTGTGAAAAATTCATCAAAATCCGTTCAGTCGTTTTTAAGTGATGCGTGCACAAACTCACAGACAAACAGACAAAAATTCCAAACATGATTGAAATGTATTCTATTACTTAGTCTTAGACCCCCCAATTTACAGACCCGCGATATTTACAATTTTATTTATTAGATTAATTAATAATAAATTACTTGTGAAATTCGAAAGTACAGAACAAAAGTTCCTTCCCAGCTTCAGTATTCGAGGTACGATAAACCCACTCCAATATTCCCAATACATAGACTTTAATTACACCTTTAATTAAGGAAGACCACCTTTCAAGGCATAATATGATATTCATTAAAGCCCTACCGAGAAGACTATTCGTAGTTTCTTTGAAAGATATTGGCAATGAAAAGATTCTACGAATAATAATGACGAAGTCATGATACAACTGTAAGAAAAGGGCTTTCTATTTCATAAATAACCTGAAGAAGCTCATTATCCTGGATTAAGTGGAGGGCATACATGCCAGAGGTTGAACCGAGATGGTCAGACCCGGTTAAGAGGGTGGATGGCAGATCTTTGTAAGAACTGGCTGTCCAGCGACTGCAATGCATGAAAGCGTGATCCTGAGGAGTGAGGGAAGACGGAGAATAATGTTACTGGATCAACGTCGGAGGAAGCAAAGCAAAATGTTGATGATGTATAATGAACCATATAAATATAAATAATTATCTAAGTGAAATTACAATATACTCGTATATACTAAACAATAACGTCTACTCATGAGAGTTAAAACTGACCGACATCACGTATACACGGAAAAAGTCTTAGTTATTCTTGCTGCCTATTTGTTGTCCGTGGCATCTACAGATTGATGTAGAAATGTCGGTACAAATAAGAAGATCCAAGAAAAGATTTGCGTTGGGTCTTGAAACAGACCATCAAAGAAACCACACATGAGATATTCCGAGTATGGTAGCACATAAGGAAGTTTTGTTCAACAATAGACATCAACAGGTTTATGATGGAATCTTAATTGAAAAATTAATGGCCGCATAAAACTTGAATGGCTCGTGTGAAGTAAAAGGAAAATTCTTCCTCCCTATATTAGATGTCGTATTTAATCTCTTCGGAAAACTTTGATACGTCACGGGCAAAAATATGTACTTGTGATTTTACATATTATTGCCCTTAAATATCGCTAATATCATTACTAGATATTTATTTGTAAACAATAAAAGTTCATAAATATGTACACATTGTTTGTGAGTCGTCAATTTTGTGTGCAATAAGTACAATAATACTTTTCCCTCAACTTTATCATACAATTGGGAACGTCCTAAATTTTTTATACAGTATTATAGCCAATAATATGTGAAAACTTATTGTAAAAAATATATTAAATACTAGCATAACGTCACAAATATTGCACAATAAAATAATGTAGACATAATTATGAGCATTTAAAATTGTTCATAAAGATTCCATATTTTTGTTAACGTTTGCTGTGTACTAATTATTACACATACATACTTGTGTATCTGAAAATATGTACAAACTTATTTATAAGCATCTGGATTACTAATTTCTTGAAGAGAGAAGTACCAATTTGTTCTACTATTAAGTAATACATATTTTTGTTCACAATTAATTTACCAATACATATTTTTGTCCTAGAGTGCATGATGCAGAACTTATGCTGTGGAGCAAGCCATAAAAAGTCATTTAATACACATTGCCCATCCGTGGGTCTTTTTGTTTTTTATGCGATACAAGATCTTGAAGGACTCTTTTTGAAGTACCCTTGTAGCGCAAGCGCTGCCAATTACTCTGATATTGCAAGTATCTATGGGCGGCGGTGGTCACTTACCGTTAGTTGGACCGTCTGTCCATTTAAGAATATACTATGTTATGTGATATTAAGGTTTCAATTAGTGTAAATGGTAACTCACCGACGACGTCGAGGCGAAGGAAGATACTTGTGGGCGGATGCGAGGACACTTGGCACTCATATATACCAGCGTCCCGTTTCTGGACAAACCTCACCTTCAAGGTCCAATCCTGCGAATTTTTTTGTATATTAAGATAGACGTTAAAAGATTTGGAAAGCTTTATCCAGAGAACTAGGTACAGTAAAGATCAAGGTCAAGGTCAAACTCAAGGTCGATGTCAAGGTCAAGGTTAAACTCAAGGTTGACGTCAAGGTCAAACTCAAGGTCTAGGTCGAATTAAATATCGCCGATAGATAACAAAACCATATGATCTTACCTCTGAATGTTGGAGATGTATGGCTTGAAATCTTTGATCAGAACTGTAGGTCGTCAGCCCAACAGTTAGCAGGTGGTAATCTTTTCTTCGTATCCAGGATACCTGTAACAAATATATATATATATATATATTAGCTGTTGCCCGCGACTTCGTCGGCGTGGACAACTTAACATCACAAATTATTATGTATTTCCCGTAGGAATGGGCTGTTTTTGGGGATAAAAACTATCCTATGTCCTATTCCAGGACCTAACCTATATGTGTGCCAAGTTTCATCACGATCCGTCCAATGGTTGAAGCGTGATTGAGTAACAAACTTCCAAATATCCAAACTTTCGCATTTATAATATCAGTAGGATATAAATATAGAGCGCACAAATAAGTAGGACAGCTGAATTAATTGCTTATTTATTAAATATCTTAAGCACGATAAAATCAGAAAAATGATATACCTAATGTAATTGGGTTTTTAAATATTTACCATAAAACATTAACATAATATTATTCAATTTAAATTGATACAGTACTTTTTGAAGCTATATCTCCCAAACTAGGTAAATGTATTTCAGGAGTCAAGTATTCAATATTATTATGCTTTTCTATATATAAATTAAATAATTAGCACGCAAATAATAATAACAATATTCAAAATATAATACACTACACATTTCAGATGTTTTATATACATCCCACTGTTATCTAATTTAATAACCAATTAGTGTCAATCATGTAGGATAACACTTTGAGGTGAAAGTATGAGCTACGAAAAATTATTTTGCTACATATTACAAGAAATTTTTTCTCAAGTCGGATCAGACACGCGCATAGATTTTTTTCTTGTCTGGTGTCTTGTGTCTTATAATGTGCAAAGGCCTAAGCCAATGAGACTAATTTATTGAAGAATAAACTGAACTTTACTTAATAAAATTTCATAAGTATCTCTCATCTAATTTAAGGCTGAGCCTGACCTTTTCAGTAATCACAGGTCGAGGTTATAAAGATAATGAAAACAAATTAGTTATTATAATCTATTCATTATGTTACTCGGGCCTGGACGGAATTAATGTTCTTGCGTAGGCTTGTGATAGGGGAGGGCAATCCGCTACTTAGATTTCTTGTAGATACGAGTACATAATGGAACTATTACTGTTGACATTATAACTCATCATCATCATCATCATCATCCTCAGGTTATTTTTGTCTCCACTGCAGGAGCACAACCCTCTCTCATCTGCCGGAGACAGACGGAGGATTTGGCCTACACTCCCCGCGCTGGCCAGACGGGTTGGGGAGGCCTGATTGATTTTTTTTATACATTCCCTTAGTCGCCTCGTACGACATGCACGGGAAGAGTTGGAGTGGTCCTATTCTACTCTACCGGAAACCACACGGCAATTACTACACGACATTATAACTAATTATTATTAATCGAAATTATTATTATTAATTATTAATTGAAATTCTTCCTTTACTGTCCGAGCGGCGCAGATGTGGAATAAACTGCCGACGGTCATTCGAGATAGTACGTCGGTGACATCCTTTAAAACTAAACTAAAAGAGCACTAACTGTATCACTCAGTATAATATGGTATGTATGTATTTATGTAAGTATGTTTATTACAGTATTTCTTATTTATTTGTTAACTAAATACCTAAACTATATATATATATATATATATATATATATATATATAGTTCAGGTATTTAGTTATTATGTAGTCTATTATGCACTTATTTTACCCCCCTCGCTCTTACTGCCTTGTCTCACACCCTGTAAGGTTGGCTGGAAGAGATCTCTTTTAGAGATAAGCTCACCTTTGTGCACACCATTTATTACTGTATTTAGTTTTAAGATGTGCAATAAAGAATTTATATAACTGCCCGCTTCTTTTTAACAATATTTTACTTTGTATAAGCTCAGTTCGGATTAGAATAGAACCCAATATAATTTTAGTTTACTTTCTCGTATAAGTGAAATGTATTTCTTATGAGAATAAATAATCTTAAACCATACATTGTTATTTGCTAAACTCATAATACATAACAACTTTTTCTCTGCAACTTTTGGGAATTGGGCAGTCTAAATTTAAAAAAAATATACGTTTGGGCGGGCCGACCAACGTTTTTTTTGGTTTTCGAAAGAAGTTTTCAGAGTTATCCGTTGAATTATTGGTCATAGCAGACAGGTTTGATGGTGCCATTCTTGGGAGGTTCATGCGGTTGCATGCAAAAAGTAAGACCCGGTGAGCCTCTATTATTTATTATTGATTTATATATTTTTGTGAATTTATTAACATAACAGACCTACTATCTCGAATGACCGTCGGCAGTTAATTCCAGATCTGGTATTCTATTGGGAAGGCTTATTTCAGTTGATGGATGACCCTGTTTTTAAATTTAGTCACAACAGCTCTAATCACGTAACACAGCACATTAGTTTTAGCTCACGCCGACTTAGCTAACTGTAGTTAAGCGCGTAGTTACAAGAGCGTTAAGCGCGAAACATACAATTAATTTAGCAGCGAGTCGTTCTATTTAATGCTCCATGAAACGTTTCGTTTCCTTGTCTTTTATTATTCTCGGCGGAGGTTGTATTTCTTTATGTTGCCTGTTGCTTAATATTTAAATTAACAGCCTCAATAAACAATTATTGATTTGAGTTAAAAGGTTCATTGTATTTTTGGGGTTTTCCTGCATTACTGAAGTGCTCAGCCATGTTTCGTTCCAGATAGACGATGTATGTCATCAAAGATCTCGGAAATATAATCTACTTTGCCGTGTGGTTTCCGGTGGAGTAGAATAGGACCACTCCAACTCTTCCCGTGGATGTCGTACAAGGCGACTAAGGGAATACATTATAAAACATCAATCAGGCCTCCCCAACCCGTCTGGCCAGCGCGGGGAGTGTACCCCAAATCCTCCGTCTGTCTCCGGCAGATGAGAGAGGGTTGTGCTTCTGCAGTGGAGACAAAAATAACCTGATGTTGATGATGATGATCTACTTGCGTATTTTTGTATTATACTCGTACATACGCAAATGAAGGCCACGCTGTTCTTTATGCCATCGTAATTATAACTCAAAAATATCACTGAGTCTTCCATTGCGTCGATCTTTTTTTCAAGTGAACCCAGTGCAGATTCGACAATGCGGTGAATGTATTTGGGAAGATCAACGCACGTATTTCATCAAGAACGCTGGACAAAAACTCCTGATTGTCATCTGCCTCATCTGTCAGCAGTCTCACCGACATAGCCGAAAGGATTAGTAAGCTGAAGTGGCTGTGGGCGGGCCACATATGCCGCAGAACCGACGCCCGTTGGGGCGAGTTCTGGAGTGGAGACCGCGGATCGGCACTCGCAGGGTGGGACGCCCCGCCGCCAGGTGGACCGACGACCTAAAGAAGGTGGCCGGCAGCGGCTGGATGCGGAGGGCGGAGGACCGGGTGTGGTGGCGTTCGTTGGGGAAGGCCTATGTCCAGCAGTGGACTTCTAGGGGCTGACATAATGATGATGATGACCTGTCAGCACGGTTATCCTTGCATCTAGCTTGTTTATTGACAAAATCACCAGCACTGTCGTTTTGAGATAACCCGCCACTTTCTTCCTTTTGTGGAGTTCCAGTACTGACCCCCCTCTTATTTGCAGCTATTTTACGTTGAGGGCACTTCCAGGAGTTCAAATCAGCGGTTACTGATGATATTCCGACACATAATAAGTGGTATCTAGTGGGACACGAGAAATTTGAGTAAAGGTCTCATAACATACATACATACATACATACATACATACATACATACATACATACATACATACATACATACATACATACATACATACATACATACATACATACATACATACATACATACATACATACATACATACATACATACATACATACATACATACATACATACATACATACATACATACATACATACATACATACATACATACATACATACATACATACATACATAATGCTCACGCCTTGGTCCCAGAGGGGTAGGCAGATACGATGGATCGCCACACCTCACTAGCGTCACTCACATTCATCAACCTTTTCATGCACTCAATCATGCACTGTTCTCATAACGCTTTAAAAAAAATGAAATTGGTCAAAATAAAGTGCTTCAGTCATGAGTCTAAAAGGAGGGGGGAGCGGGGAAGAGGAATTGTGACTATCCCTCCCTCCTCCAACCTCCCCCTGAATTCACGCCTGATCGATATCTCAAACCGGGTATCGAGTTAACCGAGGACCAACTCCGTCATAAACTCCTTTGATGTGTTACCGAAACGAACCAGAGTCAATGTGCGCGAACCACACATCAAGTGTTGGACGATCGCGTAGGGCCAGCCTTACAAGGTCTACAATCCTATTAACACAAATGTATTCCACAAAAGTGAATTCATAATATATTCTACCCACAGTGCGTATCACAGCTTTGTGTCACTGAGAATTAGCCTCAAATTTCAAAACACTCTTAACGGGGCCTTTAAATATAATGAGGTGGAACATAAACTCCCTTAATTAAACATAATTATGAATTCTGCGAAATTGCTTTATTTTTGCTGAATATATTTTGATAAGATGCGTTAATTAGCGTGGATGTTTATTTTGAGACAAAGGCACTTAAATATTGTGGTAAGGATTCTCTAGATATTAATTACAGCTCGAGATTGAGTATGAATACTTACATTTTATAAGGGAACGTTAACAAGCTGACTGACGATCGTGATAATGAGTCCACCTCATTCCATGTAAGCTAACCGACTGAGGCCAAAATAAACCACACTTAACCGTGTGGAGCTCGGATTAGAATAGGGCCAGCCCCAATCTACCCGTGGGTTTCGTCAAGGCAACTAAGGGTTGCACCAGGGACGGGCAGCGTGTATATTAAAATCATTACAGCGATCCCAATCCACCTGCCAAACGTGGTGATGATGGCAAATCCTCCAATGGACAGCCCACCAAAAGTGTCATTCTTGGGGAGGCCTATGTCCAGCAGTGGACGTATTACAGTTTATGATGAATGTAAACACAATGAAAATTTACATTAAT
This sequence comes from Esperia sulphurella, assembly GCA_947086405.1. Classification (NCBI taxonomy): domain Eukaryota; kingdom Metazoa; phylum Arthropoda; class Insecta; order Lepidoptera; family Oecophoridae; genus Esperia; species Esperia sulphurella. The sequence goes on along the minus strand of OX352280.1, from coordinate 9,824,443 downwards.
AGATTGTTGAAGTTATGATCCGTCCGAATTCGGAAGTCCCGGAAGCCCCAGTCGGATAGTCACCGACAACGATCTCTAGACTGATAGATTAGATTAGATTAGATTTATTTATTTCACTTGTACATCTTAAAAATTCAATTTTACATGTCATTCTAATATGTTAAAAGGGATCATATAATATAACATGAAATAATAACAATGCCAAAGAATTCAAATATTTTTAAACTTTCGTTTATCCCAAGTTCATCATCAGGTTATCACTGCAGGAGCACAATACTCTCTCATCTGCCGGAGACAGAGGAAGGATTTGGCCTACACTCCCCGCGCTTTCCAGACGGGGTGGGGAGGCCTGATTGATGTTTTATAATGTATTCCCTTAGTCGCCTTGTACGACATCCACGAGAAGAGTTGGAGTGGTCCTATTCTACTCTACCGGAAACCACACGGCCCAAGTACCTATTTTATTCTATTCAGTTGAGAACACAAGTTCTGACGCCACATTGTAACAGGAGTTCACAACAGGTACAGAGTTTACTGCAATAATATTTTTTATAACCGGAATTTTATGAACCTTATTCCGTTTCAACAGATGCGCTCTTTTAACTTAGTTGCTGTCACTGAATTACAATCTAAATGCGAACGTATGGATGTTTGTTACTCAATCACCCTTCTACTATTGGACGGATCGCGATGAAACTTGGCACACATATAGGTTAGTCCCTATAATAGGACATATGATAGTTTTTATCCCGAAAAAACTCCTCATTCCTACGGGAAATCAAAAATGATATCTATTTTAATTTCGTGATATGTAAATATCGAAACCTACGTGGACGAAGTCGGGGACAAAAGCTAGTATTATATATTTTGTAAAGTTAAAGGAAATTTGGAGACAGGACTGGTTATAGTGGTATACAATTCAAGTACTACAAAGTCTATATTTAAGTTAAAATATTTGTGTTCTGAAAAGGTTGATTCATGACACATACAGGGCATCATACTCCGTAAGTGTTTCGGAGAATATCAAAGCCTATTTATACTCCCTAACGGGTCAATTGAGATATACGGATAAGCGTTTGGCTTGTAACTACGATAGTGTCCAGTAGTTCTATTATCAAAAATACAAACTCAGGTGACTTCACTCACTTCGAAACCTAGTCCGTGGTAATTCTGTAAACATTCCAGAGTACCGACGTGAAGTGAACAAGTAACTCACTTCATTTCGACAGTGCTCTGGAATTATACAGAATGCCAATGGATTATGTAACGAAGTGAGCGAAGTCACTTGAGTGAGACTCGCACGTGAGTTTGTATTTTAGGCAATCTTCTTCTCTGTCGTTCCCTCACTGCTGAGGATCGCGACCGTATAAAATGCACCTCCACGCATAGTGGTCATTGGCCAGCCGCACTGCTTCATATAAGGATCCGCCAGCCACCCTTCTCACCGGGTCTGACCACCTCGTCGGAGCTCGTCCTCGGGCACGCCTGCCCTCCACTTGTCCCAGAATGATGAGCTTCTCCAGGTCGTGCTTGGGAGATCGCACAATGTGACCGAAGAAGCTTAGAGTCCTTTCATTGCAGGCAATAGCACTACAGATAGTAATCCTGGGAGCGTGCCCAGTAATTGCATGATTTGATTCCCCCATCTCCGATCCATCACCGGACTACCAGACGTGGTGAGGGACTTCATCCTTATGTAGTAGACATACTACGCCCTCGCACGAAGCGTTTTGCTTCCTCTTTCATAATGCGAACTGCTAAGGAATGGAACTCCCTGCCAGATTATATTTCCGGACAAGTACAACTTGGATCTTTTTAAAGGAAGAGTGAATATAATATCCTCCCTTAAATGAAAACACTTTGGCCTTAAATAATAATTTATGTTATCATTTTATATGATGAGAGCAGTCCTCGACATTAGAATAAAACGAAAGGAATTGTTAAAACACGACTATAAATCGTTATTTTTTATGGTAAATCGTTCGAAAAATCAAACCGGAAATACCGTTAAAGGATACTTAAAGAGCGATACCGGAAAGGATATTGTTGAATGTAGATATTATGTATTAGGTGCCTTATTAGCAAACCAAATGTTGAGAGTCGATATTGGAATAATTTCCAATTCCTTCATGTTCAAGGCAAGCAAGTTTCGTCGTCACTTAGGCTTCGTCTTCTTAGATCTTGGTTTACAAGCTGTTTTTCTCGTCTTTGCTTATGTTTTTGTTTCTAAAGGTTTTTATATAAAAAAATATCATTTTTCATGGCAGTGGAGAAACCTATTAAGCACATGAATGCAACTATTTAGAAAAGATGCTTTAAGTTTTAAATTAACTTTCAAAATGGATAGAGGGGATGAAGGAAAATAATATTAGTAAAAAGTTATTTAAGTCAAAATTAAAATGATTATATTTTTAGGAATCAGAAGCGGATTCAGTTTTTTAAAAAGCATTTAATTTACCTAACACTGAATTTGAACAAAACTAGGAAAGAGGTACTTTCAAGTAATAGATCAATACGAATAGAACAATATAGCACACAAACTGACGTACACCTCGCGCGACGACTAGCAGCAGAATAGGGGCGAGCCTACTTTGGTTCTCGCTTATATAGCCTGTGTCGCCTACCCACTATTTTACACTTAAAAATGTCCAACAATATTTTAATTTTGACTTAAATAACTATGACTTACTTTAAAAACTATAATACGTAATGAGGAGATCCGACGAAGAACTAATCGAAATCACGATAAGTAGTTCCAATTTAGATAAATTAATTATTATTCGTGTTACAAGAACCGGATATGACGACTCTTTGGCATTTAAAAAAAAACGAATCGTATCAAAGCCGGAGTTAAACTCCAGCGCTAAGAATGTTAAGAACTATCGATTACTTACATAAAAACTAAATGGAACAAAAGTGAGGTTGTGCAACTGGGCTACGGAGCCGACATTTGAAGCAATGTAAATAAATAAATAAATATAAATATCACAGACATTCACACCAATTATCTAGTCCCAAACTAGGCAGAGCCTGTGCTATGGCTACTAGATAACGGATAGACATACTTAAATAGATATATAAACATCCAAGACTTGGGTACAAACATTCATATTCATCATACGAACATTTGCCCCTAGCGGGATTCGAACCCGCAACCTCCGGCGTGGCAGTCTGAGCGCTACCCGTTCCGCCACGGAGGTCGTCTATACGTCTTCCACTGTGCCACCAATATTAGTAAAGTTGACGGGTGTGACTCTCCGTTCACACTACAAGCCTAGATTGTTGTCCAAGTTGGCAGACATCCACTGTACGAACTAGGTTATTGCTTGTTGGCAATAAAATATGAAATTATACTTTTTATTTGGTTAGACAAAAGTGTTATTGGAGAGTTTGCAAAGTAAGAGTAGTTTCTGTGTTACAATTTAGACGATCTCCATGGCGGAACGGGTAGCTGGTAATGATTTTGAATTATTAATTAATTTTGACATTGATGAAAACATACATTGTAGCACTCTTCCACGTTAGTTTATTAGTTAACTGTGACCTACCAAATGTTATGAAATGTGAAATTGAATTCTAAGGATTCTTTAAACTATGGAAAATTTGTAAAATAAAAAAAATAAAATCCAGTAGACATTTTAAAAAGTGATCATTGTTCGACCAAAACGATAAAATTCAAGGAGTATCTAAATAAATAAATATCACAGACATTCACACCAATTATCCAGTCCCAAACTAGGCAGAGCCTGTGGTATGGTTACTAGATAACGGATTACTAGACATACTTTAATAATAAATAAATATATATAAACATCCAAGACTTGGGTACAAACATTCATATTCATCATATTAACATTTGCCCCTAGCGGGATTCGAACCCACAACCTCCGGCGTGGCAGTCCGAGAGCTACCCGTTCCGCCATGGAGATCGTCTAAATTGTAACACAGAAACTACTCTTACTTTGCAAACTCTCCAATAACACTTTTGTCTAACCAAATAAAAAGTATAATTTCATATTTTATTGCCAACAAGCAATAACCTAGTTCGTACAGTGGATGTCTGCCAACTTGGACAACAATCTAGGCTTGTAGTGTGAACGGAGAGTCACACCCGTCAACTTTACTAATATTGGTGGCACAGTGGAAGACGTATAGACGACCTCCGTGGCGGAACGGGTAGCGCTCAGACTGCCACGCCGGAGGTTGCGGGTTCGAATCCCGCTAGGGGCAAATGTTCGTATGATGAATATGAATGTTTGTACCCAAGTCTTGGATGTTTATATATTTATTTAAGTATGTCTATCCGTTATCTAGTAACCATACCACAGGCTCTGCCTAGTTTGGGACTAGATAATTGGTGTGAATGTCTGTGATATTTATATTTATTTATTTATTTATATTGCTTCAAATGTCGGCTCCGTAGCCCAGTTGCACAACCTCACTTTTGTTGCATTTAGTTTTTATGTAAGTAATCGATAGTTCTTAACATTCTTAGCGCTGGAGTTTAACTCCGGCTTTGATACGATTCGTTTTTTTTTAAATGCCAAAGAGTCGTCATATCCGGTTCTTGTAACACGAATAATAATTAATTTATCTAAATTGGAACTACTTATCGTGATTTCGATTAGTTCTTAATTTTATTTGTTTTTCAACTTTGTATTGCACAGACACCAACAAGTTACAACAAACAATAAAAACAGGGGGAAAAATAATAACAAGTACAAATGGTAATAATACATATCTCTTTTAGATATTTCCGTCAGCCTACCAGCAACAGAGAAACCTTCGTTTTAGGGCAGAAATGTGTTCACTGTTCACATAACAAACAATACTAAATAAATATAACATCCAGCCAACAGAATTATTGCTTTTTGTAATAAAGTTAAATTTTTATCCGTTCCATCCCCCCCCTTACCCCCCCCCCCCCCCCCTGCAACAGACACTACCACCACCGCCACCTAGTCCTAAAATTACTAAAAAATCCTAAATCTTATTTCCGCATTATACTTCATGAGTGAGTTTTTGAAAACAAAAAATCGCATAACTTTCGATTGAGTATGCCGATTGCGATAAAATAAAAGCTAGGTGTTCCTTCAAATGAATCCCTATGTTTTTCTGAAAACTCCATGATGATTGGATCAGTAGCTTTTACGCGATGCGTGCACAAACAATCAAATAAACAGACAAACACAAACAGACAAAAATCTAAAAATGATCCTTATTTTTTAGTGCAAAATTTTCAATTTACAGACACGCGAAGTTTACGATTTTATTCGTAAGATCATCAGTCTTCGAAGAAACTCCTATAATGAGTTCGCAATACAACACTTTGCAAAGGAAATAAACTTAACCAATAAGGGTGTCCACAAAAGGGAGGACCTGCCCAGACCGGAGTTTAAAATAAGTAAAATGGAATGAAATTAAATTACATTTTCATTGCCAGCGACTTCAGGGTTACTTCAAAGGAACTTCTAAGAATGGAAGGATTTAGAGGCATGAATAAATAAAAGGTGTAAAGTACAGACCCTTTTAACAGTTACTCATTTCCTTAAAGTTGTTTAAAGAACTTTGTTTTCTATGAAAGCATAATAATGATTATAATATGTAATTAATAATGTTAAAAAATATGATGTGGTCAACTATGGTGGAGATCGAGTTAAAGGGCTTTGGGTAATGAGATGTGGTGAGGGAAGAGGTAATGTCAAACCATAGAATAGCTAATGATAACTTCCAATTGCAGTGTTGCTATATGAAACTATCATATTCCTCCACGGTTCTTCAGCGCAGTTCGTGTTAATGGAGATGTTCATCTCCTCTAGTTAGAACACCAAGAAATTGGTAAAGATTATAATTGTTACGTCAACGGTGTAAACAAAGTAACGATACGACTTTTTAATGTACGAAAATGCAACCGTACATTAAAAAGTGTGAGCGTGAGTTGGAACGTTGAACGCGAAACGCGTCCCTCCGTCCCTCCGTCCCTCCGTCCCTCCGTCCCTCCGTCCCTCCGTCCCTCCGTCCCACCATTCCCCGTCCCGCGTCCCCTGTCCCACCATTCCCCGTCCCGCGTCCCCCATCACTCCGTCCCCCGTCCCCCGACCCCCCATCCCAATGTCCCCCCGTCACCCCGTCCCTCCGTCCCTCAGTCTGCCGTCCTCTGTCGCTAGGTGTGATTATTTACAAAAATGAGCTTTACTTATTAAATAAAATTTTCCAAACATAAGACATGACATGACAGTTTAAATTCTATTTTATATAGTTTTTTAATTATGTACCAAAGTCGTACTCATACAAATTTTGTAATAATTTATTTAAATTTTTTGACATTTAGATCATTTTTATATCAAAAATATATAAGTATATTTTTAATTGGTCTAATGTCTGAGATATTTATTTTATTTATTTTTAATTTGACTTGTCTAATAGACAAAACTAAACTTGACATACAATTAAACAAACACTTCGACAGAATGGTTATGGATTGTTAGATCAATATTTTTTAACATTATTAATTACATATTATAATCATTATTATGCTTTCATAGAAAACAAAGTTCTTTAAACAACTTTAAGGAAATGAGTAACTGTTAAAAGGGTCTGTACTTTACACCTTTTATTTATTCATGCCTCTAAATCCTTCCATTCTTAGAAGTTCCTTTGAAGTAACCCTGAAGTCGCTGGCAATGAAAATGTAATTTAATTTCATTCCATTTTACTTATTTTAAACTCCGGTCTGGGCAGGTCCTCCCTTTTGTGGACACCCTTATTGGTTAAGTTTATTTCCTTTGCAAAGTGTTGTATTGCGAACTCATTATAGGAGTTTCTTCGAAGACTGATGATCTTACGAATAAAATCGTAAACTTCGCGTGTCTGTAAATTGAAAATTTTGCACTAAAAAATAAGGATCATTTTTAGATTTTTGTCTGTTTGTGTTTGTCTGTTTATTTGATTGTTTGTGCACGCATCACGTAAAAGCTACTGATCCAATAATCATGGAGTTTTCAGAAAAACATAGGGATTCATTTGAAGGAACACCTAGCTTTTATTTTATCGCAATCGGCATACTCAATCGAAAGTTATGCGATTTTTTGTTTTCAAAAACTCAATCATGAAGTATAATGCGGAAATAAGATTTAGGATTTTTTAGTAATTTTAGGACTAGGTGGCGGTGGTGGTAGTGTCTGTTGCAGGGGGGGGGGGGTAAGGGGGGGGATGGAACGGATAAAAATTTAACTTTATTACAAAAAGCAATAATTCTGTTGGCTGGATGTTATATTTATTTAGTATTGTTTGTTATGTGAACAGTGAACACATTTCTGCCCTAAAACGAAGGTTTCTCTGTTGCTACCAGCAACAGAGAAACCTTAACTGCTGCTGCTTAACTGCGGCTGACGGAAATATCTAAAAGAGATATGTATTATTACCATTTGTACTTGTTATTATTTTTCCCCCGGTTTTTATTGTTTGTTGTGACTTGTTGGTGTCTGTGCAATACAAAGTTGAAAAGCAAATAAAATTAAAGTTAAGGAGCAGTGTGCGTTGATACTATTGAATAGGACTATCTTTTTCTTATTAGATATTAAACTTTAAACATTTTGAAAATCAATTAAATATTTAAACAAAATATACGCCCAAATCTTAAAAAAGGCAAAATCAAGTAACGCGAAGTACCTCAACACGGTATAACGTTTTCTCAAATGAATAAAAAACTTTTTTTTTATTTTCACAATGCATAATCCTGGGCCCCACGTACCTGGGCCCGACGTAATCCAGACGCGGTCCGAAACATATTTCTCACGGCGAAATATTGTATGAAAACGTGAGTGAAATTTTTTAGGTAACTGTAACAGGGATGGATTTAGATGTTTACTAAGCAGTGATCGAGATTGCTTGAGTTTAGGCAGTGATCGAAATTGCTTGAGTTTAGGCAGTGATCGAATTGCTTAGGTTAAAGCAGTGACCGAAATTGCTTGAGTTTAAGCAGTAACCGAAATTACTTGAGTTGTTGACGTCACAACCATAACGAAATCTTATCATAAATATGCCCAATTCCAATATTTTTAATATATACAAAGTGCCGCGTTTGTGGTACAGTTTACCTTAAACAAAATATCATCATCATAATCAGCCTTCAAGACTCCACTGCTGGACATAGGCCTCTCCCAAGGCGCACCATAGAACCCGATTGATCTGAACTTCTCATCCAGTCACTGCCAGCCGCCTTACGCCGATCGTCTCTCCATCTAGCCAGGACGCCCGTCCCACACTACGCCAGCCCAGTCGCGGTCTCCATTCGACAACTCGTTTACTCCAAAGTTAATCGGTTCTCTAAGAGATGTGACCAGTCCATTGCCACTTTAACGTACCAACTGTTTGAGTTATGTTGAAGACTTTTTTTAAAAATTAAATAAAACAAATACTGGGCTCGATTCTGAAGGCACAAAGTTAAAATTTGACAGCACTAAAACTGTTGCTATCCTTGTCACACAGTATTATAAAGATAAAGATGAAACCAATTTTAGCGCTGTCAAATTTTAAATGTGTGCCTTCAGAATCGCGCGTAACTATTAACGTAAAATAAAAGACCACATAACTAAGTAATATATTACAATTTGTTATGTTATTATTATTATTTTATTGTTCGAGTCATACATAATGGAGGCACCGTCGACGGAGTTAGAATCCGACGTTTGATTATAAATATAACTTATTTTTTTATGTTAACTAACAACTCAAGCAAATTCGATCACTGCTAATAAGACATATCATTTAAATGACTTAACTCTTATTACACAAATTCAACTACTTTAGATACTGAAAAATACTTAGAAGATGCTTATTTGATTTTTATACCGAACTGAAAGATGTATTTAATTTTTTAAATTAATATAAAACCAATTTAGAAAATAGGTAAGTTTGCTCTTTTAGTTATAAAAATAAGTAAATGTACTCCTATTTTATAATGGCCCCAAATATCTCATCTTCAGGTGTTTATTTGTCTGCCTACTGAAAATATAATTGTCTCTTTTTTAGTATCATGAACGGTTACCATTTCTCGTAGACAGATCTCGACTGACAATAAAACTTAATTGAAGAACGTTTCTTCGATACTTTTTGGTAAATTTTAAAGTATTTTAACGTATCTGTGATTAGTTTGAAATCTAACAATAACAAATAAAACAAAGTAGCCATAGTGACTTTTCATCGTATATTATAACATATATAACTATTTTATTTAACTGACAATGAGCTTTTATGAAAACTGAACACAAACCTCCCTAACAGTATGCCACTTTTAGTGGACTGTACATTGGGACATTTGCCATAATCACCACGCTTGGCAGGCTGATTGGTGATCGCTGTAATGATCTTAATATACACGCTGCCCGTCCCTGATGCAACCCTTAGTTGCCTTGACGAAACCCACGGGTAGATTGGGGCTGGCCCTATTCTAATCCGAGCTCCACACGGTTAAGTGTGGTTTATTTTTGGCTACCCATCCTGGTGCTATCTCACAGTCGCCTTGACGACACCCACGGAAAGATTGGGGGTGGCCAACGATCTCTATGTACTACAAGATGGAGCGTTCTAAACAATCGCTCTGTTCCACGCAAGCAGCCACAACTCTTTCACATTCACTTTGAAACTTGTGCAGTTACTACTCAGAACATTTAATTATTTACTAAATATTGACATTATTTAACCGTAGCGTCAATACCTCGTACCTATTTTAAACGTGGAACCACACGACTGTCGACTTATATTTCAGTCATTCAGGCGTCGAGGCCATATCCTACTTTAGCCTAAGTACGACCCTGTCTATAAAGGTAATATGCGAAATGTCCGTAGCAGACCTACGTAGCCCTTGCCACGAGGGACATAAATGTTACTCAAACATGTCATATACGACGTGAGATTTGAAATTACTCTAGTAGCTTAAGTATTTAGTGATAGTTTGTAGTTTAGTTAAGGAACGTAATATTTTAATTATTCCGTGGTTCAAGTTAGTGTAATATTAAATTTGTTTGGCTTGTATTAATTATTTTTGTTGTATATTTTTTGTTTGCAGTGTGGTTTCCAGTAGAGTAGAATAGGACCACTCCAACTCTTCCCGTTGATGTCGTACGAGGCGACTAAGGGAATACATTATAAAACATCAATCAGGCCTCCCCAACCCGTCTGGCCAGCGCAGGGAGTGTAGGCCAAATCCTCCGTCTGTCTCCGGCAGATGAGAGAGGGTTGTGCTCCTGCAGTGGAGACAAAAATAACTTGATGATGATGATGTATTAATTATTAATTGTACAATTTAATATATTTTTTTCACATTATAAGACACAAGACATCAGACAAGATAAATTTCTATGCGAGTGTCTGATCCGATATAAGATTTTTTTTTGTAATGTTTACGGTCTCATATAACAACCAATGCGACTGGATTTCTTATAAGACATTTAAGACACAAGAAATACCTTATAATGTGCAAAAGGTCTAACTCTGTTATTATGTACCCATAGACACAAGAACAAACAATTTGAATTTGAATTCTATCTACCTTGGTTCTATTTAGAGGATTCCCTTTTACGTTATTTTATATTTTACTAATTTTATTTACACATTATACAAATTGCCAAGTGACTTGAAATCGATCCATGACTTAAATTTTTTAGACAGCTTAGAAGCTTTCTCATACAAAAAGTAAGTAAACGCTTTATTGTACCAAAAATAACAACAACAACAATAATAAAATAGGAATTAAACTTTGTACAAAGGCGGACTTATCCCATTTAGGGATCTCTTCCAGTCAACCTTAGAGTAACCGAAAGGACAAGTATAATGCGTTTAGTACCAAATTTGATAAAGAAATGTACTTTTAATAAAGTTTGAAAATACATATTACATAAACATAAAAGTGCCCCTGCACTTTGAACGAGTTTTTGGAGTTAAAGCGACATGACTATTTGACCTGAAGAAATCGATACATTACTTGCTACAGTGAAAAGTGGGGACTTTTCTCGTGGCGATCCGCGGTCTCCACTCCAGACCTCATCTTCCCCAACGGCCGTCGGTTCTGCGCTAGATGTCGCCCGCCCACTGCCACTTCAGCTTGCTAATACTTTCGGCTATGTCAGTGACTTTCGTTCTTCGTCAGATCTCCTCATTACGAATCATATCCTTCAAAGAAACCCCCAGCATAGCCCTCTCCATAGCTCACTGAGTGATGTATACTTGGTACAATTAGACACGTTATTTTTTTTATCGACAATCGCTTGTTAGGTGTTAGCGCTGTGAAGAAGAAACGGCGCAACAAAATCATTCAAAATTATTTTCTCTATACAACTACTTATATGCCACTTCAGCTTCATCATCAGCCTAAATACAACCACTGCTGGACATAGGCCTCCCCAATAGAAAACCACTTTTGGTAAGTGGTCCATTGGGAGATTCGCCATAATCACCACGCTTGGCAGGCGGATTGGTGATCGCAGTAATGATCTTAACATACACACACAGGAGAACGCTGCTGCCCGTCCCTGGTGCAATCCCTTAGTCCCCTTGACGACACCCACAGGAAAGATAGGGATGGCCCTATTCTAAGCCGGGACACACACGGCTAAACCACACTTCAGCTTGGTAATCCTTAAAAGATATGATCTCATCGATCTAAGTTATGTGGTTAAACTTACCCGGTTTTGAACTGAAAATGTTCCTACGAAAAAATTACCACTACGTTTGTTTTATGCTAAGGAATAGAATAGAATGGAATGGAATAGAATGGAATAGAACGGAATGGAACGGAATGGAACGGAACGGAACGGAACCGAACCGAACGGAACAGAACGGAACAGAACAGAACAGAATAGAAATACTTTATTTGGCGAACACAAATACAACACAGGAATTAAAATTGACACATAAATATGAAAGAAAAAGAAGCAAACAAATTACATAACCGATAGAACAAAACAGAAAAAAATGACACAGTGTTGTAGTGTGACGCCAAAAGGGTCCCAAGCTCAGCTTATGCTGTAGCGAGAGCTGCAGCGCTGATTGTCAGTGAGGCCAAATGACTAACGAAGACTCAGGAAGTACTTACGATCCCATCTCCGATATTCCTGATGACGCATGGCAGGAGCGCAGTGGAACCCGTCTGTGACGTCACAATAGTGTTGTTCTCCGTCCCGAAGTGCTTCTCGGGGGTGTGGGGGTAGATGTCATCGAGGGGGGGAAACGTGACGGTCAGCTCGTTGTGCTCCGCCTTGAGGGTCGATGGAGAAGGCAGCGGGGATGTAGATGTTCCTGTGAACAAAATTAGTATGAAATTCAACACAACCACACCCTCAGCTCTCCATAAAAAGACCTACTAATTTGGTGCATGTGTGTGTAAATTATTGTAGGGCTACTGCACCGAGAGCGCGAGCATAGTCGATCGAAAAAGGGACAAGGTTATACGTTAACAACATAAGTGTTTCTCTTTATAAATTATATCATCGATACCACTTTTTCACACTTTGAGTTCGGTTCTTTGAGGTAAGTTGTGGTGTTTTGCACTGAAAATTGGTAATTTATATCAAACTAGCTGTTGCCCGCGACTTCGTGCTTAAGTTTCTAAACTTAAGCAATATTAAGTGTAAATTTAATCTGTAACAGTAATCTGCGATTCCGAATACGCCTGAAAAGCATAGTGGTTAGGGCAAATCCCCCAATGGACAGTCCACCAAAACTGGCATTCTATTGGGGAGGCTTGTGTTGAGCAGTGGACGAATTTCGGATTATAATGAAGGTAGATAATATATCAACAAAATATGAGGCCAAAGTATGTAATGACAGTTAAGGTCAAACCGATTATAGGACAAGAAGATGACCGAGATGCAACGCCACTAATTACGGTCGACTATTCAACTAATCGTCACTCGCAGGGTGGGACGCCCCCTGAAGAAGGTGGCCGGAGTGGCTGGATACAGAGGGCAGAGGACCGGATGTGGTATAAGATTTATAATATACTAAGTAACAAAAACGCATTAATACTATTTTCTTTTAATACCTTCGAAGTGCTAAAAGGAATCGTCAAGAAACAGTTTAAAAGAAACGTTTCTTAAACGACACTTTTTAATAGTCCTATATTATTTATGCTACGCTCTGTTCTGTAACAGTTTCTTTATTAAAACCTAGAATTTAATGAATTATAACTATTCATAATGAGCAAAGCTAGTCTTCAGATCGACAATCGTCCATCATCACTCTAGAACTCGTCAGCCCTAACCATTCTAACAACGATCTGAAGAAGGTGGCCGGAAGCGGCTGGATGCGAAGGGCAGAGGGCCGGGTGTGGTGGCGTTCATTGGGGAAGGCCTATGTCCAGCAGTGGACTTCTAGGGGCTGATATGATGATTCAACTAATGACCAGGGTAATCATTTCTCTGTCAAGATATTACGACCCCTACAAATCTACAAAATAAATTTAGTGCTAAATGCGTTTGAGTAGATTTTATTAGTAAACTGAATTTAAGTTATAATAAGTTAACGTTAATTATGATATTGTGATATCCTGAGAATAATTTTTTATATAATTATTAGTGAGTTTAGTTGTTAGAGAAGGAGGCCATTTTGTAATTAATTTCGAGCAGGGATATAAATACAAAAAAATACAAAAATATTTATTACAGAAACTTAGGGGGTTACAGAGGATAGTTGGGGCCCTCTTTTAGACGTAAAAATGTCTGTGCCAGAGGGCCTCGCTCTTCCATACTTATATCTTATATATATTTAAATAACGTGTGTGAGTGGTGTGTATGTATATATATATATATATATATATATATATAGGAATTGTGTATGAGAGTTCGTTATTATCTTTAATAGATACATTGAATTAATATAAATGTGTGATACGATATGTAAGAGATATTACTATTCATATTTCGTAGCCAGTAAAGACATTAGTTACAAAATGGAATGAATGCGTTCCATTTTGTAACTGTATTAGAACAGAGATACTACATGTCCCATTTCGCAGCCAGTAACAATTTGACTTGTGTTCAGCAATGGACGTATTTCAGCTGAATATAATTATTTTTTTAGCATTTTTTATTTATTGTATATAGTGAGTATATACTTATCTACATAATATTTGTATGTAATACGTGTAATAAATATTTATGTCGTTTGTATATTTTATTATTATTTTATTTAACTTTTTATTGCACACACACAGATAAAACAAAAATAATACATTAAATATATATTTAAATAACGTGTGTGAGTGGTGTGTATGTATATATATATATATATATATATATATATATATATACATATATATATATAGGAATTGTGTATGAGAGTTCGTTATTATCTTTAATAGATACATTGAATTAATATAAATGTGTGATACGATATGTAAGAGATATTACTATTCATATTTCGTAGCCAGTAAAGACATTAGTTACAAAATGGAATGAATGCGTTCCATTTTGTAACTGTATTAGAACAGAGATACTACATGTCCCATTACGCAGCCAGTAACAATTTGACTTGTGTTCAGCAATGGACGTATTTCAGCTGAAAATAATTATTTTTTTAGCATTTTTTATTTATTGTATATAGTGAGTATATACTTATCTACATAATATTTGTATGTAATACGTGTAATAAATATTTATGTCGTTTGTATATTTTATTATTATTTTATTTAACTTTTTATTGCACACACACAGATAAAACAAAAATAATACATTAAAAAGAAACACAAGTACAAAGGGCGAACTTATCTCTGTCTCTCAGAGATTTTTTTCTTCCAGAAGACCCGCGAGAGAGATAATTGAAATAAGACAGGCAGACATAGTATGTACGTAAAAAAACATATAAATACAGTAATATAAACTATATACCCACTTACATAGATTATAACCTACACGATAAAAAATATAAGTATATAAATAAATATTTACTAATAATATATAAATATAAAATAAATTATTAAATAATAATAATATACAAACATTCATAAAATACATTTAAGATATGGATTCCAATCCTAACTTAGTGACAGATAGTATTTATATATGTAGATATTTCAGCTTGTACTCGTAGTTACTAAGTTATTATGATTACACTGACTTTTAAATTAAATTTATTATGACACTAGCTGTTGCCCGCGACTTCGTCCGCGTGGACAACTTAACATTACACATTCTTATGTATTACGTGTTACTAAATTCTAAAAGAAATCTATTAATCTGGTTATGCATTAAAAATATTAATATACATAAAAAAACATACTATCCAATTGAGAACCTCCTTTTTTGAAGTCGGGTAAAAATTAGAGTTCCGGCGGCGGTTTCGCCCGTTGGACCACAGTTTTTTAGGTTTCCGTAGCCAAATGGCAAAAAAGGGAACCCTTATGGATTCGTCATGTCTGTCTGTCTGTCTGTATGTCCGTCCGTATGTCACAGCCACTTTATTCCGATACTATATGAACTTACTATTGAAACTTGTCAAGTGGATGTATTCTGTGAACCGCATTAAGATTTTCACACACAATTTAAAAAAAAAACTTGAAATTTTGGGGGTTCCCCATACTTAGAACTGAAACTCAAATATTTTTTTTCATTAAACCCATGCGTGTGGATAGGTCTTCAAAAATGATTTTGAGGTTTCTAATGTAATTTTTTTCTAAACTGAATAGTTTGCGCGAGAGACACTTCCAAAGTGGTAAAATGTGTCCCCCCCCCCCCCCTGTAAGAGAATGATAAAACTACAAAAAATATATGATGTACATTTCCATGCAAACTTCCACCGAAAATTGGTTTGAAAGAGATCTAGTAAGTAGTTTTTTTTAATACGTCATATATCGTAAACCACAATACTATAATTAAAACATCGATCAAAGTTACAACGAACTACAATAACTTTTAGATTATGTTACTTGCTACTACGGAACCCTTCGTGGGCGAGTCCAACTCGCACTTCGCCGCTTTTTTTTAAATAAAGTTGACATTTACATTTATCATGAATTAAAAGATTATCATACAGTCAATAAAAAATTTAATATTTTAATATTGTGCAAATTAGGTGATATTTCCTTCTCCCCCCCCCCTCCAATTTGTCCTTTCCATACCCTTTCTTTCTTTCCTTCCCCATCCCCTTCCCACAACGTTGAAAACCCTTCCTATTCCCTTCCTATGTTGCATATCCAATTAACTGTACAACAAAATGTCTGTCAAACTGCTGGACATGCCTTCCCCAATGAATGCCACAACGCCCTACAGATCCAGCCTCTTCCGGCCACCATCTTCAGGTCGTCCATACACCTGGCGGCAGGGCGTCTCACCCTGCGCGTGGGACGTCGCGTCCCATTCTAGAATCCGTCTGCCCCAACGGCCGAAGTAGCCTTCTGCTACTCCGTCACAGCTCACTGCGTCACAAAGGCGCTAAATACGTCCGTGGTGTTCAACTAGGTGGCCAGGCTTATCTTGGCCACACCAATACCCCCAACCCCCCGACGTGACCACTCTGGTCATCGTTTCATTGCTACACTCCCATTTGCTAGAGGGGAAGTGGGAACTCTCTTCCTACTTTGACTCTTTACTTCTTTAATTAACTTTGTCTGGGGCCCAAGGTAGCGTAAATTCATGACCTGGGACTTGCCCTACCTTCACTGGTAGGTGTCTTTGCAGTTACCTCCGTTGATCCTCGCTTAGAGGAGTTGCGGGGGGAGAATGGTGAGGAGGCGGGAATGCCCCAACGGCCGTTCGGTA
This sequence comes from Esperia sulphurella, assembly GCA_947086405.1. NCBI lineage: Eukaryota > Metazoa > Arthropoda > Insecta > Lepidoptera > Oecophoridae > Esperia > Esperia sulphurella. The sequence goes on along the minus strand of OX352280.1, from coordinate 9,807,689 downwards.
CTACGACAGATGTGACATGCCATTTCAGCTTACTAATTCTTTCGGCTATGTCGGTCACCTTCGTTATTCATCGGATCTCCTCATTACGAATCATATCCCTCATAGATACCCCGAGCATTGCCCTCTCTATAGCTCGCAGAGCCACTTGAATCTTGTGGATCAGGCCCAGCATCAGTGTCCACGTCTCCGCGCTGTAATCATGACAGGCAGGACGCAATGATTTAAGATTTTTGTCTTTAAACATTATGGAATAGGTGACGTAAAGACTTGACGCAGTTTTCCGAATACTGCCCACCCTAACTGGATTCTTCTGTCAGCTTTTGAAATTGATCCTACCCAACTATATTGTCTGTCCTAGGCAGACGTACTCCTGAACAGCTTCGATATTGACATTGCCGACGATCACCGGTCTAATACAGGGCCACTAATTATCGAATAGCGAACTTTTTGTATCGAGACTTGTGGAAATACCTGAAATACATCAGCTAAAATAAATCTATAAATGAGCTTTAAAACATCTCTGTCACTTTCTGTCAAGTTCTTGCAATGACCAGTAATGTTGAACTACACTTTCATACAAATGATATGAAATGAGAGGTCAACTTGTATATCAGCATCCTGACATTTTATTGAGGTATGACTTATACCAGTATGAGGCCCGAACTCAAAGCTATTAAACAGTGAAAACGCCGTCAAATTCTGTTCAGCAGTTTCCAAGATTAGCCCGTACATACATACATACATACAGACAGATAAGAAATTTTTTAATTATATTTTTGGACTCTACTGGTCTTCAGTAACGTCCGGGAAGTGAAATTTTTTTTTTAACTTTAATGTACAGATTCGCTTTTCTTTTGTTTTTTCTACTCTTTTATTATATGTATAGATTTGACTTTAACATGAAATTCAATAGCTCTTTGACATCTTATATGCTAATGAAATAATTGTGATTGTGAATGTATGAATTTTATTTACTATATTTTTTTGTTATGTTGGTAGCTTAACTAAGTGTTGTGTATATCCATTGATTGTAATGTTTTTGACAATGTACGGTTAGTACCAATAAATAATATGAATATAATATCGAAAGGGTTTTTAACATGTATTTAGCACTTACCACTTATTATAAACTGGTAGACAATTCTATATATTGTCGTTATGTTTGCCTTTTGCATTAAGTTTTAATAAATAAACTTTTAGTACACACCTGATGTAATTATTTGGTTTAATGAGCACTCAGATTTCCAATTCCAGTCTAGTAATCGACGAACTGTCACTGATACGATAATTAACCAAGTATTAATAGCAGCGCTTGCTGCAAATCTACATTTCCAACGGATTTCCAATACCGATTCAGCCTAAGGCTATAATTATATTTTCTCCTGCATAACGTTACCTGAACACATACGTTATTTACAGCAAAGTCTAGTGTTTGTGGGCAGTCTAATTTAATCACGCGGGCGAGCATCCTTTTAGCCATCTGCGAACTATTAACTAGCTGTTGCCCGCGACTTCTTCAGCGTGGACAACTGAACATCACAAATTATTATGAATTTCCCGTAGGAATGGGACGTTTTTTCCGGATAAAAACTATCTATGTCCTATTCCAACACCTAACCTATATGTATGCCAAGTTACATCACGAGCCGTCCAGTGGTTGAAGTGTGATTGAGTAACAAACATTCAAACATCGAAACATCCAAATATCCAAACTGTCGCCTTTATAATATTAATACGATACGATATTTAAACACCAATATTGTTAAAGCTTGTTGGGCGGGCCACATATGAACCGACGGCCGTTGGGGCAGACGAGTTCTGGAGTGGAGACCGCGGATCGGCACTCGCAGGGTGAGACGCCCCGCCGCCAGGTGGACCGAAGACCTGAAGAAGGTGGACGGTAGCGGCTGGATGCAGAGGGCGGAGGACCGGGTGTGGTGGCGTTCATTGGGGAAGGCCTATGTACAGCAGTGGACTTCTAGGCGCTGACATGATGATGATGATGATTGTTAATGCGATAGTGAGGACGTTTGTTTATACCGAAGGCTTATTGGTGACGATGCTCTGGGTATCAAGTTACAGTGCCTCATCAGTGTGGCCTGTCTTTCGGTATTCTACTTATTCTGGTCTTTACATTAGCTTTTGAAACTATTTCTAAGTGCACTGTTACCCTTAGAAACTATACTATTAAAATCTTCGCCATGGTACCGACTGGCTTCCAACCACCTTCTTCAGGATGTCGTCGGTCCATTTGACGGCGGGGCGGCCCACCCTGCGTGTGCCGAACTGCGTAGGTATTGCAATCCGGCCTTATTTTCAATCCGGCCGAAAATATTGACTTGATTCATTCAAAAACTAGTATATGATTCATACAAAATACATTTATCGGGAGATGAAATTTTTTACTATGAAAATATTTGTGCTATTTAACTGAATCGAAACTTTGAGTGCCTTTCTATAAAGTATAAGGCAATCTGAAAAATCTTTATCTTGTTTGACAATTGGACCAGCTTCTGAAGGCACAGAGAGCATTCAAATTAGACAACACTAAAATTGTTCTTAACCCTTTCACACAGAATTATGAAGATAGACATGATACTAATTTCAGTGCTGTCAAATGTTAAATGTGTGGCTTCAGAATCGGGCCTACATATTGGCGAACTAAATAATGTAAATCAAGAACAAGTTACAAGGAAAAACCAATAGAATGGTGAATCCCCAAGTGAGGAACAATAATAAACTCGTACGTACCCGACGAAATGGGCCAGTCCGTTAGTCCCAGTGAGAAATCACGATCACCATTACAAGGTGCGACATGTCGCGAAGTGGTCCCGCTTTTAGTCCAAATAAAAACAAATGTCCGGCCCATCCAATTTCGCTGCCTGTCGGTTTACTGCGCTGTTGTGTGGCCCAAGGGATTTCAGGACGAGGTATCTTATCTTGTAACTGGAAGTTAGATGTGTTGCTAGGGACGTTTTGATGCTCACCTTGTTTTCATACAAGATTAATAATGACACCTAATTGGAATAAATCTTTTCACTTATAAATCCAACTTGCATTATATAAAGAAAGAAAGAAAGAAAGAAAGAAAGAAAGAAAAACATTTATTCACTACCACAGTTGGCACACACAAAGAAAAAACCAACAAAGCAAGTAAAAAGAAAAAAAAAATTAAACTTATAAGAACTAGAGAAAACAATTTAAAATTTTTAATATAGTTAAAATAGTATGCGTGTGCCGTGGCAGCAAAAGGGCAAACGACTCAGCATATGCCTAGACCAAGTAAGGTGCTAGGCGCTGATTTTCAGTCGCACCCGGTTTATATAGGCTTAAAGTGATGCTACTAACTATGCTAGAAGGTACAGAAACGAAATCAGTTTTTCTGTCGGAGGTTAAGAACATTTTTGTGTGGCTGAGGCACCGAAATAGGTAAAAGAGATTCAATTACTTACGACTTAACAACTAATTTACTTAAAATACTTTGTCATCAATGATCTATCTATATCTATAAAAGAAGAAACTGACTGACTGACTGACATATCAACGCACAGCCCAAACCGCTGAGTCTAGAGGCTTGAAATTTTACACAAAGATTCCTTATATAGCATAGGTAAGCACTAAGGAACGGATTTTCAAAATTATCCCCTAAGGGGGTCAAATGGGGTTCAAAGTTTGTATGGAGAACGTCTATTAGATATACCTATCAATTTGAAACTTTGTAGGGATACTCTAAAACGTTAATGATTCAACACGTGATTTACAATTTTTGAAAATCCATCCCTTAAGGGACTTAAATGGAGTTCAAAAGTAGTAGTCTCCAAACGGATTGCTCTAGAAACTTCAAATTCAGCACAAAGGTTCATTATGCCTCTCATGTATGCACTAACGAAGGCTTTTTCAAAATTCAACCCCTAAGATGGTAAAATAGGGATTCTAAGTTTGTATGAAGAAAAACTATTTGATGTTTCCTATCAATTCGAAAATTTGTAGGAGTACTCTAAGCACTTAAAGATTTAATACGTGTTTTACAGTTTTTGAAAAACCATCCCCTAAGGTAGATTCAAAAGTAATAGTCTGCATCTGAGGGTTCAGAAACTAGCTCAGGTACCCACTAATGAAAGGTTTTTCAAAATTCATCACCTAAGGGGGTAAAATGGGGTGCAAAGTTTGTATGGAGTAAAACTATTAAATGTTCCTATGAACTGAACTTTGTTCCTCATATGAACTGTAAATTTAATGATTCCACACGGGTTTTACAGTTTCAAAAATCCATGCCCTAAGGGGGTGAAATGGAGTTCAAAAGAATACAAAAGTATTTTCCAAACCTATAGATACATTTAAAGTATAAAGGATTAGCAAGCAGAAGTGGCAGTGGGCGGGCCATATCTGTTATAGGTGGATCACTAAATGGACTAAAATGTGGTATTCACTGTTGGATAGCTTGGTTTACCATGGTTTTTATTTCAGACTGGAAACAACCCCTTTTTTAAGCAAGCGAAGTCGCGGGTAACAGCTATAATATAATTAAGTCTATAGTGTGTTTGTGTGTTTATTTGTCTGTTTTTTACGCTTTCTGGGCTCGGCTATTCAACTGATCACTATAATTTTGATTAGTACACATGACATATGAATATAGATTCATGTATACCTTTGGAAAATGGTTCCCTCTGGAAATAAAAACTTGCTCCACGCGGGCGAAGCCGCGGGCGTTTGCTAGTGTTCTATAAGTAACTAGATTTCTAACGGCAATGTTAATAAGTTTGCAGTACTAGAGGTAAGTTCATATGCGATGCGAATGACAAAGTATTCTACCAAATGACCTAAGAAATTATAAATGAATCAGACAAAGACATTATTAATGTGCGTGAATATGATTACTTCTTTATTTACACGTCATGCACAACTTTGGACATTTCTCTAATGAAGAATTTGTGCGAAATTCCATGTGTAGTAACATAGTTATGTTTAATCCTACTAATATTATAAATGTGAAAGTTTGAATGTTTGTTACTCAATCACGCTTCAACCACTAGACGGATCGTGATGAATCTTGGCACACATATTGGTTAGGTCCTGGAATAGGACTTAAGATAATTTTTATCCCGAAAAAACATCCCATTCCTACGAGGAATACAAAATAATTTGATGTTAAGTTGTCCACGCAGACGAAGTCGTGGGCAACAGCTAGTATAATATAATAGTGATATAATCGAATTATGACTCATCTCGTAAAAGCAAAGTTATATACAATTAATTGCAATAAAAACTAGAATAACTAAAAAAGTATTTCAGAGGTAAAAATATTTCCCAGGCTGCCCACAGCTGGGAGCATACCCAGAAGGCTGGCAGCATTACCCCGCTGTATGGTGAGGCTGATCCTCTGAGCAAGGTAATGCCCAGCCCTTTGGTCATTGGATGCCTCGGCCAGTTCGAAATTCATTATCTAGTCGGTCAATGTTTGTCATCAACTAACTCATAAAATATGATCATCTCAGAAGACTAAGAGAAAGCAGACAGAAAACGGATATAAGGTGGTCTTAAAGAACACGAATAAAATAAGACACAGTCATAAACACAACTATCATCTCTCTGGAACGGCGCGATAATAAAAGTTGCTTCTCAACAGCGTCCATGGGGAAAGTTATCGCCTTTCTTTGCAAACTTGCACCACAATATGGAAGCAGAAACGGAATTCTGTTACATTGCAGCTTGGTGAGAATGTCTAATTAATTCTTTGAATTTGGCTCTGCCGCTTTTTGTCAAACAAACGGATACATACTGTAAATGCTTTCAAATTGGGCTTTTAAAATTCAAATGTCGACTCTGATTTTTCAGTTTGTTTTCATTTGAATGGATTTTCTTGATTACTTGTTTCGTTCAGAGATTGTTCACGTCACGCTTATCCAGTTGTTAGTTTCTAGTCTTTTTCTTTTATGTTTCTTCATTTTATTTGGTTTGCATCCATCTCATGCCCTGCGTGACGTAACCCTGACATCAAACAGGCGGTCAGCTAGTGCTTGTGCTGGGATACCCTTTATTCTAATAACAAATTAGCCTCTAATTTGATTAGCCAATTAAATATGTATAACATTTTACATTAATAATATATATTAATCATTATTATTTCTTCATTTATGTACACGTATGTAAGTATAATATACAAAGAAGTAAGTACATTTTTATCATGATATTTTTATTTTGTTTATGTAATTGTAATTCTATCCTGTATTCCAAGAAAAGACCTCCCCCAGTTTCTCTTACTCCTTCTTATTCTTTGTTTTTCTGCTCCACGTTACTCCTTCTTCATTTTTGATGTCTTTTCTTGTATCCTTAGTCCGCTTTCATTCTATACCTGATCCTCCAGGGATATTCCCCTCAACGCTCAGGCAGAATAACGAGAAATATCAAATTATTTAAATTTTATACGTGAACCATCATCTAAAGCTCATTCATCTTACTTAGACCTTGAAATAATGAATACGTATGGCTCGGAAACCTACTAAAGTAAGTTTCCCAAGGTTTCCTGTAAGTTTCCTAAAGTTACAGAAGAATTTGCTTTCAAAAGTGTGACAATTGTCGAAACGACCATTGTTAGCCATGGTGTAGTCATGAAATCTTTGTCGCTGTTGCAAAGACAACCACCATCATTATATCATCAGAAGCACGATACGGGCGCGACAACGAACATTAATTTTCAGAAGCCTGTAACAGACGAGATTAGCGGGTCCATTAATTAGTTGAAGGTAAATATACGGGAGCTTTGAGACAGAGAAGCGTTTTAAGATAATTACCTCTGGAAGCCATTTAGACTGCGGCATCATTAATGTATTCTCTTTGCGTCAAACCAGACGTTCTCAGTTTCACTTGGAAAATACCTGTTATATTAATGATACAATGCTTTTTTCATCTGTTGCACATGGTCAGTCTTATTTCAGTGTTCTCTTTCCCACAGGCCAAAAGGTAATCTGGCTGGAGTGGTAACAGACTGGATGAGAAAAATGCAGGCGTTGGTTGTGGACCACCTGCTGGGTCCACTTGGTTGGAACACTTGTATTTTTGGGACTAAGGATATCTGGACTATGGGCAAAAAAATGCTCGTGGACTATAGACAAGAAAAAATGCCAGCAGTTCATCTAGGTAGACTGATCAGATAAACCTCGACTAACGCCTGAATCTCCAGGTAGAACAGATAATTTTTAAAAAGACAGATTCTATCTTAGGCAAGTTCTTATTAGGACAGTTTGGAGTTGGTCAGATTCTGATCAGGTCAGGTACGCATCGGCACACTGAATTATAAAATAGTAGTTGACATAGAATACAATGAATAAGTACTGTATACAAGTACTAGCCACTTCATTATGAGAGACTGTGATTTAATTTCTATATTATCGGCACGAAAATACCCAGTGGGAATTTTTGGATAAACTTCTAGAAATATGTTCCAAGTATCTCACCGGGCTCCATCATAGAAGTACGAAATTTAATTTCAAAAAAGTCGCAAAGGTGGAGTAACTTGATAGGGCTTTTGTAATAATAAATAAATATGTCAAACATTCACACCAATTATCCAGTCCTAAACTAGGCAGAGCCTGTGCTATGGTTACTAGATAACGGATACACATACTTAAATAAATATATAACCAAGACTTGTGTACAAACATTCATATTCGTCATACGAACATTTAAATCCCGCTAGGGGGAAATCTTGCCCCTAGCGGGATTTGAATGTTCGTTTGAAATTTGAAAACTATTCATTATATTTGGAAATACAACTAGTGAACCGAGCAATTGACAGCTAAGAGTAGGTATAACTACGCCTAAAGATAATTCTTGTACATTACGTAACGTTTACAAATACTATTACAGCCTTATGAATAAAACCGGCACTTTAAATTATAGATGTAGCAAAGTTATTATAGATGTGTGAAAGGTCTGTGTGGGAGTGAGATTGAAATTAGATATTTACTAATTTCAATCTCACTGTTGGGTACATAATTTTCCTAATCACCACCGCACTGCACTGTACACATCTATACTACACATTATCCATTATACGCCATCGTTTTTTTATCTTTATTTAAAGAGCTTTGTCATAAAAAAAAAAACGTGCTTTCAACTTGCAATACCGCTCATTTTTGATAACTACACAAAAATCTGTTCCCTGAGTTTGTTTCTTTGGTTTTTCACTCACTAAACTACTTCGTAAAATTTAGTATCTTAAGTTAACATGAAAACACATTACACAGTTTAACTCAATGCACCTTTTCAACATTATATGTATATGTCAGTACATTTTATTCTTATTAATTCAGCTATACACAATGCCCTTATTTCTACTAATTTACAAACTGAAATTATATATATTTGATATTATTATGAACACCAATACATTGACAGCCCTCTAAGCACAATTTATAAACTAAATCTGTGAAGTCACTTGACCTGGTGCTGACAGAATACCAGCTCTGGAGTTCGCGTAGCGTGCTGCAGCATTATGCTGAGTCAGCCCCATTTTGTTGCTGCGACACATAGGTACCTTGATTATTTTTAAATTGTAATTTATTAATTCTGTTTTGTTTATTTCTCATGTATGTGTATGTCGTAGCTATGAATAAATGAACTATTCTATTATTCCATTCTATTCTATAAACATGACTATGTCGCCCTATAAGTGTTTTATAACTATTTATTTCTAATAGCAATTATATATACCTAATTTGTACAATTTTACAACCAAAATTGACAGAGGGAAGGCCAAGACACTGTTACTGCCAACTATTTACCAAAACATCTCATTCACTCGATCCTGTCGCACTCCACTAACATATGGTAAGTGCTAAGCTACAGTGCTATAATTTGAAGTGCAGTATTTATTGGTGACACTGTAACAGTATTCGAAACCGTTATGCAGTGTAATAAGTAATATATTAGAATGTAAATTCTATCTTATTGTTGGGCACAGGCTTTTCCTAATGCGATAGATTGCTACGTCTATAACATAAAGTGCCGGTTGTATTCGTCTCTAACAATATTTGTAACCGAATCTTACTTCAATCTGTTTTGCACAGACTTTTCCTAACTCACACCAATATATTAAAGACGCCACAACTCGTAAACTTGTCTAATCTCAAACTAAGATTCCATGTTGCCTAGTTATTTCTAATTGATAAAACTCCCAGGAGACGATGCGTTATTATGCTACTAACAACTTTATTAATTAAATAGTCCTGTTAGAGCTCGTCTTATAAACTTCTGCTATTCATTAAGGCTGTAGACAGTTTAATGGATCGAGTAATGAAGCAATGAGTATACTGTGATAAAAACCTCGATTGCAAAAATAAAAAGTTTGAAAAGAAAGACTCAGCTCTATATATCATTCAGCGCCTAGCACCTTACTTGGTCTAGGCATATGCTGAGTCACTTGCCCTTTTGCTGCCATGGCACACGCATACTATTTTAACTATGTTAAAAAAATTTAATTGTTTTCTTTAGTTCTTATAATTTTTATTTAATTGTTTTTCCTTTTTCTTGCTTTGTTGGTTTTTTCTTTGTGTGTGCCAATTATGGTAGTAAATAAATGTTTTTTCTTTCTTCTTTCTTTCTATATATAAGTGCTGTAGAGAACTAAATTAATAATCCTACTATCATATTATACTCGTAAGTGTGAAAGTTTGGATATTTGGATGTTTATTACTCAATCACGCTCCAACCACTGGACGGATCGTAACGAAACTTGGCACACACATAGGTTAGGTCCTGGAATAGGTCATAGGATAGTTTTTATCCCGAAAAAACATCCCATTCCCACGGGAAATATATAATAATTTATGATGTCAAGTTGTCCACGAGGACGAAGTCGCGTGCAACAGCTAGTTTATAATATATTTTTTTATTTGGTTGAGGAAACGTTGCAGCAATACATATCAATACAATTTAAAGTTATTATTTTAGCCAATAAAAAAGTTTAAGCCATCGCAATTCATATTTAAAAGCATAATTATAGAAGAACCATTAAATTAGACTTAAAAAAATTTCAACTTACATTATTTTTATGAAACGTGACTTAAAGGGTTATAAAAAAAACATCAGCGCCTCCCCGCCGCCAGATGGACCGACATCCTGAAGAAGGTGGCCTGAAGCGGATGGATGCGGAGGGCGGAGGACCGGGTGTGCTGGCGTTCATTAAGGAAGGCCTATGTCCAGCAGTGAACGTCAAAGGACTGTTATGATGATGATAAACGAGCACGTAAATATACATTTCCTACGCCTCTTCCTATTTGCTAAATTTTCTTGCCTGTCAGTGGGTCAGTGGTTTTCAATAGTATATAAATTTACATATAAAGATTATAAAATCGTACCTATGAATATAGTGTTTTTCTTAGAAACAGAAGAAAACGTAGTGGGGTATAAATATTTTAAGCGAGATTTTTATTTACAAAGTTCCTTATTTACCCAATCCTTTTAGCAAACAGCCTAATTAATAGTAAAACAGCATTTAAATACATTCACTAGTTCTAGAGAATAATCCGGAGATAAATATTCAAGTGAGTGAAGTCCCATTTGTAGTTTTAAGTGTGGGTTAAGTAATTTTGTATTTAATTTTATTTTATTACAAGAAAATACGAGTACAATTTTTAACCAAGATTTTCCTTGTTTTTATTACTATAATGAAAACGATGGTAAGTTTAAAAAAATATAATTTTCTTTAAAACACCGGAGAGCAGAAATTCTCTCTATGTTAAAACACTTTGTGTTTTAAAAATGAAGGGGATTTTTTTGTTTGAAACGTGGAAAGGTGTGCCACGTTTCATTTTTGTTCCTTTTTGTTGAACGTAACTGTAAAACTTTCCGTTTTTGTGAGCCTTTGTACTGCTTAGAGTTTTGTTTGAGCTATTCACTGTCATTTATACAGTTGTTTTATTGAATTAAATAGTCTTTTTAGAGAGACCCTTTGCGAGAGTTTAAATTACTTGTCTTATTTTAGCTCAAACGAAGTCAAGCAAGGCTATCATTATTAGACTATTGATATCTACTGCTGAATATACCTAACTAACACCTCATACAACAGCATTTCCTTATTAACACCACCCAACGATCTCTACCTATTTCTATTCCTATTTGCCGTGTGGTTCCCAGCTTAGAGTAGGGTCACCCCTATCTTTCCCGTTAGTGGCGTCAAGGCGACTAAGGGATTGCACCAAGGACGGGCAGCAGCGTTCTGTTGTGTATGTTAAGATCATTATTGCGCTCACCAATCCACCTGCCAAGCGTGGTGATTATGGCAAATCCCTCAATGGATATAAAAGTTGTATTCTATTGGGGAGGTCTATGTCCAGCAGTGGACGTATTTAGGCTGATGATGAAGAGTAAAGTGTTGTATCATCATCAGGTTATTTTTGTCTCCACTGCAGGAGCATAACCCTCTCTCATCTGCCGGAGACAGACGGAGGATTTGGCCTACACTCCCCGCGCTGGCCAGACGGGTTGGGGAGGCCTGGTTGATGTTTTATAATGTATTCCCTTAGTCGCCTTGTACGAATCCACGGGAAGAGTTGGAGTGGTCCTATTCTACTCTACCGGAAACCACACGGCAAAGTGTTGTATAATAGTCGTAAAATAAGAAAATGTATAAAAACCTCAATTAATAAGATTAACTTCCACTAAGATTCTTTAATACGCCATAACCCGAGACAAGCCATTTTAACTTTAACAATCAATTTTTTAAATGGTCTTCTAACGAATGATACGGAAAGTAAGTAATTATGTTAGGAACTGTTCTAATTTAATTATCACTCGTAACGAAGTTGAGAAGTTTCGTAATTAATGATGGGAAAGATATTGCTTCATTAAAGAATTCATCTTGATTTCTGACAAGTTTGCCATTAATAATAATTTACGACCGCATTGCGTCTGACCAAGATTCAATACAAGACGATGTACTACAATAGACCTGAGATCTCTGTTTATGGACAATTCACACAATATCTTTATAAATTGTAGCCTATATGTTATTTTGATGTATAAGCTATATTATTGTAAAGTTTCATTAAAATCCATTCAGTAGTTATTACGTGAAAGAGTAACAAACATCCATCCATACTTACAAACTTTCGCGTTTATAATATTAGTAGGAAGGATGGCTGCATATTTCGCCACTTGGGTTACTTCAGTCTTCCTACTGGATCACCGATACTCAAAGTAGAGGTGAAGAGTCGGAAGGGGCGGCGGAATGGGCGGCGGAAGGGGCGGCAGAAGGGGCGGCGGAAGTGGAGGGGGACGGAAATTAACACTTAATAATTTTTAACTTTATTTAATTCTGTAGTCCACGCGAGCGGAGCCACGGGCACAGCTAATGTTGAATAAATGAATAAACGTCTCAGTATAGTGGTGTATGTCCCCACATACACCACTATACATATGTATGTGTGTGGGTAATAATACCGATATATCGCCACTTTGGACCTATTTTATAGTCTACTAGCTGGTGCCCGCGACTTCGTGTGCACACGATTAGTATTTCGAGTAGCTTTTTTGTAGGACTATTTAAGATAAACATTTCCATCATACAAAACATATGTGTAACTCTAGCGGTTTTGGCAGCGCACGCTAGAACAGTTCGCAGATAGTAGATTTTTTCCTATTTACTTGATATTTTGGACAATTCACACAATATCTTTATAAATTGTAGCCTATATGTTATTCTGATGTATAAGCTATATTATTGTAAAGTTCCATTAAAATCCATTCAGTAGTTTTTACGTGAAAGAGTAACAAACATCCATCCATACTTACAAACTTTCGCGTTTATAATATTAGTAGGAAGGATGGCTGCATATTTCGCCACTTGGGTTACTTCAGTCTTCCCACTGGATCACCGATACTCAAAGTGGAGGTGAAGAATCGTATGTACGCACGATTTGTGATGAGAATGATGAAGGCCTACCTTCCCCAGCGCCTCTGACGGTGTGTATGAGAAGCACAACCACGCACAGACATCGTTGCCCCTCCACCGACATTGCAGCAGCGGGCGAAGCACCTGCGACAAACAGACATACACATTTAATATATAAATAAAATAAAATAAAAATTTGCATCTATAACATTTTACATTAATATATATTCATATTCGTTTGAATTATTATCCATTAGTTTTTTTTTACTGATTTTACCCACTGATGATATAGTACAAATAAACAAAGGCGTAAACCGGCTGAAGATCAGGTCCAGTGGCGCAAATTGGGAAAGGCCTATGTCCAGCGGTGGACTTTAGGTTGATGATGATAAATGAAAAATAAATAGCAGCTGGTTTAAGAGAAAGCTATCGTAAGGACAATAAAATCAGGATATAATTTAAAGGAACATTAAATAAACCCTTACATACTAACTGGCAAGTGGAAAGTTCCGGAGAGAGAGACAGACAGAGAGTGAGAAAGAGAGAGTACTTCCATACTCTCTCTCGCTATCTATCTATAAACGTTTCTATTTATAGATATATACGCGAAGATAATTGTACACAGTAGATTGAGGACATCATTGCTGGGATTATAGACAAAGAAAAGAGATAAAAATAACGAAAATACGAGAACGAAGGAAGATGGACCTACAAGAGAACCTGAAGAAGGTAACCGGAAGATGCCAGCTAAAAATGCTAGCAAATTAACAGTCCTCTGATGTGGATACTCACCCAGGGGACTAAATCACTTTTAGTTATTAAATACTAACGTAGTTTAAGTCTTTACTAACACAAATGGATCGATGTTGTCTTTAAAATAATTAAAATAAATTAAATTATACTTATATAAAGTACATTGGAACCAAGTGCACCAAAAAATAATAACTTGGTAACGTAAGCGTTTGCTCCGAATATCAGAGGTCCAGGTTCTGAGGGCCAGTTAACTCTGTGAAGTTGATCGTGCAAGGGAATCGTAATTCAGGATTATTAATGGAAACACAAATATAACAAAAACGAGACTTATCTAGCTAAAGTCTATCTGAACTGACTTAGACTTAGATTTATTCTGGATGGGCATTCCTAGATTGAAACACATTCTAAGTGCTAAATTCTTTCGTTAGAGCTAGTATTAAGAAATATTCCTTTGTTGTATTTATATTATGTATTTATTTTAATCAATTTATCTTTATTAGTGTTGATTTCAGTTGTAGTTTGCTGCTTGTATTGTGAATGTATGTATTTTTTTTAATATATTTGAACCATTAGTTTAATATGACTGTTAATTATTATTTAATTTATTTCTAGAAGTGGAAACTTTTAATTTGCTATTTTTTGCTATATGTGTAATGTACTTAGTTATAATAGCTGTAAGTTTTCTTAAAATAAAATAAATAAATAAACTGGATTGAAAGCTACGAGTAAATACACAAAACAAAAACAAAACATTTAATTTGCCCGAAATTAGTTCAAACGCCGGTCCAAAATGTGATTGCGAATACCTATGTCCAAAACAAGTCAGTTTAAACACATTTTATGGAAAAATTCGGTTACGAGCGTCCTTTTTACATCACCCAGTCCTAACACAATTCCATTTATAAAGTAAAGCTAGCGGTATACTGAGCAATATACAGAATGGAAAAACTGCAGGAAAATGACTTTGACTTTTCCTGTCCAACAAATGCATTATATATTTTAAAAATAAAAGATTAACACAATAATGGGCCCGATTCTGAAGGCACACATTTAAAATTTGACAGCGCTAAAATTAGTTTCGTCTTTATCTTCATAATACTGTGTGACAAGGATAGCAACAGTTTTAGTGCTGTCAAATTTTAACATTGTGCGTTCAGAATCAAGCCCAATGGGTCCGATTCTGAAGTCACAAGGTTAAAATTTGACAGCATTAAAACAGTTGCTACCTTGTCACACAGTATTATGTAGATAAAGACGAAACTAATTTTAGTGCTGTCAAATTTTAAATGTGTGCCTTTGGAATTGGGCCCAATGTGAGTATACTTGAGACTGACTCAATTTGACGGAACACTGCAGACCTCGACCGAGTTACTGAAGCAGAATAAACAGACATAAATCTTTAAATATTTCGAGATAACAAAGAAACGCGGAATAAGGACCGGAATAATATTCTCAACGTCCAATGAAATTTGAAAGCACTCGAGCGAATTCTCTTCCGTATTCGGGAACCGTAAACCGTAAGGAATCCGCAGCATGCCCGACCGCACAGTTATTTATAGTAAGGGATTCACCATGGCATGGGTTTTGTGCCCTATTGTTAAATGCGGGTATAATAGAACCCTGTAGATAAAAATGCGTAATGCCTTTGCTTATAGGCACAGAAACATTCTAGCCCAAATTTGTTCTGACAAGAGATGCCTTATTCGTAGAGAATCCAAACATAAAACTGTCTAGAGGGATTTTAGAGATCTCAAGTACCATAAGCATAAAATTTTTGTATTCATTTGAATTGAACACTCATGCTCGACCATGTATGTACAGACTGACCAACCCAGACACCTTATGCAATGATAATAAAGAAAAATTGGTTATTTATCATACTGCACTGAATGTACCAACTCAAGTAGCAGTAGCGTAAAATGGTTGTTTAAAAACGGATTTGGAGAATATTTATAAAGCTTTTTGCTGAGTAATAGCTTTCTAATAGGCGTTAATACTGCATTTCTAAGACTTCTCGCTAAGAAATATAAGGATTTTCATACAATATGGCATTTATGCTACTTGGGATTACTACAGAGATATAATCAGATGATACCGGGGTACTTTATTTTATGCTATATAGTGATTTCATACAATTACCAGCTATGTGTCCCGGCTTAGAAAAGGATCACCGCTAATTTTCCCATGTAAGTCGTCTAGGCTACTAAGAGCTTGCGTTTTTCTGTTAATATTAACGGCATTACTGCGACCACCAATCCGCCTGCCAAGCGTGGTGATGGGCAAATCCCTCAATGGACAGCCCACCAAAAGTGGCATTCCATTCTACCTGATATAGGATCAGAGTCAGATAAACAAAATTCCCTCAGGCCTCAGTGTGCCACAGTCGTTACCAGACGAAGATTAATTAGTTGCCCAGCGATGTTTAACAATTGTTTTTAACGCTGCTATCTTTCTGATTCCTCTGTTAATTGAAATCAAAATAAAGGCTTTTATTTAGCTATATAAAGAAGAGTTATTTTTTTACTCATTTCATCATTCGATTGAGTGCGTTTTGTAACAGACTTCCAAAAATAAAGGGGGGTAGTTCTTAATTTGAAGCGTAGGAAGTTATTTTAAAGGTTTAACACTGATTAAGAAAAATACGATAATATTGTTTAAAATAACGATTGCTTCACTTCATTCTCTGTTACCGATAAAAAGTAAAGTAGTGAGTAAAGTGAAGGGTGAGTGGTGGGGAAGGGGGTGAGGGCAGGGGGAAGGTGTACATTAGTAGGTACAATGTACACATTCCCCAATCTTTTATTCTATACACAAAACAACAATGTATAACATGCTTGGTATTCAGATTACGATGACATTAGGACTAACTACATTTGGGAGTGGGTTTGGGAGGTTGAGAGTCTGAGTGGCAGTGGAAGTGGAAGTGGTAAAGGGAACGGGAGCGGGATCGGATTCTGTAGGCCACGCGTGCAGAGTTAGTTATAAATATTACAATGTTGTTATTTGTTTTTGTATTTTTTAAAAAAATATTCGATGTGATTTAACAAAAAAGCAAATAAATATTACGTGACCGTTTTTAAGGGCAAATAATACTTCAATACAATATACCCAATTTAAGTACGGTGCGGTGTTATAATAGGGTTCAACCCTTATTGGATTGAGTAAATGTGTAGGGTAGGGAAGGGCCGTACCTAGTGCATACTAATGAACCAAAACACGTTACTAAGATGTAAAAACGGTCTTAGTATGTATTAAATTGTTGTTCTCCTTTAAAACATCAGACGAGAGACTAAGAACAAAGGTCACTGAGATAGCCGAGAGAGTTACAGAAAAACCCCACAAAACTGAATTCTCAGTTTAACTGATGGGAGCAGTCTCACACACAAACATTTGTAATGTAATCGATTTTTATGTAAAGTTTACAATTTTAAACATTATCACTAACGTAGTTTCAATATATATATATATATTTTTAGTTACTTTTTCGTGTTGACAATAAAATTGTCTGAATAAAATATTAAAACAAAAATAATATAACAATAGCTTCCTATATTTCGAATTGGTTGCGCTCAGGGAAAGTCACACTTGCCGAGAGTAGATGGCCAGAAGCGACTGGATACAGAGGGCTTAGGACCAGTTGTGGTGGTGACCCATCCTCTACCAGGCGTGAGGAGGAACTTCATCCTTCACTTCATTTGGAGGATAGTAGACATACCCCGCTCTACACACGCTTAATGCGAACTGCTAAGGTATGGAACTCCCTACCAGCTTCGATATTTCCGGCCAAGTACAAGATAGGAAGATGCCTATTCACTTATAAGTAAGCGCGCTCTGCCATAAGTCGCTTACCCTCAGGTCAGCATCAAGAATACAACCACACTTATAGGTAAGTGTGCTCTGCCTTAAGTCACTTACCATCTGGACAGGATCAAGAATAAAACCATCAGGAATAACAAAACAATTGGGGAAGGCCTATATCAGCAGCGGACGTTTTAGGACTGCAGGTCTGCTAGCTGGAAGATTGCATTGGTTAACACTTGATTTTGTTGTGGCCCCCCTTTATCCCTAACCTTCATTAATCGCTTTTCTGTGAAGTGCAATAACAGCAAATAAGTCCTACACTATACTTTTTTTTTAAATATTGATTGTTGTTGCCATCTGCAAAAACAGAGAATAATAAATCATCCATCCTTTAAAAAATGATCCATAGAACGTTAGTAAATTAGTAATTTAGGTGAGTGGCTACGATTATAATTATTATCTTAATTATTCTCTCTCTCTCTTTCTCGCAGAACCTAATTGGGTATTTTTACTGCGAACTCGGAAGATTAATTACTTTAGCTTAATTGTTAACGCAAAAGGAAACCAAAATGGAATGAAAAGAAATTGCTTTGTGGTTCAGTGGAAACTAACTGGAGATTTGTTATTAAAATTAGCTCTAATACCTTTTTTGTATAGAGCGTTCAGTTCACGACGGCATGCCATACTCCTTCTCTAATCGCTTACATTTTATTGTATTCCTGTCATACTGTTAATAGTTCTATCCACTGCCACTTTACAGCAGCTGATAATGCATATCTGTTGATATTTATAATTATTTTATCTTGCACTAGCTGTTGCCCGCGACTTCGTCTGCGTGGACAACTTATAATACAAATGATTATGTTTTCCCGTAGGAACAGGCTATTTTTTCGTAATAAAAACTATCCTATATCCTAATCCAAGACCTAACCTATATGTGTACCAAGTCTCATCACGATTCGTCCAGTGGTTGAAGCGTAAAAGAGTAACAAACATCCATCCATACGTACAAACTTTCGCATTTATAATATGAGTAGGATAGTGGGATGTTTGACAATGCCATCTACTGCAGCTTAATGTTTATAACGTAGAAACTGGTCGCTGATTGCCATGTATTCCTAATGGTTGCGTAACAAAACAACGTAAAAAAACAACGTCGACTTAGCCTAGAGTTCTCAATGTCCCAAAAAGTTGAAATATATTAGTATGAGTTTGAGTATCGTTACGCAGTGTTTCTTTTCTATATCTGATGATGGGTTTTCGCTTGACCTCAATCTCACCTGATGGTAACTAACGATGATGCCTAAGGTAGAGCGCGTTTACTTACCCAGAAGATGCCTATTCACTCTTCCTTTAAAAATATACAAATTGTACTTGTCTGGAAATACCGAAGCTGGTATAGCAGTTCGCATTAGGAAAGAGGAAGCAAAACGCTTCGTGCAAGAGCGTGGTATGTCTACTACATAAGGATGAAGTCCCTCACCACGCCTGGTAGTCCAGTGATGGAAGGGGGAAGCGGGAAAATTAAATCCTGCAATTCCTAGGCCCACTCCTCAAAGCTTAACCTGTAGAAAACCGAAAGACTGCGACGATGTTTGAGGCTCTGTAACTTGGTATTTACCAAAGTATCGTTACCAATGAGCCTAAATGTGGACACCTATATAAGTTGCATGCAGCGCCGCAGGACAATGTAAGTATGTCATAAAGGGCATCATAACAATTGAGTCGGGTTCCACATATATTATTCAAGGACCCTTTAAATCGAGACCATGAAGCATAATATGGTCTCTGAGTGAACTGCTTGAATATTTACGTATATATGTTTAATCTCACAAATGCACAATGTATGTATGTATGTATGTATGTATGTATGTATGTATGTATGTATGTAAACGCTTTATTGTACCAAAAATAACAACAACAACAATAATACAATAGGAATTAAACTGTGTACAAAGGCGGACTTATCCCACTTAGGGATCTCTTCCAGTCAACCTTAGAGTAACCGAAAGGACAAGTATAATGCATTTAGTACCAAATTTGATAAAGAAATGTACTTATAATAAAGTTTGAAAATACATAAACATAAACGAACAATGGGCCCGATTCTGAAGGCTAACATTTAAAATTTGACAGCGCTAAAATTAGTTTCGACTTTATCTTCATAATATTGTGTGACAAGGATAGCAACAGTTTTAGTGCTGTCAAATTTTAACATTGTGTCTTCAGAATCGAGCCCAATATATACATAGACGATACATGAATGATACAAATATCTATATATACATAAACTCATACGCATAACATATATATATATATATATACTAAGTAAATCCCACTAATATTAACTCAATCACGCTTCAACCACTAGACAGATCGTAATGAAACATCGGATAACACATACAGGTTAAGTCCTGGAATAGGACATAGAATAGTTTTTATCCCGAAAAAACATCTCATTCCTACGGGAAATCAAAACAATCGGTATGAATGTATTTTTTCAAGGTTCTTAGGGACGTTGATAATGAAAATGATATCTATTTTGAAATTCAAGATGTGTAAATATCGAAAACTAAGCGGACGAAGTCGCGGGCAAAACACTTCCGATAGTAAAAGGTGTAACATTTATGAGGCAGTTTTAGCGATTCCAATGTCAGCTTTCACACCCACCGCCACTTCCGTCAATAAAAACTTCCTCCACGACGCCACAGAAATAGAACTCGGAATAAATAAAATAAAGTTAATAATATTCCCGAACACCGTCTCTCTGTGATGTCACGTCCGTCTTTCAATTTCTCCGCCATTTTGACACCCGATCGTGCGTCGTCCTTTATTCCCGAAACCCCTTTTATTTCCCGAACACCCTGTATTTCCGTCGACAAGTATTGACAAAGGGATAATAAATATTATAGGTGAGTTGACGCTCAACTGTCTTTTCCATTCGATTCTTAAGTATTTGACGGAGTATTCTTGTTCATATATGTATTCTTAACAACCGACGCAAAAAGGAGAGGTGTTGTTTGCTGCGATATTTTACTATATTATCTTTATTAAAAGACGTCATACTTGTCATTGCGTTTGTCAGAGCGTGACAGATATGATTATGAATAGAATTATGGTTGTTAAGAATACATATATGAACAATAATACTCCGTCAAATACTTAAGAATCGAATGGAAAAGACAGTTCAGCGTCAACTCACCTATAATATTTAATAACCCTTTGTCAATACTTGTCGACGGAAATACAGGGTCAAATCCCTTTCCAGGGATGGGTATATGAAGGAATTAGAGCGGTTGGTGTTAACAGTCTCTATCCTAGAGCCTTGGTCATTGGACTAGGATGCCAGAACACAGAAACCTAATAGTTACTACATAACACATATACATAACTCCCTATTAAAACGAAAATACTCACGCTTTCATACCTACCTACTACCTACTGTCGTACAATAAAAGCAAAAATGTGTCTAAGACGCTCGACTTTGGGAATGGAGCGGAACCTGTAGTCCACGTGAACGGAGCCGCGGGCACAGCTAGTATGTACATAAGTATGTAAGTTACTTTATTATTGCATCTTTTTATTTTTTACGTGCAATAAAGAGTAATTGAATTGAATTGAACTATCGATGAAACCCTCCATATTCTTCCCTTTTTCAGCTAAATACAAAGGTTTCAAAGTATACTTACAGGCTAGGTAATTAATCAGCTATATTCCATGGTTATGCCCAGTGCTTCCTGACGTAGTGTCAAATGTTACGTCAAAAAAAATGCAATACAGAATAAATAATATGTCGCTATTTGAAATTACCATTTATACGTAGAAATGCTTACACAGCTCATTATTTTCACAATGACGCCACACTTACTATGTAAGTATGTTAAGGTTGAAGGAAAAATAAAAAATATGTTCCTATTCAGAAAACAACATAGCGATTTGAATTCCCTTTGCTGTAGCGCAAGCGCAATTCACACAATTTCTCCGCGTTATTTTTATCACTGTGAGTCATATTTTACAAAATTATTTATTGCACAGAGTACACTTGGTACATTTATACACGTCCATTATTTTTTTCGATCAATGATATTTCATACCATGGACATATCTATGACAAAGCCAAAACATTACTAATTTTCGATAGTGATGGAAAAATCTGTTATTTTACTACATTCTTAACACTTTCTCGCGTGTTATCTTTTTTTGCGCTAAGAATAAGAAAAAGTGTGCTTCCATCGTTATTAAGCACACTTTTTCCGTCCCGTTAACAGCGCGCTGATGCGATGTTTTGGTAAGGTAACGTACCCAACTTGACACATTTTCTTGCAACTTTTTACCCCCTCGGTGACCACCTGTAGTATACGCCAAGACCCCTCCCCCCACCTCTACCCCCCCGACCCGTCCCCACTAGTTTTCACGTAGTAATGCATAATTATGGTTTTAAATCAATTATTGCAAACAGAAAGTAAAAAAAAAATCTCATATATGTCTATTAATACGGCGCTTGCCGCGTGACGCCAAGAGTGCGTGCATTCCTATAATTACAAGTGAAAAAAATATTATTATAGAAGAAAAAACTGACAGTTTTCAATCAGCTGATTTTCGTGTTGCCACCCGTAATTTTAAAAAGCCCTAAAAACTACGCGCCATATTTGAATATAGCTCGAAAAAGCCCGAGATTTCCCTACAGGATATTGACTACGAGACGAAAACCTAACCCTGTGACCAAGCGTGGTATTTTGAAGACCTCCCTCCACTCCCCGCGCTGGCCAGACGGGTTGGGGAGGCCTGGTTGATGTTTTATAATGTATTCCCTCAGTCGTCTTGTACGACATCCACGAGAAGAGTTGGGGTGGTCCTATTCTACTCTACCGGAAACCACACGGCAGAAATTTTCAAATGTCTCTAAATACTTTTCCAACGCTAGGTCACTATTGGAGGATTGCTATAATCACCACGCTTGGCGAATTGGTAATCACAGTAATAATTTTAATATACACAGGATAACTCCGCTGGCCGTCCCTGGTGTTGTCCCTTAGTCGCCTTGTCGAGACCCACGGGTAGACCGGGTAGACCGAGTGTGGCCCTGTTCTATCTAAGTCAGGAACCACAAAACAGCCAAAAATCGAATTTGTTATTTTAACTAACTGGGCCAATCGTTTTTGACCTAGACCATAAACATACTTAACGAATGACAACAATAATTATCTAAGAAACATTTTGTTTCGACGAACAATGCCCGTCACACTCACTACGACGAATAATGCCCTGTGAATTGTGTTCCATTGTCGGTTGTAACGTCTAACGATCTCGCCATACTATTTCGCTTTGTTCCAGGGAAAAGGGGCTGGGATATTCAATTGTCTTAATTGGATGACGACCCACTGAAATTAGGGTGCAGTTTGGTTTTTTCACGTCTCGAGTGACATGTGGGATGTGATTATTGTTTTAGACGACCCTGTAGTACAAGGAAAAGGACAAGAACCCAGAGGGGTAAGCAGAGAGGATGTATCGCCACTTTGCGCGATCCTGACACACATCACTATAGCCTCCCTCACATTCATCAACCTTTTCATGCATCTCCTTTAATTCTTCTCACTGCGGACCCCAACCTTTTTGAGGACGTCACCAAACGTCCTCCTAGAACGACCTCTAGCTGTTGTTCCTTTCACATTGCGCTGCAAATTTGTTTTGTCGCTCTTCTTTCACTCACGCTCTATATACAAACTAAGGCAACATACTCTTCTCTACCTTCGTTACTACATCTTCTTTCAAACCACGCTTCTCACGTATCACTGTATTCCTCACTCTGTCACATAACTTCACTCCACTTCACTTCACTGTGTTGTATTTGTGTTCGCCAAATAAAGTCTTTCTATTCTATTCTATTCTACATATTTTTCTTAAAGACCACATAATAGACCGGGAGTTGACAAGCGTAGTGTGGGACGAGCGTGCAAGCTAGATGGAGCGACGATCTGCGTAAGGCGGTTATTACTAAGTCTAGAAAGCAAGAAATTTTAGAAATTTCAACTTGAAGGGAAATGAGGAAAGTTTGTATGAAAGTCTTTGTTCTTTGAAGTTAGAAACATGAAAAATTAAATTACAGCTACTGTACATAAATAAATAATGACATATTTCAGAGATTTTTTACATTTTAAGGGGGGAAACGGGGATGATAGTTTGAGAAATCCCCTTAAGGGGATTTTTCGCAGGGGATTATTGGAATAAGCCGTTTGTATGGTAATAAGAGTTTTACAAAGAAAGGAAATTGAAATTTGGAGTTGTAGCTAATCATCATAAATAAATGATGATGTGTTTCAGGGTCTTTTTTCACATTTTAAAGGGGGGTGGAACTGATCTGTCAACGCACAACTTGAATAATTTGTGTATTTAAGTTGTGACGTCATAGTTACGACCTGTATAATAATCCGTGGAATATGTGTAGTTATTTTGGACGACCGTATACAAAGTGGATGTGCGTTACGCGATAGCGACTGTACCGATTTCAATGGTACCTAATTAATCCCATAATAGTTTATATTCTGGATTTGCATAGAATAACACTTCTAACTGTGGCTAGAGCAATGCCCGAAGTTCTATGGAAGTTAGACTAAATTTGCGTCGTCAAAAGACAGGAAATATATTAATGACTAGCTGTGCCCGCGGCTCCGCTCGCGTGGACTACAGGATCCGCTCCCATTCCCACTTCCGCTCCCTATCCCACTTCCACTATAAATCCAGATCCAAGTCCAGGTCCAGGTCCAGGTCCAGGTCCAGGTCCAGGTCCAGGCCCATTTCCAGGTCCAGGTCCAGGTCCAGGTCCAGGTCCAGGTCCAGGTCCAGGTACAGGTCCAGGTCCATTTCCAGGTCCAGGTCCAGGTCCAGGTCTAGGTCCAAGTACAGGCCAGGTCCAGGTCCAGGTCCAGGTCCAGGTCCAGGTCCAGGTCCAGGTCCAGGTCGAGGTCCAGGTCCAGGTCCGGGTCCAGGTCCGGGTCCAGGTCCGGGTCCGAGTCCGGGTCCGGGTCCGGGTCCGGGTCCGGGTCCAAGTCTAGCTAAAGTTCCGGCTCCAGATCCAGCTCCAGATACAGCTCCAGATCCAGATCCAGATACAGCTCCAGCTCCAGATCCAGCTCCAGATTTTTTATCGTAATCAACTAACTCAATCAAAAGTTATGCGAATTTATAGTTTTCAAAATCTCACATTACATTGGTACGATACCCGCTCCCGCTGCCGCTCACGAATTCAATCAAGCATTTACACCCTACACTCAGTTTTCGGAAACTATAAATTCGCATAACTTTTGAATGACTGCACCGATTGCAATGAAATAAAGCCTATATGTTACACCAAATTAAGCCCCACGTTTCTGTGAAAGGTCCATCAAAGTCCGATCATTCGTTTTTAAGTGATGCGTGCACAAACTCACAGACAAACAGATAAACAGACAAACAGATAAACAGACAAACAGACAAAAATTTCAAAAATGATCGAAATGTGTTCTGTTGCTTATCCTTAGACCCCCCAATTTTTTTTTTGCAAATATCTTCAATGTACAGACACGCGATGTTTACGATTTTATTTATAAGATTATTATAAAAAAAAATGCGAACTATTTGATGGGAAATTTGAATAATCGTCCACAGAATGAACTCTTCGTTGGCGCACAGTTTACACGGCACCATGGGTGGTAATTATGGCAAATCCCTCAATGAACAGCCGACTACATGTGGAATTCTATTGGGGAGGCTTATGTTCAGCAGTGGACGTATTTCGGCTGATGATGATAATGATGAAATGAGTGTTCATTCTTTTCCTTAAAAACTTTTCATTCATTCAAAAGGTAGCACTAACGATTTCCTAGTTGCATCCCTCTTTATAACTAGACTAGACTTTCTAGTGAAATCTGAATGCGCTGTTTAAGAGTGGAGGCTATCGTGTATAATAATTTACTAAGACTCAAGCAAGAATAAATTGAAAATTTCCAAGTCGGTAATAACATTTTCATTGTAACTTTGTTTTTCTTTATAAGAGCTCTCTTCAAACAATGCAGGGGAGTATTTAGAGGTTATTGCGCACTAGAATTTTAAGACTTCAATCGAATAATTCGTATCCTACGTACCTACGTTATTTTAATAAGCGACTACCTACACCTCATACCATGAAGTAAAATAATTTTTCGCACCTCAGTCAACTCAAAGTTTTTTCCTTCATGGTTGACACTAATTGGTTATTAAATTAGATAAAGATAATTTTAAAATGTGCATCTGTTATCTAATGAGGTGCGAAAAATTATTTTGCTTCATGGTATGGGGTGTAGTCCGTTCTTGTTTAGTTACCGTGAATTTTTATTATATAGATTTCTAATTATAAATGTACTCTATTCAAGTCTAATACGAGATATATTTTTCTACTATGAACATTGTTATATAGCTAAACAATTTTTATTAATAGGATACTTTCGTATCAATACCACACATTCTTCTATCAGTTAGGTACATCTTTAATCTGGCAGATATGTATGCACAGATATGTTTATCAAAAACAATTGGATTCATGAGGGCGCAAAGTAAGTACGAGGCGCTGAGTTTTACACTTAATGCGACCCCGTAAATTGCACATAGACTGCTAAATCTCCAGATGCGTACGTTCAATTAATCCTATTATCATTTTGACACGAAATTTATAAATGGATTCCAAGTTTCAAAATGAAAGCCTCTCGTATGCAAAACATGGAGTGTTGTTCTACGGTGTTCTTAATATTTGGCTTTTAATAATTCCTCTTTCCGAGTACCTTGTTGAAATATAAAACTTGGGTTCATTTTAGGTCATATTGTGGTTTGTGAGTTTGCTATATGAGCGTGGGTAAAAATGCTTCATATTTTTGTTTCAGCAGAGTTCCCCTGTATATATTTAGGTTCAGTGTTCAGTGTTCTCTTGTGTGTGTATGTTAAAATCATTACTGCGATCACCAATCCGTCTGCCAAGCTTGGTAATTATGGCAAATCCCCCAATGGACAATCCACCAAAAGTGACATTCTATTGTGAGAAGTGTGACAGTGTGTAGAATATACATTCTATCCTTATAGGGTGGAAGGAGGTATGTGGAAGGAACTACAGCTAGATGTCGTCCTAGGAGAATGTTCAAGGATCAAACTGGTGACCTCTTCAAAAGGTTGGGATCCGCAGTGAGAAGAATAAAATTTTATTTTATTTTTTATTTTATTTATTAATTCTGAAACCTACAGCTAATTTACAAAAATATATAATACAGTATAATATAAATTAAACATTAGCCATTAACAGATTTCTAATATATAAACATAAACATTATTGCATAGGGTAATAAAAGTAGACAAAAGTAGGAGGGTACAGAAAAAAAAATTGATAGAAATTTACAACCAAATAGGAATAAATAAATTATCTACAATCTACGTCGTCGTCGCAATGAGAGTTGAGTGCGTGTACGTGAGGAGTGTGTGTGTGTGGGGGTGCGTGTGCGCATGTGTGTGTGACTAGGCGAGCGATGCGAAGCGAGGAGAGGCGAGGTGGGGGCTGCTCTGCAAATAAGGTGTATGAAAAGGTTGATGGATGTGAGTGAGGCCAGCGTGCAGGATTGGCACGAAGTGGCGATACATCGTCTCTGTCTACCCTTCTGGGACCAGGTTGTGAGCATTACATATGCATGTATGAATGTATGTATCTCACAAAAAAATTTGGTCAATACTTTTTTTATTTTTTGCTGATCATTTTTATAGTTATTAGAAAACAAACCAAGAACAAGTTAACATGTTCGACACGAGAACAAGAGTTAGTTCAAGAAAACAAGATCTTGTTCAAATCAACGTTTGGTTTTTTTTTCAGAGTAACCCGTTTTTTTTTTCACCACGAAATACTTAGAATAATATCTCGATTTGGATACTCCATGAGGGACCAGTCTTAAACAATGAACCTCAAAGCCCGATTCACAATGCAAATCACGCACCGCAATTTCACGAGCGATGCAGTATAAAAAAATCGCGTATTATTGGCCGAATTCGTTAAAAAACTGAATTGGTTAGGCGTTAAAACAAATGAACGAAATCGAGACCGGGAGAACATGGGGTTGGTGGAGTGTAATAATAATGACTTAAAATTTCATTGTACTAAGAAAAACAAAACATTATATTAACGACCGTTTTTTCGATAAAGTTTCATGACGCTTAGCGAGCTATGGAAAGGGCCATGCTGGGTGTTTATTTGAGGGATATGATTTGTAATGAGAAGTCAAAGTCAAAATCATTTATTGCATATGAGTACACTTGGTACATTTATACACGTCATTTTTTGCTTTTTCATTGCAACACATCTTTTAAAAATCAAGTTTGCATACAATTAATAAAGATTTTGCGAAGCTGAATTAACATTAGTACCAGGCATCTTTGTCATTCAAATAATTGTTTATTTTATAATAGGCTTTTTTACAAAGTTGTTTTTTAATGTGAATCTTAAACTTTCTATCCGTCATATTTAAGATTTCCTCTGGTAGTTTGTTGTAGAAGCGTATTTGCCCCGTGAACGATTTACTGACCTTACTCAGTCTTAACCCTGGTAAAACCAGTTTAAGTTTAGTTTATATTGAGAAGAAAGAAGAACGAAGGTAACCGACATAGTAAAAAGGATTAGCAAGCTGTGTCCGTGGGCGGGCCACTTCTGTTGCAGAACAGACGGCAGTTGGGGCAGACGAGTTCCAGGAGGGACGCCTTGCTGCCAGATGGACCGACGACCTCAATTTCAAGATCCTGACTAGACCTCAAAATCAAGATGGTGACTGAATGCGGCTGGATGCGGAGGGCAGAGTTCCGGGTGTGGTGGCGTTCATCGGGGAAGACCTGCGTCCAGCAGTGGACGTCTAAGAGCTGATATGACGATGATGATGATTATTTTAACGTGTTTGTAAGTCAATAGACTGACATTTCACTCAAAAAAGATACAAAATTTACATACACGAGTACCTACGACTCAACGATGGTAAACGTGTGCTGAACAAATTCAAAAGTGATCTGCGGGTGGCAAACATTTCCGGAACTTCGCTTAGGTACTTCGGCAACTTCAGCTTCGGCGTACTCGGAAACATTGGACCGAACTCGGAAACAAAACGGAACATGGAACAGGTGCGTATGCTAAGTCCTAATTACTTTATGAAGGTTTTAATATGACATTTGTGTATGTTTAGATTCTACTAGAAAAATGTATGTGAAACTAGATTGAGAGATTGGAATAGGTACTCATGTTTATTCATTTATTTCAGAAAATCATAGTCGATGGAACATTGTGTTCCCGTCGTTTCTTACTTATTTTATGAAACAAATGATCTCTGGACTCTTTGTCTGGATTGTTGTTTTGGTGCATAATAACTGCTAGTATCTGCATGTGTAACTATTCGATGCATAGGACATTAATATAGTGGACTTGCAACGCTTGCTGCACGTGCATCAGCAAACTACCGCGCTGCCTCAGCCTGCCTTCTTATGTATCCTGTAGGTGGATTAGGATCATAGCTACAGGTTAGTGAGCTGTTTTAAAGTACACGGTTTTCTATAATTAATTTGAGAGAAATTGTGTATTTAACGTGCAACGAGACTGCTCCTGCTCGTTAACTCCAAACTTCAATTTCTATAATTATTAATAAATAACGATTACGTTCCCTCCTGATAATTGCTATTTACACGCATTATCAAAGACATTGAAAACTCGAGGGTAAGTCGACATTATTTTGGTTACATTTTGTTTAATATTTATTTTATACATGGCTGGCGTTAAAGCGTCTTTTGGAAATACATAGCAAAGAGCGAAAATTTCTAAATTATTAAATTAAGCTGTGGTAAAATGGCATTGTCGAAAAACACATAATAAATAAAATAAAATAAAGTCTTCAACCAGTGCGTCCTACCCGTAATGACATACGGCGCCGAAACGTGGACACTGACAGTGGGACTAGTCCGAAAACTCAAGGTCGCTCAGCGGACTATGGAAAGAGCTATGCTAGGAATTTGTCTAAGTCTTCAACTTAGCTCAAAAACTTAGTACGCTGAAGTGGCAGTGGGCTGGTCGCATCTGTCGGAGAATCGATTACCGCTGGGGTAAAGGAGTTCTCGAGTGGAGACCGCGACTGGGTAAATGTAGTGTGGGACGCCCCCTGGCTAGATGGAGCGACGATCTGCGTAAGGCGGCTGGCAGTGACTGGATGAGAAGAACGGAAGATCGGGTTTAGTGGCGCACCTTGGGAGAGGCCTATGTCCAGCAGTGGACTCTGATGATGATGACATAATAAAATAATTATAGGTAATACAACAAATAGATAAACATTAACGCTGCTGTAAATTGGAAGTGTCAGAATAAAAAGGCATATATTCAAATGAACATCTAACTTAACCTAACCCTCATCAAATAAAACTGATTTGCACGCCAAATGCTCAGTTTGATGTGCCATCAGTAAATCGGGTTTAAATTCACTATTTATTTGATGTGCATTTAAATATTTCTCAAATAAAATTAGAATATCATCATCATCAGGTTATTTTTATCCCCACTGCAGGAGCACAACCCTCTCTCATCTGCCGGAGACAGACAGAGGATTTGGCCTACATTCCTCATGCTGGTTAGGAAGCCTGATTGATGTTTTCTAATGTATTTCCTTAGTCGCCTTGTACGACATCCACGGGAAGAGTTGGAGTGGTCCTATTCTACTTTACCGGAAACCACACGGCAATTAGAATATAAAATAATATAATAACTACTTTTGTCGGTTTATAAGCTGCTGTAATGGCTTTGTCCAAAAGTGTTAGTGAAAAAATTATTGTAATAATATTAATGTTAGTTTCGAATGTAAAATATCAATAAATAAAAAATATTTGTCCAATATAGTGTATTGTCATCATCATCATCAGGTCATTTTTGTCTCCACTGCAGGAGCACAACCCTCTCACATCTGCCGGAGACAGACGGAGGATTTGGCCTACACTGCCCGCGCTGACCAGACGGGTTGGGGAGGTCTGATTGATGTTTTATAATGTATTCCCTCAGTCGCCTTGTACGACATCCACGGGAAGAGTTGGAGTGGTCCTATTCTACTCTACCGGAAACCACACGGCAAACGATGACGTAAGGTAACTAAACACCGACCTTACTTTCAGGCCATTCTTTTCAATATAAAAGCCCTTTGGAGTGTTCATACGCATGACTTGTGGGTCTAATGATCACTCAGCTACGTCTGTATCCATTGTAGGAGAGAAAAAACAAAATAAATACATGCCTCCCTTGGCAGAATATCCATTTCTCCTGTTAAACAAACAGTAGCGTCGTCTATTGAGGCGGCGTGCCACTTCGAGCGAATAGATAACAGCAATAAGATAGATAGATAAACTCTTTATTGCACACAAATTAAGGATAACAATAAAATAGGTACAGATTTTTGGAAAGTGTACAAAGGCGGCCCTATTGCTTAAAGCGAACCTTTCTGAAGGAAAATAAGAAAGACATTGCGACAGAGTATTGCAGATGAAAAAAGAGAAATTTATATTAATTTATTTATTTTAAATAAGCTTTTTAATCAATATTTTATTTTTATGCCCACTGCCTCCCCAACAGAATGCCTCTTTAGGTGTGCTTTCCATTAGAGGATTTGTCATAATCACCACGCCTGGCAGACGGATTGATGGTTGCAGTAATGATCTTAATCTGGTGCAATCCCTTAGTCGCCTTGACCACACCCACAGGAAGATTTGGGGTGGCAAAATTCTAAGCAGGGAACCACACGGCACATATATCGTCATACACTTTTTTTTAAATACACTAGTCTAATCCTGAACTAAGATTTTCCCCTGTGCTATGGAAATTAATTCACAAATATAACATTCAGACCGGGACCAACTTGTTCAAATTAAAGTTGTCTGTCCCCAGTGGGAGTCGAACCCACGACCTCTGGCACTCGACTTCAATGACCAAGCTCAGTGATGCGGTCAATACAATACACAACAGATGAACAGCTAATTTTATTTTTGTATTAAGTAAGCTTTGAACAGACCCATCTGCGTAAGGTAAAAACTTTAAGTGAAAAATGTGTTTTGTACTGGTATTGATATTTTATAGTAGATTAGTAGCCAAGGGCTGTAAGGCATCAATTGCAGCCCGAGATATATATACACGCGAGCTAACTACTCTGCTTTACATCTCGATCGTGAGGGAAGTAGAAAAAAAACCGGCATTACAAGAATAAAACATTTTATTAGTTATTTAAAGTAAAAGATTTCTATTCCCGCCTTCTTCCATCTTTTTTTTTAAATAATTTTTTTCAAGAACGAAATTGAGCTTCGCCGTTCGATATTTAAAATTGATAACTATTATACTCATACGAAGACAAGGCTGAATAGCGAATCGACCTCTTTTGTCATTGGGCTGAATGCATGATGTCCATTGCCAGTATGATGGTTAGATGTACGCGAACTTTTTGAAAAAGTGAAGAGTTTTTTTTTAATTACTTACCGCCTCTGGGCTTTTCTAGCTACATTATTACCCTAGAGCGCTAATTGGTCACCTACAAGCCCCATTTGGGGGTAATAAGGACCTACTTACCGAATATGAGAAAATTTATTATGTGCTGTAAGTTTCACAAGCTCATTCCTAGCACAAACTGTATACATATACGTAAAAAAAATATGGTAATTTTTTTTTTAAATAAATAGTTTTTAAATCCCAAACTAGGATTTCTCCTGTATAATAGAATTTAGGAATAATACAATTCATAAATAGTAGAAAGTAGACTGTCCCTTGTGGGTTTGAATCCACGACCACTGGCGTTCGAGTCTAATCGCCAAGGCACTACGCCAACGAGGTAGGTTTTTAGATAATATTAAGGAATTAGTGTTTGCCATTACAGCAAATTAAACTTAAGTGCCCTGGATAAGTTAAGTAGCTTTAATCTCAACCTTTTAAAAATATTAAAAATTAAAACATTATATTATTTACTTATAATAAATAGAGAACTTTGTAAAGACTCAATCCCTTCTCTATCCATTCCCTTTATATACTGAAAAATAATAAAAAAAAATGAAAATTATTTATTTTCCAAAAGTACAGTGTTTTACATACGATGTTAATAATGTGGTTCGTGTTAGTCTACTCAACCTGATGCACAATACAAAATTTATTTATTATCTCAAACACAAAGATTTAGTAGAATTAAAATGTATAAAATTAAAATTAATACAATTTATCTTTTGTGAGAGGCTGGTGCCTAAAAAAGGATGAACCTGTGAAATCAGGTCACCAGGCTCCCACTCCATGGAATTTGGGCGCATCACCTTGACATACCAAGCAATGCTTGTGTGGAAATATTAGTATTAGAAATTATACCTAATTAGATTTTTAACGCAACGCCTCTCTGTATGTCTACCTATCTATCGGTTAGTGTTCTTGTAACTAGAGAACTACTTATCCAATACGTATGTAATTTTTTTTTAATTCATACATCTAG
The DNA here is from genome assembly GCA_947086405.1 of Esperia sulphurella. Taxonomy (NCBI): domain Eukaryota; kingdom Metazoa; phylum Arthropoda; class Insecta; order Lepidoptera; family Oecophoridae; genus Esperia; species Esperia sulphurella. The sequence goes on along the minus strand of OX352280.1, from coordinate 9,774,731 downwards.
TCATGTTTTAGTAAATTTTCTATTACGTTAGTTAACATTATAAGAAATACGGAGTAACATTGTTCTCTGATCCACGAGAGCGGAGCCGCGGACACATCTAGTCTATACATATAATAAAAGAGTAGAAAAATAAAAAAGAAAAGCGAATCTGTACATTGAAATAAAAAAAAACGTTTCACTGCCCGGACATACTTAAGACCAGTAGAGTCCAACGTAGTGGGAAGGGCATGAGGAAGGAAAGAAAATGAGAGAGGGGAAAGGGGAATATCACCTGCGAAATTATTAGTTTTTTAATAAAATAAAAACACCTAATTTTTGCATAATATTAAAATATAAAAAATATCCATTAATTCATGATAAACATGAAGTAAATGTCAACTTTATTAAAAAACTATTGTACTATATATACAGTTACAGTTTTTTATAGGTATATTATATATAATATAAAACTGTAACTGGTCTATGTCTGTACATGGGAGATATTGTAGAAACAATTATTATATGAGGGGTCTTTATAGGACTAATAGAAGCCAAAATCTAATAAATAAATTCGTAAACTTCGCGTGTCTGTACATTGAAGATATTCGCAAAAAAAAATTGAGGGGTCTAAGAATAAGTAATAGAACACATTTCAATCATTTTTGGAATTTTTGTCTGTTTGTCTGTGAGTTTGTGCACGCATCACATAAAAACTACTGAACAGTTTTTGATGGACTTTTCACAAAAACATGGGGCTTAACTTAACATTTAGTTTTTATTTCATCGCAATCAGCTGACTCAATCAAAAGTTATAGACATTTTTAGTTTTCAAATACATTAGTAGGTAAGGTTAGTATGAAATATATTGCACATAATAGTATTTCCGTACTATTCAGATTGCGATGAGTTTGGATTACATTTGGGGCTGCGAGTAAGAGTTGGAATGGGAATGGGAGTGGAAGTGGTAGTGGGAGTGGGAGTGGGAGTGAGCGTGGGCGTGGGCGTGGGCGTGAGCGTGGGAAAAGGGGAGTAGGTGTGGGAGCGGAAGCGGGAGGGGAGCGGGAGCGGAAGCGGAAGCGAGAGCGGAAGCGAGAGCGGAAGCAAGAGCGGAAGCGGGAGCGGGAGAGGGCTCGGTAGCGGGAGCGGAAGCGGAAGCGAAAGCGAGAGCGGACGCGGGAGCGGGAGCGGGAGTGGGAATGGGAGCGGATTTCACGCGAGCGGAGCCGCGGGCACAGCTAGTATCGAATAAATCTGTATTCGCTACTCGCTCCGCTCACAGTGCAACCACACTCATAACGTCAGCATGTAAATATATTTCCATTTAAGGCTTCGCCGAGCTGTAATAAAGTTTTATGTGTTTATGCGTGAATGTATGTCTGTCTACATTATGTTTTGTATTGGCAAGGCGTCACAATGACGTCACGAGTCACAACTCGTAAAATTATGAACGCGACCCTGTTTCGAGGAGAGACTGCCTGAGGGTTGCATGCTCCCTGCTTTGTCTTATTATAATGCTCGCCTCGTGTTGGTTTTAGGTTATTGTTTTTATTTGTATAAGGGTTGAACTCCATTGTAGCACCACATGAATATAACCGATGTCAAGGTAGCTCTTTAAGAAAAGACCCTAGCGCGTTGCGACGCACTTTGCCTACACAAATTTTGTATGGAACAGCGCCTTCATCGAGCAGTCCTATACAGCAAAATAAATAAATATTACATATTATATATGTCGGAGATAACAATTAAGTTAACGTTAGAAGTATCGATACGATTATTAACACCGTTTAAGTCGTAACATAATTTCCTTCAAGTAAACACATGTGCGTGAACCTGGTGGCTCTAGTTGACATTATATCGAATTAATCATTCATTCACGCGATTAACAAGTCAACACTACTCGCTATTTTATGTAGCAACACCTATCTGTCAAACAGCAACCATCGAGATTTTATTTTAGTGTAACAACACTGAGTTATCCTTGAAGGCCTCCATTCGCTTGGTTGGCATATTCCTTACTCACGATTGGATAATTTCACAATACTTAATTGTGATTGACCCTGGCTTCGCGCACGTGGACAGAGTTGTTTTGGTTGACCGGGCGGTCTCAGCCGATCACTTGTGCTGGGGACGGCCCGCGTCGCAACCTAACAAAACTGTAGGTTTACTTAAAGTACAAGTTCATAACGTTTTATTCGCTGAAAGCCCGACACACCCAATATGGAGTTTGTACCAATGTTTATTGCCCACACGTCGTTATATACATATACAAACATTTGTCTCATGTGCTAGAACGATGCATGAACATCCAATTTGTACAAAGTAGAGTTTGGTACACTGGAGAGTAGGAGAACCGTGGCCGACATGAAGCTACTGTTCGACGTCATTAACGGACACATTGACTTCCCTGAACTGGTGAGTCGCGTGGGAGTGCGCCTAACAACCATCCATATATCGTTGCCTAGCAACCCATAGCATTTGCAAAATGATGAAGTTGACTCAATTCCTGTCGAAGTCGAGGACCAAGATGATGATACTAGTTTTGGTCAGCACGAACTGTTCGGAAATCCAGAACACGTCCCAAGTATAAAGACGGCGTCACCGACTCCATGACGCCGTTGGCATCGATAGGAGGAGTCATTTATTTCACCCCTGAAAATGAGACCCAAAATTTAGTGACGACGCGTCTTGCGACGACATGTCCACGGCTTCTAGGTTCTAATAAAGTTTATTCTTTTAAATGTTCCACTCTTCGGCGTAAATTTTAATGTCACTCTGATCTATCTTAGTGAGCATCTCGTTTATAGGTGCCCGGTTACAGCAATGTGCTAAGAACTTTCAAGCATTATAAGCACGCTGCAGAGATTATTATTAGAATCTAGAAGCCGAGGAAATGTCGTCACTAAATTGTGGGTCTCATTTTCAGGTCTGAAATAAATGACTCCTACTGTCGATGCCAAATGACGTATTGTTATTAATTTAAAGATCAAAAACCAAAATACTTCTCAGCCTGAACAAAAAAAAGGTTCATTACTGAAAATATTCGGCCTACGTTTCGCTAGTCTGAATGAAATCGATAATTACGTAGAAAATCACCAAATTACACACTCGCAGGTTAGTTTAAACTCACATACACTGACGCAAATATCGTCAGCCGATTAAAAACTGACATTATTTTCTTCTTAATAATATTTTTTTTACTTGTAGTTGTAGATATGCGCGCACTCTTGGCGTCAAGCGGCAAGCGCCGTATTAAAATCAAGTCAAATATGAGCCAAATTATAATTTCTTCTACTTTCTGTTTGCAAAAAATGGCTTACAACCATATTTATGAATTACTACGTGAAAACTCGAGGTAAATGGAGGGGAGGTCTTGGCATAAATATTACGGAGAGACAAAGGGGGGGGGGTTGGTAATTTTTATTTAAAATGGGTCACGTACTGCATGCCGTATTCTTATTCCCATTTACTCTTCAAGCAACACTTGCTCATAGTTTCAAATAAATAATATATTAGACATTTCAAGTTTCACTTGCTTTCAAATAAATAATATATAAGACTTTTCAAGTTTCACTTGGAAAGCTTTTAATAAGTAAAACATTTGGGTCAAAAAGGGCGGAGAATGTCAAACGAAAAGTCATCCTAAGTTACGTATAAAATATATTTTTAGGGATCCGTTAAAACCAATATTTAATAGCGAAACCTTTTTGACAGTCTGTCTGTGCAACGGAAAAACTACTGGACCGAATAAATGCTGGTTTAACTAAGTGCCACCCCCATCTTCCCGTGGGTGTCATCAATGCGACTAAAGGGTGACACTAGCGATGAGCAGCAGCGTTCTCCTGTGAATATTAAGATCATTGCTGCGATCACCAAGCCGCCTGCCAAGCGTGGTGGTTATAGCAAATCCCTCATGGAAAGCCCACCAAAAGTGGCATTCTATTGGGGAGGCTTGTGTTGTGTTCAGGAACTCGTATTTCAGCTGATGATGTGAATTTTCGCCCGGGTGATGGTTACTATTAACAACAACAAAAAAACAGTGTAACATTAAGGGTCTCCGGAAGCGGCTGGGAGGGCGGAGGACCGGGTGTGGTGGCGTTTATTGAGCAAGGCCTATGTCCAGCAGTGGACGTCTAAAGGCTGACATGATTAAAATAAAAAATAAAATAAATATCTCAGACATTCACACCAATTATCCAGTCCCAAACTAGGCAGAGCCTGTGGTATGGTTACTAGATAACGGATAGACATACTTAAAGAAATATATAAACATCCAAGACTTGGGTACAAACATTCATATTCATCATACGAACATTTGCCCATAGCGGGACTCGAACCCGCAACCTCCGGCGGGGCAGTCCGAGAGCTACCCATTCCGCCACGGAGGTCGTCACCCTTTTCATTGCTATGAGAAGATACTTCACGATAGATCCTGTTCAGTTTGTAAGTGAGATGGTAAATACAGTATCTTATATTGAACGTTTATCGCGTGGGAGGTCTGTTTACCTAACCGCTGGAGGATTTCCATCCACAAATCCCACTACTTACAAAATTACGCCAAAGAAAAAGGGAAGCTTTCAATGGAATCAAGACAATATATTTTCCTTGAAAAAAAATCAATCAAAGGAAAGTGTTTCGTAGCTATTAGGAGAGATTCGTCAAGCGTGGGAAGGAAGGAATTTACGCGAATTATAGTCGATTCGCAGAAGCAATGTTGTTTTAGAGTGGTTGGTTTTGAAGAGGCGTTCTCTGGCAGTATTTGATAAGTAAATAAAACGGAATTGGGATATGGAACTATTTAGAGAGCTTGATTAGGCTGGCTGTACGTCTCGCTTAGAAAATCTTTCTTTCTGGCTTTCGATGTGTTTGTGAATGAAATGAAATTTATTTGCGTAGAATATTGTTACATAATTTATGTATAAAGGGTCATGTTTCCACCATTCTGCCAAATAACAGCGTGCAAATATTAATAACACATATACAGAAAATTAGCCGTGTGGTTTCCGGTAGAGTAGAATAGAACCACTCCAACTCTTCCCATACAAGGCGAATAAGGGAGTATATTATAAAACATCAATCAAGCCTCCCCAACCCGTCTGGCCAGCGCGGGGAGTGTAGGCCAAATCCTCCGTCTGGTTCCGGCAGATGAGAGAGGGTTGTGCTCCTGCATCGGAGACAAAAATAACCTGATGATGATGAAACAGAAAATTACATACAGAACAACATCAAAAACTATGGTATCATAAATTGGGTTACCGTCTAGAATCAAAACATAACAAACATTTTTTTATTTTTTTTTATTTTTTATTTAAGATTATTACAATTATAATTATGGGGGACTTTTTTTTTATTTATTTTTGACTATCTTATTGCAGTTCTATGATTACCTATGTTATTTTTAGGAATATATTTTTTATTTATTGGGGAAGGCCTATGTCTAGCAGTAGACGTTTAAAGGCCGATGTGATGGTGAAGGCTTCAGATTTAATATAAAAAGAAAATTTATTTGATAAATAGACATCCCACTAATATTATAAATGCGAAAGTTTGTATGTTTGTTACTCAATCACGTTTCATCCACTGGACGGATCGGGATGAACCTCGGCACATATATAGGTTAGGTACTGGAATAGGACAAAGGATAGTTTTTCTCCCGAAAAAACATCTCATTCCTACCGGAAACCAAATTAATTATTAAAAGCAGTGACGTGAAAATTTATCGAAAACTACGCGGACGAAGTCGCGGGCGAAAGCTGGTTATAATAAATAACGCATGAATAACTCAAGAAATTCAGCTCCGACCTCTTTCCATATAACTATCGCAATATCCGCCATCAGAGCTGTAAAACTTTTATTAAGTTTTTACCGAAATATTTTTATGGCTCTCCTGAAGGTTACCTCTGTATAGTCTGTGGTAACCGATCTACTGAAATTGAAACCTGTGGACAGTTGATAAATCTAATGCTGGAATTTTTAGTGTCACATCAAAATGGGAATTCTACTAGTAGAGATATACATCATCATCAGCCCGAAAGAGTCCACTGTTGGACACAGGCCTCTCCCAAGGTGCGCCACTGAACCCGATCCTCGGTTCCTCTCATCCAGTTACTGCCAGCCGCCTTACGCAGATCGTCGCTCCATCTAGCCAGGGGGCGTCCCACACTACGCTCGCCCAGTCGTGGTCTCCACTCGAGAACTCGTTTACCCCAGCGGTAATCGGTTCTCCGACAGATGTGACCAGCCCACTGCCACTTCAGCGTACTAACTTTTTGAGCTATGTCGAAGTCTTTAGTTCTCTGGCGGATCACCTCATTTCGGATCCTGTACATATCTATACATATCTATTTTCTTTAAATGTAATTTCATCATCAGCCGAAATACATAGAAATACACTGCTGAACATAATCCTCCCCAATAGAATGCCACTTTTGGAGGGCTGTCCATTGGGGGATTTGCCATAAGCACCACGCTTGGCAGGCGCATTGGTGACCGCAGTAATTATCTTAATATACAATAGAGAACCTTTCTAATCGTCCGTGGTGCAATCCCTTAGTCGACATGACGATACCCAAGATAAGATTGGGGGTGGTCCTATTCTAAGCTGGAAATCACACGGCCATTATTTGAAGAACTAAGTACAACCTGTTTCCTAAGATAGGAGAGTTATACAACTGTTTGACAACGAAGAATAAGCATTCTTTGGTGGTTTCCTAATGGGAAAATTCCTAAAAATAAATCAGTTGTCTTCCAAAGGATAGTTATCCAGTTGTCTGTCTCAGTTGTCTACGTGAAGTATCTTATCTTAGGGGGCCAGGAAGGCCTGGCGACACTTCAACCCTTCAGGATCTTTTGTGCCAAACCCCTGACCACCAACAGTACCACAAGCCAATTTGGTGGACTTCACATACGCCTTAGAATTTCTTCTTTTGGCATATGCAGGTTTCCTCACGATGTTTTCCTTCACTGAAAAGCCTGTGGTATTGTAAGAAACCGTACTTAAGTTTTGAAAAACTCATTGGTACGGGCGGGGCTCATTGGTACCAGGACCTCATGAACATGAGGCGAGTGCACAACCAACCAGGACGGCTCTTTACATAGAGTAAGTAAACGAGTTAAGTTCATCAGCTCGGTATCAGGTCCACCTCACAGAACCGGATATAGGTAGAAGGGCTACATCACTTGTTTATTTGAGTCTCGCGCGTGTCGATTTTCGGACACAGCGTGCCCTTGCCCCTCCCGCGCACTTTTTTTCCTCGTGGTCACGTTATTTGTGAGGAGACACAGTAATGCAGTTGGAAAACGAGCACTATGACACTTTTGCAGATTTTTGTTGGTGTTTACCCGACCTTGACTTGGCGCGAAACGAGTAATCCTTTGACAGTTTTTGCAATATACCGAATAGAATAGAATAGAATAGAATATTCATTTATTGGCTGTAACAAAACACATACAGTGCAACATTACACATAAACAAAAACAATATACAACTAAGAGTCGGGTGCACACGCCGGGATCACGTCGCACGGCTTGTCGGACGATAATTTAATATTACATTCGCTTGCACGAGGAGCAGAAACAACGCGAGGAACTTACCCGACAAACCGGGAGTAGAAGGCGTGCGACCGACCTTACTGCAAATTGCTGGCACGCGTGTAGAGCTTATTTCACCGTTCTATCTCATTCATTTGTATGGTTCACCTGCTGACTGACCAACATGCAAATTGTCCTAATGGAAAAACGTCCAACAGGAGGTAGGACATACCAGTTAAATATTCTTGGCATAATGCAGTAGAAAGGTCTGTGGTTATTAAAAATGTCTCCACTGCTGTCATTAAGTGACTACTAATGATACTTTAAGCCATAATCACTTCCGGCATTCATTAGCGAAGATCTGGCAAAGCTCCGCGACACTGGGTCGGCGCCAAGTCTTAGGGTTGAGCCACACCCCCGACACTCCACAAATGAAGAGATTTAATACACTTACTTACTTACTTCACTCATCATCAACAAATATCAGTAAGTATCAAACAACAGATCTAATAATTTTGTCTCTTTATATGTTTCTTTTCTCCCTGTTTAAATCTTATATTTTAATTATACAGAATTTTAATTATTTTAATTTCGTAATTGGCATATTTTGTATTTTATAATAACTTGTATTGTATATAATAATGTCATCATCATCATCATCAGGTTATTTTTTGTCTCCACTGCAGGAGCACAACCCTCTCTCATCTGCCGGAGACAGACGGAGGATAGGGCCTACACTCCCCGCGCTGGCCAAACTGGTTGGGGAGGCACGATTGATGTTTTATAATGTATTCCCTTAGTCGCCTTGTACGACATCCACTGGAAGAGTTGGAGTGGTCCTATTCTACTCTACCGGAAACCACACGGAAATATATATATAATAATGTAATTGCTGTGAAATTGAATAAATATATAATATAAATAAATAATGACCTAAAGGCTGGTTGCTACACCCATCGCAATGGAAAGGGGGACTTTTTTTTACTACCATACTGTATAGAACACTACTAATGATAGTTTATTTTTAATACATTTTAGGATGTTATTAATTGTCAAATCATTTAGTTAATTACGCATTTTCAATGTCAGTTAAAGTTTGGCTATATCTTTTAAACTGCAGAACAAATCGAGTGAGCTCAATTATCGTTTCCATCCGATATGGCCTCCGCCAGTTTATCGTCTTCCGCAAAATAGAGCACGGCATTACTGGGCTGACGGCGCCAAGCAATCGATTTTCAAGACATCGATTGCTTCCTAAAATGTATTAAAAATTAACTGTCATTAGTGGTGTTCTATGGAGTATGGAAGTAAAAAAAAACAATATTTCGGACATTAATGATTTGACATCATTAATAAAATAACGCTGTTGATATGTCAGTATACAGTTTTATTGGGCCCGATTCTGAAAGCACACATTTAAAATTTGACAGCGCTAAAATTGGTTTCGACTTTATCTTCATAATACTGTGTGATAAGGATAGCAACAGCTTTAGTGCTGTCAAATTTTAACGTTGCGCCTTCAGAATCGGGCCCACTATGCCTTTAAAACTGAAAAGAAATCGATTGAGATCACCTATCATCTTAATTCTGTATACAAACGCGCGTGCTATAATTTTACTAAAATTATAAATGTAAAAGTTCGGATATTTGGATGTTTGGATGCTCGTTACTCAATCACGCTTCAACCACAGGACGGATCGTGATGAAACTTGCCACACATATAGGTTAGGTCCTGGAATAGGACATATGATAGTTTTTATCCCGAAAAGGCATCTCAAACCTACGGGATACCAAAAATGATACCTATTTTGAAATTGATATAAAATAAATATTAAATTATATACACATACACTTGTCTAGTTTCAAATAGAATTTCTCCTGTGCTATGAAAATTAAACAAACGATAGGACAATTCACAAATATAACATCCAGACAGGGATCAACTTGTACAAACAAAGTAGGAATCGAACCCACGGCCTCAGGCGCTCGAGTCTAATGACCAAGCTACTAGCATAGAATACTTAATAATACTACGTATAGAATGGACACTCCCTTCCCCCCGCCAATCACAGCTTCCTCACCCCGCGCCGCAGTTTTGGGTAGCGTTTAGGGCACTAACCGTCAGGGCTGTATGTATTGCTTGAAAGATAATTAAAAGAATAATGGTGAAGTATTGTGCTGTAGGTGGTTGTTTGATTAACAGTAATGACCAAAAAGAGACGATTTCATTCTTTTCCTCCAGAAGAATCGAGGTAAGTAACATATTTTGCCTATTTATTCAAACAATTTGTAGGATTGAATTTTGGTATTATAAGTAATACAAATATAATTTTATACGTTTTGGTTTATTTTATTCTGTTTGATAATGTAAATAAAATGTTATTTGAGATAGACATTGATACAATTTTAATCAATTGTATATTTATTTGTTTGTTGTACGACATTTACACATTTGCGTTAAGTCGCGAGACGCTCGCATCGATGTGGGTCTTTTTGAATTAGATAACTTGTCACGCGAAATTAGATATGTTTTGTGACAAAACATATTAAATCTTAAAGAATTTAAGTAGTATTAGTCACGCCTTCAATTAAACCCCACGTTCATCATATCCATGAATTATTCAGGAACCTGCAGATCATCAGGAACTTATTACATTCTAGCGCCCAACGTGGGGTTTAATTGTAGTGTGTAAGAAGATACCTGAATTCTAAATTTTTTTAGGTAAAGTTGGAAAAACACCTAGTTTCGTGTGACTTAATATATCAAGGTAATTTTTATACTCTGCAAATTTTATATTTTGTACACTTTAGACTTTAGCGTGTGGTCCACCGTACTACATTCGCATAATTGCCAAGTGTTCATGCTAGTAAAAAATTCGGTTGTGTAAGTTTTAATTTATGGCAGTCATGCATACACGAAGATAAAAATAAATGTTTGGACTCCCTCTGTTGAAGATATCATGATTATTGACCACGTCGTTGGCTTAGTGGCTTGCTTATTGGATTCAAGTACCAGAAGTCGTGAGTTCGATTCCTTTTATGTATAGACGTCTTTAGAGTTCGTCTTAGTCTGGGTACTATATTAGTGAATTGGTCCTTATCTAATTTCAATGGTACAGGAGAATGAGAAGTTCTGATCTGAAGTGAATAAAATTAAGTTTGGGATTAGACAAATGCAATATATATTTAATTAAATTTAAAAACATAAAATATATATTTAATTAAATTAAAAATAACGGAGCCGACGACACGTTTGAATTTTCACCTTTTTGATCTAATCGAAATTCAATGAGCGATTGTGTACCGACTTGCGCGGATGTGTAATTGCAGCATAATAAAAAGAAAAAAATGACATGTGTCATACAGTGGCGTGTGACATGAGCTTACAACGTAACATTGTAGCAACGTTTCCGCAGTTCCTTTTGTTTCTCTTTCTTGTTCTTTCTTGCACAGAAATCTTTTTTGTTTTTCAGATGTATATCTGGATTCAAGTGATGCGACCCGACTTAAACAATAAAAATTTAAAGAATTACCGCGTTTGCGATCTTTATTTCTGTGCTTCGGATCGTCTTGCAAAGAAATTAAAAAGAAACGCAGTACGCCGTCAAATTCTGTTCAGTGTTTCCAAGATTAGCCCGTACAGACATACATAGACACGATTATTTTTATTATATTTTTGGACTCCACTGGTCTTAAGGTCTGAATTTTTTTTTACTTTAATGTACAGAAACGCCTTTTTACTGTTTTAATATATGTATAGATTTAAAAAAATATATAATGTGCACAATGATGAGTGTCGTATTTTTTTCCTGTTTGTCGAAAACTATTTTATTTTAGCACATGCGCCATGTTTAGTGATATATTTAAACCATAATGAAAGAAAGAAAAAATTACACGCGAGTAGGAATTATTCCATAACAATAGTCCACGACGCTGGCCCAATGCGGGTTTGTGGACTTCACATACGCCTTAGAATTATTACTTCTTTGGCTGGTTTCTTAACGTATTTTCCTTCACTAAAAACGTTCTTAGTTCGTTCTTTGGCATGTGCCCGGATTCGAACCCTCGACCTCATAAACGTGAGCGCAGTACCAACTAGTCTATCACGAATTCGTAGTTTTGTATGGTTGCATAAAGATTTTGCACGTAAACATCGAAAGTTGGAAAAAAGATTGTATACCTACTTAAATCTCAATTAATCTACCACCTATATAAACTATTTTTGTTTTTATGCACACTTTACGCCGCCATCACTAAGTTACTGGTGCCCACGGCCGGTCCGCGCGGTCTGACACCCCTAACGATTGCCTTAGGCATGTGTGCGTGCGCTGCCGTGTGCGGACACGATTATTGTATTTGTGTAAGAATAGGTAGTCGATTTCCCGCCATCGCATACATTTTGGCACAAGTGTCCGCCCTGTGCTACTAGGCCAACGAGGCGGTCAAAAAATAAATAAAAAATGCTTTATACGTCGCCATAGGTTAGTTTTTATCCAGATAAACATCACGTTCCTACGGGAAATACATAGTAATTTGTGATGTCAAGTTGTCCACGCGGACGAAGTCGCGGGCAACAGCTAGTTGTTGATAAATGTGCGGCATGCAAAAGCTGCGCTGCTGCGTGAGTGGCTCGATTCATACGCTAACCCATACGAGACTTGTTAAGAGAAAGTGCGGTGCGGCGCGCTGTAGTGGAGTTTAACCCTTAGCGGTTTCGTATTTTCATTTCTGCTCATTGAGTTATAAAAAAAGCAGTATCGTGCCAAAGGCAATAAAGAACTGATTAAGTCTTTACGCAGCATAATAATTTCTGTTCTACTTTTAGGGAGAAAATACATAAACCTCAACTTACAGACTGGAACGGAAAAACCAGCAGATTTTTTCATCCCATCCCATTAATATTATAAATGCGAAAGTTTTAATGTTTGTTACTCAATCACGCTTCAACCACTGGACGGATCGGCATGAATATAGGTTAGCTCCTGGAATAGGACTTAGGCTATCCTAAGATCTATTTTTTATCTCGAAAAATCATATCACTCCTACGGAAAACCAAATTAATTGTTAAAAACAGTAAAGATGTGTAAATATCGAAAACCTACGCGGACGAAGTCGCGGGCAAAAGCTAGTAATTAATAACGAAAGATTCAAACTGACATAGCTACTAGATGGCCTGATACTGAAATTTTCAAAATTTCAAAAAGTACCAGAGCAAAAGAATTGTTTTCTCCCATAATGGAATTTTTTTAAATGCCCTATTTGTCATGTACATAAAAGGTTTTGTACTCTAGGATCGAAATTCCAATAGTTATCAAAATAGTAATGGTTTCGAATTTATACTTCTTAACTAGTTTTTAGAAGATGAACTAGTTGGTATTTAACGTACTGGTATGATATTATTAATTCAATTTGTTTTCTTCTCCAATTATTAACTAATTGCGAAGAGTAAAGCGAGACCAGTTATTATTATTTTACTAATTCGATAACTACTGGAATTTAGACATTGAAATATAAAACCTTTTATGTAAATGATAAATATGGCTTTCGATTGACGTAAATTTATTTACCTGTTATGGGAAGAAAAAAATAAATTATGTTCTGCATAGAAAATAGTGAAAATAACTTCTACAAACCAAAGGAAAATTATGTCTAATATGAGGAGAAGAAAATATATTATTTGGCCCACAAAATATTGAAGAATAGCCGAAACTAATCTGGCAAATTAGTGAAAATGACGAATCAGGAAACTGACCAGTGATGGGTTCATCTTTGAACTATACATATGCTACTAATATTATAATAGCGAAAGTTAGGATATTTGGATGTTTGTTACTCAATCACGCTTCAACTACTGGACAGATCGCGATGACACTTGGAACACATATAGGTTAGGTCCTAGAATAGGACATAGGATAGTTTTTATCCCAAAAAAACATCACATTTCTACGGGAAAACATAATAATTTGTGATTTTAAGTTGTCCACGCGGACGAAGTCGCGGGCAAAAGCTGGTTATTAATAAGTAAAACAGATTTGGATAAATTAATAAGTTATTAATAACAAGTTACTACTTATAAACTAATCTATTAAATAAATGAGCTAGGGGAATCAACTGAGAACTGTACACTAACTCAAAACCAAGACATGCGACAAAAATAATGTAGACTACAAGATGGGAAAAAGGAACGGCCAAAACGCCTACGTGGTCTAATGTAAGTTCCCTAAATTACTTTTCCTGTGCAGACTTCCTAATATCCTCAACGAGTAATATCCGAACAGCCTTACAAAGGAGTCCATAGACAAACAAAAGATTCTGATCTAAGGACAGTGTGACCGTATCGATCTCTAATCCGGGGCTGGAACGCGGAAAACATAATAAAGAAAGAGAGACTTCGGCAAAAGTTAGATGGGCGTTAGAATTGTGCTATGCCTTAGGGAAGCAGTCAATATAATATTATCAATAATTAACCAAACGAATACTTTGTTCAGATCGCCTTAACTCATCCCACCATTGTGTAGTGATGTTTAGTATTCTCTGCCATAGATGTGTATAAAGTAAGAGAGCTATTTCTGAAAACAAGCTGTATTATACAGTTTGGCGGAGTTATTGTATACTCGGGGTCGCGGGTTCGAATCCCGCCCAGGTCAAACATTCATGTGATGAACATTTGTGTTTGCCTTGTGACTGGATGTTATTTATATATTATATTATGTATTTATGTATATATATATCAGCTGTCTGACACCCATATTACAGGCTCTGCCTAGTTTGGGATCAGGTGGCCCTGTGTGAAATGTCCCCATATATTTATATAATTTTTTTTTTGGAGAGATGAATAAATGAAATTTTTTTTTAACCACTGGATGGATCGGGATGAAACTTGCCACACACATAGGTTAGGTCCTGGAACAGTACATAGGATAGTTTTATCCCGATAAAACGTCTCGTTTCTACGGGAAACCAAATTAATATGAAACTATGTCATTTTTGTTTTGAAATTCAATGTGTAAATATCGAAACCTACGCGGACGAAGTCACGGGAATAAGCTAGTTATAACATAAATAAATATTACATAAAACATACACTTCATAATCAGCTGGAATATCTCAACTGCTGAACATAAGCCTCCCCAATAGAATGCCACTTTTGGTGGGCTGTCCAATGGCGGATTTGCCATAATCACCACGCTTGGCAGGCGGATTAGTGATAGCAGTAATGATCTTAATGTACACAGGAGAACGTTGCTGGCCATCCTGGTGCAATCTCTTAGTTTCCTTGACGAAATAAGTGATCAAGTAAACAAGTTAAGTTAGTGCAAGGGAACAAGATCTTGTTGCGCTCATCATCATCATCAGGTTATTTTTGTCTCCACTGCAGGAGTACAACCCTCTCTTATCTGCCGGAGACAGACGGAGGATTTGGCCTACACTCCCCGCGCTGGCCAGACGGGTTGGGGAGGCCTGATTGATGTTTTATAATGTATTCCCTCAGTCGCCTTGTGCGACATCCACGGGAAGAGTTGGAGTGGTCCTATTCTACTCTACCGGAAACCACACGGCATTGTTGCGCTCATATGGAGTTAAGATGACTGTTCACGATTAACAACTTGTTCAAATCAATAATTATTTAGAAATAACTTGAGAATATTTTGCACTGTTTTCCTGAACTACAGGCCCTGATACTAATAGGTTAATGCTTTGTAAATAGCTTATAAATATTTTATCTGTCCATTAGGCTGTCAGATAGATTAAATCAGTTTATGAAGGCGGACGTTAAGTAAAAAGAATTTCAAGCTAACTTAGCTAAGCAAGTTATCTAATAAATAATTCAGTAGATGGAATAACATGAGGGAATATTGATTTTTTAGCTTTGGATGTCTAATTAAAGAAATGAGGCGGAACCTTTGACCTGGAAGGAGGGATTTAGAGTTTCGTTTGAAAAGAAGCATGCAGAACTGTTTTAAAATAAAAACAATATTTTGAGGACATCCATGTCTCTCACCTTTTCAAACCAATCCTACTAATATTATAAACGCGAAAGTTTGTAAGTATGGATGGATGTTTGTTACTCTTTCACGTAAAAACTACTCAATGGATTTTAATGAAACTTTACAATAATATAGCTTATACCTCAGAATAACACATAGGCCACAATTTATAAAGATATTGTGTGAATTGTCCAAAATATCAAGTAAGTAGGAAAAAATCTACCATCTGCGAGCTATTCTGGCGTGCGCCATAAAATTATAATTTTAATGTCATAATGTTAGTTCTTTTCTACGCCACGCTAATATAAGCTACTCGAAATACTAATCCTGCGTAGACGAAGTCGCGGGCACCAGCTAGTACTTAGATAAAAGTATTTACATTTCAGGCAGCTACGTATATTTTTATTCTTGCACTAATTCTCTCGTACTATGATACGATATACAATCTGCAAAATATCCTACAACCTTGCTCGAACTGATTTATGGCCAAACGTATTTATTTATTCGGTTACACGTCAATAAATTGTGCCAAATTTTCTAAACTAATTTTAATTTTCAAATCAACTAACATAAAAAAATTTATTGATATTTCGAAGCGACTGGTCCTCGCCTCCGGAGACCCCAGGGCTGGCGCGTACCTCGCACAAAGGTTAAGCCTAGCGATCCAGCGAGGTAACGCCGCCAGTGTCCTGGGAACCATGCCGCACACAGGCGAGCTGGACGACGTGTTCATACTGTGACGCGTTTTTATATTAGTTTATAATACTAGTTTGTAATAGTGTTAGAATATAATTATCTGTATAGACTAACATAGTATATCAGATTTTACTAACAACAATGTGGACAAAGTCTGAAATAAAAAACAATTGAATCTTAATTTGAAAATTAATGTCCAAACTGAATAATATAAAAACTAGATAGAAACTAGTAGTCATAATCTACATTATTAGATATCGTAATCTAATAATCGTATCTACAAGATTTTAAGTATATATTGTTTATTTACTGCCACAGCACCGCATAACACCCTCCATATCTCTGTAATAGGAGGGCGGGGGAGCCTATTTTAACTCCCAGATTTATATAGGCATGCCTTTTTTGGGCAGCAATATGCTATTTGTTACCCCTTATTATGTAGGCTTTCCCAGTTCATTTCGCGAAGGAATTTATCAATATAAGTAATGTATTGGACGTCGAACTATCTTTCCAATAAAGGGGAGGGAAAAATATTGTATGTTAGTGACGTAGAGGACAACGGAAACAATATATAGGAAGTGGTACCTCTCTTATGATTATAACCAGAGTGCGGAATCTCATAGCAAAATAATTGAAAAGCCACAAGGACTGGTTATTGTAAAAAGTTATCATAAAAAGCTTTGATTTAAGGTTCATTCGCAGCCATCAGTCTCAGTATCGGATTCGGTCCGTCTCAGTGTTTTTTAAAAACATGCTTGTTTAGTTCCTCATGCAATGGCATAAGATAAATTTTAAGAAGTTGCCTAAATTTCACTGAACTTAACTGACTCTGCACTGATGGACCACTGATGCATAATTGTCGGAACGCGGACGTATGACGTATCGATAGTCTTTACTGCATTTGAAATATGACACATTATTCATAAAAATATGAGTATAATACTGAGTCAGGACTGAGGCGGCACTGATAGGTCCGAATCTACCTTTAAGATGATTGAAAATAAGATAATCTTACTTCCTACTAATATTATAAATGTGAAAGTTTGGATATTTGGATGTTTGGATGTTTGGATGTTTGTTACTCAATCACGCTTCAACCGCTAGACGGATTGGAATGAAACTTGGTACACATATACGAGTAGGTTAGGTCCTGGAATAGGACATAGGATACTTTTTATCCCGAAAAACATCTCATTCTTACGGGAAACCAAATTAATCGATATGAATGTCCTTTTTATGGTTTTTAGGGACGTTGATTTCGATATTTACACATTTTGAAATTCAAAATGTGTAAATATCGAAATCTACGCAGACGAAGTCGCGGGCAAAAGCTAGTTATAGATAATTTGCGATCCCAAGATATTTAGATTAAAAAAATTCTACAAATTCATTGATTGAGTCCGGTAATGAAGCATTGTTCTGTTCCAATTTGAATTTATTATCGGATTCCGCAAGTAAGTAATTTGTTAGAGATTTGGATTAAATGGAATTGAATTGCAATCAGATTACGCTTTTGTCCGAATCGATTGTTTAGGCATTAATTAACGTTGCTGGAAATAGATTTGTCAGTTCTGTATTAATGGAAATAATTAATCATTGTGAAATTATCTAATCTATTTTTGTCTGTTCAAATTTAAATAGTTTGTTATTATAATTACCAGATTAATAGGTTATTACAGTGATCCTAAAAATAATTTAATTACATTAATTGAGTACGATTAAAACATCAAAATTAACAGGACAATACTGGAGCTCCTACACTAGACCATGCAGTCTGTACCGGGGAGCCTGAGATTACAGGTTACATTACAACTGTAGGACAGTATAGATAATATTGATAGAAAACAGATGATAATATTAGGCTAGTATCCGTCTACAGTCCTTCTTACTAATATTATAAACGAGAAAGTTTGGATATTTTGATGTTTGTTACTCAATCACGCTTCAACCGCTAGACGGATTGGAATGAAACTTGGTACACATATACGAGTAGGTTAGGTCCTGGAATAGGACATAGGATACTTTTTATCCCGAAAAACATCTCATTCTTACGGGAAACCAAATTAATCGATATGAATGTCCTTTTTATGGTTTTTAGGGACGTTGATTTCGATATTTACACATTTTGAAATTCAAAATGTGTAAATATCGAAATCTACGCAGACGAAGTCGCGGGCAAAAGCTAGTTATAGATAATTTGCGATCCCAAGATATTTAGATTAAAAAAATTCTACAAATTCATTGATTGAGTCCGGTAATGAAGCATTGTTCTGTTCCAATTTGAATTTATTATCGGATTCCGCAAGTAAGTAATTTGTTAGAGATTTGGATTAAATGGAATTGAATTGCAATCAGATTACGCTTTTGTCCGAATCGATTGTTTAGGCATTAATTAACGTTGCTGGAAATAGATTTGTCAGTTCTGTATTAATGGAAATAATTAATCATTGTGAAATTATCTAATCTATTTTTGTCTGTTCAAATTTAAATAGTTTGTTATTATAATTACCAGATTAATAGGTTATTACAGTGATCCTAAAAATAATTTAATTACATTAATTGAGTACGATTAAAACATCAAAATTAACAGGACAATACTGGAGCTCCTACACTAGACCATGCAGTCTGTACCGGGGAGCCTGAGATTACAGGTTACATTACAACTGTAGGACAGTATAGATAATATTGATAGAAAACAGATGATAATATTAGGCTAGTATCCGTCTACAGTCCTTCTTACTAATATTATAAACGAGAAAGTTTGGATATTTTGATGTTTGTTACTCAATCACGCTTCAATCACTGGACGGATCGTGATTAAATTTGGCACAGATATAATTTAGGTCCTGGAATAGGACATCGGATAGTTTTTATGCCGAAAAAACATCCCATTCCTACGGGAAATACATAATAATTTGTGATGTTAAGTTGTCCATGCGAACGAAGTCGCGGGCAACAGCTAGTTGTTGAAAAATGTGCGGCATGCAAAAGCCGCGCTGCTGCGTGAGTGGCTCGACTCATACGCTAACCTATACGAGACTTGTAAAGAGAAAGTGCGGTGCGGCGCTCTGTAGTCGAGTTCAACCCTTAGCGGTATGGAAATACATAATTATTTGTGATGTTGTCCACGCGGACGAAGTCGCGGCAAACAGCTAGTGAAAAATATATAACAAAGACAATCAGACATGAATAAAATTGAAACAGAATTAAATTGTTTCTATATTAAACGAAATGGTTCTACCCTGCAATCCTGCCCGGGGCGATCAAGGTTTTCTCTCAAAATATTTCCTTTTCAAACTACGTCTGCTTTTTACTTATCGAAATACACTTTGACCCAGGATTGAGAGTTGGAGAGGAAAAATTTTCTTTTTCCTATTCCTGCCAAACAGCGATGTATTTGCGTATGTACGCCAAATGGCTAAATCAGTCACTTAATTGGATGACTAGGAAGTTTATTCAATCATTATTAACATCAAGTGTTCACGAATAGTTCAAAACATGATGGAATTGGGTCGGCATTCTTTGATCCTCAGAAGTCTCTATGAAATACAAAATTACTTCGAACATTTCAATAATGCATGCAGAACTTTAGTTGTATTAGAACATCGTAGTAGAAGAGGCCTATTCCGCAATGCTTAAAGACAAAAGTCTTTAATCAGTGCGTCCTGCCTTTCATGACCTACGTCGCAGAAAAGTGGATATTGACGGTGGGCCTGATCCACAAGTTCCAAGTCGCTTAGCGAGCTATGGAGAGGGTTTGTTTGAAGGATATGATTTGTAATGAGGAGATCCGACGAAGAACGAAAGTATATAAAAAATAATAATGTCACCGACATAGCCGAAAGGATGTCGTACAAAGCGACTAAGGGAATACATTATAAAACATCCATCAGGCCTCCCCAACCCGTCTGAACAGCGTGGGGAGAGTAGGCCAAGTCCTCCCTCCGTCTGTCTCCGGCAGAAATAACCTGATGATGAAAACCTTTTAAAGATACAGGATTTTTTAAAGCGTTGTGATTATGGCAAATCCCTCAATGGACAGCCCACCAAAAATGGCATTATATTAGGGAGTGGACGTATTTCGGCTGATGATGATATACCTAGTCTAAAGGTCTAGTTGTCAATAAAAATCTACCTGTTACCCTTATCTAGTGTTTTTTATGCACGTTCATAAAAATATGCGATACTAATTGACAAAGGAAGTCATGAAATTATTTTTTATTAATTCCATTACGTCTAATAGCCCTAAGTCAAATAAAAACAAAAAAAGTTTATCTCCGAAGCACATTACGCTGGATTTTATTGTATATATATACGGTACTCTATGAAAACAAGCTTCCCATTTCGCGTGGGATGCTATTACCGAAATGGCTTTGAATGATGATAATAACGCGGCATTCGGATTTCATATGAACGTTATTTGAAGGTTAAATATCTGTAAAATTTCATATTGTATCGGAATGAGATTATTTTGGGAGGTACTATCAGTTCCGCCTGATCATTTTGAAAATATTATTGACTGTGCTACAATCGAGACCTTCGTTTAAGACAAGGATTCCCAAACTATTTTGGGCAAGAGACCCCTTTTCTTTTATGAACTGATACCTCAGACCCCCATAGGGAAATTACGTTAAAAATGCTATCTCTTTTTTTTTCCCATTGATACAATATTTGATGACACAGAACTTGTGCACGATTATCGACTTGTTGAGTTTTTTAAAAGTACAACAATGATACAAAAATATTAGTCATTCTTATAACAAGTTGGTACACGTAACACAACTTATACAGTATCTTGAAAGTTTTAAATACGAACTTGTGTTAATTAGTAGGGATCCATTTTTAGACCTTGTCGCGTCGACCGACAAAATCAGTCTTCGTTTATGTCCGCCCCTGGGAAACCGATTTCGACCCCAAAGGGTTGGTATCGACCACTTTGGGAATCGCTGGTTTAAGTCATAGAAATCATTTAAAATTTAATATAGGTAGGTACTACTCTTACTTAATTATATGTGTATCCCATGTATAACCCAAGTACAACCCACACAAGCTCTATAACAAGCCGTACACTGGCAAGTTAGATGTTCTTAATTGGCTCCATAAACAAGTTCTACAGTAGTTGTACAAGCGACTACAGCGCCGCTGTACTCTCGAAAGAGGCAGTACTTGGGTTATACTTGGGTTATATTTGAATTATGCATCTAATTAAATAAGAGTAGTACCTACCTATATTAAATTTTAAGTGATTTCTATGGCTTAAACCAGCGATTCCCAAAGTGGTCGATACCAACCCTTTGGGGTCGAAATCGGTTTCCCGGGGGTGGAACTTTCTCGTATGTAAATTTATACGGTATAGCTGTATAAATCTGTGCCATTTATATGGCTATAGGTTCTACAATATCTCTACAACGATCGTAACTATGAAGTCAAAGTCAAGGTCATTTATTGCATATGAGTACACTTGGTATATTTATTCACGTTATTTGTTTATCGACTAACCTCTTCCTTAGGTGTTAGCGCTGTGAAGAAGAAACGGCGCAACAAACTTCACGCAACGCATCTTTAAAAATGAAGTATGCGTACAATTATATAAAGATTGTGCGAAGCTGAAGCAACATTAGTTCCAGGCATATTTGTCATTCAAATAAACGTTAATTTTATAATAGGCTTTCTTACAAAGTTGTTTTTTTTTATGTGAATCTTAAACTTTCATATTTAAGACTTCCTCTGGTAGTTTTATGACATAGTGCGAAGAAACAAAGGTGCGTAAAGAGAGGTAATGTGCGCCTAAGTATCTAAAATAAGTTCTTGTAGCGCATTTATAAATCTATCGAGCCCTGAACAGGCCCTAGAAAGTTTACATAATAAGCAGGACTTGCTGGGAAATAAACTATAATCATAAATAGTGATTAAAATGTTAATCATTGAAAAAATAATAATTTAGATATACCACTAAGTTTATTTTTCAAAAAAATCTACAAACTAGAAGGTTGTATAGAATGCCTGCTTGACAAGCCACGATTTAATTGTTATTTTCATGGCGTCGTTGGCTGCTACTTTTAGCTGCTAACTTCAAACCTGTCCTGTCCGTACAAACCATAAAACGTCAACAACATAAGGGCTTCTCTTTCTAACTGGCAGTCTAGTAGGGCATACTGCCACCCTTACTCTGTTACAGGCGACGATAAACTGAAGGGGGAGGTGAATGTTGCTTCTCTACGTAGTAATTAATACACGCCGGAGGTTGCGGGTTCGAATCCCGCTAGGGGCAAATGTTCGTATGATGAATATAATTGTTTATACCCAAGTCTTGGGTGTTTATATATTTATTTAAGTATGTCTATCCGTTATCTAGTAACCATAGCACAAGTTCTGTCTAGTTTGGGACTGGATAATTGGTGTGAATGTCTGAGATATTTATATTTATTATTATTTTTTAATATTTGGTATTGTCTGCCTCTACTATACATGAACTTAGAGAGAATATTATAAAAACGTACAATACAACATGGATAATATTACTTTTATAATATTATTTTCCTTTATTAAATATTTAGTTTATCTTCGCTTCTGTTTATTTATAAAGACCCCTATTTTCCCCCAAAACTGTAATAACCCACAAACAATTCAGTGGCCTATCCTTACTTTATGAAGACATTATTGGATAATCTCCATCGTAAACATGGGAAAGTAGAAAGTAAGTAATTCGGGTAGGCCCAACGATTAACCCTAACATTCATTTTTACGATAACTTTCTGTAGCAATTTAGTTATTTGGAACAAAATAAGTAATAACCCCTTTGGAGTATTGCTGCTACGAAAACTGCTACGTATGTGCTACGACAGCTCTACGTGATACGGCGTAATACACCGTTTGTAAAAAAAGGGTATTTGTCAGCAATTTTTTTGTAGTGGTAAGTATGTAAATTACTAGTTATATACAATAATTTACAGGGATAGAATAATAGATATTTTATTTGTAAATATTCTATTTGTAATGTAACTTACAGGCGGCCAGGTGGACCGACGACCTGAAGAACGTGGCCGGAAGCGGCTAGATGCGGAGGGCGGAGGACCGGGTGTGGTGTCGTTCATTGGGGAAGGCCTATGTCCAGCAATGGACGTCTAAGTAATGTAACTTAATTCCTTTCCTTAATTTAATACAGACCAAACAAAAGATATTTTAAAAATTTCGTCCAATAACTTTAAATAGTTTTTTGTCTATTTGCATAAGTAATACACTAAAAAATTAGTATGTATAATAAATATATAGTATCTAATATATAGTTTCTAATATCCCATAATTTGAAGTCGTAATTATTTAACTATTTATTGCAAACGCACAATAAATGATAACAAACAATAAAGAAGGGAAAAATTGTATGTTGCATATATATACACAACAGACAAAACTAAATTAATACATAAACTACACACACAACCCGTTGATTTAACTTGAGACCTGGGCCGATGACGTCATGTTCAATTGAGTCGAGAAGGGAGTCGCATTCCAGCGAAGTTAATTCGTACAGGTTGTACGTGATATTTCGATTTGATTGGTCCTTACCTCCGGAGACACCGGGGCTGGCGGTACATTGAAAATAACGTCATCAGCCAAGGTCTCAATTCGTACGGGATATACTTGCTATTCTATGCTCTCTTCATCATCATTTCATCCCCTAGAAGTCCACTGCTGGACAAAGGCCTTCCCTAATGAACGCCAACCGCCCTCCGCATCCAGCCGCTACCGGCCACCTTCAGGTCGTCGGTCCACCTGGCGGCGAGGCGTCCCACCCTGCGCGTGCCGATTCGCGGTCTCCACTCCAGAACTCATCTGCCCCAACGGCCGTCGGTTCTGCGGAATATGTGTCTATGCTCTAATTAATAATTATAATAATTAATATAAAAACTGTATTGCTTGTAAGTCTGCAAAATGTAATTTTGCAAATTTTCTTTTTACTAAATAAATGAATGAATATGCTTTACTGCACACAAATAACAGATTTTATGTACAAATATAAAGTAAATGTACAAGCGGCAACCTAATCGCTTTCAGTAATTTCTTCCAGGTAACCGTATAGCTAGCTAAAAAAAGTCAGGGAGAAGGATATTATTTTGATATGTTTATAATCCTTATGCTAGGGCTATATATATACATAACTAAAATATCTCGTATAGAAAATTTCTTTATGGAACTTCCATAATTTACTTGTAAGCTCTAAATATCAGCTCAATCCGTGCAGTAGTATTCGAGTTCCGCAGAACTGACAGACAGACTGACAAAAAAAAGCTTAGCTATAAGGGTTTAACGGAACCCTAAAAACTGCTATTCAGAAGGTAATAAAAATAGACATGTAACACTTCATTATCGTATAATACTTATTAGGCGTTAATAAACTGCGGCGGTGGTCAAAATAGCAGTTACGAAGGCTGTTAGTGTTGAGTTCCTCATTTTCTAAGTACTCATTCCTAAATTAACTACGGTATGTTCAGGCAAACCACAGGACAACCACAAAAATGTGGTCGGGTTCGATTTATATGTAAACGCATAGTTTCAAAAGTTTCCCAAAGGCTGCCTGTAACAAATCGCTGAAAGCGACAAGCCGGCGTTTGTAGGGTATGGTGGTTTAATAGTTTTTGAATTTTGTCTTTGTTTTTTTCCTTTACAGGACTATCCTTTACTTTTGTTACATTTATGAATTTTTTTAGTATTAAGTTTAACTTTTCCTATAAACTCATCAAGTTTTAGCTTTTGCTTTTCGTACGTAACCACCTATTTCATTTTGGTCATGTGGGTGTGGTATCATCATCATCATGAGGTTATTTTTGTCTCCACTGCAGGAGCACAACCCTCTCTCATCTGCCGGAGACAGACGGAGGACTAGGCCTACACTCCCCGCGCTGGCCAGACGGATTGGGGAGGCTATAGACGGGGTGTGGTGTAGTTCGTCTGAACAGGCCCTTAATAAAGAAACATGGAGGCCAGTGATGTGATTATACTCTTATTTCATGTCGCTAGTACGTGGTAATGGGGTAGTTACATTATAATCAGCGATGGTCCATACTACGGTTCGCATCGCGATCGTTAAATTTTCTTGCGAGAAACGTTACTGTCCAAAATCTTACGAGTACCTATCCCACTAATATTATAAATGCCAAAGTTTGGATGTTTGGATGAGTTCCGCGTTGTTCGGCAGATTCGCATGTTTGGATGTTTTTTACTCAATCACGCTTCGACCACAGGACTGATCGTGATGTAACTTGGCACACATATAGGTCCTGCAATAGGACATAGCACAGTTTTTATCCCGAAAAAACGTGTAATTCCTACGGGAAGTACATAGTAATTTGTGATGTTAAGTTATCCACGCGGATGAAGTCGCGGGCAACAGCTAGTATAGAATATATAGGATGATCCTAATATACCAATAATACCTACGCAGGAAGATTGGATGGAAGATACACAAATACAAGTGCTTAAACTATGCATATTATATATTCAAATTGTAAATATGTGTTCATATTATTTACAGTTATTAATTATTTATTTACTTACGGTTTATATTATATTTATCTCGAAAAAACTTTTAAGGAGACATTACTACTTCTGAAGGAGGCCTTTACCTCAGCAGCTTCCCCAATAGAATTATACTATTGGTGGGCTGACCACTGGGGGATTTGTCATAATCACCACGCTTGGGAGGCGGATTGGTGATCGCAGTAATGATATTAAACTACTAAGAAGAACGTTGTTGCCCGTCCCTGGTGCAATCCCTTAGTAGCCTTGACGACACTAGCAGATGATTGGGAGTGGCCGTATTCTACATACTACTACATACATACAAACATACATACATACATACATACATACATACATACATACATACATACATACATACATACATACATACATACATACATACATACATACATACATACATACATACATTATTACTATAATAATTGAACAATTTTTTATTTTATTTAATATTATATCTTCCAATAACTTTATTGCTTCATGAGGTTGAAAAGTGATCCAATACATTTTGATTTTAATTATTGCTTATTTGAGATAGTACCAGAAACATACTGTAGGTATTAATAGATATATGGGGAAGGACCGCATATAGTTTCATGCTTTGGAGAAGCCCTATGTCCAGCAGTGGACAGCAATACTCCGTCTCAAGTCATCAGATAACGATGACTTAATTTTTACCGAGAACGGTACAAAATATTTCGAAAGATGATATTAAGATAAAATTTCGTATTACGTTCCATAATTTGTTACCGTTACATCATTCTTAATTTCCTATGTCTAAAGTAAAACCCATTTAAATATTATTCGCAACAAAGAGAATAAAACGGAATAAGCTACATCCTGTACCCCATTAAGAGAGAATTAAACATTATTTTGTTTACGAAATTGATGATGTTTTACTTTTAAGAATAGCATAATAAATATAAAATATGATGCTGTGTGGTTTCCGGTAGAGTAGAATAGGACCACTCCAACTCTTCCCGTGGAGGTCGTACATGGCGACTAAGGGAATACATTATAAAACATCAATCAGGCCTCCCCAACCCGTCTGGCCAGCGCGGGGAGTGTAGGCCAAATCATCCGTCTGTCTCCGGCAGATGAGAGAGGGTTGTGCTCCTGCAGTGGGGACAAAAAATAATCTGATGATGATTATAACAGCACCAATAGGCCTGCCAAACGTAATGATGAGGATTGGTCACGTTTTTTTGTTAAGTTTTTTTTTTGTAAATTAGATATTAAGGGTGAAAAAAAAAACAATAAATAGTATAAAAAAATATTTGACCGCCTCGTTGGATAGTGGCTTGGTCATTGGACTCGAGCGCCAGAGGGCGTGGGTTCGATTCCCACTGGGGACAGACAACTTTATACAATTTGTACAAGTTGGTCCCGGTCTGGATGTTGTTATATTTGTGAATTGTCCAACCCTTGTTTAATTCCCACAGCACTGGAGAAAATCCTAGTTTGGGATTAGACAAGTGTATATATATGACATATTTATTTATCATTTTATTTATTTATTTAAATCACATCAAAAATGATGAAGTTACAGCGGTTTTAATACAGTAGTTCCAAAAACGCGCAAGAAAGGAAGCGACCGTATGTGACATCTGACGAATGGCGGGTCGAGCCAGCCGCAACGCACTAGCACAATCTGCTAGTGTGCGTCACTCCAGCTCACACAAAGTCGAATTTCACTAATCTGACCATGTACTCATAACGTACTATTTTTGTACTTTGACCATCTAGCGAGGTAACAGCGTCAGCATCCTGGGGACTATGCCTCACCACGAGGAGTTGGACGGCGTACACCTGTTGTAAATAATTGTGTTTTTCCTATAATTACTGTTTCTTTAAACTCAATCAAATTTAACGCATGGGGCGTGCCGTCGTGATCTGTACTTGTTCTATATCTTGTTTTACGAAGGTAACACGCACAAAAAACAAACCCCATCAGAACGTACCTTAAAACTAGTTAAACAACACCCAAACTTATAGAATACTAAGTAATGAAATTCCATTTTGTCCTGACAATACACTTTCCCTATATTCCCCTTTGCTCCTGATAACTTTCGTATGACTTGGGGCAACGTAGCCCCACGGGGCGCGTTGGGGCAACTTCGCGATTGTGTTAACCAACTTTTACGGGAACGATAAGAGTTACCGCCTACTTGTTACGGTTACGATACATCCCAATAATAAGTTCTTACGAGGCACGTGAATGTCTATTTACCTTTATATTACAATAAAGTAGAATAGAATAGAATATTCATTTATTGGCTGCAACAAAACACATACAGTGCAACATTATATTTCATTCCAGATTCATAGTCCTATGAAAACCAACGCTATTTACGTCTCGGTAACATATACATGAAAGGGTCACCAGCAGCAAAAACAGGTTTGTATTACCATGTAAACTTTGCAGTCCACTTAGGAACACCATCTATTGTGTATTTTGTTTTCGAGACGCAAATGCGTTTGTTTTCATAGGACTATTAATCTGGAATGAAATATACATATAAACATCCATTTAGGGAAGAGCGGGGTCTTCCTAACACAAGTACATTTTTACTTAAAAGGAGAACCTTGGCATATATACATGATGTTTATATAGGTTGAAACAATAAACAATTTTGAATTTTGAAAACATAAATAATACAAAGCTACAACTAAAAGTCGGGTGCACACGCCGGGATCACGTCACACGGCTTGTCGGACGATAATTTAGAATAGAATAGAAAGACTTTATTTGGCGAACAAATTATTATTATTATTATTATTATAACCTCTTTATTCCTTAATATAACAATATAATTAATTACAATATAATCATCTTAACAAATTTCATTTTAAACAATAGGTATATATTATTGTATGTCAATTTACAATTTATTAATGTCAATTTTCATTATTCAATTAAAATAAGTAATAATGTAAATAAATAATAATTTCTACATAACTATAATGTCCTCTTCATTAAATAATTCAACTAAAAAAAGATATTAAATTTCATGCAATAGTAATATTAAATAGATACAATGTCAATTGATAGATATAATTAAAATATTTAGATATTTATCTTTGTATAGAACGTAATTTTTTTTTTAATTGAGAAAATTAATGTCAAATTAAAGTAATAAAAAAGAAACCATATAATTAAAAGGCAGTGACATTTCATCAAATTAAAAACATATTTTTTAAAATTCTAAATTCTAACCAAAGAACTTAAGAACCAAACAAATTACATAACCGTTAAAACAAAACAGAAAAAAATGCCACAGTGTTGTAGTGTGACGCCAAAAGGGTCCTCAGCTCAGCTTATGCTGTAGCAAGAGCTACCGCGCTGATTTTCAGTGAGGCCACTAAATGACTCACGGACGCAGTTGGTACATCGCAAGCAAGAAATGAAAAGATTTATATACTTATACTTATTAGATTTATATATGAACGGGTGTGAAAGGTGTGCACAGTAGAAAATATGTTTAGTATGGGCACATTGAATGTATGTAATAAAATTAATGTAAGTATCATAGATAAAAAAATATAAAATAATAAATTGAGACAGGTGAGAAATATATGTCTATGTAGAAATATATAATAAAAGAGGAGCTAAATTGAAGGCACAGTGTGTGCTCGGCGCGCCGTTCGGCTTGGTTCGGCGATCGTCGCGAGCCCGCGCTGACGGAACGTCGGGTATAACTGGCGCAGCCGCAGAACCAACACAGGCTTCGATGGACAGTCGTGCGGTGTGCAGGCGTTACGCTGACGGATCGTCTGCCTTCTAAATCGTTACTTGTTGATGTAGTGTAATTTCATGTAGTGTCATTTAAGTCAGTAAACGTGTTAACTTTGTAACGGCATTAAACTCAATTTGGGAGCCCACACTTTCGGCGGAACCAGGAACCTACGACATCAGAAGCGGGATTCGAACCCCACGCCCTCAGAAGAGGCACCTACGACATCAGAAGTGAGATTCGAACCCCACGCCCTCAGAGGAGGCACCTACGACATATATATATAATGCAGGATATTACATTCGCTTGCACGAGGAGCAGAAACAACGTGAGGAACTTATCCGACAAACCGGGAGTAGAACCAAGGCGTGCGACCGACCTGTAGGGGAGGGGACAACAGTACAGTGTGGCGACACTGTAGTAGACACAGTATGTGTGCTGCAGCAGCAAACAGGCCCCAGCTCAGCATATTGTTTTGCCTGTGAGGGCAGAGCACTGATTTTCAGCTGAGACCTAACAGTACTAAGTAGTATTTCATATTCATAATTTCATATAGTTAACTAGCTTTTGCCTGCGACTTCGTCCGCGTAGCTTTCGATATTTACATATCTTGAATTTCAAAATAGATGTCATGTTTGGTTTCCCGTAGGAATGAGACGTTTTTTCAGGATAAAAACTATCCTATATCTTATTCCAGGACCTAATCTCATATCATTTACGGCTGTAACATAGTCATTTTTAAAACGATTTGTTAGGAAATCACAACATCTTGGTGCTCCCAAATAAGATAAGTTGATAAGAAGCCTCTTTATTACTGAAAAATATATTCAAAACTACCTGTTGCCCGCCACTTCGTCCGCGTGGACAACTTAATATCATAAATTATTATGTATTTCCTGTAGGAATGGGATGTTTTTCGGGATAAAAATTATCCTAGGTCCTATTCCAGGACCTAACCTATATGCGTGCTAAGTTTCATCCCGATCGGTCCAGTGGCTGAAGCGTGATTGAGTAACAAACATACAAACTTTTGCATCTAAAATACTAAATGGGAGTGGGATGGTATAATATATACTGTTAAGAACAAAGAGAAAGAAAGAGTTGGAAAAAAGGAACTGCTTATTTGAGTATCATAGATATTTGCTCAAGTCACAACAACACTGATTACTTAGAGCATGTTCTGACTTGCCCGAACTTCCCTAATCATTAAAGTAGTTCGCCCATAAACTTTGTGTTCGGCGTGGTTGCGTAAATCCTCTCCGATGTGTCTATAAGTCGAAGAATAACAGCTTCCAATACGTCAACACACACATTTGATAGAAAGACATTCGGTACAGGGCACTGTGACAAGCGACAGCGAGGCGATTAGCGGAGAAATGTCCTGGGAGCTGGGAGCTAATGTCCAATTGGTCATGTGACATAAGCTACGATAATTAGACGCCAAAAAATTAAATGGAATTAAATTCGACAGATATTAGCCGACATGCTTCTGGAGTATTCTATTTATTATTATAACTTTATTATATACACAGAAAATATAAAAATAAATACACAGAAGGACAGGACAAAGAGATTTCTTCCAGCCAAACCTTGTTTGGAAAGGGAGAAGTTAATAATAGTAGTAGACATACGTACGTGTACACTTAAACTATATATCATCATCAGGTTATGTTTGTCTTCACTGCAGGAGCACAACCCTCTCTCATCTGCCGGAGACAGACGGAGGATTTGGCCTACACTCCCCGCGCTGGCCAGACGGGTTGGGGAGGCCTGATTGATGTTTTATAATGTATTCCCTTAGTCGCCTTGTCGACATCCACGGGAAGAGTTGGAGTGGTCCTATTCTACTCTACCGGAAATCACGCGGCAAATATATATATATATATATATATATATATACATACATAAACTACAGTTGGAAAATTGTGAGACCAGCATTTTTATAGAAATTCTATTTTGTCTAGATTCGTTGCAAAACTATTTAAATGAAATATGTTGTAGGTGTGAACTGTATTCAAGGACGGTACTTAAATGAGCAATTTTTAGACGAGCTAGACAAAAGAGGCTAAACTTACGGTCGAGGCATACATATTGCTTTTTACGGCTTACGGATAAATAAAAAAAGTTATTTTTTTAATAGAATCTAAAAAAACTAAAAAGAATTTTAAATTTGCCGCCCGCAGAACGTAAATGTAGCCTAGGCTTTCAAACTCTAGACACTGATGACAAATATATTAAATATATATTTATAAATAATACACACATTCTAAGTTCTGAGGTTACATTTTAAAATGAAGGGAATACTGGGAGCAGATAATACTGAAGTTTCTTGGTGCAGAAAGATCATCATATTGACGTTCACAGCTGGACATAGGCCTTTAACGATGAACACCACCACACCACACATGGTCCTCCGCCCTCTGAATCTAGTCCACATTTAAGTAGGTGATCGGTCCTCTGCGCGTATCGGTCCACGGTTTCCACTCTAGTACTTGTCTGCCACTTCACTAGTAAATCCTATTGGCTATGCAGAATGGACTGACGAGGTATACATCGAATAACTCATTGGTATGCCATGACCGAAAACCTGAAGTCGCTTAGCGGCCTACGGATACAGCTATGCTCGGAGTTTCGCAAAGCGATAGGATCCGAAATGAGGTGATCCGCTAGTGGACTAAAGTCTTCGATATAGCTCAGAAAGTTAGTATGGTCACATCTCTCAGAGAATCGATTTCCGTCGGGGTAAATGAGTCTGGAGACCGCTACTGGGCAGGCGTAGTGTGGGACGCCCCCTAGCTAGATAGAGCTACGATCTTCGCGACTGGTACTGACTGGATGAGAAGGATCGGGTTTAGTGGTGCACCTTGGATGAGGATTATGTCCAGCAGTAGACTGTTCCAGGATAATGAAGATGATGCCATGAGCACGAATCGCTCATATACGAATACCTTTCTAGCAAAAATCATCATCCTCATATAAGTTCTTATACGTCCACTGCTGGACATAGGCCTTCCCCAATAAATGCCACCACCTATCAAAGGTTATATTTATCTTACTGTGTCACAGATGGTCATATTTATCGCTACTGCTCGTCAGTATACCTTGAGCCGAAACTTCGAAAAAATCCAGGTCACACTTGTTATAAATCATAGCAATTGTTGATAGCAAACAAGCGGCGTGATTGATACACCGTTTTGTGGGCCGCTGTCATATTCTCAGTTGTTACTGGATTCTAAAGGGAATTCTAGCTGTTGTTAGGAAGTTTTGGGTTGTATTCGAGAGGTATTTGAGATGATTTGATTGTTGAATGTTTGATAACCAAGGATCGGAGTTAGGTGGTGTCATTTATGTACTTGCAAAGTTTATGTTAATAGGGATAATATGGGAGTAGGTGATTATTGGGCATTCTGGCTCACTTTCAATCAACCAAAATCGATTGGGCATTCTAGCTCACTTTCAAATGACGAAAACAGATTGGGCATTCTGGCTCACTTTTCACTCGCTTCACTCGTTCGCTCGCTGCGCTCGCACAGTGAGCCAGAAAGCCCAATCTGTTTTCGTCATTTGAAAGTGAGCTAGAATGCCCAATCGATTTTGATTGTTTGAAAGTGAGCTAGAATGCCCAATCGGTTTTCGCTGTTTGAAAGTGAGCCAGAATGCCCAATCGGTTTTAGACGTTTGAAAGTGAGCTAGAATGCCCAATCGGTTTTCGCTGTTTGAAAGTGAGCCAGAATGCCCAATCGGTTTCCGACGTTTGTTTGTATTAAAATAATCGCATGACTTAGAACATCTTGACAAAAGCGACTCACGTCCAATAACGATTGCAAACATCGTCGATTAAAACCTGTTGTATGTTTCGAACGGAACGCGTTTGAGTGCGCGTTGGGTTACGTACCGACGATTACCAAGCTATGTTCGCCGTCCGACGCGCGGTTGGAGTCGAGGCGCGAGTCGCCCCTGTGTAGCGCTCTGAACGCGATTATGTTTGTGTATGCGACGTATAACGAGCTAATCGAAATTAGGTTATGTAATATAAAATTAATAAAATAATAAACTCACATGTACGAGAATCTATGTTGCGTGCACTTTGTTCTGATCACACTTTACTCACATTTATATATACATTACGAAATCTGATTTAAGGCTAACAGAGAGATATTTTAGGTTTTAACATTTTTAAGCTTCCAGCACCTAGAAACATTATTCCATCATGAGACAATTACTATTTGTAGGTACCATCCTGTCACCGCTTGTTCAAGGAATTGTTCAAGCCCGATTGGTCGTGCAGTTCGTTATAAAGAATTTCCTAAACTAACAGCACCAAGAACCTTATTCCTTCACAAGACAATTATAATCAATTATCTTGTCGCCGTTTGCTCAAGGAATTGTTCAAGCCCGATTGGTCGTACCGTTAGCAAGGACTTCCTAAAGTCACAGCACCAAGAACCTCATTCCTTCACAAGACAATACATACATTTAACTATCTCATTAGCATCTGCTTAAGGAATTTGTTCCCAGCCCGTTTGGTCGTACCGTTAGCCCAAAGTTAAAGCCAAACATCTCAAGTAATTATTTTTACCTTGAACCAGCTTTCTGTATCTGAGTTACAATTTCCATAAATAACACAACAATAAACGTGGCTCCTCACCGCGTTGCAATTTACAATAATAATTACAAAATAAAAGAGTCAATGCAAACATGCTACCAATTAATTAATAAAGGGTTCTGTATATCGAAATCATTTCTCAATGTCACATTACTCGAATGTTTTATGTATTTTTACTTAGTTAGGCCCTAGACTTGATGAGTATGGCGAAAAACACATATATGGTAAAATAATTGAGTTTTGCGGACTACAATACTTTGCGCTCTATAAGCTCTCTTCTATTCATCCTGGTTGATTACATTTAATATTTCAAGTTTATTAACTAACGCGCAGGTATATCTGCATTTTATCTCTATCACATACATGTACGTAACTCCGCAAATACCAAAGAACACAAAATTTATGTCTCCGTTCAAAAGTTCATTATAAATGAACTAACATTCTTACATTGATTCATAAATGTG
This sequence comes from Esperia sulphurella, assembly GCA_947086405.1. Lineage (NCBI taxonomy): Eukaryota > Metazoa > Arthropoda > Insecta > Lepidoptera > Oecophoridae > Esperia > Esperia sulphurella. The sequence goes on along the minus strand of OX352280.1, from coordinate 9,740,200 downwards.
AAACAAAACAATGTCGACTTAGCCTAGAGTTCTCAATGTCCCAAAAGGTTGAAATAAATCAGTATGAGTATTGAAGAATTGTATAAGGGTTTTACAAATTATGTAGCGATCCCTAATACTTACATATTACGTTACGAGCATTATGTTATGTTCTTGTGTTACTTGAGTACCGAGCGCGCACAGAGCGCTTATCAAAGCAAAAGAATGTCGACGTACAGTCAAAGAAAAAACAGGAGAATACGTAATGGTATTAGTTATAATATTTCAATAGCAGGTAGGCACTATAATTTAATCGATTTTGTTTAATTGACTTTTTAAAATAGTTTCGAAAACACCCAATTCGCTGATTTATGATTTCCGGTATCATCATGATGTTTTATGTTTTTTTATTAAAGTGTTTGTTATAATACATGGTCCTAATCGCGATTATTACTAAGTATGCAATATGTTAATAAATAACTTATTCATTACAATGATTCCCACGACTGTACTTGAAATGCTGAAACTTCATTTTACATTGCGCATGGTTACGACGTATTAGAGGTATGTACACATTGATTAAATTTAGTGTGACATTAAGTTCCAACAATTTAAATATTATATAATGTTATCTAATACTCCATTTTATATTTACAAAATTTCAGTAACGCGACCAATGATAGACGTACAAAGTTTATAATGTGCAATAATGATTGTACAGAGATCAATAGAATGGGTAAGTGCTAAAAACATAATGGATAAGCACCTATAAGAATAATTTAGGTGCTTAATTACCTATAACAGTCTGTTATCTTACGATAGAATTACATATTTATAAAATAGAATCATAATTCATAATAACTTTACAAAGTTAAAGAATCTAGTTAAACTAATTGTTGTGTACCTACTTTAAGTTGAGTACTCGCCCTAACATAGCCAAGTATTAAATGACGACCGTCACCTTTTGATATTGCCGCGAATCGTAGTTCACATACACCGCAATGTGTCACTTATTTACCTATGTTCCATACACAGTTTTATGCTGATCTGATTAAAATGTCAGGGGTATTAAACAATTCACAGAACTTTCATCAAAAATTAATCAATTAAACAAGCATAAACATTTATTACATGTGTTACGAACAGCTCGCCTTCTGTAGGTTAAGTTTAGGTACTTAGAGATAGGCTATAGTTATAGGTACTTATTACGGTCTCATACGAGAACATTATTTTTATGTAATTCCATGTATGGAGCAGTTTTCGTTATTAATCTAGAAAGGCTACGTGTTTATAATAGTAATGGAAAGTTCCCGAACTATGGATGTTAAGTAGGTGCCTACAGAATATTCTCGAAAATACTGGTAACGGTAGAACATTGTAGAATGTTCTAGAAATATCATTTGATGTACTATGGAAAAGTATGGAAAGTTCTAGAAGGTTCGGGAAAATTCTGGAAAAGTCTCGAATGTTCTAGAAGTTTTTAGGTACATCATATGGAAGGGTCGAGAATGTTCTGGAAGGTCATCGAAGGTGGTGGAAGGTTCTAGAACGTGATGGATTATGACGAAAGTTCCACGAGTCCTCCACTCTGATTGGTCCTACCCCCACCACCTTCCACCGTGCGGGGACTATATAAGCCGCAAGCCTTGTCTTGCGTTCATTCGATTCATTTAATTGAATAAGTGTTTAGTTCAAACTAAATATCTTAACGGTTACCTAGTCACCTGACTAACGGCCTGGAAACAGGACAACTACGGATACTCTAGTCACCTGACTAACGGCCTGGAAACAGGAAAACGGAAGAAAATCTACGGAAAACTCCTACGGATAAGTTTGTAGTACGGTGAAAACTGTCTACGGCCTTTGAATAAAGGATATCGTCGTACTTTGAATTTTGGAGTTTTATTTGAGTGAGTGTAAAGGAGCTGTCGAAGGTTATACGTACCTAAGGATATTTACGGATACAGTCCACTCGCTCTCCAACATTTTGGTCCTTCGAGCCGGATAATACGGATTCTACGGATATACGGAATTTTTCACGGATATACTTAACGGACTACGGATTAACGGAAGCTTCGAGAAGAATGGAAACCCGTTCACAGAAGAAGAAGCTACAAGAACTCTCGGAGTCAGGATACGCCACCACGGACGTCGGTCCTCAAGAGTTACCGAGAGTTTATGAGAACCCTCAACGTTCTCTATCAAGAAGTATGGAGAACATCTCAAAGGAAGGAAATCCGACCACAGACGATGCAAACCAGTACCGCATCGCCACCGGTAGCGATTACCACAAGGGAGAAGATGGCTCATCTGTCGATGTGGCGCTTACCGACGACACTATCATTCGGCAGGTGCCACATCTACAATCACAGGCTCCGAGCATCGCCCACAGCCATCGCAGTTCAGCTTCGTCACTGTTAAAGAAGCGGCAAATTGAGTTGGAAGCCGCCAAGGAATTAGCAGTTATTAAGGAAAGAAAATTAAAAGCCGAGTTAAAAGCTGAAATGGAGTTGATGAAGATTCAGGAAGATCTGATCAACAAGCGAGTGGCTGTGGAAATCGCCGAGGCAGAGTCATGTCACGGGGGGAGTGTACACGGGGGGAGCATCGTCAACGAAGAGCCCAGTGTGATGTCAACTAAAGTACAGGAATGGATGGATCATAACCCCATGGTTGACATACGTACGGAAAAGGACCGGAGAATATCTACGCCGGTAGATAAGACGCGTCGCACCATTGAACAGCATGTCAAGGTGCACCACAGAGACGATTCTCCACCACGGCGTCTTCTTACTACGGAAAGACGCGACAGGTCGCCGCCTGACTCGCGCCTATTACAACGTGACAAGGTTCTTGTGCCGCCTGCACGTCACGTGGCCGATACGGACTGCGTCTCCGCCCGCTATAGAGCTGGAGCGTATAATCACGACGTTACGTTCAAGACTCCAGTTCGCGAGACGTCTCGAAACTATACGGATGACGGGTTAGAGAGACGCCAGTCAACGGCATCACACGACCCGGGGACAGATTCACGACGCCCCCGGTCACCATCACTTTCGCCCACGAGAAGAGGGCGAAGCAAGGAAAGGGCTATTGAGCAACTCGCCGAGGCACTAATGGCAATGGGTAGTGCCCGAGGACCACCACGACAAGCTTCGGACTTACCAAAGTTTTCCGGGGCTCATGCTGACTGGCTACCATTTAAGGCAGCCATGCGCGATTCAACCATATTATATAAGTTCTCACCAATTGAGAACTTAATCCGCCTTCGTAACTGCCTGCATGGAGAAGCAAGAGAAGCTGTGTCAACGCTCCTCTATACGGCAACGGATCCAGATGCAATAATGGCAGCACTCGAGCGGAGATACGGAAGGCCGGAAGCAATTGTTAATCGCGTCCTGAAGGAACTGAAGCAGCTGCCCCATGTAACTTTGGAAGCCGACCAGCTTAACGTTTTCGCTGTGAAGGTGCAGAATATAGTATGTGCCCTCTCGAATATCGATAACAGAGGATATCTGCACAATCCTTCATTAGTACAGGAAGTGGTTAATAAGCTCAACCCACAATTACAGACACGCTGGTGGGACTTTGCAGAAGATCACGGTAAGGACAGCGAGCCTTACATCACAACGATGTCTCGCTTTCTATTACGAGAAGCCGACCGCGCCCTACGTCACGGTAAATACGAAGAAAAGTCCACACCACGCGAAAGGGAAAAAAGGAACCCAAGCCAAAGCGCTGCCCCAGCTAAACGGACCCAACGTCGAGAAGTAGTCTACGTCACAACGGAAGGAAACAAGAAGAATGAATGTCTCTACTGTGGCGCAGACCATAGGTTGCCCAAATGTGGCAAGTTTACGGCTTTATGTATCGACGCTCGCTGGGAATGGGTTAAGAAAAACGCCGTGTGTTTCAAATGTTGCGACAGCCGACACCGACGCTTAATGTGTCGTGGAAAAGGATGTACCGTGGACAAATGTCGTCGACCGCATCACACGATTTTACACATGGAAACTAGCCCTATTCAACATTTAACTAATGGCAAAGACAAGGACGACGTATCAAGCAAGTCAACCTTAACGGAAGTAAGCGTTATGTCAGTCACAGGCCCAAGGAACATTGATAGGCGTACAGTTTTATTGAAAGTATGTCCTGTCACGATTACTGGTCCACAAGGAAAAGTTAAAACGTACGCACTCTTGGACGAAGGAGCGACCATAACGTTGATAGACAACGAGCTTGCACAACAGATTGGATGCGACGGACCTGCGCACCCATTACACATCCACGGAGTAAAGTCAAGTGACCGGGAAGTAGCGAGCAAACGAGTAACTCTGCACGTTAAGGGAAAAGGTCCAGAGGATTACGAGATACGGGCTCGAACGGTAACGTCACTGAACCTCCACAGCCAAACAATACCAGAGGATGTTATGAAATGTCGACACCTGCAAGACCTCGATGCTGACGCCATCTGCTACAGCATGGCAAGACCAACGCTGCTCATAGGAGCAGATAACTGGCATCTGATTGTATCGCGCCAATTACGCGTCGGTCGAAAGAACGAGCCAGCCGCTTCGGAAACAAAGTTGGGATGGGTTATTCACGGAACGATTCCACACGCATCACTATATGAAGACATGTCAGCACTACACGTATATCAGTCGTCACCCCGTGCGCTGGTGGAAGACGTTAAGAAACCAGAAGACCTGGTTAAATCCCACTTTGACATTGATGCCCTAGATGTGGTACTCAAAAAGAAGGTTCGAGCAAAGGATAATCAGGCTATCGACACATACAACGAGACGGTACGCAAAGTCAACGGCCATTATGAAAGAGGGCTAACACGGAAAAAAGAAGGATCAGTCATAACGGCAAGCAAAGCTGCATTGAATAGACTGAATAAAATGGAAAGGGAAATGGATCGCTGTCCTACGGTCAAGGAAGAGTACTCTGCGCAAACCAAGAATCTAGCAGATAGGGGTTATGCGCTAGAGTATCAAAATGGCGGCGAAGAAACGGGTGGTAGAAAGTGTTACCTACCACACTTCGGGGAACGTAACCCCCGCTGTAGAAGTGTCGGACGACGAATCTGAGCATCACGTCAACGTAAAAAGACAAACAAGTCTGCCAGATATCAACCGGTTTTCCAGTTACGACCGATTTATACGAACCACGGCACGGAATTTAGTTTTTCTGGAAAAGTGCCGGGACCGAAAACAAGTGCTCGAAACACGACACATACAACGGGCCGAGCACTTGTGGTTAGCCAAAGCACAGGAAGACAGTTTTCCAGAAGAACTGAAACAGCTGAAAAAAGGAGACAGCATAGCCCAAAGCAGCCGTCTACGGACCCTTGGCCCGATACTTACAACGGACGGACTTCTACGGATCAAGGGTAGAATTAATGCAGCAAATGTTGCAATGCAGACAAATCAGCCTGTAATTTTGGACGGACGTCATCCCTTCGCACGCCTGCTAGTGCATCGGGAACATTGCGCAGCTGGTCACACAAATTCAGAGCGTGTGGTCAGCGAGCTGCGCAAACGGTATAGGCTGCTGCATTTACGGAACACGGTCAAAGCAATCGCACGCGAATGTGCTTTATGCCGCACAAGAAGGGCAATGCCATGGACTCCTACAACAGGCGATCGCACTACAAAGTCGACTACTGGCTGGGTAAACGACTACCTACCCAGGCGAGTCTCACGCGATCAAACAAGCGACAAGTACAAGAGACTTCAAGAAGGTGCATTAATTATGGACCGGACTCTTCCCCGTAACACGTGGCCACGAGGCGTTGTGACATGCACTTTTCAAAGACCTAACGGAAAAGTCCGCACAGCAGACGATCGAAAGACAGACGGTGGGTTTCGACGGCCAGTAACGCGGCTCGCCGTTCTCCAGATAGAGGCTTCGAGCGATCTTCGCCGGGGGGAGAATGTTACGAACAGCTCGCCTTCTGTAGGTTAAGTTTAGGTACTTAGAGATAGGCTATAGTTATAGGTACTTATTACGGTCTCATACGAGAACATTATTTTTATGTAATTCCATGTATGGAGCAGTTTTCGTTATTAATCTAGAAAGGCTACGTGTTTATAATAGTAATGGAAAGTTCCCGAACTATGGATGTTAAGTAGGTGCCTACAGAATATTCTCGAAAATACTGGTAACGGTAGAACATTGTAGAATGTTCTAGAAATATCATTTGATGTACTATGGAAAAGTATGGAAAGTTCTAGAAGGTTCGGGAAAATTCTGGAAAAGTCTCGAATGTTCTAGAAGTTTTTAGGTACATCATATGGAAGGGTCGAGAATGTTCTGGAAGGTCATCGAAGGTGGTGGAAGGTTCTAGAACGTGATGGATTATGACGAAAGTTCCACGAGTCCTCCACTCTGATTGGTCCTACCCCCACCACCTTCCACCGTGCGGGGACTATATAAGCCGCAAGCCTTGTCTTGCGTTCATTCGATTCATTTAATTGAATAAGTGTTTAGTTCAAACTAAATATCTTAACGGTTACCTAGTCACCTGACTAACGGCCTGGAAACAGGACAACTACGGATACTCTAGTCACCTGACTAACGGCCTGGAAACAGGAAAACGGAAGAAAATCTACGGAAAACTCCTACGGATAAGTTTGTAGTACGGTGAAAACTGTCTACGGCCTTTGAATAAAGGATATCGTCGTACTTTGAATTTTGGAGTTTTATTTGAGTGAGTGTAAAGGAGCTGTCGAAGGTTATACGTACCTAAGGATATTTACGGATACAGTCCACTCGCTCTCCAACAACATGTGTGCAGTCACGTAAAAATGTTAGTACTTTTCCTAGTAGAAGTAGCATGTTCATGTACATAAATATGTAATAAAATTACTTGCAATGATACTCAGTCAATGTTGATTTTATTACAGAAGATGTATGTATGCATATTATTGGAAGCAGATACATTTTACGTTATTAAATGTATCAGATTTTATATCAAAAACGCACCACCTAATAAGCTTATTTTATTTCTTTACCCGAAGGTTTCTCGGAAGTGATCGCATTATAGCAATAATACCGCTTCCGTTTTACTTAGACACAAATAAATGTAATTTGGTTTCTTTACCTTCCTGTGCAATAATCACTATTGCATTTTAATTGTTTGTCCGAAGGTTTTTAGTCCCTGATAATTTTATTATCATTAAAGCGCTTTGAATATTGTTCAAATTTTTTATTGTCTTTTCTGATTCGGTACGTGGTTGTCGTTAGTTCGTTTCCGCGCATCGTCAGTGTCCAGTGCCCCCGCTACCCCTCCCCGCCGTCTTCAGTTCTACCAGCGTGCGCATCTTCGTGAAAACAATAATGTTCGTAAGTTTGGATTATTATTCATTTTTAAATAAATAAAGTTTTTCAACATTATATACCTATCTAGTCGCAAACTATCATTTCCCTGTACTAAACAAGAATTTCACAAATATTTTACTCATCAGTTAAGTTTTAATGATGTTTTATTCGAAATAACAGTAAGGGTTTATTTTATTTGCAGGTCTGAATCCGAGTATTACAGTAAGAGGAGCGTGGAAGAAGCCAGTAAAAGAAAATCGTGCGCGTTTGATTCGGATGACGACGGTGACGTAAGGTTAGTTGTAGTACTTACCAAATATTTTATTTTTTATTCAATCAGAGACGCTATATGTAACAAATAATGGAGTCGTCCACTTCGGTCTCGTACTTACAGTGATTGTATATTGAAATCATAATTATAAAACCTACCCTATTCATTCACTATAAAATAGTTAAGAACTTTATCCAAAATCACAGACACACGCGGAGAGAGACTTTGTTTTACGCTATTATTATTAGATTAACGTTGTATTATTATTATTATTTCAGGTCTGTGCCATCGACTGCCGCGCCCGCCAAGCCGAAGACTAAAAAGCTGAGAACGAAGCAGGTTCCATCGTCATCGGCTGTGAGCAAAAAAGGAAGCCGCGAGTGGTCCCTGCTGTCTGACGACAGTGAGGACGAAGAGGAAGCTCGGCGCGCGGCCTCCAAGCGGCCGCCGCTCACGTCTGCTCTGACGCGGCGCGTAGCCGACGGCGTGCTGCGTCGCACCGCCCTGCTGGCCGGCGACCAGTTCGTGGAGCTGAGAGTGTACGACACGCGAGACATCCTGCGCGTCGACCCGAAGGACAGGTGGGAAAAAGCTGCAATAACTCTTAAGTATCAAGTTGGTTCGGGAGCTGATGAGCTAATTTTTTTGAAGAAATTCATTAATGCGGCAAAAACTAGGTTCAAGGAAGACGGGCAGTTCTTTTCTAATAAGAAAAAATAATTTAATTTGTATATTTTTTATTAAAATAACTTTGTGGTTTTTATATTAAATATATTAAAAACTTTCAACTGCATACAATTTAATTAATTAACCTAGGTAGGTACTAATACAAACCAGAAATCGGTCACATATTTTATATTCTCTATTTCTTTTTAAATTTTCAATTACATAAACAAGTTAGGCCTTTTAGCCTCTAGACCATCGAAGTAAAGTGTTAAAATTAATGTTTTCATCCTAGAACAAAAATATCTCAACCATGGCAGGCAGAAACATTTTCTGTACTGTTTGTGATCTAACCATCAAAAGTAAAGCCTTTTCGGGTCACCTCCGAAGTCGTTTACATAAAGATAATAACTCGATCGAAATAAGTCCAAATGTTGAAAAACTTTGTTCAGCATTTAGAAACCGAATTGCTAGTTTTAGGGTACGGGAACGCGGACGGCAGTCGGGGCCGAGACGTGGGGGTAGTGAGGCGGACTGCGACAGCGATTGTGGGAGCGAGAGCGAGCGTTCGGCTGCCCCCGCGCCCGGCGAGTTCTTGAGGCGCGTGCGCCGCCCCGTGCGGCAGTTGATCGCTGCGAAGATAGCTCAGCACAATAATATAAAAGCAAACTTTGAACTTTTTGCAGAGTTCTCGCTGCCGAAAAATGATATGGTTGAAATTAAATCTTTCGCAACGGAAAATATTTGTATACATAAACATTATGAGTTTAATGATATGTTTGCGAAGGTCATTGAAATAATATCTAATAAAGTTGATGGATTTCAAGAGAGAGACAGTGGGTGGTCCTTTTTAAGGACTTTGTACCTGGAGGTAAATATTAACAAATATTCACCTCTACGAGCTTCTAGCTATATTGAGTTACCAAAATATTTAAAAATGAAGAAAGCATGCATTAACATAAAAAACAATGATAATTTTTGTTTTGTATGGTGTATAATGGCATCCCTATTCCCAGCTAAAACTAATGCGGACCGAATCAGCTCGTACCCAAACTTTGAAAAAGTACTAAATTTGAACAATATGTCGTTTCCAGTAAATTTTCAAGATATAAAAATATTTGAAAAGAATAATCGTAACATCAGCGTTAATATCTATGGTCTAAATAAAAGATTCAATATAATCGGACCATTATACAAAACTCAGATGCGGAAGAAACATCATGTCAATCTATTATTTTTGGAGAATGGCCCTCGCACACATTATTGCTTAATTAAAGACTTATCTCGATTGATAAGACCTCAATTAACGAAACATCATGGTAAAATATATTTTTGCGATGAATGTATGTTATTTTTCAACAGCGAAAACAAATTAGCCCATCACGTTTGCGGTGGTGTGGCTACTATTTTACCTGAGAAGGGTTCTTTCATACAATTTAGGAACTATGATAGGATGCAAGACATGCCTTTTGTTATTTACGCTGACTTCGAGTCTTTTCTAGAGACTTGTAAATCAGATCTTGAAACGAGTAGTTCAAGATTGACAAAAAGTTTACAAAGGCATGTGCCTGCCGCGTTTGGATATTATATTGTATGTTCGTATAATCCTTCGCTTAATAAGTTTGTGTGTTATCGTGGAAAAGATTGCGTTACAAAATTTCTTGAATATATTCAGAACGATGTCTCTAATATATTTAAAACACTTAACGATCCCGTTGCGATGAGTTTTACAGAAGAAGACTCAAAAAACTTTACAAATTCGCGAGATTGTTGCATTTGTTCAAAGTTATTGTTTGATGATAGAGTTAAAGACCACTGCCATCTCACCGGTAAATATCGCGGAGCTGCGCATTCTTACTGCAATATTCGGTTCAAATTACCGAAGTTTGTTCCGGTATTTTTTCATAATTTGTCAGGATACGACTCTCATTTATTCATATGTCAATTAGGAGAAATGCTAGGTCAGTTAAAAGTCATAGCTAAAACTAAAGAAAACTACATTTCGTTCACAAAATTTTTTCCAATCGGGAAGGATCAATACGCTGCCGTTCGCTTTGTGGACTCTTTCAAATTTCTTGGCACTAGTTTAGAAAAATTAGTAGAAAATCTGCATAAAGAAGATTTCATTCATTTATCGCGATTCTTCGTTAACCAACCCCATTTTGATTTATTAAGAAGAAAAGGTGTATATCCGTATGACTATATGAAGAACTGGGAGTCATATGACCAAGAGTGTTTACCGCAGCGAGAGGAGTTTTTTAATATTTTAACCAATCAATCAATTTCTGATACGGATTATGATCATGCACTTCAAATTTGGAGAGCATTTAATATAAAATCTTTAGGAGAGTACACAGACTTATATCTTAAATCTGACGTTATTTTGCTTGCAGATGTGTTCGAAAATTTTAGACGCACATGCAGAATTAATTATAAATTAGACCCTGCTTTCTACATAACTGCCCCAAGCTTAAGCTTTGACGCAATGTTACTTAAGACTAGAGTCCAGTTAGAACTTATCGACGATTTAGAAATTATTAGAATTATTCAAAACGGTATTCGCGGTGGGGTATGCTTGTGTTCTACTAGATACGCGGCATCAAATAATAAATATTCTCTTAACTACGATCCAAGTAAAACAGATAATTATTTAATCTATATGGACTGTAATAATCTATATGGTTACGCAATGTGTGCATATTTGCCACACTCAGATTTTAAATTACTAAATAATGTAGAAAAAACCAGTCTTAATATATGTCAAATTGCAGATGACAGTGATTATGGTTATATCTTAGAAGTTGACCTTGAATACCCCGATGAACTCCATAACTTACATAATGATCTTCCATTTTGCCCACAAAAATATATACCTCCAGGTTCTAAAACACCGAAATTGGTTCCAAATTTATTCGATAAATATCACTACGTTATACATTACGTACATTTAAAAACATGTTTAAAACATGGACTTAAATTAAAAGCAATACATCGGGTTATACAATTCCGACAAAGTCCCTTTTTAAAACAGTATATAGATTTGAACACATCATTAAGGCAAAATGCAAAATCTACATTTGAGCAAGACTTTTTTAAGTTACTGAATAACAGCATATTTGGGAAAACGTTAGAGAATTCCGAAAATAGGTTGGATGTCAAATTAGTTAATCAATGGTGTGACGAAAGAAATAAGACCAAGAAATATTACACTGCTGACCAATTAATTGCGAAACCAAATTTTCATAGCTTAACTGTATTTACTGAAAACTTTGTGGCAGTTCAGATGAAACCAGAAAAGGTAATTCTAGATAAACCTATATACATAGGATTTACTGTATTAGAATTATCCAAGAGTCATATGTACAACTTTCATTATACGGTTATGAAACCTTTTTATGGTCCAAAAATCAAACTGTGCTACATGGATACTGACAGTTATTTGTATTCAATAGAAACAGAGAATTTTTATAAAGATTTAAAGAGAAATTTTATACAATATTTCGATACAAGTAACTATCCTGAAAATAACAAGTATAAAATAAAATGTATAAATAAGAAAATACCTGGTTTGTTCAAAGACGAATTAGGAGGGCAGCATATTTTGGAATTTGTAGGACTGCGTTCTAAACTATATTGCATAAAGACAGAACAGAGAGAAATTAAAAAAGCAAAGGGAGTTAAGAAGTACGTCGCAAATGACTTACATTTTAAAGATTATAATAAAGTGTTGAAGGAAAATGAAGTAATACGTAAAAAAAACGTTCTTTTCAAGTCCCTTAAGCATCAAGTTTTTACTCAAGAAATAAATAAAATCGCTCTGTCTTCTAATGATGATAAACGTAGAATATTAGAAGATAATATTACTACATACGCTTGGGGTCACTGTTCATTCTTTTAATTGGGTGCCTCAGAAACTGTTCACTTTTTCTGATTACTCTAGTAATGGCTGAAAGTTATCTATACAACGTTATAATTTCAAAACATACATATTTACATTCAAATGGTGTTAAGATAACCACCGGTTTATGGGCTTTAGACAATTTTGCACCACAAGTTCACATAGTTTGTGAAAATAGTGATATATTTTTTACATTAGAAGAATGGGGGCATATATATGAAGAATTTGAGTTATTTGGTAAATATGTGACCAACCATGACCGCTTTTATCAACTTTTTTTATACCAGCTAATGTTTTGTGATAAACGTTGTTCTATAAATATGTTGTACCTAGTGTGTGAAGCAATTAATATTTTTGCGCATTGTATACACGTAAGATTAAGAAATTTGACTGAAAACGATTATATTGAAGCTACAATGTTTGTTAGAAATATCGATAAAATTTTAAAAAATAGATTTCTTTCATCACTAGATGATATCTTATTAGTTTTAAACTGTAACAAATGTGTTAATTCTATAATTGAACAAGAAATATCTGTTCTGGGTTGCGATTATTTCATAAGATACTTATATAAATAGGAGTATAACCTGTATTATATTAGGTTAACCAAAATGTATGAGTTACCTACTTTTTTTAAATAAATTGTATTAATTATAATTTTTGTTGTTGTTATTATTTTAAATTGCATCTTCATTGTTTATATCTTAATTATGTTTCCCTTGTTTTGAGATACCGAGATAGATACAATTACGCACTTATAGGTAGATACATTTTATTTCGGCTTCTTTCAGAGGAAGCGTTACCTACATAATTTACCTATATATTACATACAATTAATATTGTTATTTATGTAGCTGAGACTGCTGATTCAGTACATTATTTTTCAAGTTTGATCATGTCTGTTGTCTTTAGCTTTGCGCCTGCGGTGTAACTCGAGCCGCGTCGCGCACACGATGTTTTTCATACAAGACTCAACTAGAAATATTGACTATAACCATCATTCGCTACCAGTCCTTCGTCGCGTCTTCTCAATTCTCTTGCTTTTAATTAATCAATTCAAGTATCCTATTTCATATCATAATGTTACGAAATCAGCAGCTACAAAACGCTAAAACCAGTTACATCGCGGTACATGACAGAGGAATACCGAAATATGTAGTTAAAATTGAAGTGTATAGTGCAGATGAAACTGAAACTGAAATCGTTATGAGGTCACAAGCCAGGACGCAATATGTGGTATATGAAGAAGGTGATAGCGTCCTATATAAAATAAGACGAATTCTGTACCAGATAAGCGCGCAACTTGGAGAACGAGCCGAAAAGTGCAAGGTACTTATTTTTTTTGTTATTTAATAGTGTTGGTTATGGATTGATTCTATACGGTTATGGTTCTAAACTAATTGTATTCTTATTAACTTTCAGAATCCATAATGTGGAACACAATTACGAATACGACTGCTGTCAGAAGTCAAGGCTACCTAACTACCTATTTTATGTTTAAGATTGTATAGCTTAAGATTAGATATTTGAATAAAAATAACACCTACTTTGTAATCTATTTACATGTAATAATTTACTTGCTTGTTTCAATTATTTAATAAATTACTTGTTTGTACCACGTTATACTGTAAATAAATAATTAAGGGCTGAATTCTACATCTTAGACTTACTTTGACATAATAAAGAGCGTCATATCTGTCTATTTTAGATAGGTTATTAATCCTTATATCTATTTGTCAATATTTTCTTTGTATAAAATACAATGCTTAATTAAAATGGTGTCTACATAGTTTTTTTGTCGATAATAAAATAAAAGAGAAGTTATTATTATTATTTTATTTACATGTATCCAAAACACAATACAAAGCTGGCAATATACTATGAAACAATAATAATTGATAAATAATTGATCTTAGCGATTAATTAAATTAAGTACCTATATTATTTTCATAACACCACTTTTTTATGGTAATTGCGTTTTTTAATGCGCAATATTTTTTATGAGATAAACAGTTATAAGTATTATTTATACAAAATGTGTTATATAAAATTACGAAACTGGGACAACCTTTTACGCCAACATCAATAACATTACAGTCACTACATAATTCTCTCATCCATTTTACTTTTTCCTGACCCTTTACGATTATGATCTTATTTTTTAACAATGGTAAAATAATAGATCTTTTAAATTCGCGATAGTCAATAAAGCCTTCTCTCCAAAGTATACCCCTGTTTCTTTCTAGCCACACGACCTGTTTTTTCTCCTCTGTTGTTAAATACGAAAAAGCGTAAGGAGGTTTGACTAAAAAGGTCTGAGAATATTCTTTTGTCACCAGGGCTAGTTCTTTAATAATAAACACATTATTGTAATCTTTGAAACCTTGTATATCCACGAATATGAAATTGTTACTCATGATATTTTCTTTACTGTACTAGTCAATGGTTTATATTCAACAATGGACTCATTAATAATTAGACAGAAAGCGGTGGTGTTGTTCGGAATGTCTGAAACACACTCAATTTCCACTTTAACATCTATGGGTCCCCCAGGTTTAACGCTATCTACTTGTCGACTACAATCAATTAGCCACAATGGCGCTTTATTTTTAAAATTTTCAAAGTTTAATAAAGGGTCTGGTCGACGTCCGTAATACGACTGCTGAAATTTTGCGTGATGTTCGTATAATAAAGAGTAATTGTTGTTGGCAAAATCAACGTTTAGGTTTTCATACGGGAAGTAAGTTGAATTCAGAAACACTTTAACGTTACGTAAATGACAGTGGTCAAATTGAGACATATCTTTAGTTACTTGATTCTTACGATCAGTTTGTAAACCCAATATTACATATCGTGGTTTTTCCAACTGAGAAGACGTTTTAATTGACCAAGTATGCTTAGACGTCTGAGGAAGTAAAGGATACTCATATAGATCCCAGTTTCTAAACATTATAGTCAATGAACGATCTTTTTCTAAATGACGAAGTAGATTAATTCTTTCACGATCAGAAACTTTCACTTGGGGTACCCGCCAAACCAACTTAGAAATTTCAACATCATGAACATATTCATTCTCGCCTAATTTTATACAATTCAAATTAGAGTTGTTACGCAATAAAATAAGCTCATGTTTACAATTCATTATTATTTTATTAAAGTCTTCTGCAAACCCCAGAACTTTATTAAGAGGTATAGATACTGAGAAATTACCTCCGTGGTTTGTAGTACCATCAAGGTTCCAACCCCAACATTCTGAAATTTTCGATTCTGCCGCACCCATCGATAACAAACCTTTCATAGTTGTAGTAATACCAACATTTTTAATTTTATCTATTTCTATACCATTAAGTTCATAACGTATGTCTTGAAATAGAAACAATATTGGATTATTTGTGAAGTGAATTTGGTTAACTTTTGTTTTTGATTGTCGGTTGTAAACTTGCACATTTCCTTCTATGTAAATGGTACTGGCCGATGGCAATACGTACAAATCCTGTTGATTTATAGGTATTCGTATCTCATCATTATTTTTAAAACTGTTTACGTATGGTTTGTATGAATAGTACTCATAACTTTCAATTGAATTGTCATAAACTGGACCATCTGTTATATTTAGGATACTCATTTTAGCCCTATGAGTTTAAGGAAGTCCTTATTTTCTTTAGTTAACTTCTTTTTTGAATATGGTTTTTTTCTAAATTGTTTTGAAGGTGCTATTGCTTTAGGAGTACAATTCACACTGCTGCTTTTTACTACAGATGCAGAGTATTTATTATTAAAGTCAATCATTTTCTTCTTAAATGTAAATATAACTGAATTTCCTCGTTCCTTAAGTTAACTAAATTACCATTTACGTCTAATATTTTAATATTAATAGAACTTATGCTACTCTGGTTTACTGGAAAATAAATTATGTTTTTAGGTACTTCTATAATTCTATAACCAGGTGGAACATTAGGCGCGAATTCATGAATAATATGACTAGGTTTTCCGTTTACAAAAGATCCGCTAATGATGTCACATTCAACCCGGAGAACGGTTGTCGACAGAATGTTGACGGGAAAGCGAGATTCGTGTAATATATTCGCGGGAAGGGTTTCTGGTCCAAAACCTAATAATTGTCCTACGGAATCTTCTTTTTGAAAATGTATGACTTTCGAACAAAAGATAGTAGTTTTCAAAGTATTGTTATTACACCTTAATTCAAATGAACCATCCTTGATATTATCTTTTAAATAGTCTCTAATATCCTGAAGTTCGTAGGAGCCCTCTGGTATTTCTATCACCTCATTGTCACCATAGTATAGTTTATTATTTCTATCATCTACATTCGGTATAGAATTAAATGTAGAAAAATACAAAAGACCACATTCATAATCATTATCTAATTGTAAATTTGGCGAATAGTTTGTTGCTAAACTCGCCTTAGTATCCGATATAGACAGCGTGAAAGTCATTTTGGTAATGACAATAAGTACAAGAGATAAGTTCTTTTAAATGTTTATCCAAAAGTTTTTCAAATATTTTATACATAAATGTCCACAATTAACAGAATTAAAACTTTGATATATATTGTAATTGTAGTAAATATCATATTTATCCAAGTATCCGATTAACTCTAATGGCGGCTTTAAATCTCCAAAACTGTCAAAATACTCACAATAATTATTTAGTTTTACATAGGCTACCCAATGAGTACCTTCGTTTTTAGAGCTGTCTAAATTAATAACACCACATTCAATACGTTTAGGTTTTTTTGGTAACTGATTTCTCATATAAACACCTCTAAAATATGGAATACCATGTGCATGTTCTATAATATCCAAATTAGTAAGCGCGCGTCTAGGTAGCCTTTTCTTTAGTTTTTTGCCGATCGTAAAAATAAACCATTGCCTTTTTTATACGGTTTGATGTACAAACCTTTACCCAAAGCAATGGATTCCATTACTTTGTTATGGCGTTCAGATTCTTGTAAATTTTTCTGTGCTGATTTATAATCATTTACTGTCTTCGCGATACCTGCTGCTCCTCCAGCTAATGTGCCCAAAGCTGACAACCCCGCAAATATAGGAATTAGAGGCAAAATTCCTCCTGTTTTAGGAATTGGTATGACGCGCGGTAATCGAAATCCATTATTTTTAGAGAATAGCTTCTTTGCAGCCAGATAGGCAAATTTAATTGCAGACTTATTATTTTTTGGTTTGTATTTTTTCAACTGACTATATATTTTAGAGACAACCTTTTTGAAGCCTTTGATACCTGCACCTGCTTTTAGTTTTGTTTTCATTACTTTACTTACTATCCAGGAAGATAATTTTTCACCTCTTCCTGCATCTTTTGACCTAAGTCTTCGATTTGCCATGTTCAATAGTTCTAAATCTGCTTTATGGCGATCTTCTAAATTAGTATAGTTGGAATATGCTATATCGTGTTGCATACAAGCGTTATCTAATTTATTAATTCCTCTATCGTTCCGTGATAATCTTTCTCGTAGTCGTGTACCGGGACCGCAGTAATTATACCCTGGTAAATGTAACTCAAAAGGTAAATTGTTTATTACACTATTAATAAGTCCTCCTCCATGCATTACAGGTATACTAATAAAAATATAATACGTATCAACTAATTATATAGATTTATACGATGGATGTTTTGTTAATCCAACTATTTTCACTTTCATTAAGGCCCAACCATTTTACAAATAGCTTATTACCTTTCTTTTTTAAAACTTTCTCAACTAAGTAAATATCAGGGTATTTTGTTTTTTGAAGTTCCTGTTCGTAAAAAGTACCTAAAATGATCTGTTTTCGTTGATCAACAATCTCATAAGTCGGTGGATTAGTCGAATTTACTTTTGACACGATAAATATTTCTGTTGACCAATTAGGGGTATATCCTTTTTGAAAAGTTCCTTTGTATTTGCTAATTCGCACATAATCTCCAACTTTGAATTTATTCCTTTTTACTGTAATATATTTTCTTGATTCCTTTATATTATTTAATATTAAAGATTCATTGTATTGATTCACGTCTTTTGGTTTATGTTTAGTAATTCGATGTACACAATTATTGTAAGAGTCAAGTATGTTACTCAACTGTTTACCAATCCATTTATAATTGCCAATGAAACTAAAATATTTATATAACTTGTTTTTCAAAGTTCTAATCAACCTTTCAACAATTGAAGCCTTTTTAGTGGAATATGTTGAATAATGGTTTATTTTGTATAACATCGTTAAGTTTCGAAAATCCTCATTATAAAATTCTTTACCTAAATCGGTTTGTAAATTTAATGGAATACGCCCATTCTTTTCAAGTACTTTTTTAAACGTGTTTGTTATTTCAGATTTAGTTTTCGTTTTAACAGGCAGTGCCCAAGCAAATTTTGAAAAGCAATCGATTATGACTAAGATGTACTTATAACCATTGTTGTCTTTTCCATAATTCTGCATATCAATTAAATCAGCTTGCCATAAATCATCGATACCTTTTAATACTACAGGACGTCTGTTAAAATTTTTTCGTGCTGCTTTGTGAATTTCGTCTACTACTTGTTGCTTACTCATTTTTGGTGACTTTTAATTTGCTGTTGGCAATGGCTTGATCTACTTCTCCTTTCATATAAAATTTTACTCTCATGAGATTAATTATATCCGTTTTTATTTTATGTAGTTCGTCTAATACATCATGTTTTGTGTAATAGTCATTCAGCAAATTATCGACATACTGCTTATTTACAGCATCATCGGAGGCTGATGGAGCCTTAACTCCTTTTAACCTTACTAAATGTAAATCAAATTCTCCGTTTTCTGACTTTAAGAGCTTGTGTGAATCCAATGATTCCGGTAAACGCAAACGTTTATGAACGTGGTGACCAAATTTATCTATATTCATTTCCTAGCGACTATCTCAACCAGCGGATAAATAAAGACTGTGAAAAACTTTCTAAATATCAGCATATATTTAATTAATGATATCACTTTCCCGCAACTCTTCGATAATAGATAGTATTTCATTGTCTAATCCTGTGTTTCCAGCATCTCGCGAAGCTATTAATAGTTTCAATCGATTAACTAATTCATTAGGATCATCCCAGTAAACATAATCTACATTCTGATTCAGCTTTTTTGTGAGTGGCAAACCAGATCCATGAGATATGCTTTCAGTGCTCACACAGTTTTTGGCCAACTTCATAAATAGAGGTCTAATTATTTGTGTATATTTTCGACCTTTATTACTTTTTATAGGCTTCATGGGATTATACTCACGGCGATGAGCATTTGTAGTCAATAATATAGTCTTATAATTTTGTTTATCATCTTCAGTTATTAATTCTAATTGCGGTGTTTTCTTAAACAATAATTCCATTAGCCCTGGAGTTTTTGCGAAAGTCTTACAACCAATAGAAATATTATGTTCAGTAACAAAAACACGTAACGTTCCCATCATGAGTTTTTCTCTCTCGTTTCTGACCCCAAAAGGAATGTTTTCTGAAGACATTCTTATGGGAGTAGTGTTGTCAGTCGATTTGAATGATAGACCGCTAGTATCAGGTTCCATATCACTATTGTCTTCATCTTTATCAGGTTCCAAATAGACGTAGTCGCTTTTTTCTTCATCTTCGTCATTAAAATAAACCTCGGATTTACGATTTTTCATAAAAACTGTATTGTTGAAGTCTTTACTGGATTGGTCGCTTTCGACATCATCACTAACATCGTAACTAGCCCGATGTTCCTTGCGTTTACTAAGAGGAGTGTAGCTGAGTCTTTGTTTCTTTATTTTTCTATGGGGTATTTCCATTTTTGTGTTTATAATTTGTTTCAGTGGCTCTGTTAATGGTTTAAAAACCGATTCCATTGCGAATTCGTTATTACTTTTAATGTCTCGCATCATCTTTAGTTTTCTTTTAACTGATTCAGCTGATTTTATTACTTGTTTTTTCAATGCTTGTTCATTATCCATGTTTATACCTTACCAGGCGAAGCCTTAAGTTGTAATGATGGTATAATAATAAATATAGTATTTTTAAATCATCAATGCAATTCTACAAATGTGTCAAATTTCATCCTGTAACATCCTTTACTCTTTTCACAGTCTTTGTTTATAACTAAGTAGCTATAGGGTACACTCCAAATCTTGGCACACATTTCTCGAAACGCTAACCAATTCATGTCTGTATTAACATGCTCTTCATAAACATGTCTCAAGTTCATATCGTCTTGTTTAAAAAGAATAATGAGATTAGCATTGTCCCGTATCAACTGCTTCGGGATTTTGCTATAGGTCTGGTTTAAGTAAAAACAATCTATATTCTTGTGTCTACCCATTGCAAAGTAATCTCTTATATGATTTTGGTTTTCACAAGCTACATCATCAAATATAATAATCGAATTAGAAGTTGCCTCATGAGGACTCAAAACCTCATCATTACCATGAAATTTTGTAAAAGTTACCTCTGGCACCTTTCTAAAAACTTTTTCTAAAAATACGTACTTAGGTTGAAAAAGTGTTTTAGAGTAAAGGTATACATTTCTATAATGTAGTCCATCTTTATGTAATAGTAGACCAATAATTAAATTCGTTTTACCGCAGTTGGAAGGTCCAGATATAATACAACGAATAGTATTCGGTAAAAGTTTGCCGTGACGTGAAATCTCTTTTGAATAACCCAAACAAATTTTTTCTAGTTGCAATGAATGCGGTTGTTTTACAAATTTCATTTTGTAATTAATAATAATTCAATGTTTGACATGCATGAGCCAAGGATCCCTGCAGAATGTAGACATATTTATTACATTAAGAGTTTTATACGTATCACGCTTAACCTTTTTCGTACAAAACGCTCGACGTCACCCGTTAGTCCGTTAAGCGGAGCGTATGATTCCAATCGCAATCGACGTCTTGCGATAATTTGATCTTGCGTTCTAATACAACCAACCGTCGAATGATTGGGAATTCCGGCACGCACGAAACAACGAAAACCGATTGAGCATTCTAGCTCACTTTCAAACGTCTAAAACCGATTGGGCATTCTGGCTCACTTTCAAACAGCGAAAACCGATTGGGCATTCTAGCTCACTTTCAAACAACCAAAATCGATTGGGCATTCTAGCTCACTTTAAACAGCGAAAACCGATTGGGCATTCTAGCTCACTGTGCGAGCGCAGCGAGCGAACGAGTGGAGCGAGTGAAAGTGAGCCAGAATGCCCAATAATCACCTACTTATGGGACTTCTTATTAATAAAATTTAATGAATAAAAATTTGAGTCTTTGTCCTATATTATATATATAAAAGAAGAAACTGACTGACTGACTGACTGACTGACTGACATATCAACGCACAGCCCAAACCGCTGAGTCTACAGGCTTGAAATTTTGCACAACGGTTCCTTATGTAGCATAGGCAAGCACTAAGGAACGGATTTTCAAAATTCATCCCCTAAGGGGGTCAAATTGGAGTTCAAAGTTTGTATGGAGAACGTCTATTAGATAAACCTATCAATTTGAAACTTTGTAGGAATACTCTAAAACCTTAATGATTCAATACGTGTTTTACAGTTTTTGAAAAACCATCCCCTAAGGGCCTGAAATGGAGTTCCTAAGTAGTAGTGTCCAAACCGATTGCTCTAGAAGTTTCAAATTTAGCACAAAGGTTCCGTATGTATCTCCGGTATGTACCATCGAAGGCTTTTTCAAAATTCATCCCCTAAGGTGGTCAAATAGGGGTTCAAAGTTTGTATGGAGAAAAACTATTAGATGTTCCTATCAATTCGAAACTTTGTAGGAGTACTCGAAAAATATAATGATTTAACAAGTATTTTACAGTTTTTGAAAAACCATCCCCTAAGGGGCTGAAATAGAGTTCGAAAGTAGTAGGCTCCAAACCGATTGCTCTAGAAACTTCAAATTTAGCACAATGGTTCCTTATGTATCTCCGGTATGCACTATCGAAGGCTTTTTCAAAATTCAACCCCTAAGGTGGTCAAATAGGGGTTCATAGTTTGTATGGAGAAAAACTATTAGACGTTCCTTTCAATTCGAAACTTTGGAGGAGTACTTGAAAAACGTAATGATTTAACAAGTATTTTACAGTTTTTGAAAAACCATCCCCTAAGGGGCTGAAATGGAGTTCGAAAGTAGTAGCCTCCAAAGCGATTGCTCTAGAAACTTCACATTTAGCACAAAGGTTCCTTATGTATCTCCGGTATGCGCTATCAAAGGCTTTATCAAAATTCAACCCCTAAGGTGGTCAAATAGGGGTTCAAAGTTTGTATGGAGAAAAACTATTCGACGTTCCTATCAATTCGAAACTTTGTAGGAATACTCGAAAAACATAATAATTCAACAGGTATTTTACAGTTTTTGAAAAACCATCCCCTAAGGGGCTGAAATGGAGTTCGAAAGTAGTAGTCTATAAACCGATTGCTCTAGAAACTTCAAATTTAGCACAAAGGTTCCTTATGTATCTCCGGTATGCACTATCGAAGGCTTTTTCAAAATTCAACCCCTAAGGTGGTAAAATAGGAGTTCAAAGTTTGTATGGAGATAAACTATTAGATGTTCGTATCAATTTGAAACTTTGGAGGAGTACTCGAAAAACATAATGGATTCAACAAGTATTTTACAGTTTTTGAAAAACCATCCCTTAAGGGGCTGAAATGGAGTTCGAAAGTAGTAGTCTCCAAACCAATTGCTCCAGAAACTTCAAATTTAGCATAAAGGTTCCTTATGTATCTCCGGTATGCACTATCGAAGACTTTTTTAAATTCAACCCCTAAGGTGGTAAAATAGGAGTTCAAAATTTGTATAAAGAAAAACTATTAGATGTTCCTATCAATTTGAAACTTTGGAGGAGTACTCGAAAAACATAATGATTCAACAAGTATTTTACAGTTTTTGAAAAACCATCCCTTAAGGAACTGAGATGGAGTTCAAAAGTGGTACTTTCCAAACCGATTGCTCTAGAAACTTGAAATTTATTACAAAGGTTCCTCATGTATCTAGAGTATGCACTATTGAAGGCTTTTTCTAAACTCAACCCCTAAGGTGGTAAAATAGGCGTTCAAAGTTTGTATGGAGAAAAACTATCAGATGTTCCTATCAATTCGAAACTTTGGAGGAGTACTCGAAAAACATAATGATTCAACAAGTATTTTATAGATTTTAAAAACCATCCCCTAAGGGGCTGAAATGGAGTTCGAAAGTAGTAGTCTCCAAATCGGTGGCTCTAGAATCTTCAAATTTAGCACAAAGGTTCCTTATGTATCTCCGGTATGCACTATCGAAGGCTTTTACAAAATTCAACCCCTAAGGTGGTCAAATAAGGGTTCAAAGTTTGTATGGAGAAAAAATATTAGATGTTCCAATCAATTCGAAACTTTGTAAGAGTACACTAAATATTTAATGATTCAACACGTGTTTTTCAGTTTTTGAAAAGTCATCCCCTAAGTTGATGACGTCCGGCCAGCGCGGGGAGTGTAGGCCAATTTCTCCGTCTGTTTCCGGTAGATGAGAGAGGGTTGTGCTCCTGCAGTGGAGACAAAAATAACCTGATGATGATGAAGTGGATGACATGGAGTTCGAAAGTGGTAGTTTCCAAACCGATTGCTCTAGAAACTTGAAATTTATCACAAAGTTTCCTCATAACTACAGTATGCACTAATGAAGGGTTTTTCAAAACTCAACCCCTAAGGTGGTAAAATAGGCGTTCAAAGTAAGTATGGAGAAAGACTATTAGTTGTTCCTACAATTCGAAACTTTGGAGGAGTACTCGAAAAACGTAATGATTTAACACGGGTTTTACAGTTTTTGAAAAACCATCCCTAAGGGGCTGAAATGGTGTTCGAGAGTAGTATTCTCCAAATGTATAGATACATTTAAACTAAAAAGGATTATAAAGCTGAGGAGTTCGGAGTTGGATAGCTTGGTTTACCGTGGGTTTTTTCAAGCTGGAAACAAACACCTTTTTTAAGCAGGTGAATCTGCGGGCAACAGTTTTAATATAATTAAGTCTAAATAGTGTTTGTGTGTTTATTTATCTGTTTCTTTCACAGCTTGGCTGTTCAACTAATTGCCATACATTTTTGATTAGTACGCATAAGATCATGTATTTGCGAATGGTTCCCTCGGGAAATAAAAACTTACTCCACGCGGGTGAAGCCGCGGGCATTTGCTAGTATTATATGTGATTAGATGGAATATTTAAAATCAAGCAAAGTTTTGCCAAAAAGAAGCTTAAATTTCCCAAAATCTTTCCAATATCCACTGCTGAACATAAGCCTACGCAATGTAAGCTATCCATTGGGGAATTTTCCACACAGGAGAACGCTGCTGCCCTGCCTTGGTGCAATCCCATAGCCGCCTTGACGACACTTACGGGAAGAATGGAGGTGGTCCTTTTCTAAACCGAGAACCACACTGTGAATTTCAAATATCGATATAATTAATAATCATATCTTATCTTCTTAGGGGGCCAGGAAGACCTGGCGACACTTCGACCCTTCAGGATCTTTTGTGCCAAAACTGACCACCAACGGTGCCCCAAGCCGATTTGGTGGACTTCACATACGCCTCAGAATTTCTTCTTCGGCATATGCAGGTTTCCTTACGATGTTTTTCTTCACCGAAAAGCCTGTGGTATTATAAATAAATCGTACTTAAGTTTCGTAAAACTCATTGGTACGGGCTCATAAACTCATTATTAATAATAATTAATTTAATTAATTTTTCTTAACAATTGTTACAATTCATAATGCAATCATTACATAAAGTATCTCAGAAACTAACACAGATACATCTAGACCTCACACTGGGGTACCTTATTAAAATAAACACTGTAGGTTTCAAGAGAAAATAGAATTGATTGTTATAGAAGGAATATTGCATTTAGGTTAGCAAATAAAACAGAAGCCCCAAGGAAAAACTCTTATTATTCTGATAGAAAAACGCAAAGTAAACAATGGAGATCACAGCAATTCGGATTCAGACTTGAAGCAATTGACTGTGAATCCGTTTTATTGGGTTGTAAAAACGGGTGAAAATCTAGTCGGTGGTTTTAAACGCGTCTTGCCAGACATTTGCGTTAGACGGAAGGTTTCTTTTAACATAATTAAAGCAAAGCAGAACATTAGTCAAGCGAAAGGCGTAAAAGGAGCCTAAATACACCTACTAAAAATTCATTTTTGATTAATAGAGGAAATGAATAAATCTAATGAATTAATTAATCTCACTCCCCCAAGGCTTCTGTGAGTTCCGATCAATAGTATTCATAGGAGAGGGCATTTAGCGAGTAAAAAAAAATAGCAAAGTGTACGTAGTCGTAAGCAATACGCGGGTTCCGTCAATTACATTCTTTTTTATGGATTATTTATAGATTTAGGGGAGTTATATAATAAAAATAAAAGAGAATTTATTCATCAACAACTAAGTGTTTAAAAAAAGGAGACAATATTCACTAACATGCTGAAAAAGTATTTCATTGGCAAATGATTTTACTCATTTTTTTAATGATAATAATATTTAAATGGATGTTTTTATTTTATAAGTCAAAGTCAAAATCATTTATTGCATATGAGTACACTTGGTACATTTATACACGTCATTTTTTTTTATCGACTACCGCTTCCTAGGTGTTAGCGCTGTGAAGAAGAAACGGCGCAACAAACTTCACGCAACACATCTTTTAAAAATCAAGTTTGCATACAATTAATAAAGATTTTGCGAAGCTGAATTAACATTAGTACCAGGCATCTTTGTCATTCAGATAATCTTTTCTGCTAATTTTAAAAATCAGCGAAGTGTCATCGGTAGTTTTTCTGACATTTTATATTATATGGATTTATAGATTTTTATTGACATTTAAATTCATTAATATGCTTGACGTTGTAAATACTTCCTGTAATCAATTTCTATTCTATAATTTAATTTTATATTTTTAAATGATACTTTTACATATATTGTAGTGCCCTTACAGGGTTCACGTTAGTACCTGTGTATTGTTATATAACATCTTATAAACTTATAAACATGAAACAATAAATGAATATGTTTATAACTATTCTATAGTGAGATGACCTAGTCGATGCCTCAACAAAGCGCTGCGTTTCAGGCATCGCCATTATAGGAGAACATCGCTACAATCGAAGCTAGGGGAAGAGAGTGGTGATCGTTATCTCTGCCAAAATGTAAGCACTACGTAGTACTACTTGTGAACCTCATTCCAAGTATTTGTAAGGCCATGTATAGATAAAAATGACCACCTCATTCCCCGAAGCTCTGTTACTCGTAAATGTTTATGTATATATAGATATTTGTATCATTCACTTATTCGTGTATCGTCTATGTATATATTGGGCTTGATTCTGAAGGTACAAAGTTAAAATTTGACAACACTAAAACTGTTGTTATCCTTGTCACACAATATTATGAAGATAAAGACGAAACCAATTTTAGCGCTGTAAAATTTTAAATGTGTGCCTTTAGAATCGGGCCCATTGTTCGTTTATGTTTATGTAATATGTATTTTCAAACTTTATTAAAATTAGGTACATTTCTTTATCAAATTTGGTACTAAACGCATTATACTTGTTCTTTCGGTTACTCTAAGGTTGACTGGAAGAGATCCCTAAGTGGGATAAGTCCGCCTTTGTACACCGTTTAATTTCTATTTTATTATTGTTGTTGTTGTTGTTATTTTTGGTACAATAAAGCGTTTACATACATACATACATACATACATACATATATACATACATACATACATACATACATACATACATACATACATACATACATACATACATACATACATACATACATACATACATACATACATACATACATACATACATACATACATACATACATACATACATACATACATACATACATACATACATACATACATACATACACACTCGTGGAGTGGTACAGTGGGGCACTGTAGGAACAAATTTTTTCTTTATTTATTTAATACTTTTAATTTATTTAGCGGTTATGAGTCAAAGTTGTAAACACATCGCTACGTATTTTCTACAAAAAGAACTTCTCTCACTTCTGACACCCTGGTATATGACGAGACAGCTACGAGACGCAAAGACATGATTTTTCTCTCTGTTCTATTTTTCTTTATTTGGAGTTCCTTCATACGCACATCCTTAAAGCGAAGTTCATTTATCTGTCTGTCTATATTAGAACCATGTACCTAAAATTTGAAACATGTACGTAAATTGCCGGACTACTTTTACAATAGTAACTTTTACAAGCAGATATTAACTTCGTTTAAACTTAGCAAGTTAAAAAAGCCCTTCGGGCAATTTATTGTTTTATAAGACTATTTTATCTTCCTACACCGTCTTTATCTTATACCAGCTTTTGCCCGCGACTTCGTCCGCGTAGGTTTCTATATTTACACATCTTCACTGCTTTTAACGATTAATTTGGTTTCCCATAGGAATGGGATGTTTTTTCGGGATAAAAACTGTCCTATGTCTTCCAGAACCTAACCTATATGTGTGCTAAGTTTCAGCACGATCCGTCCAGTGGTTGAAGCGTGATTGAGTAACAAACATCCAAAAATCCAAACTTTCACATTTATATAGGAAGTAGGGTAACGTTTAAAATTGTAAACTTTACTTTCAATTGATAACATTACAAATGTTTGTGTGTGAGACAGACTGCTCACCCCAGTCAGACTGAGAAATCAGTTTTGTGGGGGTTTTCTGTAATCTGTATTTTTTTTTAATAAAAGATTTTTATATTTATTATTATTAACTATATAATATATTTAAAGAATAGTTAACGTTAAATAGTAAAACGTGAGGAATCTCACAGAGGAGTAGTACATTGAGAGAAATGTACCCCTCGATTAAATAGGTTTTACATTCAATTTATGAGATATATATACCTCTTAAATAAAGACTAGGCGTCTTAACGTAAGAATTAACAGGAAACTGATATAAAGTCGTGTACTAACTGAAGTTTCTTGGATGATCTATTACTAGTATGTATACTTCAATCAAACAGGCGAAGTCCCTTGACGTGTTCAAGAAGCAAATCAAGGAGCGCCTTTCGAATTTGTAATTTTTGCTTCGTATATTTTGTAATTATTGTAGTGTATTCTTACTTAATTGTACTCCCAAAATGTATTTACTAATGTATGTATTTTTTTTTATTACTATTGTGTGTATGTATTGTGTATATTTGTTGTATATACGTAGAGCCATAAAAACTTAATATTTATAACTTATTTGTTGTTTTATTTCATTTATTATAGTCATATAAGTACCTATGTTTCATTTAAATGTCCTAAATAGAGCAACCTACAATTTCTCTGGCATAATATTTTCTACCCAAAGGTTGTCTGGAAGAAGTCGCTTAAAGCGATAAGATCGCCTAAATTATACTATTTGTAACTTTTATAACTTGTAACTGTATTTGTTTGCGCATTAAAGTGTATTGTATTATACTAGATTCCCACAATGAATTAGCATGATAATGGGTAATGTCATTCAGGGACAAAATCAGCGTCCTGGTCAAAATCTTATATTACATATGAGTACACTTGGTACAATTATACACGTCATTTTTTTTATCGACTACCGCTTCCTAGGTGTTCCGCTTCTTATTTACATTACGGCAAAATGCAATTTCTCTCAGTCATATAATAAAAAAAACATTTGTGTTAAGATTAATGTCAGTGTGAATGTCCTTACAAAACAAACTCATTACTGTTTGAACCTTCTCGTATGCGTAAAAAAGACAAAAAAACCATGACTTTGTTTTACATTTCAAGCCTTCCTTTGACGCGAGGATGAAGCATGGGGGCTCAGAGCAAACACTCGGCCCGCAAATGGGTTAGCTCAGCTCAGAAAGGGGTACTTAACCTGCGGTCCGTTTGCCGCATGCGGTCCTTGGGTTGGAGTCTTGCGGCCCGCCTATTATTTTTTTGTGCGGCAGCAGAAAATAGCTAACATATTATTATTAAAAAGGACTTTGTACAAAACGTAACTAAATAATTTGTACCATTCTGTGTGAACTACTATAACTATGGTATTGCTACACAGGGAGGAAAAAGTATAATAATTGTATATATTATTCATGATTTTATTTTCATCATGCAGCCTCTAAAAGTCCACTGCTGGACATAGGCTTTCCCCAATTAGCGCCACCACACCCGGTAATCCGCCCTCCACATCCACATATCGGCCACCTTCTTCAGGTCGTCAGGGCGTCCCACCCTATGCGTGCCGGTCCGCGGTCTCCACTCCAGAACTCGTCTGCCCCAACGACCGTGGGTTCTAGGGCATATGTGGCCCGCCCACTGCCACTGTCAGCTTGCTAATCCTTTCGGCTATGTCGGTGACTTTCGTTCTCCGTCGGATCTCTTCATTACGAATCATGTCCTTCAAAGAAAGCCCGAGCATAGCCCTCTCCATAGCCTCTTTTAAACGAACATAAAAATGATTACTTAACGTTCAGCAAATAATACTTAGTTGAAAAACATTTTTTTACCATTTCATATTATCAAGAGTATTGCAACCTGATCGAATTGCCTTGATTTTGTAATGTTAGTTGGTTCGTTGATTTGGTGTCGATTACGCAAGTCGAATAACGAGATTCTCCTCACAATTGCAGAATGCCTGAACAGACCAATATGCAAATACTGCATGTCCGTTCACCGTGCAGAAACAGAGGTGCACTCGACTATGTTATTTATTTTTATGTGTGTGTGTGTGTGTATGTTTTAAATTTTATTGAGTCATTTAATTTTACCTATTTTACATTTAATAATAGCGTAGATGTGGAAGCACATAATATGGCAATAAATAACACTCAAATTACTCTAGCAACTTGGGAGTATTGAAACTAGCTTGTTGCCAACCGTGTTCTTGTTTAAGATTAAGTAAGGCATATAACTACATGCACTATTGCTAGCTATGGCTCAACAATTATTACTTCCGACTAACGATCTCTATGTACTTACTAGATGAAGCGAACCAAACAATCGCTCTGTTCCACGCAAATGCGGCTCCGGGAGCCGCAACTCGGTTACATTCACAATAAAACTTGTGCAGTTACTACGCAGAACATTTAATCATTACTAAATATTGACGGTATTTACTAAATATAATACGTGGCGTCAATTAACGTTGAAATTAACGTACATACATAGATAATGCTCACGGCTTCGTGCCAGAGGGGTAGGCAGAGACAATGTAGGATCGCCACTTTACCACCTCACTTACCTCACTCACATTCATTAACCTTTTCATGCACCTTCTCTTTGTGGACGTTACTAATTTGAGCCTTGAACGTCCTCCTGGGACGACCTCCGGCTGTAGTTCCTACCACTATCGCACTGTAAGTTTCTTTTGTCACTCTTCTTTCACTCACACGCTCTAAATGTCCAAACCAACGCAACATACCCTTCTCTACCTTAGTTACTACATATTCTTTCAATTATCTTGGCATAGGTATTGACTGCATCCCTAAAATAATAATAATAACGCACGAGATTACCGACATGTGGGGTGTGACGTCGACCGAAATCGTCCCTATAGTCCTGTCTGCGAACGGGTTAATGCCAACCAGCGTCGCTGACCACTTGAGGCGGTTGGAACTCCGCGTGGGCTCGCTTCCGGCGGTGATGCAGAAGACGGTGCTGCTGGACACCGCCCGGAATGTCCGCCGGTTTCTCTCTCTATCGCCCCGACCTCCGGCCGCTTGGACTCCTCAGCCGGAGGAAGTCCGTCTGGCCATTTTTTGGTTAGGCGAGACAGTAACTTAGATTTCCCACATAATAATAATAATAATAATAATAACAATAATAATCAAAACAAATTATTTCATTTGCCACGTGAATAAATAACTCGTTGTCTAAAGTGAAAGGAGTCTTATGCGGCCCGCGGGAAAAATGGTTGGTAATCCATGTCTGTTTAAAGGACTGTAAAAAATACGTTTCAATTAATTCTGAAGGGTCTGCGAAGTATGTTGTAGCATTTATCAATGTTTTTTTTCTTTTACTGAGAGGGTTCATCTATATTCGAATACATTGTGATAATCAGAGGTCGAAATTAGGTAGAGACATTTATGTACTTGCCACGTAAATGTTGAAAATTAATTTGGTCATTCCTTTTCACGGGATTTTTGTACTGTTTTAATGAAAATTCTGGAGCTCTTCGTAGTAATCATTAAAAAGTACAAAATTTAAGTACATAAGTAAAGATAATTTCTTATTATTTGTATTTTATTTTAGTGATAAGCGAGGGGCGGAAGAAGAGTTGTGGTTATTAAAATTAGTGATGTTAAATATCTTCTGCCCGTGGCTCCGCTCCCGTTCCCGTTACCTTTTCCAATCCTACTCACACACCCAAATGAAAACTATCCCCCCTCCCCCTCCCCCACTTTCCCCCTACACTTCCATGGCCACCTATCTATCTCCAAAATGTAGTTCTCACTCATTGCAATACGAATTCCTTCAGCATTTACACCCCACACTTCTTTGTTGTATACTAATGCAGTGTATGCGAGTTTTCCGAAAAACTATTAAGTCGCATAACTTTTGATTGACTGGGCCGATTGCAATTAAATAAAGCCTATATATTACATCGAATTAAACACTGTGTTTCTGTGAAAAGTCCATCAAGATCGGTTCAGTAGTTTTTAAGTGATACGTGCACAAACAAACTGTCTAACACATAAACAGACAGAAATTCCAAAATGATCGAAATGTGTTCTATAACTTATCCTTCGATCCCCCAATTTTTTTCTAATATCTTTAATGTATCAGACACGCGATGTTTACATTTTTATTTATTAGATGAGTTTATATATAAATTAATGTTAAACAAATTATGAACAATAAATCGGAAAAAATTCCGGAATGTCCATATTAACAAAAACATATGCATATACGTAGGTAAATGATACTACCTAATTATGATCGCTGATCATAACAAAACGCGATTCATCATCAGCCTAAATACGTCCACTGCTGGACTTAAGCCTCCCCAATAGAATACCACTATTGGTGGGATGTCCATTGGGGGATTGCCAAAGAGATATACATTTTGCGGAGACCGGGAATCGAACTCGTATCTCACAATATGGCAGGCCGCAGATTCCCCACTTTGCTTTAAGTAAAATAGATACAACCTTCCCTCTTCATGTAAAAGTCAACTTCACACGATCGATTACCGAAACTGACCGAGTTTCCTGCCATCGCCTGCCGAATCCCACACTAGTGTTGCATGAGTATCGATAGTTTTAGTCAAAAAGAATCGTACTATGATTTGACCTTTAAGAATTTTCTTTTCTCGGTATTCTATCTTTATCTTGTTAAAATTCATTATTTTTGAGTGAACTTTTAATAATGCCATTTTACTTGCCTCGTTGTATGTTTAGTACGACAAAATAAGTTTCTTTAAAATAAACTAAATTGAAAATAATAATATTATTTATTAACTCGAACTTTTTATGTCTCTTTCATGGTGTTTAATGTCATTTCCCATGCAAAAGAGTAATTTTATTCATCACTGAACCATAACTTTTATTTCTGTTAATATCAGCCTATATACGTCCACTGCTGGACATAAGCCTCCCCAATAGAATGCCTCTTTTGGTGGGCTTTCCATTAAAAGATTTGCCATAATCACCACGCTTAGGAGACGGATTGGTGATCGCAGTAATGATATTAATATACACAGGAGAATGCTGCTGCCCATCCCTGGTGCAATCCCTTAGTCGCCTTGACGACACCCACGGGAAGATTTGGGGTGGCCCTATTCTAAGCCGGGAACCACACGGCAAATATAGTATTAGTTCTACTCAACTTTTCAGTCAACTGGCAGAAACTACTTTATCAGGAAGCATATTCCTGTTATGGACACGCATATTAATTACCTAGAATGTGGAAAGCGATATTGCAGTTAAAGTGAGAGTGGCTTATCGTCACATGATATCTGTGCAATGGTCCTACCTATCTAAACTTATCTACTGAAGGCTAAAACAAATCTTTCTTTGAACCCTAAAATTACACGATCTTCGTTTGATTCCAGTTTCAAGTCATGTGGAATCTTTGTATCTTTTCTTTGTAGACTTTCAAGAGGGCTATATATAAAATATTCTTTAGAAAATGTGGGTTGTAAACATGAAAGCCGTATTTGAGAAGTAGCCTAATGTAGGTTTGATACATAATATATTAATGGATACTTCAATTTTAAGTATTGCAAAGGTCTAATGGCAGGAATGAAATAATTGGCTCGCTTGTTCCACTGAATGGTCTTTCTACTTCAGGATCCTATTCAAGATCACTTCTAAGTCGTTCGAATTGAAGGTCGATATTGCTGTTTCACCTGTACTGTATATCAAAGACACGTTCTAATAGCATAGGACAATAGTGTCGATAGTATCGTACGTATGCTGTTTAAGTACGGCTATCGACGTTATCGGCTTGACTATCATTACTGTTTAGTTTGACGATAAATGCGATTTAGTCAAGAGATTTTTGTGACCTCACAAAAATCAACAATAGTTTTATCGATAATGCAGTGGGGAAGATGCGGCCAACCATATCGTGAAGTCGAGTCAGATCTCCGATCGTGCCATGTACCTATGTGTTTTTTAAAAGCTACCTATTTTACTGATTTCTCTCCAACGGTGAAGGAAATAATGAGGAAAAGATCACAGATCTGAGATAAATCAGTATGTATAATTGCGGGTACGTAGGATTTCCCCCAGCTTAGAGGCGAATGAGTGTCCTGGGTGTGGCTTACCCTGAAATCAAGGACTACAGCCTCTAGCTGCATAATAGATTTTATGCAGAAGACTATGGAGGATGGAAGCTCCGTATAGACAGAGGGGCTTACACAGAAGTTCCCACGGGGTCCACGTGTCACCGAGTACACCTGGGCCTCTATTATAAGATAAGATACCCCAGCTTCAGGTATGGCTGCCAACAAATTTGGCTACCATACCCTTTCCTTTTACGATTCGCAAGAAAAAAGCCATTCATCCCACTAATATTATAAATGCGAAAGTTTGGATATTTTGATGTTTGTTACTCAATCACGCTTCAAACACTGGACGGATCGTGATGAAACTTGGCACACCATAAAAGTTAGATCCTGGAATAGGACATAGGGTAGTTTTTATACCGAAAAAACATCTCACTCCTAAGGGAAATACATAATAATTTGTGATGTTAACTTATCCACGCGGACGAAACAGCTAGTAGTAAATAAATGGAAACTATCGACAGTCTAAAGATCCGCAGCACTATCCCACCAGACGATGATAAATGAACTGGCGAGATATCTGTGAAGGTTTTAGACGAATAGGGATGTGGATAGAATACTTGGAATCAATTACTTGTGTACTACGTATTGGATAAAATCTGCCCAGTCTGGAATATATCTCTCAAATTTGGTACAGCGGATTCAGTTGTAGGTTTATAGATATGTTAGGCAAGTTATTTTAACTTATAGAACAAGACGAACAAGGCTTAGAATAGCTACCTGAAATCTCCCCGTGGGAGTGGTCAAGGCGACTAAGGGATTGCACTAGGGGCGAGCCGCGGTCTCCTGTGTATACTAAGATCACCAATCCGCCTGCCAAGCGTGGTGATTATGGCAAATACTAAAAATTACTCCAAGCACAATTTATAAACTAAATCTGTGAAGTCACTTGACCTGGTGCTGACAGAATACCAGCGCTGGAGTTCGCGCAGCGTGCTGCAGCATTAAGCTAAGTCAGCGCCATTTTGTTGCTGCGACACATAGGTACCTTGATTATTTTAAATTGTAATTTATTAATTCTGTTCTGTTTATTTCTCATGTATGTGTGTGTCGTAGCTATGAATAAATGACCTATTCTATTCTATTCAAATCCCGCAATGGACAGCCCAACACAAATGGCATTATATTGGGGAGGCTTATGATCAGCAGTGGACGTATATCGGCTGATGATGATAGAACAAGACTAACATGATACTACCTAACTCCGGTTTCTGGTTATGATAAACGAAATAAAAATCTGTACCTCATCAAAGCCCCGAATAACTCAGTTAGGCTAATTGTGACCGGAGTGCGACCAGCTCCGAGATGTCGGCACGCTTAGGGCCAGGCTTGACCCTGGACAGGCATCCATCGGCACGGCAGACCTTGGATTGGCGGACGGGATAGGTATCGAAGCGAGGGAGACAGGAGATGGGGCTATGGGTAAGGAGTATAGGTTAGGTATGGGATACCGCTATTTCCCAAGCTAATTGTGGTACCGTTTTACGACTCCCATCACGCTAAGTGGTGTCACGGGACGAAAAGCGGGCGAAGGTCAAAGTCAAAGTCAAAATCATTTATTGCATGTGAGTACACTTGGTACATTTATACACGTAATTTTTTTATCGACTACCGCTTCCTAGGTGTTAGCGCTGTGAAGAACAAACGGCGCAACAAACTTCACGCAACACATCTTTTAAAAATCAAGTTTGCATACAATTAATAAAGATTTTGCGAAGCTGTATTAACGTTAGTACCAGGCATCTTTGTCATTCAAATAATCGTTTATTTTATAATAGGTTTTCTTACAAAGTTGTTTTTTAATGTGAATCTTAAACTTTCTGTCCGTCATATTTAAGATTTCCTCTGGTAGTTTGTTATAGAAGCGTATACATTGCCCCGTGAACGATTTGCTTACCTTATTTAGTCTTAACCCTGGTAAAACAAGGATAGTGCTTTGCGACGGTTGTGAGAATCGCATAAAGTGGCGATACATCATCTCTGCCTACCCCTCTGGGACCAAGTCGTGAGCATTATGTATGTATATATGTAAGGAATAGAACCCACGGCTTCAGGCGCTCGAATCTGATCACCAAACTACTAAACTCAAAGAGGACGGCGGTCAAATTTAAAAATCTAGTAACTATAAGTAACTAAATTTGAAATTGTATTATAATTTTATTGTACACAGAAAATGTTAAACATAAATAAATACACAGAAGAAAAGGACATACACACAGGTGTGCTTATCAATAAAAAAAGAGATTTCTTCCAACCAAAACTTGTCTGGATGGATGTCCTTTGGGAGATTTGCCATATTACCACGCTTGGCAAGCGGATTGGTGCTCGCAATAATGATCATAATGTACACAGGAGAACGCTGCTACCCGTCCCAGGTGCAATCCCACTGTAATATCGGACTATATAATGTACAGTACGTAAAACTATTTTTTTTTTTATTTACACTTCAGTTTCTTTTCTTTTACCTGCAATACTCTGTCGCTATGTCTTTCTTATTTTTCTTCTGAAAGCTTTCCTGGAAGAGATCGCTTTAAGCGATAAGGCCACATTTGTACACTTTTCAAAAATCTGTACCTATTTTTATGATTATTTCTCATTTGTGTACAATATAGAGTTTATCTATCTATCTACACTTGTCAGATAGATAATGGGTTATTAAATTGGTCAGTTGTGGAGGTCAAACGAAGGTAATTACCACCTTCAAATGTTATTTAGCAACAACCTGTATAATACTGGCCTTGTCAGTTAGCCTTTAAACGAAATAGGATGGAGTTTGGTAAAATTACATCCGGGCCGGAAATGAAAGGGGAGTGGAACTTTCAGAAATTAATTTACGCATCTTTTGAAACGTCTGCGAAGTGAAAATTACTTTCCCTAAAGTGTTGTTTCCTTTTAAAAGCTTCAAATACATTTAACGCAAGTTAAAAGTGAAAGGGGTTTTAAAGTTGGAAATAAGTTTTTTTTTCTAGGGTTCCTGTAATACGAAAATATAAAGCAAATTATTTATTTCGGAAAATAAGTTTCCTGTAAAGTTGTAAAGCGATTACCCGCACTAAAGATTAATTTGGGCCAATAAAAAAAAGCACGGGTAGAAAATCGGGCAGAGGAAAGTCGCTTTGCGACGTTTGTCAGAATCGCGCAGTCGATAAGTCGTCTGTGCCTACCCTAAGGAACTAAGGCGTGAACAATATGTATGTACTAGCTGTTGCCCGCGACTTCGTCCGCGTGGACCATTTAACATCACAAATTATTATCTATTTCCCGTAGGAATTTGACGTTTTTCGGGATAAAAACTACCTATGTCCTATTCCAGGACCTAACCTATATGTGTGCCAAGTTTCATCACGATCCGTCCAGTGGTTGAAGCGTGATTGAGTAACAAACATCCAAACATCGAAATATCCAAACTTTCACATTTATAATATTATATAAGTAGGTTAGTAGGATGTAAAAAAATACCCGTCGTTTATATTTCAATGCTCTGCAATATATTAGACGCCTGCAGACCTTTCCTTTTTCTTAAAAAGTAATCGATAAATATGTACTCGTATAGTTTAATAGTTTTTTATAATTATATGGGTAAGTTACCGCGAATCGGCCCGAGCTTGATGTGATGCCCCGCCGCCAGATGGACCGCCGACTTGAGGAAAGTGGACGGAAGCGACTGGATGCGGAATGTGGAGGATCAGGTGTGATGGTCTTCACTGGGGAAGTCCTATGTCCAGTAGTGGAAGACTAACAGATGATATCATGATCATCATCAGGTTATTTTTGTCTCCACTGCAGGAGTACAACCCTCTCTCATCTGCCGGAGACAGACGGAATATTTGGCCTACACTAACCCGTGCTAGCCAGACGTTTGATGTTTTATAATGTAGTCCCTTAGTCGCCTTGTACGACATCCATGGGAAGAGTTGGAGCGGTCCTATTCTACTCTACCAGAAACCATATATCATGATGATGCTAAGGAATATGAGAGATTTGGTGCCACGTTTGGTTCCTGGATTAGAATAGGGCCACCTGCAATCGTCAAGGCGACTTAATGATTGCACCAAGGACGGGCAGCAGCGTTCTCCTGTGTATATTAAGATAATTACTGACCGCCTCGTTGGCCTAGTGGGTTGTTCATTGGATTCAAGTGCCAGATGTCGTAGGTTCGATTCCCACCGGGGACAGAGAACTTTGTACAATTTGTACAAGTTGGTCTTTGTCTGGATGTTATATATGTGAATTTTCCTATCCTTGTTTAATTTCTGTAACACAGGAGAAAATCCTAGTATAGTATTAGAAAAGTGTATGTATATGTATGCATGTTATATTACTGCGATCACCAATCCGCCTGCCAAGCGCGATGATTATGGCAAATCCCCACATGGACAGCTCACCAAAAGTGTCGTTCTATTGGAGAGGCTTATGCTCAGCAGTGGACGTATATCGGCTAATAATGAATGAATGATGATGATGGCATAGTAGTCGTAGCCTAATATATGGAGAGGTCCGAGTTCGATCCCGGTCATGCAATTCCCTTGCAAGGAAAACATCAAGCTGTCGAGAAACTATAAGCGACGCCGCAGGAATGAAGGTTGCTTTATAAATCAAGATGGCGGTTCCATTTCCCGCCCCATGTTGAGGGTAAGCAAAAATAATTTTCACCCTTCACCCCTGAGTAACAGCTGCTACCCTAGCTCAAAGCGAGCAGTCATCGAGAAATATTTTGGCACCCCGACACGGCCTAATGGAAGTAGAAAAAGGGGTACGGTTTTCTCCTATGATAAATAGTGGACGAGCTACCTTCTTCACTGGTAATTGTGTGGTTTAGTGACTTTATTGAACTTTCTCTATAAGATTAAGTCAATGATGTATAATAAGATTTAGGTAACGATTTATTCAATAGTGAGTAATATATTTTCCTAAGAGACTACTGAGTGAATAATGAAGATTTGAAGTTAAAAGATATTTATTTATTTATTTTATTTATTTATTTACTTTGAGGAAGACTTACAGACAAATTACAAAATAAATAACAATGTAAATATAAAAAATGCTGATTACAAGTCCCCACTTATAAATAGCAATACCATTTCACAAACTTAATAAATAGTAAATATACTTAAATAAGGTATTAAGAGATAACAGAAAACTAACGACAATATTACAGTACAAACAAAATAATAGATCAAAAACACAAAGATGTACAAAGGAAGATAATACACATACGCGGGAAGGTACATAATGATCAGTGCAGTGTGAGTTTAGGTGTCATCAAAGAAGTCATTCGCATGATATCTCATGATATTTATTATATAATAACAACTATCATCAGCCTAATAAATGAATACTCACGCTTCACCAGGAGTGTTGACCAACAACTGTTTTGTGTGCCTAGAGTCTGCAACTACTATGGTGAAAGAATTAGGCAATATTTGGTACCCAACATGTTTAACGCCACTTCAGGCATCAGAAGCAATTTAATTAACAAAAACACGTTCAAGATTAAATAGGTATAAGAAATATCTAGTAAACTCATTAGCGTAACCTCAATCTTTTTGTGCTAATATCAAAATTGAAAACTTTGTAATTTGCTTTGCTATTCACCATTGCGTAGTGATATTTAGTATTCTCTGCCATAAATGTGTATAAAGTAAGAGAGTAATTTCTGCCAACAAACTGTATTATACAGTTTGGCGGAGTTAATGTATAGATATTTTTTTACTGCTGATAATAGAAGATTGGATGGAAGATACACAAATACTAGTACTAAATCTATGCATTTAATATATTCAAATATTTATTATTTATTTATTTACTTACGGTTTATTTATCTATTTACGCATTTATATGTTTATTTATTCATGTAAGAAGGCTTTCCTTCACCCGTTTATTGCCCCGTGATACCCCTTGATGTGATGTGTTGCGAACAACATCGCCGCGTTGTTGAGGTACCACGGTTAGCTAGGAAAATAATTGTCCTCCTTGATTCGGTAAAGCTAATAGTGCCCGGAGTTCAGCCGCTTTGCGACATTAGATTGCGCAAAGTGGCGATACATCGTCTCTGCCTACCCCTCTGGGACCAAGGCGTAAGCATTATGTATGTTATTCATTTAGGTAAAAATCCAAACACTTATCTGTCCACTTATCTAATCTTCTTAGGGAGCCAGGAAGACCTGGCAACACTTCGACCCTTCAGGATCTTTTGTGCCAAACCAACGGTGCCCCAAGCCAATTTGGTGGACTTCACATACGCCTAAGAATTTCTTTTTCAGCATATGCAGGTTTCCTTACGATGTTTTTCTTCACCGAAAAGCCTGTAGTATTATAAATAAACCGTACTTAAGTTTCGTAAAACTCAATGGTACGGGCGGGGTTTGAACCCACGACCTCATGAACGTGAGGCGAGTGCACAACCAACCGGCTACCACGGCTCTATTATCTGTCCACTTATTTATTTAATTAATTTAGATACAAAAAAACTGTTATAAGCTTTTGAGCAGTAAATTTAAATTACAAAAAATGAATATAGCTGTTGTAATCCTAAATAAATAAAAATAGACAAGTCCTCAGGGAACGTGTCTATTATTTGTAATTAAAATTTACTAGACAAAAAGCTAAAGATGTTTTATTTTCTGTCTAGACTGATGATTTTCGACCGGTGAGATACGAGTATACTTTTCTCTAGTTTCTATCAGTCCATTCTAGACTCCGTTCTAGACGCAGCACAACAGTATGATCTATTTGTGAACGGGATAGGATGCTTGCTGTATGAGTGTAGGAGAGTTATGGAAATAATATTATGATATTATTTACAATCAACTTATTTTACAGTACTTTCAGTCATTTACTTACATTCATTTATTTTACTTTATGTCATGTCATGACATAGTAATTTCTAGGCCTTGATGTTCTTAAGGACTCGCTAGGCATAGCTATGAATCATCTTTATTCACCTTTAGCTAACAGTGTCTAATACCTACCTAACTCTTTAATTAAATACCTAATTAATTTTAAGTTTTATATATAAGTAACATTAATTAATACTGTCTTGTTTCGTAAATATAGTTACTGTCTCAATCTTCACGATGTATTGGTAGGCTGTGTCAATAGGCAAAGCGAAATAATTCGCTCAGTTCGTTTGTTTTTTTTTCTTTTTAAAAAATAAATTGTCTCTCTCAATAGAATTGATTTTTTTTTGTTATTGTAATTTTATCTAATGTATGTAATATTTTTAATGATTATTAATTTTTTTATGTTTGTATTTGACTTTGTACCATTATGGATTGTTTATGTTAGGGTGCATATGATATTAACAATAAATTAAATTAAATCAGTTGAGTGTGGATATTTATATTGATCTCTCCAGATCAGGACGTCTCTACAGTCAAAGCAGGTAAATCGTCTGAGTATCAAAATGCTAGATTCGTATAATGTACTAGCTTTTTCCCGCGACATCGTCCGCGTAGGCTTTGATTTTTACACATCTACACTGCTTTTAATGACTAATTTGGTTTCCCGCAGAAATGAAATGTTTTTTCGTGGATGGATCGTGTATGTATGTATGTAAACGCTTTATTGTACCAAAAATAACAACAACAACAATAATAAAATAGGAATTAAACTGTGTACAAAGGCGGACTTATCCCACTTAGGGATCTCTTCCAGTCAACCTTAGAGTAACCGAAAGGACAATCGTGTATTCGATTTCCACTGGGGACAGATAACTTTGTTGAAGTTTGTCCCGGTCTGGTTATATTTGTGAATTGTCCTCGCCTTGTTCAATGTCCATAGCACAGAAGAATATCCTAGTTAGTAGACTAATGTATGTCTTATATTGTCAATTTTCAGACTTTTTACTCGTAGGGTGACAATAAAGGATGAGATAACCTGGCACATACGAGATTTTTCCTATTAACCGATGATTGGAGATTTGGAGAAGATTGGCCACTTCCTCATCGTTAAGTGTTGATTGATTTGAGATTTCTCGTATTCCTTTTTGGAGTATACGTCTTGCATTACGAAGAAAATGTATTGTTATATAACTAGCTGTGCCCGCGTCTCTGCTCGCGTGGACTACAGAATTTATGGTTTTATTTAAAAAATTAAGTTGATGGGAATTAACCCATAGCACAAGTGTATGTGTATAAGTTATTTAAAGTACTTGGCAATTTTACATATTTTTTAAATATATATACGTACATTTCAGGAACGTAACGCAGGAGAAAAAGACCAAAGTCTTAAGATAAAGAAAAAGCCAACCAACGAAGTTGCGAGCGAAATCCAGCACAGAATAAAGGGGGGTAAGCCATAAAGCACGCAAGTTTATTAGGTTTACTGCAATCAAGCGAACATGAACCGCCAGGGCGGTTGGGGAAAAGCGGAGCGGAGATAAAATGATTTGTCAGAAAATACAAAACTGGGATCCTCAGAAAATCTTCCTTCGTATGGATTTATGATTTGTGTTACATTCGTAACGATAATTATTTATGTATGTATTTAGTATCTATATAAGTATATGTAGGTATCACCATCATGAGCCTGAATACGTCCACTGCTGAACACAAGCCTCCCCAACATAATGCCACTGTTGGTGAGCTGTCCATTGAGAGATTTGCTACAATTACCACGCTTGGCAGGCGGATTGGTGATCGCAGTACTGATCATATTATACACAGGAGAACGCTGCTGCCCGTCCGTGGTGCAATCTCTTAGTCGCCTTGACCCAAGGGGAGATTATATTAATAGGTTTTTACTAAATATAAGTAATTTTTAAAATGTTGCAGAAACTCTAGGCAATCTAACATTCATTTAACTGCACCACTTTTCCGTCTATTCGTATGCCCTACCCAAAGGTTATCTGGAAGTAATCGCTTTTAGCGATTACTTTATTTAAAAACTTTATTGCACATATTGTAAATAATGCCAATATGGCATTCTCTTCCAGTTGACCTTTGGGTCATGCAGATAATGAGAGGTAGGCGCAAAAAAAAACCATAAGGAAAATCGATATACACTTACTTAATAAGACCACCTAGATATACTAAAATATGTACTTTATTGTTGTGGAAGTACTTATTAAAAATTAAATTAAAATCAATTTATTTCAGATAACAAAGATCCATACACAAAAATAAATAATATAATAAAGTTTTTATTATATTTATTTTATACGTAAGGTTTATTAAGAGAAACAAGAGGTGATATAAAAATATACAATTTTACATATACTAATATACATAATGGCAGGAGCCGCTCTAGTTAGAATATCTCCTCCAGCTCTGCAGAGTTTTTAACAGCGCCGAGGACGCTCGCTGCGTTACCCCTTTGAATTTCCAGGCTGATGCGGCTGATAAAAAAGGATCAGGCTCGACGGTCGCCGGACTTTTCATTCAGAAGTTTGCCAATAATCGATGAAAACTTCTTGGCTTCCGGAGCCCAGGCGCCAAGTGTCTCTACCGCAAAAGGAAGGAACTCAAAGTGGTCACGCAGGGAGCAGTATTTTTGAATTTTATGATGGACTGCTCGAGAAGCGGTCGCTGCGGCAGACCTGGAGCAGATGTATATGTAGCTAACGTGGCGACGTCCGCGGGTACAAAGGGTGATCGTCAGTAAGTAGTTAGGTATTTAGAATTATGTACTTTTACTCTGCTCCCCTTCCTCTTTTGTCTCATACCCGGTATATTTGACGACCTCTGTGGCGGAACGGGTAGCTCTCTGACTGCCACGCCGGAGGTTGCGGGTTCGAATCCCGCTAGGGGCAAATGTTCGTATGATGAATATGAATGTTTGTACCCAAGTCTTGGATGTTTATATATTTATTTCAGTATGTCTATCCGTTATCTAGTAACCATACCACAGGCTCTGCCTAGTTTGGGACTGGATAATTGGTGTGAATGTCTGAGATATTTATTATTATTATTATATTTGGATGGAAGAGATCCCTATTAGAT
Source organism: Esperia sulphurella (assembly GCA_947086405.1). Lineage (NCBI taxonomy): Eukaryota > Metazoa > Arthropoda > Insecta > Lepidoptera > Oecophoridae > Esperia > Esperia sulphurella. The sequence goes on along the minus strand of OX352280.1, from coordinate 9,696,325 downwards.
ATATATTTTCGATTGTATTTATTGATACGTAGAATTTAATACCTTGCGTCTACCTACCACAATCTCTCAGCATGACCCAAAGGTGGACTGGTAGAGAATCCCACTAATAATATTATAAATGCGAAAGTTTGGATGTTTGTTACTCAATCACGTTTCAACCACTGAACGGATCGGGATGGAACTTAGAATACATGTAGGTCCTGGAATAGGAGATAGAAAAGTTTTTATCACGAAAAGACATCTCATTCCTACGGGAAACCATGTTAATCGTTAAAGTTAGTGATGATGTATAAATATCGTAACCTATGTTTTTTCTTTTGTGTGTGCAATAAATTGTTAAATAAATAAATATCGCTAAAAATAAATAAATTCAAAACACAATAAACTAGTACCGGTTTCGTAATGTCTGCAGGAATCCAATGATAATGAAACTACTGGAAATATCAAGTATTCAGATACTACATCATCATCAGGTTATTTTTGTCTCCACTGCAGGAGCATAACCCTCTCTCATCTGCCGGAGACAGACGGAGGATTTGGCCTACACTCCCCGCGCTGGCCAGACGGATTGGGGAGGCCTGATTGATGTTTTATAATGTATTCCCTTAGTCGCCTTGTACGACATCCACGGGAAGAGTTGGAGTGGTCCTATTCTACTCTACCGGAAACCACACGGCAATCTACATGCATACATACCTACAAGTAAGTACAAAAAGAAGATTTTTTAAAATAAGTTTCTGTATAAATCCCTTCTTTACCTCAAAAAAGCAATTTTAGACACTTTACCTCTTTTATTAAAATAGTGTACGTCGTGCACAAAATGCGAGTTCCGTAATTTATTTTTTTAGTAGTGAGGAATATTTTAAGATTTTAGTGAGGAACAAAATTCTAAAAATTTACATAATTTTTCCATCACTGTCTGGAAGTTTTACATACTCATATTTATTAGCTCAAACGCCTAGTACTATTCAAATTATCTGGCGGATAGATAGATTGACAAAAGGCTGCGCTGGTTTACGTTAAATAGCAAAAACGCCCCAATTAATAAAAAACATCCGGCAATAGCCCAGAAAATTACAAATACGAGCTGATGGTAAGTCATTAAATAAATTAAAGGCTTCTCACCTCATTCGGACCCAAAAGAGACGGAAAAATACGTTTCAATATGACTTTTAAACATTTAAAATTTTCGTAGCTGTATTATTTCTCGCTCTTACTGCCTTGTCTCACACCCTGTAGGGTTGGCTGGAAGAGATCTCTTTTAGAGAAAAGCTCACCTTTGTACACAGCATTTATTACTGTATTTAGTTTTAAGTTGTGCAATAAAGAATATATAAATATTTCAAATATATATTTTTTAATTTCACTTTAATTTAAAAGACACATTTTAAAATAGATTTCTTAAACTTTATAAATCAAAATTTCATCTTCAACAATGCAGTTGTGAAAAAAGGAAAAACTAGACTAAAACACGATCAACTTTAATACAAAACCATAGGCAGTTCAAGACTTATCCAATTTTCTAAACTAAATTCATATTCATATTAAACATATAATTAATATGCAAATAAATGCAAAACTTACCCGATTACTCTCCAGAAAAACACATTTCACAAACACTTTTATAATATCTGACAAATTTCCACTTCACTGTTTCAAAATCACTTTATAACAAACGCGACGGCAGAAACCGTTAGTCACTTTACTGCATTTTACTGCGCGATATTTTACCGCGCGATGTTTTACCGGGCGATCGTGCGACCGCCCCCCTTTCGACCGAAAGCCTATCTGGCCCCCACCCTCAGGCTCTGTCTGTGTGCGTGGAGCGCATGCGCGTTGATAACGAATATAAATTTGCGATTTATCTCGTACGGCATATGGTTAAAACACAGAAAATTACGTCTGAGATGTTTTAGTCATAGCGATGTTAATTTTTAACAATAAGTGTTTAATTTAATACTAATGATTTTGTATTGTGTGGTTAAATTTAAGAAGTAATTATTATAAAAATTGCCGTGTGGTTTCCGGCAGAGTAGAATAGGACCACTCCAACTCTTCCCGTGGATGTCGTACAAGGCGACTGAGGGAATAGATTATAAAACATCAATCAGGCCTCCCCAACCCGTCTGGCCAGCGCGGGGAGAGTAGGCCAAATCCTCCGTCTGTCTCCGGCAGATGAGAGAGGGTTGTGCTCCTGCAGTGGAGACAAAAATAACCTGATGATGATTATAAATTTTATCTGTTCCTTGCTTAGAGTAGAACTACCCCCAGTCTTCTCGTGAGAGTCGTCAAGGCGACTAGGGATTGCATCATGAACTGGCAGCAGCGTTCGACTATGTATATTAAGTTCATTACTGCGATCACCAATCCACCTGCTAAGCGTGGTGTATATGGTAAATCCCCTAATGGACAGCCCACCAAAAGTGGCATTCTATTGGGGAGTTTTATGTTCAGCAGTGGATGTATTCGATGATAATTATATATTTTTTTATATGATACCACTTATCTTTATTTTAAAACTAGCTGTTGCCTGCGACTTAGTCCGCGTGGACAACTTAACATCACAAATTATTTTGTATTCCCCGTAGAAATGGGACGTTTTTTCGGGATAAAAACTATTCTATGTCCTATTCCAGGACCTAACCTATATGTGTGCCAGGTTTCATTCCGATCCGTCCAGTGGTTGAAGCGTGATTGAGTAACAAATATCCAAACATCCAAATATCCAAACTGTCACATTTATAATATTTTAAAAATTAAAATAAGGAATGTCAGGCAAGCCCTTAAAGAATTACGGATTATATCCGTCAAACGATAAACTTATTTTGTAGTCTCTAACATGCGTACTAAGTGGCATTTTCATCTTGTTGCTCTACGTTAAGCTATAGTAAATTTTACTTTTATTATTTGAAACCAAACCATGATCAAGTTAGTAGTTGAGTTAGTGCAAGGGGACAAGATCTTGGTGCGCTCGTGTGGAGTTAAGATGACTGTTCACGATTAAAAAGATCTTGTTCAAATCAACAATGTTTTTTTTTAATGTGACCTTCGCAGAGAGGTGTAGGTTGCAATAAGCAATAACTTCAATCTACTACGAAACTGTGGTTTATTATCATACGTTGGGGCAAACGAGTTTCGGAGTGGAGACCGCGGATTGGCACGCGCAGGGTGTTACGCCCCGGCCAGGTGGACCGACGATCTGAAGAAAGTGACCGGAAGCAGCTGGAAGGGCGGAGGACCGAGTTTGGTGGCGTTCTTTGGGAAAGGCCTATGTCCAGCAGTGGACGTCTAAAGGCTGATATGATGATGATGATTAAAAAAACATCTTATTTATTATCATCATCAGGTTATTTTTGTCTCCACTGCAGGAGCACAACCCTCTCTCATCTGCCGGAGACAGACGGTGGATTTGGCCAACACACTTATTTATTATGTAGGTATATTATACCAACGAAATTATCACACAAGTCACTTAAAGTACTTACTCCCTCACACACGTCTTCCTTATTTTTTCTCTCGCTCACATCAATTTATATACATTTAGCGTCCCCTGTCTACGGGTTGTCGTGTATCTATCACTTGAAGCAGATGGTGTCTTATAAACAGGTTGGTTCCTTAGGTAACTAGACGCAAACCACTAAGAGAGTACATAGAGAGCCACTTACTCGAAGATATAAATAAAATAAATAAACATGTCAGACATTCAAACCAATTATCCAGTCCCAAACTAGGCAGAGCTGGTAGGTTACTAGATAACGTATAGACATACTTAAATAAATATATAATCATCTAAGACTTGGGTACAAACATTCACATTCATCATACGAACATTTGCCCCTAGCGGGATTCGAACCCGCAACCTCCGGCGTGGGCGTCCGAGAGCTACCCGTTCCGCCACGGAGGTCGTCTATATCCGTTCGTCACAACACAGTCAGCTAAACCGAAATCGGGATTGAAATCGACATAGTGTAGACGCGAGACCCAATATCTATCTCCCTAGAAATCGGCGATCGAATCGGCAATTAAACTGCCCCGTGTAGCGCTCGCTTGAAATGTTGCTAGAATTGCCGGGCCAAAGTTGACAGTGGGCCCGATTATGAAGGCACACATTTAAAATTTGACAGTGCTAAAATTGGTTTCGTCTTCATAATACTGTGTGACAAGGATAGCAACAGTTTTAGTGCTGTCAAATTTTGACATTGTGCCTTCAGAATCGAGCCCAGTATTGCAGTAAAAATATATAAGACTAGCTATATTTAATTGAGCTTTGTGTTAATTGATAATATTGCATATGGTTGTGTGTGAGACTGCTCCCCTCAGTCAGCTTTACGGTAATCTGTACTAATATTTTGAATAAAAGTGTTTTCTTTTTATTAAATACTCCTACGTACTGACATCTTTCGCCAGTTTAACGTCTCGCGCAAAATAGAGCACACGCACTACTGGGTATAAAATTACTATGCCCCAGTGGACTATCGACCGGCCGCAAGAGATCGACGCTATAAGTTAGAAAGGGATTTTTTTATACTTACAGTATTGCCCTCTCTCTCCAGCTCTAATATTTACACGCGCACACAGATAGGCTGGCGCTCCTGTATTAGTAGTAGGTATAAAACAGTTCGCTTGTATGGAGTGCTCGAGGTGTGCTAGTTCGAGCATTGGAACTCCCTGCCAGCTTCGGTATTTCCGGGCAAGTACAACTTGGATCTTTTTAAAGGAAGAGTGAATAGTCATCTTCTGAGTAAGCGCGCTCCGCCTTAGGCCTCATCATCACTTACCATCAGGTGTGGTTGAGGTCAAGCGTAAACCCATCAGGAATAAAAAAAATTGCAAATATTATTTGAATAGGGCCTTCTAAACGGGCAATATTTTTACTGCAATATTGTGGCCAGCAACATTGCCTCCGATTACAGCCATACTATAGAGCGCGCTGCACGAACGATTTGATTCCCGAGCAGATCATCGATTTACAAATCGGCAATCAGATTGTATCGTGTGGAGACAAATCGGGACGTTGGTCTTTAAACCGGGACCCGACCACCCAAGATCAAATCGGCGCCAATCTAGGGCGACAAATTGTCGACTCGCAAAATTGCTCACGTTTTCTGACTCCAAATCGCTCAGACAAACAGCTAATGTCACTTGATGTACCTACTATAGTCCGTTCGTCACAACACAGTGAGCTAAACCGAAATCGGGATTGAAATCGACATAGTGTAGACGCGAGACCCAATATCTATCTCCAAATAAATCGGCGATCGAATCGGCAATTAAATTGCCCCGTGTAGCGCAATCGTTTGAAATGTTGCTAGGATTGCCAGGCCAAAGTTGACAGTGGGCCCGATTCTGAAGGCACACATTTAAAATTTTACAGCGCTAAAATTGGTTTCGTCTTTATCTTCATAATACTGTGTGACAAGGATAGCAACAGTTTTAGTGCTGTCAAATTTTAACATTGTGCCTTCAGAATCGAGCCCAGTATTGCAGTGAAAATATTTCCCGTTTAGAAGCACCTTAACACAAACATCCTGTATCCCTTGCGGTGTCAGCTATCTCCTAATTAATGACAGTTAAGCTCATCACTTGAATGTAAAGGGCTCGTCATATAATATTACATGTATGCAGAGTGTTGTGTGGCTCCAAGCAGAATAAACTAAGAGGGTGTTAGCTTAATTATTGGACCATATCGGTGACTTGCGGATGACTTAGATTAAATTACTTTATTTCACTATTCCATTTTAAAAAATCAGTTTTACATATCATTCTAATATGGTAAAAGGGAGCGTCATAAAATACATAACGGACTGAGCATAGTTGATCGAGAGAGGGACAACGTTACGTCAACAACATAAGTGCTTCTCTTTCCAACCGGCGAGCAACGACAGCCCAGTATTAAGTACTACCAGTCATGCTCTATTTTGCCAATGACGTTAAATTGGCGGGGGGTCGCTTTTTACGTAGTAATATTTAGTAGCTCCACTAGGGGGAGGGAATATACCCCATATTGAGGGGGGTATGTATGTATGTATGTATATAAACGCTGTATTGTACCAAAAATAACAACAAGAACAATAATAAAATAGGAATTAAACTGTGTACAAGGGCGTACTTATCCCACTTAGGGATCTCTTCCAGTCTACCTTAAAGTAAGTATCTAAATAAATATCTCAGACATTCACACCAATTATCCAGTCCCAAACTAGGCAGAGCCTGTGGTATGGTTACTAGATAACGTATACACATACTTAAATAAATATATAAACAACCAAGACATAAGTATATTGGCGGGGGGAAGTGGAAGGACTACTTCGGACTACTTCCTTAAAAAAATCCAAGCTGAGGAAGTCGCAGGCGATCGCTTGTATAAATAAATCTGAAACTGAAACCTTGGATGAGAATCTCTGCCCCTTCGTATTTCAGGCTCGGCTGAGCGATCGTTTAAAAGCCTCGACATGGTGTTTTGCCGCACAATAACGCAGCTATCGCGTCATTTTCTGCCCGGCTGGTCACATGTCGTCAACGCGCACAGATTAGAGAGAGAAAAATGATTTTAGAGATCCGCTTAAAGAAAAACTTACTCGATTGATTTAAGAAATCTTACAAAGATGTAACCAATTAGAGTGTATAATATTATGTACTTAATATATATAATTGTAATAATAAGGAATAACACTATAATATATATAAAAAAACTAATAATTGTTGGGCAATGTTTTGTTTGTACGCATCTCGAAAGACTATTTTTTCTGATGTAGTTTTCAATTTCATCGCAATTAGAACACTCAACCGAAAGTTATTCGAATTTATAGATTTTAAAAACTTTCACAAGATGTCAATTTTAACTTTATTTTTAAAATAAAACCAAAATTCTGTGGTCCACGCGAGCAGAGACGCGGGCACAGCTAGTTTTATAACAATACCTTTTCTTCGTAATACGAGATGTATACTCGAAAAAGGAATACGAGAAATCTCAAATCAATCAACACTTAACGATGAGGAAGTGGCCAATCTTCAAAATGATTGCTCCAATCATCGGTTAATAGGAAAAATCTCGTATGTGCCAAGTTTTCTCATCCTTTATTGTCACCCTACGAGTAAAAAGTCCAAACTGAAAATTGGCTTATAATATAATACATACACTTTTACGACTAACTGGGATATTCTCCTGTGCAATGGAAATTGAACAAGGATAGAACAATTCACAAATTTAACATCCAAACCGGGACCAACTTGTACAAAGGTGTCTGTCCCCAGTGGGAATCGAACCCACGACCGCTGGCGCTTGAGTCCAATGACCAAGTCACTAGGCAAGTCAACAAATACATACACCCTAGCACCTAGTTTATTAATGATGCACTGAGAAAAAAATAAGTAGCCCTCCTACTTACATAAGGATAAAAATATACCACTATTACATAAGTAGCCGCCCCCATTATAAATGATGTCGCCTACAACTGATTCAGTAGCCGGTCACATTATTACGTAGTGTGGTTACTTAGTACAAAAATTTAATACAGTATAATATAAATTAAACATTAGCCATTAACAGATTTCTAATACATAAACTTAAAAATTATTGCATAGGGTAAAAAAAGTAGATAAAAGTAGAAAGGTACACAGAAAAAAAAATAGATAGAAATTTACAACAAAATAGGAATAAATAAATTATCTACAATCTACGTCGTCGTCGCAATGAGAGTTGAGTGCATGTATGTTGCGTTGAGGGAGAATCAAATCGTGTAATTAATTTCTGGGCACATTCTCCAAAATGTAACCTGTAGAATACCGAAAGACAGGCCACGCTATGACGATGTTTGAGGCTCTGTAACTTAACGGCTGCAGGTACCACGCCGTGCTGTATTTTGCGAAGTTCAACTGTCAGGTGAATGTTGCTTCTTTACGTATTCTCAGGTTGTGTTCAGTTGTCAGAGTACATACGATACCGAAACCCTTACAAGGTTTATGTATGTTTACAATATCCGTGTTAATACATACGTCTCCATTTATCATTCGTCGGAAGGGTGAGAGGTAGATATGAAATATTACCACGGGATGAAGTGAGTTGTGGATAGTTGTTGGGAAAGAATTTCCTTATACGTAGAATTGTTAGTTTTTGTAAGATTTTGTTACAAATAATAAGTATTCAAGAGTTTTTCGAAACTTAAGTGAGGTACCACAGAATAATCATCATCATCAGGTTATTTTTGTCTCCACTGCAGGAGCACAACCCTCTCTCATCTGCCGGAGACAGACAGAGGATTTGGCCTACACTTCCCGGACTGGCCAGACGGGTTGGGGAGGCCTGATTGTTTTATAATGTGTTCCCTTAGTCGCCTTGTACGACATCCACGGGAAGAGTTGGCGTGGTTCTATTCTACATGTGTCTTAAACTTGCCTATCAATACTCTCCTAAGAACTTCCTGCAGTGGAGACAAAAATAACCTGATGATGAAGTTCAAGAAATCCGATAGTCGCAACTGTCTTTAATTGTGATTTTTTAATTACCTAGTTCAATCGTTGCAAACTAAGCTAAGCGGGTTAATTTTGTGTCAAACTTATCCAGTATAGGAACTTGTATAATTTTCTTAGCTTTCGATATCCTTAGGCAGTGAAAAAAATGTGAAGTCCTACCTTTTATTAGTGTTGATAACCGAAGGTATTAGCGTCAATATTTAGTCAAAAAATTAAATGTTCTGCGTAGTAACTGCACCAGTTTCAAAGTGAATGTGCACGAGTTGCGACCTCCGGGCCCGCAGTTGCGTGGAACAGAGATCCCCATAGAGATCGTTGATTCCAAGGCCCGGTGCTACTGAGTTTTTTATAAGAATGGCACATAAATTGGTGTCCATAATAGAAACAACAAAGTTTACGGAGACTGCCCAAAAGACGATTTAAGTGCGTTGTGGTTCGACTGAGCGTAAAACGGCCGAGTTGGCTCGACCTGCGGCCGGAGCGCGTGCCAAGTGGTTCGGTAGCCAGTAAACCAACGCAAATGTATGTATTTGGTTGTTGCAAAGGCAGGTCAAGGGAAATGGCAAACCACTGTCAATAATATTTTATGATGCGGCATACGTACACTCTACCTGAGACATAAATATTAGCAAACTGAAGTAGCAGCGGCCGTTGCGGTAATATACCAACGACGGCTTGAAGAAGGTGGCCGGAAGTGACTGGTTGCGGAGGGCGGAACACCAGGCGTTTGATTTTGATAAGAGTGTTTAAATTCAGACAAATAAATTACACTACATGAGCGAGACACAATACTTATCGCGGTATGTATGTATGTAAACGCTTTATTGTACCCAAAATCACAACAACAACAATAATAAAATAGGAATTAAACTGTGTACGAAGGCGGACTCATCCCACTTAGGGGCCTGTTTCAGGATTTCCATTTAGATCTAGGATTGAATCCTAAACTTCAAAGGCGAGCCTACCAACTAGACTAACACGAACCAAAGTGGGTCGACTATCGATTTATCTAACGTTATTTGCTAGAAAGAGACAACCGTTACGCAGCTATAGCGAAAACCACTAATTAATAGAGAGCAGAGCGAATTAATCCTTAAAATCGACCAACAACTCAAATATTGAGTTACCTACCTACCTAATTCGGGATATACAGCGGTTCTCAAAATGTACTCGGTCACAATATTTTTTTATTTTTATTTTATTTATTCACATAATTCTTAACAGTACAAAATATTTAGAACATACACATAACAACATAATAAGGCCAATAATACAGTTACGAGGGCTGTTTGATAAGTCCTTTTAAAAACTATTTATAAAACCTTTTATCTGGTAAATGGCAATAACACTGAAAGGCACAATCTTTCAAATAAAGACTGTCAAAAATTCAGCAAAAAAAACAAGTTTTTGTAAGTTTAACCAATGTTTAACTGTGATCACTCGTAAATTTTCAACAACTATAGAAAAATCTGAATTTCGTGACGTTATAAAACATTTTTTTATGAAGGGTTGCAGTGCTGCCACAATAAAAACTGAACTTGATTCTGTTCATGGCACAACGTTGCAGACTGTTTATAACTGGATAAATGATTTTAAACGTGGTCGGTCAAGCACATCTGATGCTCCACGCTCTGGTCGCCCAATCGAAGTCACTACTGAGGATGTTGTTGAAGAAGTCCATAATATTGTACTCGACGACCGCCGAGTGCGTGAGGTGAGGTGCATGACATAGCTGGGAACACAGGCATAACATGAAATAGCGGAAAAACGACCAAAATTGTCCCCCAAGAAAGTCCTCTTTCATCAAGATAATGCCCCAGTGCACACGTCAGCTATTGCGATGGCCAAAATCCACTTGTTGGGCTTCAAACTGGTTCCGCATGCTCCGTATTCGCCGGACCTAGCTCCGTGCGATTATTACCTATTCCCAAATCTGAAAAGATGGCTTGGAGGGCAAACATTTTTGGCAAATGAGGACTGCATCGCAGGTGTAAACGGCTATTTTGAAGACCTCGGCAAATTGTATTTTTTGGAGGGGATAAAATAATTGGAAACTCGCCGGAACAAGTGTTTGGCCCTCAAAATAGACTATGTTGAAAAATAAAAATGTTTTTTTTTTAACTTTTTAAAACGACTTATCAAACAGCCCTCGTAAACAGATCACAAGATAGAACAAACTATAGAGAGGAAAACGAATAAACTAAGGAAGTATAATATTACACGTACTTATATATGTAGGTACTTATGATAATTTAAAATTAAACAAAAATAAAATGAATTAAGTATAAAAATAATAATATGCGCAAACGAAGTGTGTATGAGTGTTTGTGTATATGTAGATGTTGTATATGTATGTATGTAGAGAGTGGGGGGGGGGGGGGAGTATAATGCGTGTCTAAGAATTTATTTCCTTTAATATCTTAGACAGACATAAATACTATATTAGCCGTGTGGTTCGCGGCTTAAAATATGACCACCCCAAATCTTCTTGTGGCTGGGTGTCGTCAATGCAACTAAGGGAGACGGGCAGCAGCGTTCACCTGTGTATAGTAAGATATTTACTGCGATCACCAATCCGCCTGATTATGGCAAACCGCCCAATGCACAGACAACCAAAAGTAGAATTCTACTGGGAGGCTTATGTTCAGCTGTGGACATATTTGGGCTGATGATGACGATTCAAACATATACATACACTTCATCATCATCATCATCAGATTATTTTTGTCTCCACTACAGGAGCATAACCCTCTCTCATCTGCTGGAGACAGACGGAGGATTTGGCCTACAATCCCCGCGCTGGCCAGACGGGTTGGGGAGGCCTGATTGATGTTTTATAATGTATTCCCTTAGTCGCCTTGTACGACATCCACGGGAAGAGTTGGAGTGGTCCTATTCTACTCTACCGGAAACCACACGGCAAAAAAACTTCAATACATACACTTGTCTAATCCCAAACTAGGACTTTCCCCTGTCCTGTGGGTATAATATTATTGTCGTATAACAGTGTTCCATTCCCAATCGACTATGTTCGCGCGCAGGGTGCACTAGCCCTACCACAAATTACGCACACACTCAAACGCGCCTGTATTTGTAGTAATGAAATCTGTTCCCTTATACGGAGTGTCGGGGGTTTGATTCCGGAAGCTCCGTAGGCACAGAATACTTAAGTAACAAACACGTTCACCACTTCCTAGTACCACGAAAATATCTACGTCTTTATAACAAACTAGCTGTGCCTACGGCTCCGCTCGCGTGGACTACAGAATCCGCTCCCGTTCCCACTCTTCTTCCCTATCCCACTCCCACTCAGACTCTCAATCTCGACCCCGAACATAATAACTATACTTGTTTGTTATATTGCATTTTTACACCTCGGGTTACATTATTGAAGTTTTAACAGGGATCCCTAATTTTTTATAGTAATAAATATAGCCTATGTTACTCAAGGATAATGTTGCATTTTAATGGTGAAAGAATTTTTTAATTCGGTCCAGTAGTTTTAGAGTTTATTCGTTACAAACATACAAATCTCTTATAATATTAGTGTGGATAGTGTAGATGTGTATAACACGTGTCGTAGCATTTTAATGGTGAAAGAATTTTTGAAATCTGTCCAGTAGTTTTAGAGTTTATTCGTTACAAACATACAAATCTTTCCTCTCTTAATATTAGTGTGGAGTGTAGATGTGTCTAACGTGCGCGAATTGTGCGCGGCTGGCGGCGTCCGATGTGCCGTACAGCGCGCAAAAATGTATCTAAGGCATTCGACTTAGCGTTGTAATTACTTCGCCCGGCTAGGCAAGAACCACGCCGGGGCGGCCTAGAAGTGTAGGTACTTATCGAGTGACAGGGTTTTACAGTATAGTTTCAGAACCACAGATCGAATTAAACTGGCGTGCAAACAAAGAGATTATTTAAGTAACATCGGGAGCCAAAATTTCCGGCTCTTTGTACTTCCGATTATGTGAAAATTATATTGTGAAGTACGCAACAACTTTACGGATTAATTTTGGCCGCAACTGTACCGAGTACCTAATACAATATTTGCAAAGTTTAATATAAATATTGTGAGAAAATGTGGACCCAGTATTTGGGAGTCCGTTTTTTAGAAAAAGTTTAATTATCAATTTAGTATGACCAACGACCTCTATGTACTACTAGATGGAGCTTTCCAAACAATAGCTCTATTCCACGCAAGTAGCCACAACTCTTTCATATTCACAATGAAACTTGTGCAGATACTACGCAGAACATTTAATTATTACTAATTATTGACGCTACGGTTAAATAATGTCAATATTTAGTAAATAATTAAATGTTCTGAGTAGTAACTGCACAAGTTTCAAAGTGAATGTGAAAGAGTTGTGGCTACTTGCGTGGAACAAAGCGATTGTTTGGAACGCTCCATCTAGTATTACATAGAGATCGTTGCGTATGATGGAATAATAAAGTGAACACTAACGATGGGTCTGATCCACAAGTTTCAAGTAGCTCAGGGAGCTATGGAGAGGGCTATGCTCAGGGTTTGCTTGAAGGATATGATTCGTAATGAGATAGCCGAAAGGATTAGCTAGCTGAAGTGGCAGTGAGCGGGCCACATGTATCGCAGAACCGACGGCTGTTGGGGCAGACTAATTTTAGATGAAGATCGTAGAGTGAGACGTCCCGCTGCCAGGTGGATCAACTACCTGAAGAAGGTGTCCGGAAGCGCTTGGATGCGGAGAGCGGAAGCCTGGTAAGATGGCGTTCATTGAGGAATGCTGGATATATCCAGCAGTGGACGTCTAAGAGCTGATATGATGATGGATAATAATAGTTTATATTGTACATCTAAGTGGCATTATCGCTAAAAGCGAGAGCTTTCATTCAACCTTTGGGTAGAGGATAGGAATAAATAGCAGAGAAAGGTAGGCTGTGCAGTTAATTATATGTAGGAGGTTGTGCTGATTTGAATTTTTTTATGATAAATAAGTAGTTATATGACTATAATTATAATTGGAGGTTGGGGGTTCGAATTCCGCTAGGGGCAAATGTTCGTATGCTGAATATGAATGTTTGTACCCAAGTCTTGGATGTTTATATATTTATTTAAGTATGTCTATCTGTTATCTAGTAACCATAGCACAGGCTCTGCCTAGTTTGGGACTGGATAATTGGTGTAAATCTGACATAGTCATATATTTATTTTATTTATTTATTTATTTTTATAGCAAAAAGTTAAATCTGATGATTCTTCCTTTAAAACTAAACTAAAATAACACTATCTGTCTCACTCAGTATAATATGATATGTATGTATTTATGTATATTTATTATTTTTATCATTATTTATTATAAGTATTTACTTTATATATGTAAAGCAGTTTAGGTATTTAGTTATTATGTAGCGTATTATGCACTTTTGCCCCCCTCGCTCTTAGTGCCTTGTCTTACACCCTGTAAGGTTGGCTGGAAGAGATCTCTGTTAGAGATAAGCTCGCCTAAGTACACAACATATGTAATTGTACTTAGTTTTAGAATGCTATAAAGAATATATAAAAATATACATGTATAACAAATACATACATACACTTTCAATACAATTTATAAACATAAGCCCATACAACTTGCCCCAACAATGATGTACTTTGTAGGAGAAAATCGCTATAATCTCTAAACTCAACTAGTGATGTGAAAACATGCGGTATCGATAACGTCAATATGAGGTGGACAGTTACGAGCCACTAGAGGCAGGACTGTGTCGATAAAACTGTTGTCGAAAGTCGGTTAATAGAGTTTGTGTTGGAAGTGGGGTTTGGTAACGATAGTTATAAATTGGATTTGAAAGAAATGATTTTTATTGCAAAAACTTACAGTTAATACAGTTTTTGGATGTAAGGAACCCCTTTTAAGTAGATTAATACGTGTCAGGGGTTCCTGCTTTTCAAGGAAAGTTGTATATAAAATAGTGCTAAATTAAATTGTAAGTATAGGATGTAACTAGACATACGTATCTGGCAGAATTGTCCAGTTGGACTGGGCAGCATTCTGAAAACTGCGTCAAGTCTTCACATCGCCTATTCCATAGTATTAAATCAGTGGAGACTGGCGGTGGGCCTGATCCACAAATTTCAAGTAACTCAGCGAGATATGGAGAGGGCTATGCTCGGGGTTTGTTTAAACGATATGGTTCGTAATGAGGAGATCCGATAAAGAACGAAAGCCAGAATACCCGAAAGGATTAGCAGGCTGAATTGGCAGAGCTCTGGAGTAGAGACAGTGAATCTGCACGCGCAGTGTGGTATAGCTATAGACCGACGACCTGAAGAAGGTAGCCGGAAGATCTCGTTAACTGTAAACAGATATCTTAACTCCATACGAGGGCACTGTGGGTTTTTTTAGGACGGAATAGGATAAATACCTGGAAGTCCTTTGATAGCTGCAGATAGAAGAGAAAGAATGGAATGGAAGGGGTAAGGAAGATGTTATGTAATTTTGCCGTGTGGTTTCCGGTAGAGTAGAATAGGACCACTCCAACTCTTCCCGTGGACGTCGTACAAGGCGACTAAGGGAATACATTATAAAACATCAACCAGGCCTCCCCAACCCGTCTGGCCAGCGCGGGGAGTGTAGGCCAAATCCTCCGTCTGTCTCCGGCAGATGAGAGAGGGTTGTGCTCCTGCAGTGGAGACAAAAATAACCTGATGATGATGGTATGTAGTGTTGATAGTTTATATATATTGTTTGGTATATATGATATTCGGCGTAGACACATGCCAAGGTATGACCCTTAAACTAACTCTTATTCCCTTAATTATCATTAGCCCTTAGACGTCCACTGCTGAGCATAAAACGTTTCCCAAAGAATGTCACTACACCCAGTCCTCCGCCCAGCCGCTTTCGGCTACCCTTTTCATGTCGTCAGTCCAAATAGCGGCGGGCGATCCTCTCTGTGCGTCCACTCCATGCTTGACGAAACAATTTTTACTGCATCCACACCAGGAAAGCCGCAGGCATCGACTAGTGTTATACCGCGTAAACAATAACAGTAATATATTACCAGATATTACTCAAAAAGCTAATAGACTTTCGCATCATTCAGAGGAACATTTTTCAGTGTTTCGTAATGTTTCCGCACCTTAAGCTTTATTGAATGACATGGAAATACGCAGGGCGTAAATAAAATTACAAAAGACTTTTTTTAGGGGAATGTTTTTTGTTCTTCGACTCCAGAATGTTGCAAAAACAATGTCACTAGTTTTTTTTTTGTAAAAGTTATTAACCAAAAACGTTGGCGCTAATTATAAAGGCCTATGTTCTGAATAGGCAGTAGGGGGTAAACAAGCTGAAGATGATAACTCTAATATTATAATATATACACTTCTAAAACCCTCTTCAACCCATCTGACCAGCGCGCAAATCCTCCGTCTGTCTCCGGCAGATGAGAGAGGGTTGTGCCCCTGCATTGGAGACAAAAATAACCTGATGATGATACACTTCTAATCCCAAAGTAGGACTTCTCCCATACTATGGGATTTAAATAAGGATAGGATAATTCACAAATATAACTTCCAGACAGGGACCAACTTGTACAACGTTTTCTGTCCCCAGTGGAACATGGCGAGGTGGGTACAGATAGTATAGATATAGATAGGTGGGTAAATTCTTAATACATAAACTTTGTCTTATCCTAATCTACGATTTCTCCTGCGCTATGAAAATGAGACAAAGGTAGAATAATTGCCGAATATATATTTTAAAACACATTAATATACATACACGTACTACGAACACCTGCCCGCAGATCTACGTAACGAGACCAATGACGAAACGTTTAGTCGACGACTGAAAAACCTTTTGTTGGAAAATGAATATTATTCCATAAATGAATTTTCTAAAAAATGAAATTGGTGGGCCCTCTGACGTTTAATTTAAATTGTGATAACTTAATACCAAGTGTATTTTTAATTTTTTATTTTAATATTATATACGGACATAGATAGTATGTTATATACTATGACATTATTTGAATTGTTGACATTGTAACTTATACACTATTTTATTTTATGACGATCCCTTTTACCATATTAGAATGACATGTAAAATTGAATTTTTAAGATGTAAAAGTGAAATAAATAAATCTAATCTAATCTAATCTACACACCGATACACTCCAACATACACACATAATCACTAGATTGCCAAAGACATATATTTTTTACTTACAAAAATTCCTGTATCAGGAAGTTGATTGATGCAAAAATTTTAAGAAGTGATATAATTTAATGGGAACACGGAAAGGCTTATCACAAAGCAATACAGTTTAAATTGTATTATTACAAAACATGTATTATTTAGAATTTTGTGATAATTTAATTTAAACTGTATAGCTTTGTAGCATGACTTGTTCTTCTTCCTTCATTTGGAACATTTTAAACCAAAACGTGCAAGTTTTTAAGTAATATATAAAGGGGCTTTATAGGCAGAGACACGGGTAAAAACAAGTTAAGTAAACAAATAATTTACTCGTGCACAAATGAAAACATGTTGACTCAAATTTATTATACAAGCAATTTGTTTAGTTGATTATGAAGAAAAATATTCTGTATTTATTAGAATTTTGGCTACAAGGCGTAGCGATTGTGGTTCTACGGCGTAGGCGTTGTAGCCGGCGGCGTAGCTGTGTTCTATTCTAGTTTAGCTCCTTGTAAAAACAAGAAATGAACCTAATTTTTAACGAACTTTGTAAGTTAGGTATAACTACGGTTCGGAATTGGGTAGCATCATTTATGTACTTAATTGTGACGAAATATTATGTTAATAAGGATATTTCGGATTTTCTTCCGAGATTTATTTTAAAATGTATACCTCATTTGTTTATTGTTTATACACAAACTTATACAGTTACATTAATATGGACATTCCACATTGTTTATTTAATCATCAGCCTATATACGTCCACTGCTGAACATAAGCCTCCCCAATAGAATGCCCCTTTTGGTGGGCTTTCCATTAGTAGATTTGCCATAATCACCACGCTTGGCAGACGGATTGGTGATCGCAGTAATGATCTTAATATTCACAGGAGAATACTGCTGCCCATCCCTGATTATTTAATAATCTATAATTAATTATCCGCATCCCACTTACCAGTAAAATAATATGCAAATATTTAATAATATATTACGTTTTCTTAATAATATACTTTTTAAGTAAAATGTGAAATATTTGCCCAATTTACCGCTACAGATAAAAAAAACAACAACTCGGTTTCTAATTTAAAGGAAATCTAAAAGCAGTCAAGCGTGAACTCGGCCCACAAAATTAATGATCCGTATAAGTATGTACTTGATGCGTTGGACATAGGCTAGTATAGAATACTTTTCTTAATCTAATTTTGGTACTTACAGTAACTTATATATATTATTTATTGCACATAAATGTTACAAAAAAGGTATAAAATAAAAGTGTACAAAGGTGGACTTATCTCTATAAGAGATGTCTTCCAGCCAACCAACTTATTATAATTTTAACAACTAAAGGGGCTGAGTTTATATGTAAAAAATTTTATACTTTTCTATCCGCATTTACTTTGAAACGTCATCCCTTAACCATGTTATCATGTATTTTTTATTTACATTCCTTTTCACGGGATTAAATTAATAGTTTAAATGAAAATCCGGGGAAAAAACTCTTAGTAGTTATAATACCTTCACAGGGTATTATGATGCAATAAATAAATAAGACTAAGACTATAATTATAAAGTATAGTGTCCAATTAAGAACAGATAATTTAAGCGGAAGGCGGAAGAATTATAGATTATTAAATGATGGTCGTGGAATGTCCATATTTATATTACTGTATGAGTTTATACAAAAATGTATGACAAACTAATGATAAACAATTTTTTTAATAAATCGCAGAAAAATCCCGTGATATCCATAATTATATAAACATTTGTCGCAACTACATAAATCACACTACATAATGCCGACCCCTGTTCAACAGACAAAATTTTGTTTGACTCTTACTAAATTCAGCTTGGGCGAAATTCGACACGAAAATTGTTCCTGATTCGCTCAATTAAAAATTCCATTTAAAATATTGTACGGGTGTGAGGTATGCGAATATATTTTATGTACCCAATATGTGGGTGGATTGATTTCTCTCTCTCGCAATTAGACAGTTAAGCGTATGGACATGTTTTACTTGTGCTCCTCGGACCTATCCTTGATCTAGACCCCCTACCGGTCTAAGACTTCTCAGTGGCTACGAGGATGGGATATGTATATTGATCGATTAAATCAATATTTCGTGGCCAATGACATCAAATCCCCTACCGGTCCAAGACTTCTCAACGGGGAAATTCAATAAAAGAAATATTCAAAAATATCCCCCGCCCATTTATACAGCTATTCAATTTTTATACACGGTAGTTTAAGACCAATATAAAACCATTTTCCGACCATTGCTACGCAAATTTTACGATACAAGTATAAAAATATTTTACAATTCATAAAATTATATCTTTTCCTTTGCGTAATCGTCTTTAGACGTAATATTATACTAGACTAGTAATAGTGCGCGGTTTTGTTCGCTTTATGAAAGTTACAAGTGGGTACATTGATTCCCATGGTGGTAGCGTATGCTAGGCGTGCGGAAGCAGTGTGCTAGGTTATTTCGCTCTTGGGTTTATTCAGTTTTATCGACATTTATTGTTTAATAATCACCACAGTCCTCATTAATGTTTTTCATCATCATCATCATCATCATCAGCCCGGAAGAGTCCACTGTTGGACATAGGCCTCTCCCAAGGTGCGCCACCGAACCCGATTCTCGATTCTTCTCATTCAGTTACAGCCAATATATTAATGTTTTTAAATAGAAATAATTTCTCGATAATTCAAATAACTTCGTGCAATTGCAATGACTTTTGCAGCTTCCTTACGGAAATCCTCGTGGGCAGACCAAATACAGTGATACTTCCTCGGTACTATTGTGGCACAATTCACAGGCTTACTCCGGTTATAACGTGGTTTCATCATCATCAGGTTATTTTTGTCTTCACTGCAGGAGCACAACCCTCTCTCATCTGTCGGAGACAGACGGAGGATTTGGCCTACACTCCCCGCGCTGGCCAGGCGGGTTGGGGAGGCCTGATTGATGTTTTATAATGTATTCCCTTAGTCGCCTTGTACGACATCCACGGGATGTGGAACGTGGTTTAAATGGTTATATTCGTCTTATAAACTTCACATTGGCAACATCCTAAGGTAGGCCTTTTTAAAAAGAAGAATAAGACGACTGCTTTATATAAGATCTTTTATTTCGTCTTAAAAATTAAATAATATATGTGTTATTATTCGTAAAAGGGGTTAAATAGTAAAACAGTAATATGATAATGACCACTGTTGGACATCGGTTATATTCATCGAACAATAAACGGACAATAAACAATAAAAGAACTAAGCGGCCTCGTGAAAGCGTTCGCCTACGCACCTGATTCACAAACAATTCTGTCAAAGTATTGAGGGGAACTGCACTCTGATTGGCTCGGTCAAGGTCGCACAACGTCGTGATTGGTCGAAACCAACAAGGGAATCTCGAGAAGCATCACTCACCGATTTTGATGAAACTTGGTACAGATGTAGCTTTACGATACAATACAATACACTTTATTGCACAAACAAATACAGTTACAAGTTATAAAAGCTACAAATAGTACAGTTTAGGCAGTCTTATCGCTTTAAGCTATATTTTCTGTAGTAAATTGATTGATTTTGATTCATACTTTTGGCGGAGCCCCCCTCCTCTCCTCCGAATTAGGTGGGGATGCCTTTGAAATTACTCACCAGCCTCCAAAGACATTACTAATTGATCGTGATCGAAATAAAGTGCTGAACTCAATATTTAAATGAAACATTTTTTATTTATTATTATATTAATATAAAATTAATACCCGTGGAAAGGAAATAATTCAGTTTATTAAGGCAGTGCCTCGCTATAAATTGCGAAGTATTAGTAAGTATCCTATTTTATATAAACAGACTAGATTTTTTTACTTATTTTATTGAGTATTTAGACTATTTATATCTAGACTAATTGTACCAGTTACATAGGGAAATATAATCATCATCATCATCAGCCTGCTCTGCTGGACATAGCCGTCTCCCAAGGCTCACCACTGAACCCGATCATCGGTTCTTCTCATCCAGTCACCGCCACAGCCTTATCCAGATCGTCGTTCCATCTAGCCAGGGGGCGACCCAACCTACTCTAAGTAGAGTGAATAATAAATATAAATATTACATATATACACACATACGACGACCTCCGTGGTGGAATGGGTGGCTCTCGCACTGCCACGCCGGAGGTTGCGGGTTCGAATCCCGCTAGGGGCAAATGTTCGTATGATGAATATGAATGTTTGTACCCAAGTCCTGGATGTTTGTATATTTATTTACGTATGTCTATCCGTTATCTAGTGACCATACCACAGGCTCTGCCTAGTTTGGGACTGGATAATTGGTGTGAATGTCTGAGATATTTATTTATACACTTGTGTAATCCTAAACTAGGATTTCCTCCTGTGCTATGGGAATTAAACAAGGGTTGGACAATTCACAATTATAACGTCCAGGCCGAGACTAACTTGTACAAATTGTACAAAGTTGTCTGTCCCCAGTGGGAATCGAATCCACGACCTCTGGCGCTCAATTCCGGTCTCCTCTGGAGGCGGTCAAACCCAAGTAAAAGAAAATTCTCAAGAACCACCGTCCACAAAACTCTCCTAATAACCCAATTTTTCCACAAACGATAAATACGTAACAGCATCAATAAAATTATTTAACGATATCACTGTAATAAATAACGATATAGCGGCCAAGTACCTATCAAATATTTATAATTTTGTGATGACCTGTACAGTTGAGTCACTCCCCAGACATGACATACAAGCGTACTGATTGAAATTCCTACTACAATTACAGATGCACCAGCCTTTTCGTACACGTTTGTTTGTGCGCGTAAACACTACTGAACATAGGCCTTCCCCACTCTCTATAAGGAAACCATAATCTGTAAGCATAATTTTCTTCTACTCAACCAGAAAATCCCACTATTATTATAAATGCTAAAGTTTGATATTTGGATGTTTGTTACTCAATCACGCTTCAACCACTGGGCCGGATCGGGATGAAACTTGACACACATATAGGTTAGGTCCTGGAATAGAACATAGGATAAATTTTATCCCGAAAAACATCCCATTCCTACAGGAAATACATAATAATTTGTGTTATTGAGTAGTCCACGTGGACGAAGTCGCGGGCAACAGCTAGTTTTGAATATATTTTTCAGTAATAAAGAGGTTTCTTATCATCTTATCTTATTAAGGAGCACCAAGATGTTGTGATTTCCTAACAAATCGTTTTAAAACCGTAAATAACTATCATCATCAGGTTATTTTTGTCTGCACTGCAGGAGCACAACCCTCTCTCATCTGCCGGAAACAGACGGAGGATTTGGCCTACATTCCCCGGGCTGGCCAGACGGGTTGGGGAGGCCTGATTGATGTTTTATAATGAATTCCCTTAGTCGCCTTGTACGACATCCACGGGAAGAGTTGGAGTGGTCCTATTCTACTCTACCGGAAACCACACGGCACCTAATGACTATGTTACAGCCCAAGTACCCACCCCCCAGAATAAGGAGAGCTGCAGCTGTAGAAAGGTACAAGGGGCAGTATTATTTTATTTGTAGGGGGATCAAGCTGGGTGTCAAGTACCGGACACCTCCCCCGTGATTTATTTAATAGTTTATTGTACACACAAATATACAAAGAAAAACAAAAAGAAAAGAAAATTATACAAAAGGATAACCTTATTTCTAAAGAAGTTTCTTCCAGCTAACCTGCGGTGAAGACAAGGGATTATGGAGAGGCAGTAGTCGCGTGTACCTACTATATATTAAATAATCATAGAACATATAATACAATAAGTGTACGGGACAGCCGGCCATACATAGACATAAGTTTTTGTAATAGTTTTAGGTTTCTGTTTGTTTCCTATAAGTTTATATTGTTTGTATGTACCTTGTAATAGTATTTTAATAAATGGTGGCTTTAGGGAATATTAGGCATAGTAGGACAGACCACGCGGCCTTTATTTACAGAATAGCATAGGAAGGGTCCGCGTGGGTTTTATTCAGGTATAAGGACGCGCGGCCTTCACAAAGGTTTTACCGTTGTGGCTTTAGACGCTCACAATGTCTTTCCCTCGCGCGACTCCCCACCTCTTCCGCACACGGTACCGTTACGACGCGTAAACCGACGCTTTCTCCCGGTGCCTGTCTCGCGCCCATCCTAGTCCTTTGTTCCGATCGGCCGAACCGTTAGCCGAACGGATTCTATAAATATAGGACAAGACCCCCAGCTCAGCCTGTTCTCTCCCCGCTCTGGTCGCCGCTACAACTTCAGTCTCAGCACGTAGCGACACAGTAAAAAGCCACGTGGCCTTCATACCACGCGGCTATCACGAAGTCGAGTCAGTCTACAGCGCTCTCTACAGTCAGTTGAGTGCAGTGTCCATTCAGTTCAGTTGGTTCACTGTACTCTCCAGGCTTAGCAAGATCTACAGTTCAGACAGATCTACAGTTCAGCCTGTTCACTCTCCACTTCAGTCGCCGCTACATCACGAAGTCCAGTCAGTTTAGAGCGATAGATCTACAGTACAGACAGATCTCCAGTTCTCCAGTTCAGTCCAGTTTAGAAGCCACCATAGAAATAAGTGGTTGTTTTATTACACCGGCGAACCTTCCCGCTTACGATCCGCCGCGCCGACGTCATTGTCATCATCCACCGCCGACGATATAGAAGCCCTCCAATCCCGGCATAGTAAAACGTGCGCGGGCCCCCGCGTCCCATCGCCATCTTTACAGTCCGTGGCGATACGCACACAGTTGGGACGTGGGTCCCGTACAATAAGCATAAACTATAAATATCAATACAGATATATAAATATATATGTATATATAATAGAGTATAATATGATATGTATATACATATGTTTATATATATATAATAAAAATATACGATATATTATTGACAGAGAGTAAGGTAGTGCTCTTTAATATTTTAATGTGTAGTGATTCGGCCTATATGACATAGATGTCAAAAGGACACGGGAGATGGAAGGATATGAGGCCCAAGTACCGAACACAATGAGGACAAAGTATATACTAATAATTATATATACTTATATACTTATGTATATATAATTATTTTATTACATATTTATATAGATGGTTATAAGTAAATTTAAATTATTCTATTTGCTATTTACATATATGTTTTTTTTTTCACTACTTACAAGTATTCTCACTATAATGTGCACTGCTGTCTGCCTATCTGCTTTGCTTTTCTCTTTCACCCAAAGGTTTACTGGAAGAAAACTCTTACAGGGTTAAGTGCGTCTTTGTACATCTTGTGTTTATATTAGTTGTGTGACTTGTGTACAATAAAGTATAAATAATAAAAAAGTTCAAATTAAAATGAACTTGGGCATTTATCATAGCCAACAGACTGTACACTACGATCCCCCGAAGCGAAATCCGTAACTCATAAACGCTTTACGACGCTTTTATCACGTGTTACGTTACGTACATATTATTTAAAGCACTTTTGACTTCTCAGTCGACGTATAATTGAAATGAGCACGTTAAGTGTTACACGTGGAAGGATAAAGCTGATTTAAAATTAATTCTAGCATCTTCAGGCGTGCTCTGCGTCGCTAACTTTGTAAATTTCACGTACAGTTCGAATCAGTATTAAAACGCTACTAAAGAACTATAATCAGGAACATGACACTACTATGAATATTTGTACCCAAGTCTTGGATGTTTATATATTTATTTAAGTATGTTTATCCGTTATCTAGTAACCATAACACAGGCTCCGCCTAATTTGGGACTGGATAATTGGTGTGAATGTCTGACATATTATTATTACTAAGTAATATTAGATATTATACTTCCATTAGATATATAAGTATATTGGTAAATTTCTGAAGTGATATCATTAATAAAATGGTAGATAATATTAATAACTAATAAATAAAATCGTAAACTTCGGGTGTCTGTACATTGAAGATATTTGCAAAAAAAAATAGGGGGGTCTAAGGATAAGCAACAGAACACATTTCGATCATTTTTGATATTTACTAATACATTACTTAGTAGGTACGAGTATATGCAAAGCAGTAAAATGATTATGTTCGGTAGAATTCAGATTTCGATTGGTTTGGAGCTGGAGTGAGAGTGGGAATTGGCGTGGGAGTTGGCGTTGGCGAAAGCGTGGATGTGGGCGTCGGGGTCTGGGTCGGGGTCGGGGTCGGGGTCGGTGTCGGGGTCGGGGTCGGGGTCGGGACCGGGGTCAGGGTCGGGACCGGGCACGGGGTCGGGGTCGAAGTCGGACCGAGAGTGAGTAGTCCACGCGAGCGGACATACGAATATATTAGTAGGTATGCAATATAACAAAGAAGTATAATAAATGTTCGGTGCAAATCAGATTGCGATGAATTATGACTACATATGGAGCTGTAGTGGGTGTGCGTAGACGTGGGCGTGGGATTGGGGTTGGGGTTGGGAGCGGAAGTGGGAACGGGAGCGGATTCTGTAGCCCACGCGAGCGGAGCCGCGGGCACAGCTAGTTAATAATAAATATTACATAATATACATAACCTTGTCCAGCCCTATTCGAACCCACAACCTCTGGCGGTCGAGTCCAACGACCAAGCCGCTAGGCCAACTCAAATAATTCAATGTGTTGACAAATTGGAATTTATTGATTTTATTATGAGCTTTCAAATCGTGTAGTTCCCGGCTTAGAATAGTGCCACCCCCAATCATCCCGTGGGTGCCATCAAGGCGACAGAGGATTGCACCAGAGACAGGCAGCAGCGTTCTCCTGTGCATATTAAGATCATTAATTCGATCGCCAATAGGCAAATCCCCCAATGGACAGCATTGTATTGGGGAGACTCAAGTTGAGCGTGAAGTTTGTTGCGCCGTTTCTTCTTCACAGCGTTATCACCTAGGAAGCGGTAGTCTATAAAAAAATGACGTGTATAAATGTATGTCGTAGGTGCCTCTTCTGAGGGCGTGGGGTTCGAATCCCGCTTTTGACGTCGTAGGGTCCTGGTTCCGCCGAAAATGTGGGCTCCCGAATTGAGTATAACGCCGTTACAAAGTTAACACGTTTACTGACTTCAATGACACTACATCATCAAGTAACGATTTTAGAAGGCAGACGATCCGTCCGTGTAGTGCCTGCGCACCGCACGCGTATCGAGCGAACACTGTCTCGAGTCTGCGCCTGCGCCCGTCCAAGCCGCCGCCGAACCAAGCCGAACGGCGCGCCGAGCACACACTGTGCCTCCAAATCAGCTCCTCTTTTATTATTTCGCCGACATGTACCAAGTGTACTCATATGCAATAAATGATTTGACTTTGACTTCAGCAGTGAACGAATTTCGGCTGTTGAGGATTATGAGTTTTGTTAAAGGCTTTTAGTCCAACAGTATATTTATTAGGCTGCTGATATTTTCTTACGAAACTGTACGGAGCCGAGCGCGAGACGCTCCACATCGGTTTGTGGCTTAGAGCAATTAGCGCCCTACCCCACTGAGAGCATTTGGGTGTTTGTCTAAATGTATTACGATATAAAGGGTACCACTACGAATGTAAACAAAGTAAATAAACTAACTTTATTCCGTAACCACAACGCAAATGGAGTAGAGCCGTGGTAGCCGGTTGGTTGTGCACTCGCCACACGTTCATGAGGTCCTGGTACAAACCCAGCCCGTGCCAGTGAGTTTTACGAAACTTAAGTACGGTTTATTTATAATATCTCAAGAAAGCCCATATAGTATACGATCGCTATTGACAGTTATCTTTTAGGGAGGGGGGGGGGGGGGGGAGAAGGGGGGAAAGGGGGGGACAGGAAGACCTGACGCTAAACTGCGGTCCCCCAACGGTGCCCCAAGCCGATTTGGTGGACTTCACGTACACCCTGGATTTTTTCCTTTGGCATATGCAGGTTTCCTTACGATGTTTTCATTCACCGAAAAGCCTGTGGTATTATAAATAAACCGTACTTAAGTTTGGAACAACTCATTGATACGGGTTGGAGCCGACGACCTCATGAACGCGAGGCGAGTGTACAAACAACTACGCTAGCAAGGCTCTTATAGTTAAATACTAGCTGTTGCCCGCGACTTCGTCCGCGTGGACAACTTAAAATCACAAATTATTATGCTTTCCCTTAAGAACAGGCTATTTTTTCGGGATAAAAACTATCATATGTCCTATTTCAGGACCTAACCTATATGTGTACCAAGTTTCATCACGATCCGTCCGGTGGTTGAAGCGTGAAAGAGTAACAAACATCCATCCATACTTACAAACTTTCGCATTTATAATATTAGTAGGACAAAACTTTGTCTAATGTTAGGACGTATGGGACGCGTACAAAATGACTCCTTTTTCACATGCTGTTGTAGTATTTGGGTCAAAACATTTGTTCTAAACTTTGATATACGAAGCAAGGTGGACATGGCATTTTGAATCTTACCACTAAAATAACTTACGGTCTAATATTTTTAGATATCAAAGTCGTGGTAAAATTCGCACCATAATAATGTTAAGTGTTTCATCATCATCAACATCAGGTTATTTTTGTCTCCACTGCAGGAGCACAACCCTCTCTCATCTGCCGGAGACAGATGGAGGATTTGGCCTACACTCCCCACGCTGGCCAGACGGGTTGGGGAGGCCTGATGGATGTTTTATAATATATTCCCTTAGTCGCCTTGTACAACATCCATGGGAAGAGTTGGAGTGGTCCCATACTACTCTACCGGAAACCACACGGTTAAGTGTTTACAGATTTCCTATAATGCGACTATCATTTTGGTAACAGAAGACATTTTTGAAAGAAGTAATGGAGCTTGAAAAAACAATTAGGTACTGGATGGCCGTGAGTGTGTGATGTCTTCACATATCTTTATAACATCCCATCCCACTAATATTATAAACGCGAAAGTTTGGATGTTTGTTACTCAATCACGCTTCGACCACTGGACCGACGGAGATGAAACTTGGCACACATATAGGTTAAGTCCTGGAATAGGACATAAGACAGTTTTATCCCGAAAAAGTATCTCATTCCTATGGGAAACTATATTAATCGTTGAAAGTAGTGAAGATGTGTAAATATCTAAACCTACGCGGATAAAGTAGCAGCAAAAGCTAGTTATCTATATTCTCGACTTTTTACAAATCGCAACTTTACCTTATATGACGATATTATAGTATCGCCAAAAAAGTTATTTATTAATTAGATATTAGTAACATCAGACCTGAAAGCAAAGAGACTAAAATGGAAATGGGCCATACATGTGAAACGGATGGACGATGGACGAGAGAGAGCACGGTGAGGTGCCCTAGGTACGCGGCGCGCGCGCACTTGACGAACTCGAGGACTTTACTGGCTTCGAAGCACTCTGGACACGGCTAACTGCTGAAAAACTTACCTGGTGGCTGGGTAAGCTTGCCCAAAAATGGGATTATCTGTAGTGACGAAGGACTTACCTGAAACATTAACTAACAAATATTAAATAATGACAAAAACTAAAAATGACATAGAATTAACTATAATTATAATTAACTATGCGCAATCTTATATAAGTGAAGTAACGAATTCTATGAATTATAACTTATATCTACAGAAGTGCTTAAAAACACTCAGACCTGCCTTATTCCGCACTTTAAGTAAAAAGATAAACTTTCGCGGCGCGGCCTCGACTCCAGGGTCGGGTTTTGCGAGAGAGATGTAACGACTCGTCTATTGCATTCCTGCATCCGTGGTGCCCCCTACATTTTAGTAGTCGTCGGATTTTCTTTTCTCCAATGCGGGTATTGTTTACATGTCGGAAGTCAAGTGTTATTCGTACAGTTCTTTTGTTTGCAGCGAAAAGGTAAAACATAGGCCAGGTTAAATAATGTCAATATTTAGTAAATAATTAAATGTTCTGAGTAGTAACTGCACAAGTTTCAAAGTGAATGTGAAAGAGTTGTGGCTACTTGCGTGGAACAGAGCGATTGTTTGGAACGCTCCATCTGGTAATACATAGAGATCGTTGGCCAGGTTTAAATAGTTATTTGATAAGAAATACTAAATCTTTATAAGAATAAATAAATAATATTATTTATTGAACTTTTCAAAACTAAATATAGTCATAAATTTTGGGTACATAGGAGCTTAACTTTAAAATTCAGATTTTCTTAATTAGTTTATTTATTTATTTTAGGAAAACTTACATCTAATTAAATCTAAGTTTATATAGTTTGAAGTATAAATAAATAAATATAAATATGTCAGACATTCACACCATTTATCCAGTCCCAAACTAAGCAGAGCTTGTGGTATGGTTACTATATAACGGATCATCATCTACCTAAATAGGTCCACTGCTGGACATAGGCCTTCCCAATAGAATACCACTTTTAGTAAGTTGTCCATTGGGGGATTTGCCATAATCACCGGACTCAGTCAGATAACGGATAGACATACTTAAATAAATATATAAATAAATACTTTGTGCTGCACTACTACAACTTACTTATTTTATACTTGGTACTTTTAAATATTTATTTTATAACTAGCTGTTGCCCGCGACTTCGTTCGCGTGGACAACTTAACGTCACAAATTATTATGAGTTAATTATAAAATTGCGCAAGAAGGAAAGTATTTCTCTAATCTCTACCTTTCGACCCCACTCCTACCCCTTCCCTACTCTGCCGCTACCCCGCCCCATCCCACCCCTTCCCCTTATAACTCGAAAACAACTAGATCAGTTGAGTCCAAAATTGAACGTATATGCAAAATCACCCGGCGTTAATGGGAAAATTATGGAAATTTCAGGAAAAAATCTTTTCAGAAAAATGAAAGGAAAACTAACTGCTTGTCTACATACAGCATAGCTCAAAAAACTGCCCGCTTGAGCCAAATTTCTATAAACGTAAAATTGCTCGACAATGATGAGAAAACATTTTTTTAGACAGGTTAAATGGAGACTGAAATATTATTCCGTTGCATTACTCGAAAACCACAGGTTTGATCAAGCTAAAATTTGGAACGTACAATGTACCCTTTCTTGACTTTTTTTACTATCTGGAGCGGCAAACTTTTAAGACCACTGATGGTTAGTGACTACTGTCTCCCATACCACTTCTAACCTTCAGAAAGTGTACAACAAATCAAATGTTACAAGTTTTTTCAATTTATTTATTATAAGCCTATAAATAAATCCATTAGAATTTTACCAGACCTGAAATTGGTTGTTAAATTTGTTTTATTTTTTAGGGGTTCTTATTTTTATTTTATTATTGTTAACTCCGACCGTGGACAAAATTTTATGGGGGAAGAATGGACACCATACCACTATCACTTAGCAAATGAGGTGAATAATGGCCATTATGTGCTGAAATAATTTCAACATAATGTTTGTTCCGAGGTGTTAACTCGGACCGTGGAAATTTTTTTATTGGGGTCAAATTGACACCAAATCCCAATCATATGCAAGCGAGATGAGTAATGGTCATTATATGCTGAAATAACTTCAACATAATGTTTCTTCCGAGGTGTCTCCTCGGACCGTGGACAAAATTTTATTAGGCCGAATTGACACCAAACCCCAATCATACGAGGTGAGTAATGGCCATTATGTGCTGAAATAACTTCAACATAATGTTTCTTCCGAGGTGTCAACTCGGACCGTGGACAAAATTTTATTAGGGCCGAACTGACACCAAACCCCAATCATACGCAAGTGAGGTGAGTAATGGCCATTATGTGCTAAAATAATTTCAACATAATGTTTCTTCCGAGGTGTCAACTCGGACCGTGGAAATTTTTTTATTGGGGCCGAATTGACATCAAACCCTATTCATACTCAAGCGAGGTGAGTAATGGTCATTACGTGCTGAAATAACTTCAACATAATGTTTCTTCCGAGGTGTCAACTCGGACTGAGGACAAAATTTTATAGGGGCTACATTAACACCAAATCACTAAACAAACGAGGCGAGTAACCTGAATAATGGGCAGACATATTGGCCATTAGCAGGCTATCAGTTAACTACCATCAATAACGTAAGATTTAGTTAGCTCATGGGAAACTCAAATGAGGTAGCGTACATAAATCTTGTGTCGAGACGGACGGACGAGCGTCGTATGTGATTTAGATGGAATTGAACCTAGTTGCAGTTGATCTAGGGGCATAATAGATGTATCCAGTTACTGATTCACTATGGACTGCACTGATGGTTCAAACTTTGATTAACGGACTAAAATATACCAGTTAATCATAGTATAGACGATGTAAATTATTTGCACTTCTAACAATATTTATTCTGACCCACAGTTTCTGATGTAACCTAGAATCTCAGGGTCCCCGATACAGAATGCATGGTCTAGTGTGGGAGCGCCAATATGTATTATCCTGTTAATTTTAATGTCTTAATCGTACCGTGTGGTTTCCAGTAGAGTAGAGGACCACTGCAACTCTTCCCGTGGATGTCGTACAAGGCGACTAAGGGAATACGTTATAAAACATCAATCAGGCCTCCCCAACCCGTCTGGCCAGCGCGGGGAGTATAGGCCAAAATCTCCGTCTGTCTCCGGCAGATGAGAGAGGGCTGCGCTCCTGTAGTGGAGACAAAAATAACCTGATGATGATGAATCGTACTCAATAGATGTAATCATATAATTTAAGGATGACTGTAATCTATGAATCTGGTAATTTATTATAATAAAGTATTTGAATTTGAATCACAGCTCTAGAAGACAAAGAGCAAACACCATGAAACATGTCAAAGGATAACAACGTGAGGAACAAAAAAGTTACTTATGGAACTGTCTCATACAAAATTAAGGATATTAGAGCACGAGTGTGTGATACACCGTGCCGTGTGGTTTCCGGTAGAGTAGAATAAATAGGACCACTCCAACTCTTCCCGTGGATGTCGTATAAGGCGACTAAGGGAATTATAAAACATCAATCAGGCCTCCCTAACCCGTCTGGCCAGCGCGGGGAGTGTAGGCCAAATCCTCCGTGTGTCTCCGGCAGATGAGAGAGGGTT
Organism: Esperia sulphurella; assembly: GCA_947086405.1. Taxonomy (NCBI): domain Eukaryota; kingdom Metazoa; phylum Arthropoda; class Insecta; order Lepidoptera; family Oecophoridae; genus Esperia; species Esperia sulphurella. The sequence continues at coordinate 9,664,671 of OX352280.1, read as the reverse complement.
GTGCTCCTGCAGTGGAGACAAAAATAACCTGATGATGATGTGTGATACAAAGTATGACGCAGTATGACGATAGACAGCACGAGTATATGTATCTAATCCCGTGCAGCTCCATATATATACGTATAAGTTTTTTATATGCAAGTCCTCAAAGAAGCATATGATTATATCCTCAAAGAGACAGAGTATATTTAAAAACTTTATGATGGAAAGTGAAGATGACTGCGGAGGTGGAATGAAGAACCTTACCAAGAAGGTTAGCTATTTACTCTTCCCTTAAATACATTCGAGTCACAAGTATCCGGAAATCAAATTCAAATTCAAATATTATCAATAAAGGTAATGTTGGAGAGCGAGTGGACTGTATCCGTAAATATCCTTAGGTACGTATAACCTTCGACAGCTCCTTTACACTCACTCAAATAAAACTCCAAAATTCAAAGTACGACGATATCCTTTATTCAAAGGCCGTAGACAGTTTTCACCGTACTACAAACTTTTCCGTATGAGTTTTCCGTAGATTTTCTTCCGTTTTCCTGTTTCCAGGCCGTTAGTCAGATGACTAGAGATTCCGTAGTTGTCCTGTTTCCAGACCGTTAGTCAGATGACTAGGTAACCGTTAAGTTATTTAGTTTGAACTAAACACTTATTCAATTAAATGAATGAATGAACGCAAGACAAGGCTTGCGGCTTATATAGTCCCCGCACGGTGGAAGGTGGTGGGGGTAGGACCAATCAGAGTGGAGGACTCGTGGAACTTTCGTCATAATCCATCACGTTCTAGAACCTTCCACCACCTTCGATGACCTTCCAGAACATTCTCGACCCTTCCATATGATGTACCTAAAAAGTTCTAGAACATTCGAGACTTTTCCAGAATTTTCCCGAACCTTCTAGAACTTTCCATACTTTTCCATAGTACATCAAATGATATTTCTAGAACATTCTACAATGTTCTACCGTTATCAGTATTTTCGAGAATATTCTGTAGGCACCTACTTAACATCCATAGTTCGGGAACTTTCCATTACTATTATAAACACGTAGCCTTTCTAGATTAATAACGAAAACTGCTCCATACATGGAATTACATAAAAATAATGTTCTCGTATGAGACCGTAATAAGTACCTATATAAGACAATAGATTACCTATAACTATAGCCTATTCCTAAGTACCTAAACTTAACCTACAGAAGGCGAGCTGTTCGTAACATTCTCCCCCCGGCGAAGATCGCTCGAAGCCTCTATCTGGAGAACGGCGAGACGCGTTACTGGACGTCGAAACACACCTCCTGTCGTTTGAACGTCTGCTGTGCGAACTTTTCCGTCAGGTCCTGGAAAAGTGCGTGTCACAACGCCTCGTGGCCACGTGTTACGGGGAAGAGTCGGGTCAACTACTATAACCAGATCACCTTCTTCAAGTGTCTTGTACTTATTGCTTATTTGACCGCGTGGGACTAGCGTGGGGAGGTACTCGGTTACCCAACGTCTCCAGAAGTGATCGGCTAATGCTTGTGTCGCTTTCCAAGCCCGTCGATCTGCCTCGGAGCATGGTCCCGTGAGTGGTAGCCCGGATGATGTTCCAATCAGGAAATGATTGGGTGTGAGCGCTTCTGGATCTTGTGGGTCAACGGATACATGAGTTAACGGTCGTGAGTTAACAGAGTGCTCTGCCTCTGCAAGTAACGTGGTGAGTAACTCCTCCTTAGGTGACTTCTGATGAAGCACTGAACTAAGGGCCGGTTTTACCGACCGCACAAGTCTTTCCCATGCTCCTCCCATATGTGGAGCTCCCGGTGGGATAAATCTCCAATCCATTCCCTTAGTGAGACCATAGTTACGTAGTACTGGGAGCCATTCCGCATACGCTACACGTAGTTCGACATCTGCGCCGCGGAAATTCGTTCCGTTATCAGAATACATTTTTTGCGGCCATCCGCGGCGAGAAGCCATGCGCCTCATTGCCATTATCGCGGAGTCCGTTGACAAGCTGGCCACTAGCTCTAAGTGGACTGCTCTCGTAGTAAGGCACGTAAATAAGGCAACCCATCGTTTTTCGTGCCTTCTTCCAATTGTCACGTTGAGAGGGCCAAAATAGTCCACTCCACAATGAGTGAATGGCCGTTGTCCTTGGTCTAGTCGTCCTTGAGGAAGATCGCCTGTTGTCGGAGTTCGTGGCATTGCTTTCCTTACGCGGCAAAGAGTGCATTCGCGTGCAATTGCCTTGACCGTAGGTCGCAAATGCAGCAGCCAATACCGTTGGCGCAACTCGTTAACCACGCGCTCAGAATTTGCATGACCAGCTACGCGATGTTCCCGGTGCACTAGCAGGCGTGCGAAGGGATGTCGACCGTCCAAAATTAAAGGCTGCTTGGCCTGCACTGAAACATTTGCCGCATTAATTCTACCCTTAACCCGTAGAAGTCCGTCCGTTGTAAGTATCGGGTCAAGGGTCCGTAGACGGCTGCTTTGGGCGATGCTGTCTCCTTTTTTCAGCTGTTTCAGTTCTTCTGGAAAACTGTCTTCCTGCGCTTTGGCTACCCACAAGTGCTCAGCCCGTTGTAAGTGTCGTGTTTCGAGCACTTGCTTTCGGTTTCGACATTTTTCCAGAAAAACGAGAACCCGTGCCGTAGTTCGTATCAATCGGTCGTAATTGGAAAACCGGTTGATATCTGGAAGACTTATTTGTGTCTTTTCGTTGACGTGATGCACGCATTCCTCGTCTGGCACTGCTGCAGACAGCTCTTGTGGCCATATTTCTTCACCTTGATATAAGAATTCCGGGCCTTTGAACCAACGATCCGTTGACTTAATTTTTTGGACATAGTTGGCGCGGGTTGCATCATCTGCAACGTTATGTTCCGTTGGGACCCACCGCCAATCATTGACCTCCGTGATTTCCGCTATTTCACCTAATCTGTGAGCAACAAAAGATGTATACTTCTTAGCGTCGTTGCGAATCCAATGTAACACAGTTTGGGAGTCTGTCCAAAAAATGGTCTGCTCGGGTTTCCATCGGTGTTCCGTCTTGATAGTGGTAGCCAGCCGGGCGCCTATTAATGCTGCCTGTAGCTCCAATCGGGGAATGCTCGTTCCCCGTAGTGGCGCCACTCTTGATCGTGCAGCAATTAGTGTCACTTCGACGTTGTTACCGTGATTTAAACGCCAATAAGCCGCGGTCGCGTATGCCTGCTCACTGGCATCACAAAACACGTGAAGCTGCAGTTGTGTTGTGTTTTTAGTGTGCAGGCTGTAACATCGCGGAATCCGTAGGTTGGTAGCGTCGTGTAGGCTGGTCATCCATTTGGTAAAGTTTTCAGCCTCTTCTTCAGGAAGCTCTTCGTCCCATTCCGTTTTAAGCTTCCACAGTTGTTGCAGCAATATTTTAGCAGCAACTGTGAAGTGACTGATAAGGCCTAGCGGGTCGTATACTGACATTACGGCGCTAAGGGCTTCTCTTTTTGTGGGTGTGCGATGTTTTTCTCGTACATCTTCCGGTACCCTTTTGAGGCTAGTATTGAAACCTAGTTGATCAGTACCCGGATTCCACAAGAGCCCCAACGTTTTGTCGGTATAATCCGGTCGCGATCCTAGGCGTACATCGTCTGTGTGTGCCCACAGTTCTTGCGGTATGTGTTGTAGAACTTCATTACTATTGGAGTTCCATCCACGTAGTCGAAAGTGTGCCTCTCCATGAATTTCCATTACTTGCTTCGCAGTTTCATTAGCTTCCAGTGCCGTGTTGAAGCTATCTACGTAATCATCCATATAGTGGCTATGTTTGATTGCATGAGTAGCGGTAGGATGCTGCGAAGCATATTGTTCGGCATTATAATCCCGTACACTGTGCGCCAGAAATGGTGAACATGATGCTCCAAAAATCATAGACGTCATTTTGTAAATTTTTGGTGGGGACTGCCGATCGTCGCCTCTCCACAAGAATAGTTGTGATTCCTGATCTTCAGGCCGTATTTTCACCTGGAGAAACATTTCTTGAATGTCTGCTGCAACAGCCACTGGTTTTTCTCTAAACCGACACAAGATCCCTGGAAGACTCTTCAAAAGATCAGGCCCTTCTAGAAGAAAATCATTCAGGCATACTCCATGGGACCTAGCAGCGGCATCAAAAACTAAGCGCAGCTTTCCTGGTTTATTCGGGTTACGTACACCGAAGTGTGGTAGAAACCACTTTCTACCACCCATTTCCTCGCCGTCATTTTGGTACTCTAGCGCATAACCCTTGTCTAACAGGTTCTTGATTTGTGCAGAGTACTCTTCCTTGAACGTAGGACAGCGATCCATTTTCCTTTCTATATTATTCAGTCTATTCAAAGCTGCCTTATAGCTTGGCGGCATAACTGACCCTTCCTTTTTCCACGTTAGCCCCACTTCATAATGACCGTTGACTTTGCGTACCGTCTCGTTGAATATGTCGATAGCCTGCTTATCCTCTGCTCGAACCTTCTTTGTGAGTGCCACACCTAGGGCATCAATGTCAAAATGGGATTTAACCAAGTCTTCTAGTTTCTTAACGTCTTCCACCAGCGCACGGGGCGACGGCTGATATACGTGAAGTACAGACTCGGCGTCTTCGTGCAGCGATGCGTGTGGAATCGTTCCGTGAATAACCCATCCCAACTTTGTTTCTGAAGCTGCCGGCTCGTTCTTTCGACCGGCGCGCAATTGACGCGATACAATCAGATGCCAGTTATCTGCTCCTATGAGCAACTTTGGTCTCACCATGCTGTAGCATATGGCGCCAGTGTCAAGGTCTTGCAGGTGTTGATATTTCGTAACATCCTCTGGTATCGTTTGACTGTTGAGGTTCAATGACGTCACCGTTCGAGCCCGTATCTCGTAATCCTCTGGACCATTCCCCTTAATGTGCAGAGTCACTCGTTTGCTAGCTACTTCCCGGTCACTTGATTTTACTCCGTGGATGTGTAATGGGTGCGCAGGTCCGTCGCATCCAATTTGTTGTGCAAGGTCATTATCAATCAACGTTATGGTCGCTCCTTCGTCCAAGAGTGCGTACGTTTTAACCTTTCCTTGTGGACCACTAATTGTGACAGGACACACTTTTAATAAAACTGTACGCCTATCAACGTTCCTTGGACCTGTTACTGTCATAACGCTTTCTTCCGTTAAAGTTGACTTGCTTGATGCGTCGTCCTTGTCTTTACCATCAGTTAAATGTTGAATAGGGTTAGTTTCCATGTGTAAAATCGTGTGATGTGGTCGACGACATTTGTCCACGGTACATCCTTTTCCACGACACATTAAGCGTCGGTGTCGGCTGTCGCAACATTTGAAACACACGGCGTTTTTCTTAACCCATTCCCAGCGAGCGTCGATACATAAAGCCGTAAACTTGCCACATTTGGGCAACCTATGGTCTGCGCCACAGTAGAGACATTCATTCTTCTTGTTTCCTTCCGTTGTGACGTAGACTACTTCTCGACGTTGGGTCCGTTTAGCTGGGGCAGCGCTTTGGCTTGGGTTCCTTTTTTCCCTTTCGCGTGGTGTGGACTTTTCTTCGTATTTACCGTGACGTAGGGCGCGGTCGGCTTCTCGTAATAGAAAGCGAGACATCGTTGTGATGTAAGGCTCGCTGTCCTTACCGTGATCTTCTGCAAAGTCCCACCAGCGTGTCTGTAATTGTGGGTTGAGCTTATTAACCACTTCCTGTACTAATGAAGGATTGTGCAGATATCCTCTGTTATCGATATTCGAGAGGGCACATACTATATTCTGCACCTTCACAGCGAAAACGTTAAGCTGGTCGGCTTCCAAAGTTACATGGGGCAGCTGCTTCAGTTCCTTCAGGACGCGATTAACAATTGCTTCCGGCCTTCCGTATCTCCGCTCGAGTGCTGCCATTATTGCATCTGGATCCGTTGCCGTATAGAGGAGCGTTGACACAGCTTCTCTTGCTTCTCCATGCAGGCAGTTACGAAGGCGGATTAAGTTCTCAATTGGTGAGAACTTATATAATATGGTTGAATCGCGCATGGCTGCCTTAAATGGTAGCCAGTCAGCATGAGCCCCGGAAAACTTTGGTAAGTCCGAAGCTTGTCGTGGTGGTCCTCGGGCACTACCCATTGCCATTAGTGCCTCGGCGAGTTGCTCAATAGCCCTTTCCTTGCTTCGCCCTCTTCTCGTGGGCGAAAGTGATGGTGACCGGGGGCGTCGTGAATCTGTCCCCGGGTCGTGTGATGCCGTTGACTGGCGTCTCTCTAACCCGTCATCCGTATAGTTTCGAGACGTCTCGCGAACTGGAGTCTTGAACGTAACGTCGTGATTATACGCTCCAGCTCTATAGCGGGCGGAGACGCAGTCCGTATCGGCCACGTGACGTGCAGGCGGCACAAGAACCTTGTCACGTTGTAATAGGCGCGAGTCAGGCGGCGACCTGTCGCGTCTTTCCGTAGTAAGAAGACGCCGTGGTGGAGAATCGTCTCTGTGGTGCACCTTGACATGCTGTTCAATGGTGCGACGCGTCTTATCTACCGGCGTAGATATTCTCCGGTCCTTTTCCGTACGTATGTCAACCATGGGGTTATGATCCATCCATTCCTGTACTTTAGTTGACATCACACTGGGCTCTTCGTTGACGATGCTCCCCCCGTGTACACTCCCCCCGTGACATGACTCTGCCTCGGCGATTTCCACAGCCACTCGCTTGTTGATCAGATCTTCCTGAATCTTCATCAACTCCATTTCAGCTTTTAACTCGGCTTTTAATTTTCTTTCCTTAATAACTGCTAATTCCTTGGCGGCTTCCAACTCAATTTGCCGCTTCTTTAACAGTAACGAAGCTGAACTGCGATGGCTGTGAACGATGCTCGGTGCATGTGATTGTACATGTGGCACCTGCCCAATGACAGTGTCGTCGGTAAGCGCCACATCGACAGATGAGCGATCGTCTCCCTTGTGGTAATCGCTACCGGTGGCGATGCGGTACTGGTTTGCATCGTCTGTGGTCGGATTTCCTTCCTTTGAGATGTTCTCCATACTTCTTGATAGAGAACGTTGAGGGTTCTCAAAAACTCTTGGTAACTCTTGAGGACCGACGTCCGTGGTAGCGTATCCTGACTCCGAGAGTTCTTGTAGCTTCTTCTTCTGTGAACGGGTTTCCATTTTTCTCGAAGCTTCCGTTAATCCGTAGTCCGTTAAGTATATCCGTGAAAAATTCCGTATATCCGTAGAATCCGGCTCGAAGGACCAAAATGTTGGAGAGCGAGTGGACTGTATCCGTAAATATCCTTAGGTACGTATAACCTTCGACAGCTCCTTTACACTCACTCAAATAAAACTCCAAAATTCAAAGTACGACGATATCCTTTATTCAAAGGCCGTAGACAGTTTTCACCGTACTACAAACTTTTCCGTATGAGTTTTCCGTAGATTTTCTTCCGTTTTCCTGTTTCCAGGCCGTTAGTCAGATGACTAGAGATTCCGTAGTTGTCCTGTTTCCAGACCGTTAGTCAGATGACTAGGTAACCGTTAAGTTATTTAGTTTGAACTAAACACTTATTCAATTAAATGAATGAATGAACGCAAGACAAGGCTTGCGGCTTATATAGTCCCCGCACGGTGGAAGGTGGTGGGGGTAGGACCAATCAGAGTGGAGGACTCGTGGAACTTTCGTCATAATCCATCACGTTCTAGAACCTTCCACCACCTTCGATGACCTTCCAGAACATTCTCGACCCTTCCATATGATGTACCTAAAAAGTTCTAGAACATTCGAGACTTTTCCAGAATTTTCCCGAACCTTCTAGAACTTTCCATACTTTTCCATAGTACATCAAATGATATTTCTAGAACATTCTACAATGTTCTACCGTTATCAGTATTTTCGAGAATATTCTGTAGGCACCTACTTAACATCCATAGTTCGGGAACTTTCCATTACTATTATAAACACGTAGCCTTTCTAGATTAATAACGAAAACTGCTCCATACATGGAATTACATAAAAATAATGTTCTCGTATGAGACCGTAATAAGTACCTATATAAGACAATAGATAACCTATAACTATAGCCTATTCCTAAGTACCTAAACTTAACCTACAGAAGGCGAGCTGTTCGTAACAGGTAACATCTATATACTCTCTAATGTTGGCCACTTAATTCTTTCTTCGAATTTAGACAGCACTAGAGAGAGTGGTTTTTTTGTCTAGATGGATGATAGAAAGAGGATTGTGTCAAGCTAGATACATGTTCACCTTATTTACGAAGCTTATAGTATATTTCTTCACCCTGCATTAAAAGCTGGCAAATAATTTCATGCCTAGCAGTCCGCATTTTTAAAATTTACCAGCTGTGCCCGCGGCTCCGCTAGCGTGGACCAATCAGCTCCAAATGTAGTTCCTACCTAACTCATTGCAATCTTATCTACACCGAACATAATATTTATACTTCTTTGTTATAATATTGCATATCTACTAATGTATTTGAAAACTAGTAAATATTCCCATAACTTTTGAATGAGTAGGCCGATTGCGATGAAATAAAGACTAATTGTTACTCCGAATTAAGCCCTATGATTTTGTGAAAACTCCATTACAATCGGTACAGTAGTTTTTACGTGATGCGTGCATAAACTAACAGACTAACATAAAAAGACAAACAGAAAAAAAATGGTCTTAATATATTCTATTACTTAGGTATCCTTAGACCCCCAAATATATATATTTTTTCAAATATTTTTAATGTACAGACTCGCGATGTTAACGTTTTTATTTATTAGATTATTAGATGTAGACTACATGTAGAATTATTATGTGTAGTACTACTATAAAGTTATACTAATTAATACACATAAATTAACATAGTTTTAATCTTGGATGGTAATAACTAAAGTTATATACACAGTACACATAATTAAAATATTGAAGAAGTTGTTACAAATATTTTAAGAGTGTACAAAAATGAATAAATACTGTGATCAAAGGTATGTTTTAACTAAAATTAGAACGGAATAAAAGGAAATAGGAGCATAATAAATTGTAAGTAACATCAAATAAGATTTAAAAAGCGCGATGCCTAGTAGAATTGAGGGCAACCGTAACACATCCTTTGTAAGTTGTGAGTCTGGAATTAAATATATCAAAATACATTTATATTATAATGTTAGAGCTTCTTTATTGCAAATAAGACATTTAACATTTATATTTTCATGTATATAAGGTGATAGAAAAAATATACAGTTTGACATATACTAGCTAATACTAAAGAAAAGAGGGATGGGAGGAGCCTTCTTATGTAGTAGACACACCACGCTCTCGCACGAAGCATTTTGCTTCCTCTTTCATGATGCGAACTGCTAAGGAATGGAACTCCAGCTTGGGTATTTCCGAACAAGTACAATTTGTATATTTTTAAGGGAAGAGTGAATAGGCATCTTCTGGGTAAGCGTGCTCCACCTTAGGCCTGATCATCACTTACCATCAGGTGAGATTGAGGTCAAGCGCAAACCCATCAACAATAAAAAAAACGCTCTACATACAGAATATCTCCTCCAGCTCTGCAGAGTTTTTAACAGTGCCGAGGATGCTCTTTTTAATCAGCCAAATCAGCCTAGATATTCAAAGGGGTAACGCAGCGAGCATCCTCGGCACTGTTAAAAACTCTGCAGAGCTGGAGGAGATATTCTATCTGTAGAGCGGCCCCTCCCATTCCCCTTTTCTTTAGTATTTAGTATATGTCAAATTGTATATTCTTTCTATCACCACTGTTTCACTTAATAAATTATAGTTGTTTTATAAACGTGTACTTAGTCTTTGAAACACGTTTACACATTATGTTGATGTTTAATGATAATGGGGAATACACTAAAATCCATTGTTTTGTGTAAGTCCCTTTAAATTAATTGAAATATTATTGAAAAGATACATGAGACTTCAAATTCAGATTTCCAAGCATTTTTATTCTAGCGAATTAATTTTCTCCCACCTTTGTATTTTATGAAGCTCGATTCCAAAGACGGTATTAAAATTCCTAGCTTTCGTAAATGGGGCGTATTGTCACGTAACGTAATAGATTTATAGACTTAACGTACTATTGAATCAGTCGTCAATTCTTTACAATATCTTTTATTTTAAATGAGCAAAAATCAGCCTTTGTTTTTCTTCCTCGTTGTCGCTTTTTTTTATTTTATAACACAACGGATTTTGTCTTCTTTAAAGTTTTTACAACCTAATAGATTAGTTTGCAGGTTATATTTAATTAGGGTTTAAACTTACAGTTCCCATGTGAAAATAAGTCAGACAACAGTTCCGTAATAGCGGTATACCAATCCTAATATTTACTCCTTACCCATACCTCCATTTCTTGTCTTTCCCGCCTCGATCCCTGTCCCGTCCGCCAGTTCAAAGTCTGCCGTGCCGATGGATGCGTGTCCAGGGGCTAGCCTGTTCGTAAGCGTGTCGAAATCCCGGAGCTGGACGAACTCTGGGCCTATTAGCCTTACCGAGTCATGCAGGGCTCTGCCGAGGCGGACAATTATTTCCCTAGATAATCGTGGTACTTCAACACGGACGCGGCGATGTTGTTCGCAACACATCACGTCAAGGGGTATCACGAAGCGAAAAGCGGACAAAGGAAAGTAGCTTTGCGACATTGGATTACGAAAAGTCGCGATACATCATCTCTGTCTATCCCTCTGGGACCAAGGCGAGAGCATTATGTATGTATGTACAACGGTGGATATAGCAGTATCGACAACTCTGTATTATGTACAGGAGCAAGGAGTGGGGCACATATTCGACCAGACGACACCTGGAGTCCTATAAAAGGAAGGAAGAAACTTTTTTACGCCGCCCAGCGTAATTTTTTTCTTTCTTCATGCCTATATCCCTAAGGCCCTCAACTAGTCATAAATACACACACACACACACATATATATAGACATCTACTGGATACCTACTATCATGGGAAGGAAGCGAATGTTTGGAAGGATGTTGACGGGTATTAAGGGTGGTAGTTTGGTCACTGCTAGTCAAGCAGGCTCACGAGACCGATCAGGTATTGACGGCTAAGGGCCTTGCTGTCTAAGCTGTCTTGGCCGCTGTGAGAGGTTCGTCGGTCGTGAAGTGAGACTCAACAATGGATGTTAGAATCTGTTTATTTTACAAAATAGTTAACTATATTACCATTTTAACTTTACTTGGTCATGCACTCCATATTTTTTTATCATGTTTGTTCGTTATCATCACTTATTTCTAGTGTTGAAGTCTTATAATCTAGGTTGCAGCGCAAACAAACTATCTTGCCTGAGTGATCAAATTTAAATAAATTCGAGAACTGTTCTGACTGCGGGCTGTATTTCGTTTACACAGCAAGCAATCACTGAAAATCCAATTTTAAAAGATACGAATACATGCAAAAGAGTTGCGCAGGCCAATGTATGCAGCGCTTACGAGATTCCCACTCCGGGATTTATATCCCGGTCATTCCCGGGATCCGTCGCCGCTCTGCGATACGCGACGTGACCAGAAATCACAATATTTGCACGGTTATTTGTGCTCATAAAACGTAATGAGAAATTTTGTAGTAAAAATATGGAAACTGAAACAGGAATTCGTTTTGGAGGCGAATTTTGGTGGAGCAGTGGACGTTTTCGAACTTCCATATCAAAGTTAGATCTCCACCATTAGAGTAAGCCTAATAAACTCTTAATACTCCAAGTTCTAGCCGTGTGGTTTCCGGTAGAGTAGAATAAGACCACTCCAACTCTTCCCGTGGATGTCGTACAAGGCGACTAAGGGAATACATTATAAAACATCAATCAGGTCTCCCCAACCCGTCTGGCGAGCGCGGGGAGTGTATGCCAAATCCTCCGTCTGTCTCCGGCAGATGAGAGAGGGTTGTGCTCCTGCAGTGGAGACAAAAATAACCTAATGATGACTCCAAATTCTACAAACAAACAATTCTGTCAAAGTGTAGATTGTGGGCGGACGAAACTACACGCTGATTGGTCCGGTCAAGGTCGCACCATGTCATGATTGGGCGGAACATAGACAACTTTGTATGCGACTGGTGCACAGCGTGATGTAGGTATAAGATATAAACGCTAAATTGATTTGCAGATCATCTCAGAATATTGTATTTAAAGAAACTCCGAGCATTTTATATTATCTTTTAGAGGGCCAGGAAGACCTGGAGACACTTCGACCCTTCAGGATCTTTTGTGCCAAACCCCTGTCCACCAACGATGCCTTAAGCCGATATGGTGGACTTTGCATTAGCTTTATAATTTCTTCTTTGGCATATGCAAGTTACCATAGCATTTTTGGTTGCCGTGTGGTTTCCGGTAGAGTAGAATAGGACCACTCCAACTTTTCCCGTGGATGTCGTACAAGGAGACTAAGGGAATACATTATAAAACATCAATCAGGCCTCTCCAACCCGTCTGGCCAGCGCGGGGAGTGTAGGCCAAATACACCGTCTGTCTCCGGCAGATGAGAGAGGGTTGTACTCCTGCAGTGGAGACAAAATGATGATGATAGCATGTTTTCCTTCCCCGAAAAGCCAACGACCTCATGAACATGAGACAAAAACATAAGCAACAAGGCTGTCACGGCTCGTTAACTCCGAGCATAGTTCCTCTTGTTAAAATTATCCATGCTTTCATTAGATTACAACTTTAATACAGTGTAGGAATAATAGTGACAACTATTCACAAAGGGACCGAGAGTTACTGCGCGCTGAACAATTACTACCACTGAGGGAAGTTATGAAATTTTAAACAAAACAAAATTGGATAAAAGCACCAACTAAACGCGTAAATCTCTTCGTGGAACTGAAAGATAACACCAAGTTCGGAACTGTGGGCTGTTTGCATTAGTGCCTGTGGGGTGCCACTGCTAGCGGTGGCGGTGAAGAAAGAATTCGTTAATAAGTGGGTCTTGATAATAGGTGTTTCAGTAGATTTTCCTTACGCTTATTATTATTAAAAAAAAGTGGTAACTTATTATAAGTAAGAAAAAGAACAAAAAGAGAAGGAAGAAGAGGGAAGGAAAGAGAAATAAGTCATTAAACGTAAAGCGCTGCAGCTGTAAATAAATATAAATAAATATGTCAGACATTCACACCAATTATCCAGTCCCAAACTAGGCAGAGCCTGTGGTATGGTTACTAGATAACGGATAGACATTTTAAATAAATATATAAACATCCAAGACTTGGGTACAAACATTCATATTCATCATACGAACATTTGCCCCTAGCGGGATTCGAACCCGCAACCTCCGGCGTGGCAGTGCGAGAGCTACCCGTTCCGCCACGGAGGTCGTCATTACTACCATAATGTGGTCGTACTGTATTAGGGTTAATCTCGTAAGCGTCTCATTTGATTCCCCTTAAATATTTTGTTTTAATAGATTTGTAAAAAGTAGTAACTTTTTTAGTAGCGTTTTACGTGTAACGACTTTGTTGTCGCTTCTTATCTGTCTCCCTATATTTTTGTTCTTCTTCTCATTTGAAAATACCGAGTGTTGATGTGTTAAAAGTTTCGATTCAAGGTGTCATATCTTATTGACGTCACTCGGTCTCGAATCTTATTCGTGTTGAAGCTTCAAATCCATGCCAGTTTTAGGAAATTAATTACGGTAAACTATCATATTACAGATTTTTTGTGAAGGAAAATATTTTGAAGAAAACTGCAAACATCAAAGAAGGAATACCAAAGGCGATTCCACTTTGACTACGAGCATTCGGGCAGCGAGTTATATAGCGAGCACCAATTTTCTTTAGTGAAGTGTAGAATTATTACCTTTGGTGTCTAGGCCACTATATATTGCATCAAAATAAATAAATACAGCATCTACACTTCCGTCTTCTCAGATAATCATAACTACGTGAACCACGTTTCCGCTACTAATTTCCTACGACCCGCTACCACTGGCACACCAACCTTATCGCAGTGGTTGATACCATCACGTTGCTGGGATAAAGCCACGTTTTGCATTTCACAGTAACTAGCTTAAATCATGAAAGAGTTTTGAGGCTAACTCAGCCACTTAGAGTAAACACTGGAGATGAATGCGTTTTTTAAAGGACACTACATTACCATGCCCTCGACACTCCATAGGAAATTTTATTTTATTTAGATGAAATTCGTTACTAACAGTTTGGTTGCATAGTTTAAGAGATAATGTAAAATATCAAATACACGAGAAAAATGTTTACCGCTCAACGAAGTGGGCACGGGTCAGCTAGTAAGTAAATAAGCGAACAGATATAATGACCTACTTACTATCAATAAATTCATTTATTGCCATAAATTATATGTATGTACAGATGTTATTAAAAAATACAATATTTTGTAATTAATCAATGCAACTTTACCCACAGAGGTGTAGCAATTAAAATAATAACAATACACATACAATATAAAACACTAAGATACAACACAAATACCTCAAAATTTAAACGAAGTAAAAACAGAATTTCAGTATTATCAATCATTCATTAGATACATTAGTTTCAAACTATTACTAAATTGCCGTGTGGTTTCCGATAGAGTAGAACAGGACCACTCCAACTCTTCCCGTGAATGTCGTACAAGGCGACTAAGGAAATACATTATAAAACATCAGTCAGGCCTCCCCAACCCGTTTGGCCAGCGCGGGGAGTGTAGGCCAAATCCTCTGTCTGTCTCCGGCAGATGTGAGAAGGTTGTGCTCCTGCAGTGGAGATAAAAATAACCTGATGCTGATGATGTTGACAATACCTCTTTACAGTGATAATGCATATCTATTAACATATTTTAATACAATACTTTACTTGTTTAGCGAAGCAATAAAAAGTTATTTTTATTTTCTATATTATAAACGTTATACATACGAACCTTAGCACTAAGGAACAACGCCTATATTCACCATGACAGCCCTTAGACGTCCACTGCTGGACCTATGTCCAGCCATTGCCTATGCCTTACCCAATGAACGTCAATACATCCGGTTCCCCGCCCTCCGCATCCAGCCGTTTCCGGTCACTTTCTTCAGATCGTCGTGCACGTGCCGATCCGCGGCCTCCACTCCAGAACTTGTCTGCCTTAACGGCCGTCAATTCTGCGACAGATGTGGTCAGGCCATTGCCATTTCAGCTTGCTAATCCTTTTGGCTATGTTGGTCGCTTGCATTACTATACCACACAGCCTATCATGGATTGCAAAACAAAAAAAGGTAGCCTAGCCTAGCCTAGCCCAGCTTCCGGGTGCAGCACTTCTCACTTGCACAGCATCGTCCACCCGTTAATTTCAAGAGATGTTATTACCCAATTTAATTAATAATATCTATAATAATAATGAATATGTATGTAATTGTTGTGTAAGTGAATAAATATATTTTCTTTCTTTCTTTCTCCTTATTACGAAACCCATAACAACAACGGACCTTGACTGCCAGGGTATATGTAAAAGGGTTCACAACAACAAAACCTTTGCTTTTTTGAAGAAACTATTGAAAAGAACACCCCAATACTTTTTGAAGTAGCGAATGATGTTTTTTTTAATTTACTTTACAATAAAATTATTTCTCCGAGCTTGGAACCGTTTTCTTTGTAAGTATTAACTCCAGTTCATTTGAGTGGAGGAATTCTAAACATTGTTCAAAGTTCGAGGATCTCTCACAAAAATCGTGAAAAAATTAAAAGATTTCTTTTATAAGGGTTCTCTGCCTCTTTTCTTAAGGTTAATAATTAAATTAATGTCATTGTAATGATCAAATTAGAAAAAATCTTTACAAACTTATGGTCCCAAAAATGAACTTCATCATCATCATCACGTGAGCCCTTAGACGTCGACCCATCTGGTCCTCTGCCCTCCACTTCTAGCCGCTTTAGGCCAAATTTTTCCCCACAGGTCGTCGATCCATCTGGCAGCGGGGACTACCACGCTGCGCGTATCAATCCGCAGTCTCCACTCCAGAACTCGTCTACCCTAATAACGGCCGAGATCAAGGCGTGCTAATAATACGGAACTCTCACTGGCCCGGTTTTTATTTCTGAACGTTGTTTTCAGGATCTCTACACTACAAAGGGTCTTCTCTTACCATTTGAAGAAAGTGGATTATTGAACAATGCTCCTAGAAGAAAACTTTGTAGAATCATCTCAAACGAATCAAAAGATAACCCAGAAAATAGAATCAGCAGTTGAAGATGTTATATACCATTTAGTTCTTGAAATAGGTATAAATACAATGTACAATACAGAAGTCTATAAGTTCTGCATGCATATTTTATAAGATCAATTAAGTATTTCTAAATTATATAAGATCAATATAGTTTGGATTTGGCAAAACGACGTAAGTTTTTCGAACTATATTCGCTTAAAGAGCTCAATATATCTGCAATGAAAAGACCCTAACCTTCTTCGGTCACATTGTGCGGTCTCCCTAACATGACCTGGAGAAGCTCATCATCCTGGGACAATGGCAGGCATGCCAGAGGACGAGCTCCGACGAGGTGGTCAGACCCGGTGAGGAGGGTGGCTGGCAGATCCTTATATGAAGACGTGCGGCAATGACCGCTATGCATGGAGGAGCATTTTATACGGTCGCGATCCTCAGCAGTGAGTGAAGGACAATGAAGAAGATACACTATAATAGCGTAATAAATTTTTTGGCCTCTGAATTTGATAAGTATATTCTAAGTTATATTTAAGTTCTTTTATCAAAAAATATCATCCAATATTCCAGTGAATGAAAGACCAGCCATCATTTCGGGCTGAGCGAGAGATATCTACGCTAAAACTCTCATAAACTGTCTCCAAAATATCCCTTTAGGACGGGGAAAATGCTCCCATCTGTGGCAACTTACTCCCAACTTAGCAAAACTCAAACGAATTTAAACTCTAAGTCGTATGTGTGAAGGAGTATGATGTAGTTTGGCGAGGGGATTACAGATGTTGGTATAAATATAAGATATAATCTAAAATCGATACAGTGTAGTGAGAGTCGTATCTTAATATCTATTGGATATTTTTGTCAAGTTTCAGATGACAGGGATTTTTTTCAACCGGTAATTTAAAAAAGGATGCTATTTTTAGTGTGTGACTTGGCGTCAATTTTTTTATTATATTTTAATTTATTTTATTTTCAAGCGTACCCTGGCGAATAGCTGCATAATAGGTGTCAGGTCCACTAACACAAATACAGTCCTTCGCTAAGAGTCCCCGCAGACTGCAAACTTGAGCTGCTAGTGCGCACACTGGGCCAACAAATCGTCATAGTGTGCGCACTTGCATACATCTTTATACTGTTTACGAGCCTGACTAAATTATCGGCCGATAATTTAGTCGGATTGAGCTGCTAGTGCAAACACTGGGCCAACAAATCGTCATAGTGTGCGCACTTGCATACATCTTTATACTGTTTACGAGCCTGACTAAATTATCGGCCGATAATTAAGTCGGATTGAGCTGCTAGTGCAAACACTGGGCCAACAAATCGTCATAGTGTGCGCACTTGCATACATCTTTATACTGTTTACGAGCCTGACTAAATTATCGGCCGATAATTTAGTCGGATTGAGCTGCTAGTGCGCACACTGGGCCAACAAATCGTCATAGTGTGCGCACTTGCATACATCTTTATACTGTTTACGAGCCTGACTAAATTATCGGTCGATAATTTAGTCGGATTGAGCTGCTAGTGCGCACGCACTGGGCCAACAAATCGTCATAGTGTGCGCACTTGCATACATCTTTATACTGTTTACGAGCCTGACTAAATTATCGGCCGATATAAAGTTTGAAGTCTGCGGGGACTCTAAGTGTCGTAAGTAGCTTCAAGCAAATGTTGCAGGGCAAGACATTTTCTGTTTTACACATCACATTCTATTGTCTTGGAAGATACGACATTTGTTCATTGTCAATAAATCCATTACTGCAACTGATACTGTATAGCACTGTATGTGTTTGTGCTCCCTTACACCCGTGGTTTATGTTTCTTATTAATAAAAAAGACACACATATGCCTTTCACGATTTCTAAGAACACAATCCACACATATATATCTTTCACGGTTTCTAGGAACAACCTAGTAGTTTTCTAAGAATACTTCACAAATTGCAAGCCCAATTGTTCATTTCCCATGATTATAACTCAATATGCAATCGATATTGAGTTTCCTAGGATCGCATATGATATTTACTTAGGGCTGACAAAACTGGTTTCCTAAATCTATTTATTTATTAATAGTTTATTGTACACACAAATACACAAAGAAAGGAAAATTATACAAAAGGATAAGCTTATCTACTATACTTATTACGTAAAAAACTAAGTTCATCATTATCCTGTCAATAACTTCCTACTCGATTGAAATCTATCCCAAAATATTGATTTTGAGCCAACATCATACTGAAATATTCATTATATTTAGGTACTCTAGTAATTTCAACAACAAGATACAACAATGAATTATTCTGATGTAAACAAACGCAACTAATATATTATTCGTCTTTCTTAATTTTCACAGCTTGCAATTGAAATCAGTCGGATTTAAAGTTAAATGCCAACTATCTCTATGTACTACTAGATAGAGCGTTCCAAACAATCGCTCTGTTTCACACAACTGCAGCTCTGGGAGCCGCAAAGAGCGATTGTTTGGAACGCTCTATCTAGTAGTACATAAAGATCGTTGTTAAATTCAGCGCTGCAACGTTACCCTCACCTGGGGTTTACCCTCATTTCATATTCACAGTGACCCTTCCAACCCTCGAACCTTCAGAATACTACACAATCATCATCATCATCATCAGGTTATTTTTGTCTCCACTGCAGGAGCACAACCCTCTCTCATCTACCGGAGACAGACGGAGGATTTGGCCTTCGCTGGCCAGACGGGTTGGGGAGGCCTGATTGATGTTTTATAATGTATTCCCTTAGTCGCTTTGTACGACATCCACGGGAAGAGTTGGAGCGGTCCTATTCTACTCTACCGGAAACCACACGGCAATAATGACCAGTAATACTAAGTCAGGCAATAAATAGCTAGATCTCAGCAACATCTCTCAGAAACTTCGGTTTTGGACGGAAGGAGTCAGGGAAGAGGGAGGGGGTGGCATAAGGGAGGGAATTCAGATAGCAGCAACTCCAAAGGCTACAAGTATATATGCCATCCTTAGGACTCGGATGCTGTGCCTGTAATTACACATGTTTTTTTGCATCAAACGATTGTTTGGTTAGTATTCAGAGCGTATCATTTGATGCATTTTAAGACGACTTGATGTGGTTGCGGCTCCTTTAGTCTCCTCTATTTAGACCAGGGTTGTTGCTGATTCAGGTATTTACTGTCTCAGCGGATGCTGGTGCTGATTCTTTCGGATCAATATCAGGGGATGCTGATGCTGATATTAATAAATTACATAAATACAATTATTTTCATTGGAGTAGGCATATTGAATTTGAATATGGTTTGTGGATTATTTTATTTCTTATTATTATATTATTACACTACGCACGCACGTCACACAATAAATTACTAACGTCCAACCAATTTATGTTGACAAAACAATCGAATGAAGGAACAAGTGACATGTTTATTTTTGTATAACTCTCTATGATTGGTTAAAACTCAACGTGACTAGCCGCTACGCTACTACTGACGCTAGGTCCCGCCTTCATTGAACACATTACAGAATGTCAGCATTAAAAAAACTGCATCAATTGTTGCTGATGCTGACGCTGATGCTGATACTAAAAATAATGCTGATAATCCGCGGATGCTGATGCTGGTACTGATATTCGCAACAAACCTCGCTTAGACCACACAATTTTTGTCGTACCTGACAAATCCTCTTTTTCGTCCTTTAGAATCATCATTCTCTTAATACATACTCGCCTTGGGACTAGAGTACTCCTTAAATTTTCGTCTGAGAGTACTCCTTCTAGATAGTTTAAAACGTCAGGTAAGTGGTCTCTGTAATGTCAGTCATTTATCAACATGTTTATTTCTTGGTTTTTCTGAATTGGACAACCCTACGAATTCCCATTTTAGAAAACTACTACCACAACGCTTGAAGTTCGTGCTCTTTTATGATTTTCTTGGTACCGAGTAAGACATCAGACTAATCGTTTAGCGAAAAGTCGGTCAAATTAGTCGGTTAAATTTTTTTTTATTTGATCATGACGAAGGTTTAATAAAATATTTAAAACTGTGAGACTTTGACATTTAAAAAAGTAAAAGTAAAAACTTAAATTATTTGAGACACTTTCTATTCAAATACTCTTTATTACACGTCAAAAATATAAAGATACAATAATAAAGTAACTCTAGACGGTCTTATCGCGAAAAGCGACTGCTTCCAGACAACCTTTGGGTAAAGGATAATAATAGCAGAAAATTGTAGATTGTGCAGTTAAATAAATTTGGGAGTATATTTTATACCAGTAACATACCCATACAAATATATACATATATTCATACATACATTAATATATTCATACAATAATGTATTTTAAGACGTGGTTGATAACAACTAAGGAAATGGGGGAGTGAGATGATAAGTCAGTAAGAAAGTGTTTCTTAAAGTGTAAGTATGCTGTTTTAACGCGTCTAAGGATGTCGCATGTCTGGCCGAAATAGCCAATTTTCGTCAAAAACTTTCGTCAGTTAGAGGTTACAAAATGTTTTTTTTTTTTGTTTGACGAAGACAAAAAATATAAAGGTGTATTGTCTTTCATCTTATACTTTTTCAGGAAAATAGATGTGTGTACTGTAGTTTGATGGACTACTTCCTACAACTTTTACAGAAACTTAATATTATTTCGCTTTAACAAATATGTATAAAAAACGCTCAATAAATTATAGATAGACAAACTCTTTATTGCACACAAATATATATTATTTTTATATATTATTAGTGTTAATTAAGATTTTCTACGATTTCTGGTATGTTTAATAGATTTTTGATTTATAAAAGTTTAACTTTATTGCACACAAATTAAGGATAACAATAAAATAGGTACAGATTTTTGGAAAGTGTACAAAAGGCGGCCTTATCGCTTAAAGCGATCTCTTCCAGGCAACCTTTCAGAAGGAAAATAAGAAATACAGCGACTGAGTACTGCAGGTGAAAGAAGAGAAATGTATAATTTTAGAACATGGTGAATACTTAGTAAAAATATTACACAATTAAATTTACATAATAAATATTAATACATAAATATGCTTGATTATGCTTATAATATATACTACCTACATTAATATATTACATACAAATATACTTAAATACATGACTATGCATACATATATAGTTTATAATACATTACATATATCGTACGTGATATACTATATTAAATTAAATTATACTACATGGAGGAAGGTGTAAATTACTGTTTCAATGTAAATTTCATGTAGAATTTTTACGGAGTAGGCTCTCTGTAAATTTACATTAAGTTAAATTGTGATACTAGGATGCTGTTGATATGTATTTATTACAATCAGAGTTTTCTCATACTCGATTTTCAGCCAACTTTCAAGCAAGACAATCAATGTATTTTATTACGGAAATAATTCAGATTTTTTCTCCCGTAAGCTATACTTAAAATTGCAATATCGGAAAATGAGCGTAAATGGGATGTTAACATAGGCGAAAGAAAAGATTTGGGATGCATTACTATTTACTCAAACTAGAATTTCTCCTGTACGATGGGAATTAAACAAGGATATGATAATTTACAAATGTATTATCCAGACCGGGACCAACTTGAACAAATCATATTAGATCGTATTAGATCTACGAGTAATTTATATGAAAATAATATTTTTAAGTGGCGATCCATCGTCTCTGCCTACCCCTCTGGGACCAAGGCATGAGCATTATGTATGTATGTATGTATGTATGTATGTATGTATGTATGTATGTATGTATGTATGTATGTATGTATGTATGTATGTATGTATGTATGTATGTATGTATGTATGTATGTATGTATGTATGTATGTATGTAATATTTTCCTTTTTTTTTGTTTGTATGTTCTGGCGCTCGAGTCCAGCGACCCAGCCACTAGGCCAACGAAGCGGTCAATATCTTATACCGAGGAATGTAAATATTAGAATTTGAAACGTAGTACATAAAAAAATATAGGCAATGCTTCATCCCATAGGGACGACCGAGCTCCGTCGCTTAATTCGCCTCGGCAAATGAAATTGGAAACTACCGCAAACCAATATTAGACATCGAATCTATTGTTCCATCGATATTGTGTGTCGATAATTATACTATATAGGAGCCCGTTTTGTGGAATTGCCTGCAAGATTTGGGCTTTCCCAAGAGCTTTAGTTAAACTTTGGCTGCAAAGGTATTATTTGAGAAACTAGTTGAGTTTGTTGTAGTTGCTCCCATATCATTTATTTTTTTATCTATTATTTTATTTTAAATTTAAAGCCAGCTTATAGCTGGTGCTTCCATATCAGTAGTCAACTTGATTATTTTCTTTCAAGAAAAGGTCTAGTCTGTTCTTAAACATGTTTATTGGTGTGGCAGTTACAACAGATTCTGGCAATTTTTCCATCTGGATACAACTTTTGGATAAAGCTTGAACAAATCTTTTCCATAAATGTTTGCACCCAACACTTCCATTCCATGTGTGTGCCGTGTGGTTTCCGGTAGAGTAGAATAGAATCACCCCAACTCTTTCCGTGGATGTCGTACAAGGCGACTAAGGGAATAAATACATTATAAAACATCAATCAGGCCTCCCCAACCCGTCTGGCCAGCGAGGGGAGTGTAGGCCAAATCCTCCGTCTGTCTCCGGCAGATGAGAGAGGGTTGTGCTCCTGCAGTGGAGACAAAAATAACCTGATGATGATGATGACTTCCATTCCGCTATAAATTCTTCTTTCTAAAAATCATTTACGCAGATGAGTACACTTGTTATATTTATACAAGTAATTTTTTTACTGACTCCACTTTATGGGTGTTAGTGCTGTGAAAAAGAAATGGGGAAAGAAACTTTCTCAAGAAACACACATTAATATGAAGATTGTACGTAGCTGAAGCAACATTAGCACCAGACATATTTGTCATTTAAATAATATTTACAAGTTGTTTTATATTGTGATTCTAAAATCTGTCACTCATATTTAAGCCTAGCTGTGCCCGTGGCTCCGCTCACGTGGACTACACAGTTTTAATCTCACTCTCAATCCAACTTCGACTTTGACTACGACTCCGACGCCCACTCCCGCTCCCGCTCCCTTTCTCTTTCTTATATTGCATAGGTACATGCATACTAGTGTATTTGAAAACTTAAAATTGCCATAACTTTTGATTGAGTAAGCTGATGGCGATGAAAAAAAGACTAAATATTATTCCGAGATAATTAAGCCCTATGTTTCTGTGAAAAGTTCATGAAAGTCGATTCATTCAGCACGTAAAAATCGTGATGCGTGCACAAACTAACAGACAAACAGACCAAAAAATCATAAAATTATCGAAATGTGTTCTTTTACTTATCCTTAATCCCAATTGTATATTTTGCAAATATTTTCTATATACACACGCTAAGTTTACGTTTTTATTTAATAGATTTCTTAACTGAAGTCTCCTGCGCTAGTACAAACAAAAATAGATTTTAAGATAATGAACCATTTCTTACCACCAACTGTAGATTCAGTTTGTGAATCATAATGTAATCATTACTAATGTTTACTATCCGTACATAGTCATATTAAATTACTTCAAGACCCTACTGTTCCATGTAATCGAAACCCTCTCACTCCAATATTCAAAGGCCATATTTGATCTGAAGCTTATTCCAAGAACCTGTCAGGCATCAGGTATTAAATTAAACAGACATTAAATGTCTGTTAAGATTAACATAGGTATGCCACTAATCCTAACTTTGAACATAAATGTGATATTGCTCGTTTAGTCTATACCCACTGCCTCCTATCTTGTGCGAATAAAAAAATGCTCGACTAGTTTTTGATATTTGTAAATCTTCAAGGAAAATTTAAATTGTCGTAAGGGACTAAATGCTAAAATGGGTTAACTTCCCGAGTATAGTTTTCAATTTGTTAGACTATGTTTTATTTTTATTTTGAGCATTCCTAAATTCTTTCGTTAGAGCTAGTATTAAGAAAAGTTCCTTTGTTGTATTTATATTATGTATTTATTTTTAATCAATTTGTCTTTATTAGTGTTGATTTCAGTTGGAGTTTGCTGCTTGTATTGTGTATGTATGTATTATTTTTTAATATATTTGAACCATTCGTTTATTATGAATGTTAATTATTATTTAATTTATTTCTAGAAGTGGTAACTTTTAATTAGCTCTTTTTACTATGTGTAATATACTTAGTTATAATAGCTGTAAGTTTTCTTAAAATAAAAGAAATAAATAAATAATTTTATTTATTTATTAACAAAAAACAATATTTAGTCAGTAATTAATCTTAGAATTATCTTTCGACTCTAAGCGGATCGTTACTATTCATCTTTCCTGTTGAAGTAATATATTTACTTTTTTATTTTTAATGGATTATCTAGTCCTATCCCTGATATAATTACATGTTACGTAAAATTGACAACATAAAGAATATTATAAAATTGTATTCGTGTTAGAAAACATCATACATGTCTGGATAATGATTATATTTGATCAAAAGCCAGAACAATATATTATTACCTGAAGATATTATGTGACATACTAAACCCTTCTATAAATGGCCCTCTACATATAACTGTCGCCATACGAAACTAATTTTCCCTCTCCGGGCGTAGATCTCTTAATACCTAGTGAAAGTAATTCAACGGTGAAGAAGGCACCGTGGAGGAGAGTGTTCTGTTGTAGTGAAAAATCGCGCAATTCTTGCATTGGATCAGAGACGTGCACAACATTTGTGATGAAAACTCAAACAATTTTAACAAAACCAAAAACTTTTTGCTTTAAATGCTTTGATAGAATCTACGAATTTATAATATCTTACATATTTTACCGGAAATATTAAAAAGTCGAATAAACGAAATAATTGTAATTTTTTAGGTACTGTCAAAACGAAAACAGATGGTTTTTTTTTGTCAGTCTGTTTCTATCTGCCTGTCGGATAACTCGGACATTACGAATGAATGTTAGCCTAAAATATTGCTATCTACGTAATGATCGATTGACGCTGCAGATAGAGGTTACTGCATAAAATTCATGCTAATTTACTACATGATATTAGTTTTTGTGTTTATTCTGCATTATTATTTTCGGTGTCACTTGTTCAATGTTTGTCTAATTGCTGTTGAACAGAATAAAATGCTAGTTTGCCAATAAACAAGTTTATATATAACACATGTATATATAATTTATTTCAGACAGAGTCCATAATTTGTTTGTAGTACAATATTTTTTATCTATATTAGTAATTAATAAAACATGAACAAACAATAATAATTATTTTCTATATGAAATACCGGAATCGAAAACGTGTTTGATTGCAGTGTCCCATAATAGGACTCAATATTATTTATAGCATTGTTATAGGAGACTGTTGGAGATCCTCACACGGCTCATCAGGGATGTGCTTATTTTGCTCATAAGATGGCAGTCCCAAAAGCATTCTGAATTCGTTGTATTAAATATATTTATGTGCTGTGGTAATAATATTTATGAGTGGCAAAAGGTTATTTTTGTCTCCACTGCAGGAGTACAACCCTCTCTCATCTGCCGGAGACAGAAGGAGGATTTGGCCTACACTCCCCGCGCTGGCCAGATGGGTTGGGAAGGCCTGATTGATGTTTTATAATGTATTCCTTTAGTCGCCTTGTACGACATCCACGGGAAGAGTTGGAGTAAGTATAAAAAATATATTTATTCGTATTTTATTTATTAAAAGGTTATTAATGTAAGTTATAACAACAAAATTATATGCATAATTTGTATTGGTATAATTTTTTCGAAAATTAATCGAATATAAATCTCCTAGAAACAATAAATTCCTGGCTACCTCAAGCATAACACTTTTCTATAATATAACTTTTGCTACCAGTTAATAAGGGCTGCGAGTAAGGTAGACAGGTCACGTGTGGACCCTACATCGCGTTGACAAGTTTGTTAGGGTAAACGCTCCAATTTTCGGCCGGTAAATGACATTTCTATTTGAACTTATGGCTCGACTGTTTTGCCATCCCATTCGTTATGAATGTCACAAGTTTCCAAAAGCTGTCAGGAGAACGTCTCTTTTGTTGAATGTTAAAGGAAAAGTTATCAAATCATGAATAAATCTCGGGATCTTTGAAATGCCAACTTTGAATATAGCTGCAGGTAGAAAGATGGTAAACAACTGAGATACTTATAAATACAGTATAAATGACGCCATGCGATGATTGCACAAGCAGGTAGGTCGGGTTAGCCAATATAATTTGTATGAAAAGAATATTAATTTATTATCTTAACAAATAACATTGTGGCAATTTAACTAACCGTTGGAGCAGACGAGTTCTGGAGTGGAGACCATGGATTGGCATGCGTAGGGTGGGACGCCCCGCCGCCAGATGGACCGACGACCTAAAAAAGGTGGCCGGAAGCGGCTGGATGTGGAGGGCGGAGGACCGGGTGTGGTGGCGTTCATTGGGGCAGGCCTATGTCCAGTAGTGGACGTGTAGAGGCTGACATGATGATGATGAATTTAACAAATAACAATTAGAGATTCAATTATATTTGTAAAATCTGTAGGGCAGTCCCATCTCCTTTTTTGGACTTGTATATAACTATGTGTATATGTATATTTTATCATACAATCCATGCCTAATTAATTTTATTTAATCATTAGTTAGCACAAATTATTTCTTGATCATTGCTTATAAGACATCCATCAAAAGAAATTTATAATGTAGGTAAGATAAGGAAAAATAGGTCAAAAACCCATAAAACTCTATGTGGTTTTATCTCTCAAAAACAGTAAAACCCCATATTTTATTAATGCAAACAAACCGATGCGGTAGCACGCATTCTGCGTAAATATTACTCACTCGTATTTATTTGGTTTCGTACTTTAAAATTATTTTAATCGTTTAAATTGCCGATTTCCCACACGAAGGAAGGTCATGCCTTTGAGGGAAATAATTTTGGGGTATTTATTTAAAAAAAAAAACAGTTTTTTTATTAATTACCAGCTGACCCGGCGAACTTCGTACCGCCGAACAGTCACTGAGTGTTAACTTTTAACTAAACTTAAATATTTTCTATATATTTCAATTATTATTATTATTTATTTAATTTATTAATCGTATACAATAAAACATTTTCTTACAAAAATTGTCTCCCAAAACCGTCTAGACGGTTTGACTGGGGGATCATAGTCTCCTTATGTTTAATTGAAGTTAATAATTAAATATGATGGAGTTAAATGCTTTCCAGCAAATAATTTTTCAGCATTTTTTTAAATTTACGCTTGTTACACTCCATTCTAATATCATTGATATATAATATATCATTATAATATATCTTTCTAGATTTGAATATGTTATTTTCCCACTGATTTCCGTTGAATTTCTATTCTATAATGTCTAGTATATCACTGATGGACATCAATTATTAGAATAAGCTATAAGTAAGCTATGAGCGTGCACTACCCTACTCATACTAATAATATCACAAGAGCACCAGCCTCAAAAAATTGGTGACGTCATCAAAAAGGCTGGGGTCTACCATCTAGATGAATAAAAGGAGGTGCATGAAAAGGTTGATGTATATGAGTCATCATCAGGTTATTTTGTCTTCACTGCAGGAGCACAACCCTCTCTCATCTGCCGGAGACAGACGGAGGATTTGGCCTACATTCCCCGCGCTGGCCAGACGGGTTGGGGAGGCCTGATTGATGTTTTATAATGTATTCCCTTAGTCGCCTTGTACGACATCCACGGGAAGACTTGGAGTGGTCCTATTCTACTCTACCGGAAACCACACGGTAATGTTGGGCAGTATATGATACGAAGACTATACCATTAACTCAAATCTATATTTAAACTCAAAGTATACACTTCTAGCCGTTTCACAATAAATATTCTACTCCCGATGACGTTAGCTTTTAGAATACCGCACCTCGGTGGTGCTGTCGCTCGAGTGGCTCCTCCCCCCTCTACCGCCTGTCGCACTATAGTGGTGGCGTGAGCAGCCACACCGAAAATGGCGGTACAGGAAGTAGTTAGTGGCAGTGAATAGACCATGTATTTAGTAATTATACACTTATATCACGGATTTATACATTAAATTCAAAAGGAATAACTATAATTTGCATAAATGCTAACAGGAGTGAGACTTGTGTCAGGATCGCGCAAAGCGGCGATATTTTTTTTATTTTATATATAAGCAAATTTTACAGCATTAAATGTAAATTAAATAATTTGCTTAAAATAATTGGACGCCAATTATAAGATTTCACATTTTAACAAAAAAAAAAAAACTTAACAGCTGAACAATATAACACATATAGGATAGTAGGAGGGGGGGGGGGGTATTAACATTTTTATACTGCCCTGATATGAGAAAAGACGGCTAAGTGCAAAAACACACTTTCGAGAAATCGGCAAAAAACCCGCGAAACAGGGATTCTTGAATATGATGTGGTTCTACTCAATTTTGACAATAAGGTCTGATAGAGAACTTCAAATACTATCTTATTAATAAAAAAGTTCTTAAAATTAACTATTTCAAGTAATGAAAAATTAACGATTTCTGTTTAGCTTAAGCAAATATATATCCTAAAATTCTAAAAAAATTACTAGAAAGACCGTTACAATACCCTAGCGGCTTTTTAACCTCCAATAGCGCATGACCTCCAAGTAGATACTAGAAGTTAACTGATATACATACATTAAACAATGGTTAAGTTACTTAACGTTTTTTTTGTCTTTATTGAATAATACTGACAGTATGTTTACTTTTAATAACGCGGTTAAATAGACTTAACCGCCCTTTAACTATTTTTTAGTACTAAACCTAATTAAGAATATAACGGTAAACTAATCGAAAAGACGGTCAAATGCACATCTTTTTTATGTAGCCGTCATTTAATTTAGTATAGTTTGACACCAGTCAGTACATTTTGGATATAAAAGAAGGTTTTATCTGAATTTAGCTAGTACCGAAATGTGATTCGTCAGGTAAAAATGAAACAAACCATATATTGATACGTCATAATCACAATAAACTTTTTCAAAAGTAATATATTTTAATCACAACCATACTTACAGTTCAAAATAAAATATTAATATACTTCAAAATAATTACAAAGTTACGAAACACTTAAAAATATCAAAATTACGTCATAATTAAAACAACTTCTAAACTGAGATCAATAACTAAGTTAACAAAAATCACATACAAAATGGTTTAAACAAATGCAGACACAAATTAAATGAAAAATATAATAAAGAGTTCAAGTAGAATGTCAAATAGTAAGTAGATAAACAACTAAACTACTATAAAGTTTTAAGAAATAATCAGTCGAAATATTTTAAAAACTAATTAAATGACACTTTTAGTACTTATCGTATCGTTGAATAAATATTCGTTGTTCTCTCCAAGTCATACTCCAAAAATTATCATTTATTTCAATTATTTCTTTTTCGCTTAATAATGTTGTACACTCTTTAATACATTTGATATTGCAGCCTTCTTTAACATGAAATTTGTTACTGTATTTTGTCTTTTTCTCTAATTGTCTAAACGGTAAACTTGTATCATATTTCTTTCTTTTGCGTAGTTTTCCAGATTTGGTGTACAGCTGAATATTATCATCTTGTGTTTCTTCTTTGTCTGACTCTTGCTCTATTACGCTCTCCTTTTCGGATATGCTCTCTTGTGCATACTCTTCTTCTTCAGTTTCCTTCCCCTCGCATTGTTGTTGTGAAATTGTTTCCGGTAAGGTATTTAAATTTTTTCCGGTGCTATTTTGTTCCTCATGACTGCTGGTCTCTTCATCTATAACAATTACTACAACGACTTCGTTGTTTTCGGTAGATTCGTCTTCATTTTTCGATGTTGATGACTGAGTTTCATTAGTGAGTTTCAATAGTCGATAAAAAAATGACGTGTATAAATGTACCAAGTGTACTCATGTGCAATAAATGATTTTGACTTTGACTTTGACTTCGTTACCTTCAAGTGGGCTTTGACTTTTAACGCTATCTGAAAGAAGAACTGTCTCTGGCAAGGACTCTCTATCGGAATGTCTTTTATCTTCTGAGTTTGAGTCACAACTGTGCTGTGCGTCCGTAGGTGGTACATAATCCTTGTCTTTTACTGAGTCATCTCAATCAAAATCCTCAGAGTCAGAATCAAAATCAAATATATCTTAACAAGTTAGGTCAACATCAGCTGATGACACTTGTTCCTGTTTGTGCAGTCTTTTTTTATGCTTTGTATCTGGAACATCTGAAACATTATTTGATGGAAACAACTTTTCATTTGTAGCCAATATTTGCTGTATACAATTTATATCGCTTGTTTGGTACTAGAAAAAGTATGCAATAACAAGCATAGTTGGGATAGAAAGGAAACACCCGCCGGCCGCGTCCGCGACCTCGCGCTGTTTCTTGTAGTCTCTAGGTTTCATATAACCTAGCTTCTCAGCTTTAAACAAGATTTAAACCAAACACGCTTTTCTCTGTTATTTAGTTATAAAAATATATAAGTCATTTAAAGAGATTCATACAATCACAATTAAATAAGAAAATAAATACACTTACCAAAATAAATCGTATTTTTGCGCGAAACCGACTATTCGCCGGCCGCGCGACCTTCCTTCTCGACTTTACAAGCGTACTGAATGTCTCCCCACGTTGATAAAATATAAATCTGCCACGTCGATCGATGAGACTTTTGCCGCCTTTTAATGTAGCTACGTTACTTTGACCGCGTTTTTCATTTAATTGTCAACAAGGATAATATGATTTGATAAGCTAAAAAACCGTCACCGTCTTATTGTTTATCAAATGTTTTTTTATTTTCATTTGGTATTTTACACTACAAAACAGTTACAATACCCAAACTGTAATTTAGCGTATGAGACCATGAAAACTGCGTTTTAGTTTCATACGTAGAGTGGTATAATAATCAGAAGCTACTAAGTACTAACACCGCTAAACTCCAATAACCGCCTTTAAAGGTACTCTAAAGTACTTAGCGGTATTTACAGTAGTTTCGATGAATATTGTCGATTACCATTACTAAATAAAATCACCACAAACAACCCTTTGCGTTTATTTAGTCTCAAAATTTACAATAACTGTTTTTTGACTTATTAAAATATTAAAAAAGTGCACTTAACGGTCTATTAGCTAATCGTATCTCCCAAACTATGATGAATAAAAAATTATGTCCAAGACTGGTCGATGCGGAATTTCGCGCTTATTTCGCTAGTATAGATAACTCAAAAATGACGAAATGTCACTTAGCCGTCTTTTCTCATATCAGGGCAGTATAGTAGTAGTGTGAAAGCCGAATAACTATTGCCACGTCATTCTAACGTATATTAAACAAACTCGATTTTTTTTACGGATGATAAGATAAAATCAATAATAATAATAATAAGAATATTTATGTATATATTTGTTGTTTATATAACATATGTATTTATTTATCTTAGTAATAAGTATTCATATATTACATATGTAGTATATATCTTATATGTGTAGGTATATGTATAATTTATAGATTACATAGTATATTTCAGTTTGTATTTATTATGTAAGTATAGTATAGTATATAGGTAACCAATTTTCTTATATAATTTTTTTGCGCCTACCACTCATTATCTGCATGACCTAAAGGTCAACTGGAAGAGAATGCCATATTGGCATTTGTTCGCCTTTTGTACTTATGTGCAATAAAGTTTTTAAATAAAATAAATAAATTAATAATAATAATAAAATCATTTATTCATCTCTTAAAAAATATACATACAATAACTCCGCCAAACTGTATAATACCGTTTGTTGGCAGAAATAGCTCTCTTACTTCATACACATCTATGGCAGAGAATACTAAATATAATTACGCAATGGTGAATAGCAAAGCAAAGTTACAAAGTTTTTAATTTTGATATTAGTAAAAAAAGATATCGATAGAGTGCTTGATTAACTTCGCGGTGCTAATATTTTGTGTTTCTAATATTGTATGTTAACTTATTAATTATGCTGCAACATCTTTCCACTGGTAAGAATTCAATAGGGAAGTCCTTAGTCAACCTGTGTGTGGGTAAACTACAACAAACAGTTTAAATAATCCAGCACAGTTGCAGAAACGTCCTACATCGGACTCTCTCCAGACTCCTAATTAAATTCACATGGCCGTTTTAACTTCGTCTTCGAGTTTGCTTTTGAGTTGCGGATGGTTCAAAATACAGTAAATACATTATAATCATCAGATTATTTTGGTCTTCACTGCACAATGCACAACGCTCTCTCA
Source organism: Esperia sulphurella (assembly GCA_947086405.1). Classification (NCBI taxonomy): domain Eukaryota; kingdom Metazoa; phylum Arthropoda; class Insecta; order Lepidoptera; family Oecophoridae; genus Esperia; species Esperia sulphurella. Next base: position 9,632,254 of record OX352280.1, on the reverse strand, counting down.
TCTGTAAATAAATACATACATAATGTTAAAGTCTTAGTCCCAGAGGAGTAGGCAGATACGATGTATCACCACTTTAAAATTAATGCTGAAGCAAATCTTTTAAAATCAATTTTTTATACAATAATATAAAGATCGTGCGAGGCTGAAGTAACATTAGTACCAGGCATCTTTGTCATTCAAATAATCTGATATTTTATAAAAGACTTTCTTAAGAAGTCGTTTTTAATGTGATTGTTGTACCAAGTGGCCAATGTGCTATAAAGGTTTTGAGATTCGCTTCGATAAGTTGACTTTCGATGATGTTTGCCGTTTGGCTCCCGGCTAAGAAGAGGGGCACACCCAATCTTCCCGTTGGTGTCGACAAAGCGACTAAGGGATTGCACTAGGGATGAGCAGCACCCTACTAGATGGAGCGTTCCAAATAATCGTTTTGTTCCACGCAAGTAGCCACAACTCTTTCACATTCACTTTGAAACTTGTGCAGTTACCACTCAGAACATTTAGTTATTTACTAAATATTGACATTATTTAACCGTAGCGTCAATATTTATTAATAATTAAATGTTAATAAATAACAAGTTTCATTGTGAATGCGAAAGACTTGTGGCTACTTGCGTGGAACAGAGCGATTGTTTGGAACGCTCCATCTAGTAGTACATAGAGATCGTTGGCAGCACAAAACCACCTGCTAAGCGTGGTGATTATGGCAAATCCCCCAATAGACAGCCTACCAAAAATTACATTCCATTGAGCCGGCTTATGTTCAGCAGGGGACGTATATCGGTTGATGAAGTAATTCACTTACGACTTTAATTATAAATTTCTTTCACGTCTAGAAAATAATATCATCATTAAATATATCATTTTGCTGCAAGCGCTACGTCTGTCGTAGCGCTAGAGCGTAGCTACTTGTGATGCTACGAGCGGCGTAGCTTACTTGTCAAGTATTACCTGCAGTATTTTGTTAGATGACTGGAATCTATATCCTAAGAAGGCTTTATAAAGTAAGGATTTTCAATTCGAAAGTACAATATTGGTGCATTCGGAATGCGAGTGCTCATAGTATACAGATAGTGGGCTGGATTCTGAAGGTACAAAGTTAAAATTTGACAGCACTAAAACTGTTGCTATCCTTGTCACACAGTATTATGAAGATAGAGACGAAACCAATTTTAGCGCTGTCAAATTTGGGCCCAGTGTTAATGTAGATGTTAGTTACTCAGAAGGGAATTTTCTCCTCCCAAATTTACCAAAAAGTATGAAATTTTATGAGTTTGTAGAGCAGGTTGTTATAAGTACAACTACATATTTTATATCTGCCGAATGTTTGTTTGTATCGGAGAAATCACCTCTTGATACATACTTTTTCAAAAGATTAGCACTGTAATATATGCGCAGGGTTGGACGCCCTGCTGCTAGATAGACCGACAACCTGGAGAAGGTGGCAGGAAGCAGCTGGATGCGATGGGCGGAGGACCGGTTGCGATGGCGTTCATCGGGGAAGGCCTATGTCCAACAGTGGACGTCTAAGTGCCGACATGATGATGACTGTAAAGTAATTTGGCTTATACATGTTACGGATTAATCTAATGTTAATAAAAAAAATTAAACCATGGTAAAATTTACAATTGCGAGTAGAACAGAGGATAAGAAGGTGCATTTTGTAATAAATAATTATCATCATCATCATCAGGTTATTTTTGTCTCCACTGTAGGAGCACAACCCTCTCTCATCTGCCGGAGACAGACGGAGGATTTGGACTACACTCCCCGCGCTGGCCAGACGGGTTGGGGAGGAATAAATAATACGGTAATAGAAATGTCTAGACTTGAAAACTGGATTTTTGATATTAAAGTACCATAATGCTACTTTCAGTACGCGGACCCATCTGGTATGATTTACCGTCGGAGGCTGGAGGCACCAGAACGAGTTTGTTTGTTGTTCGTAACTCGTTAGCGAGACGATCGGCATATGTGAGTTGTTTGGAACATACGGACAGTAAAAACGACGAACACTTAACGCTGAGCACATAATTACGTCGTGTTACCTTCGCATTATCGTATCTGAAAATTACTACAGGAGACGATAATAAATGTTTTATAGGCTACGTAGGAAACATTAATATGACGGAAGAGGGTATAAGGGCTTTTAACAATAAATAATTAAATGATATAAAAATCTGGCGTTTTTAGAACAAAACGTAATAATAATAAAAGAAAAATCTACATTGCCAACATACGAGAATGCGAAATTACATGACAAGTTTGTACTTTCCAGTGACTTTGTCTAAATTATGTTTCCGAAAAATGCAATAATAAAAATGTTTTGAAGATCTGGGCTGTTCTTTAAGAAAGGTGCAGAGTAAATCTGGCAGAGTGATACTCAGTGGTTTAAAGTGATAATTTTCCATGCAATTCTGTGGCATAGTTTGAGATGTGCTCACCACATTTTGAAGGAAATAATTTGTAAACTGCAGATTACATTAATGTATTTCACTTTAACATCTTAAAAAATCATTTTACATATCGTTCTAATATGATAAAAGGGATTGTCATATAATAAATCAATATACAAAATGTCAAAATTTAAAATAATGTCAAAGTATTATGTAAGTACATGATACTGAAATAAATTTCAAAACACACTTGTTATTAAATGATCACAAATGAAATTAAATGACAGAATAATGTTTTCATTCCGTCACAGTAATTTAAAAAACTCACTGCACAGCCAGCCAGTGTGTCTCCAAAGCATAGAAGTAATTGAGCGGCGCGGGTCCACCATCGCCCTAATTGGAGCTTTTGATTTTTGTTTTTCCTTCGTATTTTCCATGGCAAAATTTAATAAGCTAACATACGAAATTACCATTGTTTCGGGAGCTGCGTATCATTAAATTGGAAATTGGAAAAATATATCTACATACACAACATAATCTAGGATCGGCTTACAATAGGGCCACCCCCAATCTTTCGATTCCACCAGGGACGGGCAGCGGCGGTCTCTTGTGTATATTAAGATCATTACTGCGATCACCAATCCGCCTGCCAAGTGTGGTGATTATGGCAAATCCCCCAATGGACAGCCCACCAAAAGTGGCATTCTATTGGGAAGGCTTAGTTCAGCAGCGGACGTTACGGCTGATGATGTAGTAATTTTGCGCCTTTGGAACTCCGTCAATCAACTTGAGAGACATCTGATGCTTGCTGTTTAGGTATGGGTGGAAGAGTGACATCTGATGCTTGCTGTCTAGAGTGGGTATGGGTGGAAGAGGTTCAGGGAGCCACACTTACCTCTTTGATTAGACAAGATGTTCACATTCAGAATCGAAACAAGACGAAGACGTATGTAATACATTTTGATGCTGTTTTTGACGTTTTTAGATTAATTGATAATTGTGATGTTAACATCACGCGAGGCGAGTGCATCGACAAGTAGGCTTCCAAGGTAGTAGCCTCACGTTCATGAGGTCGTGGGTTCAAACCCCGAGTGTACTAATGAGTTTTCCAAACTTTATCATCATCATCATCATGTCAGCCTTTAGACGTCCACTGCTGGACATACGCCTTCCCCAATGAACGCCACCACACCCGGTCCTCCGCCCTCCGCATCCAGCCGCTTCCGGCCACCTTCTTTAGGTCGTCGGTCCGTCTGGCGGCGGGGCGTCCCAACCTGCGCGTGCCAATCCGTGGTCTCCACTCCAGAACTCGTCTGCTCCAACTTAAGTACGATTAATTTGTAATATAACCACAGGCTTTTCGTTAAAGAAAAACATCGTGCAAAAACCTGCATATGCTAAAGAATAAAATCTAAGGCGGATGTGAAGCTCAGCAAATCGGCTTGGGGTACCGTTGGAGGACAGTGGTTTGGCGTCAGGTCTTCCTAGCCCCCTAAGAAAATAAGATAACTGTTGGTTAATTGCGGTCGTATACTTATATGGGTTTTCTTGCAATTTAAATCGGAAGACAGTATATATACAATGCCCTGCACTATGCTGTGGGTCGTGATTTCTTAGAATAACTATTTATAGTAAGTTTTGCAGTATAATAACTATTTAACTGCAAAACTTACCTTTCTCTGCTATTTTTATCCTTTACCCAAATCCAGACAACCTTTGAAAGAAATCGCTTTCAGCGATAAGACCACCTAGCTAGATTTACTTATGTAGGCTACTGTATCTGTGTATTTTGTATCTAGCAAATCGATATTTAGTGTACAACTAAACTCATTATTTTACCTAATAAAGTAACAATTAAAATAAATATATTATAAAAATAAAAAAAGGAACATGTTTGTGTCTGCATTTAATAAGGGGAAAGGTATTCACCTTTCGGAAACTGTTAAAAACTTCAAAGAACGATGACATCCGGAGAGTCCCTTAAGTGGAAGCAGCAAAGTATGTTTCATTGCCGCCTCTGGCATTCTTCAACACGGATGTAAAGTCCGACAGCCTAAACGGATTTAAGGCACAGATTAAACGATGGCTTATCTAGCACGAGTTTTACAATTTAGATGAATTCTATGATCTATTGACATTACATAAGTAAAATTGCAATACAACTTGGACACTAACGGTGGGTGGGCTTGATCCACAAGTTCCAAGTCGCTCAGCGAGCTATGGAGATGGCTTTGCTCGGATTTTTTTGTTTGGAGGATATGATTCGTAATAAAGATATCAGTAACTGGTTACGAAACAGGAAATTAACCCTCTTTCCGTAATCGATTACCAATGGGAATTGCGTCGTCCAATTTAGTAACAAAATTTCGTAACTTTTCTACGTCATGATAAATTAATTACCATTCCGTAATCGATTATGAATGAAAATCGCGTGATTCAATTTAGTAACATAATTTCGTAACTAGTTAAGAAATTGGAAATTATATAACATTCCGTAATCGATGACGGAATAACCAACTTTTCCTTATGCATAATCTCTGGCCTTTGATTCTAGCTTTTGAAGGCATTTCCAGCTTCGCTATACATCCCTATTCGCCGAAATACCTCGGTTAAAACTTTCCTGCCCGAAAGTTCCGCATTGTCCAAGACCTTAATTTAAGTTTAATGACCCCGAAGATAGATGGCAAGGAAAATTTCTTTTACTTCAGCTATTCTATTAAATCATTTCGCGTAGGTTTTCTTGTGACCAACATTCTGGCTTTGAATTCAATTCAATTACTCTTCATTACACGATAAAAACAAAGATACAATAATAAAGTAGCTTACACATGTACATCTAGGCGGTCTTATCGCTAAGTTTCTTCCAAACAACCTTACCATTCAGCTTTGTAGGATTTAACAATGTATATACCCTCCGATAAGAGAAGATATCATCATCAGCCAAAATACGTCCTCTGCTGAACATAAGCCTCCCCAATAGAATGCCACTTTTGGCGGGCTGTCCATTGGGGGATTTGCCATAATCACCACGTTTGGCAGGCGGTGTCAAAATTGATACCATTATAATAAATTTATCACCGTATATCTGTCTGTCTTAATGGCGGATAACCCAAAACTACTGAAGGAGTTAAACTAACATTTGGATAGTACGTCATGTTGCCAACTATTATAAAAATAAATATTATAAAAATGAAAAATGCCGTGTGGTTTCCGGTAGAGTAGAATAGGACCACTCCAACTCTTCCCGTGGATATCGTACAAGGCGACTAAGGGAACATTATAAAACATCAATCAGACCTCCCCAACCCGTCTGGCCAGCGCGGGGAGTGTAGGCCAAATCCTCCGTCTGTCTCCGGCAGTGGAGACAATAATCCTGCAGGAGCACAACCCTCTCTCATCTGCCGGAGACAGACGGAGGATTTGGCTTACACTCCCCGCGCTGGCCAGATAAGTTTTGGAGGCCTGATTGATGTTTTATAATGTATTCCCTTAGTCGCCTTGTACGACATCCACGGGAAGAGTTGGAGTGGTCCTATTCTACTCTACTGGAAACCACACGGCAATCACCTTATTCATTGACAATTAAGATGAACTTTGCCATTTTTTTATACGGCAAATACTTTGTTGACTTAATAGTTAATACTAACTGACTATTTAGCAAGTGTTTAATTTTTAATTTCATTCGGCGATGGCGAAGTCGCAGGCAACAGTTAGTATGCTTAAAATTTAGTCCTGTCTAAAACTGACACTTAATTCCCCCAGAGATAGGTCTAGATTTAAGTCAGATTAATAAGCTAATTTATATGAAAATCCCCAATGAGACAGACATTTAAATATAAGTTAGAAATGTACATATCTTAAAAAGTTCTATCTAGTAATTCCACTTTTTAGTTGTTCATTTAGACGTGTGTAGCATTAATTTTTATTTAAGTCAACTTGGCGTAGGCTTGTGCTACGCCACGTAGCATGTTCGTAGGCGATTGCAAGTGCTACAGTACATCATCACACACGTACCATGGTAATATGAAATTTTCGTAAAAATATTTAAATTTTCTTGTTTGCATAATTTTTTCTTTTTGTTTTATCGAATATAATGACCTCCCCAACCCGTCTGGCCAGAGCCGGGAGTGTAGGCCAAATCCTCCGCCTGTCTCCGGCAGATGAGAGAGGGTTGTGCTCCTGCAGTGGAGACAAAATAACCTGATGATGAATGTAATGACATACACCTCATATAGAGTTTTATCAAACAATTATGTCTCCATAAGATTGTCGATATACCAAAGTAATCAAATCATATTCGCTTTGTCAGCAATTTTTGCAGACGTACTTACGTTTTTATTCTAATTCAAATATAATTTTTAAATCTGTTTTCGTAGTTTATTCAGATGTTGAGATGTCGGTTTTTGTAGCTCTGGGTTTTGAATAACAATATACTGGTTGTTATTATTCTCGTAGTTCTATTATCATTCATTATTCTATTACACATTTGTCAAAATTGTCTTTGTTTTTGTTGTTTGTGGGTTCTAAATTATTATATTATAATTTTGTTTCATTATATTATTGTAAACTAGCTGAAGGTTTCAGAATATATTAATATATTTTTTTAAATTCATTGCATGATTTTTTTTAATGATAAATATAATATTTAAATAGATGTTTATATTTTATAAGTATTTTATACTTTTTTATTGACATTTAAATTCATTAATATGCTTGATATTGTAAATATTTCGTGTAATCAATTTCTATTTAATATTATTACGACAATTACATGGATTAAATAAAACTAGAATACTAATAATAAAAGGAACAAAACTATAATATACTTAAAGTAAAAGTTAAATAATAATTTTCAAAATTCTGTTTTGAGCTTCTTCAAACTTATTTCTATTTTATAATTCAATTTTATATTTTATATTTCAATGCAAATGTCAATTTCATTAGTAAAATAAATAAAATAAAAACTTCTAAAAGATTTCTAAAGTTAATTTTTTACATTTGATATTCACTCTCAAAAAAATTCGATAATTACTAAGTAAATCACATTAAAAGTTTCACACCCAACACCCAAAACGTTGTAACCCACGAACGTTAAAATACCCGCACAAAAATATCGCGCAATAAAACCCTATATTGACATAATATAACATCTGGTTGCTTGTGCCTATGAATGCTTAAAATATATTAATTCTGGAAGCACCCTGTATGTTGCGTCATGAATTTTTACGATCCTGTGATTATATACGCATGCTGAACGACATACGCGTTATGGCATTTTTATTATATTTCTGAAGGATATGGGGTGTAAGGGAGAACAAGGACATCCGGTGTTCAAAATGCCAACCTCACTTGCACGTGGTAACTCATCATCATGTCAGTGTGGTATAGCACGACGTGAGATTAATAGATAATTAAATAAATATAATAATGACAAATAATCTCACGTAGTTTTATAGTAGTTAACAGCACATAGTGTTGTATATAAGAATATGTAAGTAAATAATAAGTCCATTCTATTGTAATTTGTATTTTATTATACTTGGTCTAATAAACCACCCTTCACATTACATAGTGAGTTCATTCATCGCTCCACCAACGCAGCCAACATTACATCAGCCCTTAGACGTCCACTTTTGGACATATGCCTTCCCCAATGAACGCTACCACACCCGGTCCTCCGCATTCGGCATCCAGCCGCTTCCGGCCACCTTCTTCAGGTCGTTGGTCCATTTGGCGGCAAAACTCGTCTATTCCAATGGCCGTCGGTTCTGCGACAGATGTGACCCGCCCACTGTCACTACTGCTTGCGAATCCTTTCGACTATGTCGGCTACCTTCGTTCTTCGTCGGATCTCTTCATTATGAATCATATCCTTCAAAGAAAGTTGGAGCATAGTCTTCTCTATAGCTCGCTGAGCGATCTGAAACTTGTGGATCAGGCCCACGTGGTACCTACATCCTATTGATTAGCCAACGAGACCCTAGCGCCCGACAATGGTGGTATAACCATGCATGACTCACTTGGCAGTAGCGTCACCGGTGCGAGGCCCAGTACTGCGATGGCCAACACGTCTGCCCAGAGCGTGGCCATTAGGGGAAAACTGCCCCATGAGCATTGTGTTGTTCATTGGGAAGGCCTATGTCCAGCAGTGGACGTCAAAGATCTGAATGAAGGATATGGGAAAATATGGACAGCCCACCAAAAGGAGCATACTATTGTGGAGGCTTATGTTCAGCAGTGGAAGTATTTTAACTGATGATGATGATGATGAGGAAATATTGAATGATTTTTTATCCTGGCCAGCGCGGGGAGTGTAGGCCAAATCCTCCGTCTGTCTCCGGCAGATGAGAGAGGGTTGTGCTTATGCAATGGAGACAAAAATAACCTGATGATGATGATGATGATGGGGACTTTTGTAAGTATAGCTGTCACAGATTTTTTATATTTGTGAGTAAAAGAATTTAACAAAATTTTAAGTCAAATAATATTATAAAGAGCTTTATCTTTACTTCCTTAGTACGTATTTCATATTAATACCATGTATATATTTATGGCGTGTGGTTTCCGGCTTAGAATAGGGCCACCCATTTCTTTCTTTCTTTCTTATCTTATTTATCTTTCCCGTGGGTATCGTCAAGGCGACTAAAGGATTGCACCAGGGACGGGCAACAGCGTTCTCCTGTTTGTGTATGTTAAGATCATTACTGCATTCACCAATCCGCGTGCCAAGCGTGGTGATTATGGCATATCCCCAATGGACATCTAACCAAAAGTGGTATTTTATTGGGGAGGCCTATGTCCAGCAGTGGACGTATTTAGGCAGATGATGATGATGATATATTTCTATGGTATATCTATTGATACTTACTTATGTATTTATTTGAGTGTATGTATGGATGTGTAGTTTTGCAGTAACACATGTCTGCCCTTTAACTAAGTTTTCTCAGTTGATGGTATGCTGGCAGAAATCTCTTAAAGAGATAAGCGTTGCCATTTGTATAAGTTATTTTTTCCTTTCTTTTATTTATTTTTCTTTTCCTTTGTGTGCGCAATAAATTGTTAAATAAATAAAGATGTTATAGTGAGGTACTACAGCTATGATTAGAAAATTTGACACAAACAAATTAATACAAGTTAAATTCTTATAATTGTGAACTAATAACGTAATACATAATAAATGACCTATTGTCAAACACTTTTCATCGAGAAGGCATTCCCGCCTTTGAATGATTTACAAAAAGAAACGTCGTGAATTTTTTGATGCTACAGGAAGCTACGAATGACATATATTTTTTTTCTTGTTTTTTTTATACTTGGTCCTGTTCCAACTGATTGGATTAAATTAGATTAGATTTTATTTATTTCACTTTTACATCTTAAAAATACAATTTTACATGTCATTGTAATATGTTAAAAATACCTTCACCTTTCTACACAAAATTTGTAACTGTATTTACTTTTAAAATTTGTGCAATAAAATATATGACATTCTATGGATCGTCATAAAATAAAATAATGTATAAATTACAATGTCAACAATTCAAATAATATAGTATATAACATACTATCTATGTCAGTATATAATATTAAAATAAAAATTTAAAAATACACTTGGTATTAAATGATCACAAATTAAATTAAACGTCAGAGGGCCCTCCAATTTCTTTTTTTAGAAAATTCATTTATGGAATAACATTCATTTTCCAACAAAAGGTTTTTCAGTCGTCGACTAAACGTTTCGTCATTGGTCTCGTTACGTAGATCTGCGGGCAGGTGTTCGTAGTACGGGGGGCCGATGACGCGGGAGTCACTAACTGGGGGCTGACTAAGATAACTGGGTATATTTCTCATCATCATATGAGCCCTTAGACGTTGACACTGCTGGACATAGGCAGAGCTGGATTAACCATGCCCCTAGGCAATGCACGTGTTGGAGCCCCGTAACCGTGTTCTAACTTCCTGAAATATAGTTTTTCTACCACAATGCGATGAATAGAATAGTATAGAATAGAATAGAATGGAATGGAATGGAATGGAATAGAATGGAATAGAACAGAACAGAATAGAATAGAATAGAATAGAATAGAATAGAATAGAATATTTATTTGCATAAATAGGGTACAAATGTCAAATCTTATAACTAGCAACTGGTAGATCATGCCTATTTAGCCATCCATATAATAGCGTGAAAATGTTACTTATTATAAATTAAACTTAATACTTATATGAATTTAAATTATGCTCCGCACGCATGGATTATTCAATTTTATTCCGACTACGACTCCGGCCCCGAAGCCCACGTCAACGCCCACGCCCAGGCCCACGCCTACTCCTCTTTTCACTCTAAGAAACATTTTCAAAAAGACTCGAGGCCCCACCGATGCGGGCCCCCTAGGCAGTCGCCTACACTGCCTAATGGATATTCCGGCCCTTAGGTCTTCCGCCTTCCGCATCCAGCCGCTTTCAGCCACGTTCTTCAGGTCGTCGGTCCGCTGTCTCTACTCCAGAACTCGTCTGCTCCAATGGCAGTCGGCGTGCTAGTCTTTTCGGCTATGTAGGTCACATTTGTTCATCGTCGAAGCTCTTGATTACGAAGAATTTCCTATAAACAAACGTTAAATATAGCCCTCTCCATAGATCACTGAGCGACTTGTAACTTGTGGACCAGGCCCACGTTTCCGCGACGTAGGTCATGATGACTGGTATATTCGTGAATTGTCCTAATTTCGACACTTACAGGAAATCCTGGTCTACGAATAGACCAGTCTTATAACACATTATATTATAGTAAAAGCCAAACCAAGAATCGCTCTCAAAGACCGAAATCAATCCGTGGGTTAGGTTAGGTAAAAATTTTACGCATACGCATCTAGGTAAATATTCTAAGTCAACCGTAGTCCTTACTTACCTTCAAAAGCACCTTAACTCCCAAAAGTTGATAAAAAAAAATTAAATATTTCACCAATGCAGAATGTATGCTAAATCCAGAAATTTATCTAATAAATAATAACATAAACTTTGCGTGTATGTACACTGATTATATTTGCAAAAAAAAATGGGGGTCTAAGGATAAGTAATAGAATACATTTCGATAATTTTTGTCTGTTAGTTTGTGCACGCAGCACGTAAAAGTTACTGAACTTATTTTAATGGAGTTTTCACAGAAACTTGCAGCTAAACTCGGGGTAACATTTAGTCTTATTTCATCGCAATCGGCTTACGCAATCAAAAGTTATGGTTTTTAATTACCAATAAGTACATTAAGTAAGTACATTACACAGTACAGTACATTACAAGTATACCTAAGGTATGCAATAACAAAAGATGTGCAATTCGTTAGTTAGAACTACATTTGGAACTATAGTGGACATGGCCGTGATAGTTGTAGTCGAATTGAGAGTGAGTAGTTAACGCGAGCGGAGCCGCGGGCACAGCTCATTGGCTAATAAATAGGATGAAATGCTGTTGTCTTAAACATATGAAGATGACGGAGTAATGAAGGCGGTTTAAACGCTGGAATATTTACCGGGCTATAAAAAAAACATTCCTACCTCCGTGGACCAATCTCATTATTTACTCTGCTTTCCAACTGAATTAGGGCAGATTTTTATTTCCTGAAACCCTCGCCCCGGGGGTCGAAAGGAAGTGTCGGGGAATAATTCAGAAATCAGTTTTACTGCGTAACTGTAAGTGACAGGCGCTTAAATTTAAGGTGCAGTATAAAAATTAGCTCCCTAATTTCATGGGGAAATTTTTTGTTCAGTTCTTTCTCCTCACAAAATGTGAAAGTGTGGATGTTTGTTCCTTTTTATAACCTTACTATCCCATAAGGCATCAGAAGCAATTCAATTAACAAAAACACTTTGAAAATTAAATATAAGAAATGTCTAGAAAGAAAAAACATTATTAACTCGTACTACCATAATTGGCCCACACAAAGAAAAAACCAACAAAGCAAGAAAAAGAATTTTTTTTTATAACAACTAGAGAATATGCGTGTGCCGTGGCAGCAAAAGGGCAAACGACTCAGCATATGCCTAGACCAAGTAAGGTGCTAGGCGCTGATTTTCAGTCTAGTTAACTCATTGACGAAACTTCCATTTTTTTGCTAAGATCAACAATATAACCTTTATTAATTTGCTTTTCTATTCACCATAGGTGCGTAGTGATATTTAGTATTCTCTGCCATAGGTATATATGAAAAAAGGCAGCAAATTTCTGCTAACAAACTGTATTATACAGTTTAGAGAAGTTATTGTATTGTTGGAATAGAGTTTGGAAGGGCGCTGTTCCTGCGTCACTTGTAGTTTCGTATTGCTTCGAGCTGGTATGGAGTAGAAGACCAGTACAAACTTCACTAAGATATTGGGGACACGGTGCGGGACGGTCGTGTACGTAGATGCGTTGCGTTGAATTTTAATTACTTCGTAGACATTCTATTGTTTAGTGTTAATAAAAATATCGGGCTATTAATATTGTTTCTGTTATTAGTTCCACGCCTGATCGCATTTTCCTGATTGTATTTTTTTTAATAAATAAATAATAAATAAATATCTCAGATATTCACACCAATTATCTAGTCTCAAACTAGGCAGAGCCTGTAGTATGGTTACTAGATAACGGATAGACATACTTAAATAAATATATAAACGTCCAAGCATTGGGTACAAACATTCATATTCACCATACGAACATTTGCCCCTAGCGGCATTTGAACCCGCAACCTCCGGCGTGGCAGTCCGAGAACTATCCCGTTCCGCCACGGAGGTCGTCAACAATTTAAAGATGAGTAAGTTATTTATTTATTTATTATTATTCTCACAACGGCTGAACTAATTTTAATGAAACTAACAGGGTAACCTAGAAGAGTACCAACAGTCACCGATTTTGTTGAAACTTATTACAAATGTATCTTGGTCATCGCAGTACTAGGACTCGCACTGGTTACGCTTCTACCCGCCAACGGTCTGTGGTATTTATTTCCTAGTGAATGGATGCAGCCATTGTCGGGTTGTCGGGCGCCAGCAGCGCCTCGTTGATCAGTAAGCATGATGCCACGCGTGTTTGCGCTCTATGAATAAAACTTCAATTTATCAGCGTAAAATTGGTAAATGGCAGGCAACACCGGGGGAAACTGCTAGTAAATTACCTATCGGCCTTAAATTTAAGGTGTGGTATAAAAAAGTATGTCCTAATTTCATGGGAAGTAAATCTTGTTGGTGCTATATAAGTTCTCCCTATTACAGAGGCTAGGGTCCTTAGTTATGTGATAAAGTTTTTAATGATCGCAATGACTCAATCGTCAACTGAAATATATCCATTGCTGAATAATAAAATTAATGTCAAAGACCTAAGCAACTATCAAGTTAAAAATAAAGTCGCAGATTTTCTTCTTAGATTGGATCGAAAAGATGTGGAAAACTTCCTGGTACCTCTCACTTAAAACACACACACACACACACACATACACACACACACACACAATCACACTCACACACATCCACACACTCACACACATCCACACACTCACACACATCCACAAACTCACATACACCCACACACTCACACCCTTTTTCTTTTGTTTATGTGTTTGTATTAAGTTAAAAATGTATATTTTTAATTGTTAATATTTTCAATATTTTCAAAACTGTAACTATTTGCTCTACTATAGGTTAGTATTACTTTAACTTAGTCGTTATGGGGAAGACGCTGACTCCTGAAATACAGTTTACCTAGTTTGGGAGTCAGGGCTTCATAAATAATGTATTATTTTCAAATGAATAAAGTTATGTTTATGTTTAATATAAGCCTCACCAATAGAATTCCACGTTTGGTGAGCTGTCCATTGGAAGGGGACCCAAATCTTCCCGTGGAGATGTCAAGGCGACTAAGGGATTGCATTAGTGACTGGTAGCAGCGTTGTACTGTGTATATTAAGATCATTACTGCGATTACCAATCTGCCTGCCAAGCGTGGTGATTATGACAAATCCCCCAATTTACTGCCCACGAAATGTGGTATTATGTTGGGGAGGCTTGTTTATCCTATCCTACTAATATTATAAATGCGAAAATTTGGATTGGATGTTTGTTACTCAATCACGCTTCAACCACTGGACGGACCGGGATGAAACTTGGCACACATATAGGTTAGGTCCTGAAATAGGACGTAAAACAGTTTTTATCCCGAAATAACATCCCATTCCTACGGGAAATACAAAATAATTTGTAATTTTAAGTTATCCACGCGAACGAAGTCGCAGACAATAGCTAGTATGTAATATGTACTACCGTTTAATGGCAATTTATTGTACATTATTATTTTAGTGCGAATTCCTCCTCTCATTAAATCTGCCGCATGTTAATGTCATGTCATAAAATCCGAAATAAATAAGAAATTCCATGTCGAGCAACATAATAAAACTTGTTCACAAATTATATTATACTTTTATTTTTAAATTAATGATATATACTTTATAATTGTATTTGCCGTGTAGTTTCCGGCAGAGTAGAATAGGACTACTCCAACTTTTCCCGTGGATGTCGTACAAGGCGACAAAGGGAATACATTATAAAACATCAATCAGGCCTCCCCAACCCGTCTGGCCAGCGCGGGGAGTGTAGGCCAAATCCTCCGTCTGTCTCCGGCAGATGAGAGCGGGTTGTGCTCCTGCAGTGGAGACGAAAATAACCTGATGATGACGTAGTAATTTGCCATCAGTTCATTTGCTCTGGTTACTTATACATCCTAAAAACGGTTTTTTTCAGTTTTTCTTATACTTTATTGTACACAAAGACAAGTCACACAACTTATTTAAACATGTGATGTACAAAGGCACATTTAACCCTGTGAGAGTTTTCTTCCAGTATACCTTTGGGTGAAAGAGACTAGTCAAAGCAGATAGGCAGACAGCAGTGCACTTATAGTGGAAATAAATAGTGAATAATTTAAATTTACTTATAACTGTATATATAAGTATTATTAAATATGAAATACAATAATTATACATACACTCATACAATATATATGTAATTATTGTATATTACAATTAGTATATTTTATATATAGTAATAATACACATACATACACCTAATTTCGTAATTTTCCAAGAAATTTATAATGGCGAATAATATCTCTGGAGAAAAAAAAGAAGCCCTAATATTTAGCATCACGTGTAAAGATAGATAAAAGATATTCCAGCGATGTGGAATCAAATATATTCTTTTTAATAAAATAAAGGTTGTCCAATAAACGTAAATATTTCGTATCACAACCAACAAAACGATAGAAAACTTTACGATGCGACCCTGTATATATTTCAGTAATATTTACATAATTTGGACAAGCGGAATTGAACCCCCTACCTTGGGGATAGAGGATGAAATATACGAAATATAGAGTATTTTGAGTTGAATGAAGACTGAATGAAATAGATAACTTAACTGAAAAATGTGCAGGTATTAGAACGAAATAAATAAAGCGAACGGGAAGGGGGGAAGGGAAGGAGGGAGGGAAGAAGTTAGAAATGGAGGGGGAAAGGTAAGAGGGAAGGCAGAGGGAGAGAGAGATAGAGAAATTCGTACACTACAAGTATCTAAGGACACCATAATTAAATATAACAATTAGTGAGCAAGAAATGGGACACCCCGCCGCCATATGGACCGACGACCTGAAGATGACGGCCGCAAGCGACTGGATGCGGAGGGTGGTGGACCGGGTGTGGTGGCGTTCATTGGGTAAGGTCTATCACTTTCCAGCACTTTTAACATCAATAAGTTTCTTCAGTTTTCAGTTAACTATTAAAAGAGATGTAGCCTGGATTTTGGGTCATGGTTTAGCATAATGTTTCGTATTCCCGAAGTGTCAACGAGGTACTGTATTTTAAACAGGTGCGTGCGAAATGGCCTCTCGCAAAACTTTCGCTGGCAGATGGCTGAATCTGATGAAATGCCTCAAATATTTAACCCTTTCGTTATAAAGCCCCTAAAGCCCAGATTAACTAATAGTTGGAAAGTTTTACGGAAATATTCACAGCGACAATTGCAGCTTCTGTTTGTAGTTTCTAGTTTTATTCATTGGATAATGAAATTTTGTCAACTATGTCGTCGAAGAATTGGAAATACATATCATGGACACGTGCCTTGTTGATTAATCTTTTTGATTACCATACATACACACATAATGTGTATCCCAGAGGGGTGGGCAGAGACTATGTATCGCCACTTTGCGCAATCCAATGTGGCAAAGCGGCATTCCTGCGCCCGCTTTTCGCTCCGTATAATATCCCTTGACGTGATGTGTTGCGAACAACATCGACGCTTCCGTGTTGAGGTACCACGCTTATCTAAGGAAATAATTGTCCACTTCGTCAGGGCCCCTCATGACTCGGTAAGGCTAATAGTGCCCGGAGTTTGCACAGTTCCTGGATGTCGGCACGTTTACTACCAGACTAGCCCCTGGGCACGCATCCATAGGCACGGCAGACCTTGGATTGGCGGACGGGACAGGGATCGGGGAAATAAGGACAAGAACTTATACTCCTTACCCTTCTTGCCCCACTTCTTTTCCTTTCCCCCCTTTTCCCCCCTATATACCCAGTATAGGGGGGGGGGGGGGGGGAGGGAGAAAGGAAAAGATGGGGGGAAAGGAAAAGAAGGGGGGCAAGAAGGGTAAGGAGTATAAGTCCCGTCCGCCAATCCAAGGTCTGCCGTGCCGATGGAGAGATCGCACAATGTGACCGAAGACCGAGTCCTTTCATTGCAGATAGTGGAGAGCCGTTTTGTTATATTGAGCTCTTTAAGAATGGAGTCATTGACCGCTATGCGTGGAGGCGCATTTTATACGGTCGCGATCCTCAGCAGTGAGGGAACGACAGAGAAGAAGAAGAGATATTTTTTGTCATATTTTTCTTTTAATAAAATACTTTAAATTGACAGTGTTAAAGAAAAAGATTTGAATTGCTACAATTTGATAGACCTGTCGCGTAAATAAGAGATTTCATTATATGGTCATATCAGCCCTTAGACGTCTACTGCTGGAACTGGATCCGCTCCTTCGCGCTCCGCATCCAGCCGCTTCCGGCCATCTTGTTCGGGGCGTCCCACCCTGCGGGTGCCGATCCGCGGTCTCCACTCCAGAGCCAGAGCTCTCCTGCCCCAACGGACCCGCCCGCCCCACAGTGACTTCAACTTACTTATTCTTTCGGCTATGTCAAATAGTAGTGCAAAGCTAAATAAGAGATTTAGAATTAGGAAACAAAGGAAATACAAGACTTCCTTGAAAATTCCTTGAGCGTCTTACAAGGGATATAACTTTTTGGGTCAGAAACCAGTGATTTTGCTGGCTTGTTTTTTTAAAACTTGAACTAGCACACCAGGCGTGGGCTTTGACAGTAAATTGAAAGATCTTTATTATTTTTATAAATCTGTATGCAATTTAGCAACTACAATTTAATTAAGGTAGTTAATTCCATTTGCTTAATCGAGGAATATTTTGCATAATAAACTACAATAATTATGTTTCAGATTATGACTGTTTCTTGCTTAGCAAAGTATAGTAACTGTAGGCTCCTCGGAGTATCTGAGAATAAAAAACAATAAGATCATAATTATATATACACCACTGAAAAGTCAGCAAAGTATACTATATTAAAGGAATATTTTTTGAAAATATTTAGTCCTGAAATTTACATAATTTCGCATACCAGTCAAGGACCGATAGGTAAAGTGGACCGATGGGTAAAGTGGACCGACGGGGAAAGTGGACCGAAAAGGAAAGTGGACCGAAGAGGAAAGTTTACCATTTGGACATGTAGACCGATGGGCAAAGTAATTATGTAGTTAGACCGATAATTTCCAAATTATCACTACGCTCTAAACAGTTGAATCGCTCTAGTACTTTTTAAGATAGACAAAAAAGCTGCGGTGTCCCTTTTGACTGAAAAACCCAAACAAATTACATTCATCATCAGCCGAAATACGTCCACTGCAACAGTTGTGGGCTGTCCATTAGGGGATTTGCCATAATTACCACGATAGCAGGTGGATTACCTAGTGCAATCTCTTAGTCGCCTTGACGACACCCACGAGGCGATTGGGGGTGGCCCTATTCTAAGCCGGAAACCACACCGCCAATTACATTCATCATCATCATATCAGCCTTTAGACGTCCACTGCTGGAAGAAGTCCTAATGGAGGTGGCCGGAAGCGGCTGAATGCGGAGGTCGGAGGACAGGGTGTGGTGGTCTTCATTGGGGAAGGCCTAAATTACATTCAAATACTTACAATAAGAAAAGTGGGTACAGTGAGTTTGGCAAAGGGTCCAGCGCTGAAAACAACAGTCTTCCTGAACTGGGCTGTCAATATATAGAGGTCCTTACGTGTCTTCGCGTTGCTCAACCACCAAGTGCCTTCATATGGACCTATCATTAAGTCTTGACTCTAAAGATAATAAACGACACAGGTAGTAACTATAACAAAATTCATATATCTAGACATTCAAAAAGGAGAGTCACTCGTACCTCAATTGTTGCAGTAAAATTGTCACTCCCCTCTTTATATTTTATTCAGTTAAAAGTACAGTAATTATAAGAAAATACATTATTTAATATATATTATTTTAATATATATTAAAAGAATTTTTTTTTAAATTGCCGTGTGGTTTCCGGTAGAGTAGAATAGGACCACTCCAACTCTTCCCGTGGATGTCGTACAAGGCGACTAAAGGAATACATTATAAAACATCAATCAGGCCTCCCCAACCAGTCTGGCCAGCGTGGGGAGTGTAGGCCAAATCCTTCGTCTGTCTTCGGCAGATGAGAGAGGGTTGTGCTCCTGCAGTGGAGACAAAAATAACCTGATGATGATGATGATGATGAAAAGAAAATACATTATTTACAACAGGTGTATGTATGTATGTATATATGTATTTTGTTTATTTTAATTGTGTGTGTCAATTATGGCTGTAAATACATATGTTACTTTTTTTCTAAGTGGTATAAGTAACAAAATAACTGGCATTATACGAGTACATACCATGTATAAAACGTCATTGCTATGCCAGCAGTATATGAACAGCTGAGACACACCAAACACTAGGTACTCAGCGGCCAAGAACCTTTGCATTGTGCTCGTTTCTGTCTGGAATAATGAAATCGGGAGTAAAACGAAAGCAGACAATCTAATTGCGCCAAGACAGAATCTTATCTTGTGTAGTTTGGCTACAGTTTGGGTTTGTTGGACTTAAGGAAACTAAAGAAAACATGATAATCAAGATAAGGTAAAGATATAAAGATAAGATTTAAAAAGACCCAACCGAAACTATTGAAATTAAAAGTAAAAATAAAACAGATAATTTTGGCGGTGACCTAATATTTTCATCGAATGCATTATCAATTAATTAATAAATAAAATATCTCAGACATTCACACCAATTATCCAGTCCCAAACTAGGCAGAGCCTGTGCTATGGTTATTAGATGACGGATAGACATAGTTAAATAAATATATAAACATCCAAGACTTGGGTACAAATATTAATATTCATCATACGAACATTTGCCCCTAGCGGGATTCGAACCCGCAACCGTGGCAGTCCGAGAGCTACACGTTCCGCCACGGAGGCCGTCAATAAACTGGAAGAAAGTGACATATTGGTATTATGTTCGCCGTTTGTACAGTCTGTATAATGAAGTTTTTAAATAAAATATAAACCTACATATAACCTTGGTATCATATATTACTATTTACGTTTACATTTAATCTTGTATAATCTTTTATCTAACATAATTACCAGGCATGGTCCAAATACTATATAATATTTATTGACTTTGACATCACACAGTATTCATTATCCTTATTTAGCTACTTATAGCCACCTATTTCAGGTTCGTGACATCACAACATTTTCTGATACCCAATCTCCACTATAGAACGCGGAGCCTCCGTTGGTCTTTGGTTCTGCTGATCTTTAACGGCAATTTAAGTTCCAAACCCTTACCGTTAGTTGATACGCAGTAACACAAAGCATCACCGAGCACACAAACATGTAGAGAAGCATGATCGGAGACAGACAGGAATCAAAAAGGCTGGCGTATCTGGAAGAAAAAAAGATAAAGTCGTCTGTAAATACGTCTAAAAAGTCAGAAGAGATACTTTGCTACAAATCTATATTACTTACTTCACTAGCTCTACATGTCTCTTACGACAATCCTTCAATCTTTCCATTACTATGTTATCACCAACAGGCTGTTCTTCAGTGCCGTAAATTTTTGCACTATCTATTCTTAAAAGCTCGAGCTCTCCTTTGAAGAATACCATGATCGACATAGCGTTCGTATCAAACGATGTTATTATTCCTGATCCGTAAACTGTTTCAAACGCCTGATAAGCTGATGCTGCTAAATAACCTATAGAAACAATTAATTGATTTGAAAATATCTTAAGCAGCAGTTCCAGCTCCTGGTAAGAGCAATGGAGAAAAATAATCAGTAGGGAGGAGAGCTACAGAGATAGCCCAGAGAGAGCTATGGAAATAACTATGAAGATACCTAAGTAGAGAGCTATGCTAGGCCTCTTTAAAATATTAGATAAATGAGAGAGACGGAGTTGAGAATCGTTGTCATTATAATAACGTAAATCGATAAACTAAAATACTTATCGAACACTAAAGTTTGAAAATAGCAGTTACAGCTCCTGATGAGAGCAATGGAGTAATAACTCAGGATGGAGCTATAAGAGAGCCACGGAGATAAATAGGAAGAGAACTAAGCAGAGAGCTATACTAGGCTTCTATTAACAATACTAGATAATGAAAGAGACTGAGTTAAAAGACGTGGTCATTATCATAACGCAAGTCTTCTAAAAGCTACTAAAAGACTTTTAGATAACAAAAATCCACTGGCTGTCTATAGAAATGCTGTATTTAGTCGAAGGCATAAATGTTGAAACTGCATGTAAAAGTGTTAAAGACCGCAAGGCGTGGATCGAACGATATGAGCCGGGATGAATGGGCAGTTAAGGAAGATGCATTTGATTTTAAAACGGATAACACTTACCTGGAATATTATTCTTGTTAAATGGTACCCATGACATTACGACTTCTGTGAACAATTCTGTTCCGTTCCTAACATTTTCCCTGTACGTTTTCGATAGAAAATATTTGAAAATCGGATGTAGAATGATAGACACCCCAGTAGTAAACACTAAAGACCAATACAAAAATGTGATCATCCTAGAATATTTAGTGTAATTTGTAACAATATTCCTCTTGATAACGTCTGAAGTATTTCTTTGTACCAAATCAGCTCGAGTGACGTAATCAACGACACTGTTCCAGACTTTCTGCCAGTAAAAGAAGGAGGTGACTTTGCAGACGCTGATCGTAGCTAGTAAAGTAATTTTCATATTATTCATAACTAAATTCGTATCAGATTTTATGAACCAAAGATCAACGTATTCTGTAGCAGTAAAAGTAACAACAGAAGCGTACATTAGAAAATGTATGAATCTCTTGAAATTGTTATTCTCTGACAACAGTAAACCCCAGAATTGCAAAGCTTTTACATTTGGACCCAGCAAAGGTTTTTGAGGATTTTCTAGTTTATTTAAAAGATTTTTTAACATTTTTCTAGGATATCTCCAATTTAAAGACTAAAATTCAAATCGAATACTGAATAAATAACATTAGGTATATGAACTAATATTTTTTTATGTATTGGCGGAGTTATATTATATGTGATTAATAAAAGATAATAACCACCTTGACTATTAAAATAGGGATGGGCATTCGCTTCGGATACAGAGATAAATGAGTTACCTATCGAAAAATATTCTTGCTTTTTTTAGTTTTTATAGTTTTTAACATATTAAGCTGTTGCCCGCGACTTCGTCCGCATCGACAACTTAATATCACAAATTATTATGTATTCCCCGTAGGAATAGGATAAAAACTATCCTATATCCTATTCCAGGACCTAACCTATATGTGTACCAAGTTTCATTACGATCCGTCCAGTGGTTGAAGCGTGATTGACGATCAAACATCCAAATATCCATACTTTTGCATTTATAATATTACTAGGATAGTATTAACCAATATTTTCACACCGGGTGAAGGCACGTTTTACAAAAAGTCCTCAAATCAGTGCTAGCTAAATAAACTTCAATATTAGGCAGGCTTCTTAATTGCATTAAAGGGAGGAGTGTAAATGAGATTCTCTCGACGTCGTGCGAGTGCCTGGATACCTAGTCCCATCTTTAGTTACTGGCTGGCCTGCTTCGCAAAATGAGATGGATTGGCAATGTGTGAGTACCTGGACAGTCCGATCATTAATACTGGCTGTCCGTGCATGGCGACGAAAACCATAATTAAATGTTGGTATTTTGAATTTTGTATATGTTATTTTATTGTATTTTAGATTTTTTACGAATTTTAACTTTCATTACTATTATTTTACTAAGGATGTTAATGTGAAACATATGAATATTATTAAATTTATAACCTTGACCGTTTGGTCTCTGCACAACACTAACTTTTTATTAAGAACAAAAATTTCTAACATAAAATTAGCAGGTGTTATTTCAAAACCTCTGATAATGTATTCAAAACCTGATGATTACTAGGTGCTACCTTCCCTAACTATGATAATCATTTGACATAACTCTGAAACGGGTCGTTAAAAATATCGTTATACTGTAATTTATAAAATTAAGTTTGAATTTTTAATAACTGACGCAGTACCGAAATTATATACAGTTATGGAATAAACTGGAATTTATTAAAAAGGCTTCTCTGGCCATGTAGCTATGGCATTACTAATCACTAGCTGTTGCCCGCGACTTCGTCCGCGTGGACAACTTAACATAACAAATTATGTATTTCCCGTAGGTATGAGATGTTTTTTCGGGATAAAAGCTATCCTATGTCCTATAGGGCCTAACCTATATGTGTGCCAAGTTTCATTACGATCCGTCCAGTGCTTGAAGCGTGATTGAGTAACAAACATCCAAATATCTAAACTTTCGCATTTATAATATTAGTAGGATGCCGTGTGGTCTCCGGTATAGTAAAATAGGACCATTCCAACTCTTCCTGTGGATATCGTACAAGGCGACTAAGGGAATAATACATTATAAAACATCAATCAGGCCTCTCCAACCCGTCTGGCCCGCGCGGGGAGTGTAGGCCAAATCCTCCGTCTGTCTCCGGCAGATGAGAGAGGGTTGTGCTCCTGCAGTGGAGACAAAAATAACCTGATGATGAAGACTGACATATTTAGTAACAAGGCCAACACTATGGATGTATCATCATAAGCCAAAATACGTCCACAGCTGAACATTAGCTTTCCCAATATAATGCCACCTTTGGTGGGCTGGGGGATTTACCATAATCACTAAGCTTGGTAGGCGGATTCGTAATCGTAACAATGATCTTAATATACACAGGAGAACGCTGCAATCTGGTGCAATCCCTTAGTCGCGTTGACGAAAACCTCGATTCGACAGACAATTACAAAAGGCGGTGCTGCTGGACACCGCCCGGATTGTCCGTCGGTTTCTCTCGCTGTCGCCCTGACCTCCAGCCGCTTGGACTCCTCAGCCGTAGGAAGTCCGTCTGGCCATTTTGATTTTGATGGCCGGACGAGACAATAACTTAGAATCCCGAAATAAAAATATTAATATCATTTATTCATCTCTCCAAGAAATATACATACAATAACTCCGCCAAATTGTATAAATATAGTATGTTGGAAGAAATTGCTCTCTTACTTCATACACATCTATGGCAGAGAATATTTAATATCACTACGCAATGGTGAATAGCAAAGCAAATTACAAAGTTTTTAATTTTGATATTAGCACAAAAAGATTGAGGTTACGTTAATGAGTCCACTAGATATTTCTTATGTTTAATTCTGAAAGTGTTTTTGTTAATTACATTGCTTCTGATAGTGGGATAGTGTTAACAATGTTGGGTACCAAATACTGCCTTGTTCTTTCATGATAGTAGTTGCAGACTCTAGGCACACAAAACAGTTGTTGGTCAACACTCCTGGTGAAGCGTGAGTGGTCACTTGGTGTCAAATATTGACCACACTTAAAATTTTCTACTAGTCTATTTTCTAATGCAAGAACCTAAAAGAGAATTTGCCGTGTGGTTTCCCGGTAGAGTAGAATAGGACCACTCCAACTCTTCCCGTGGATGTAGTACAAGGCAACTGAGGGAATACATTATAAAACATCAATCAGGCCTCCCCAACCCGTATGGCCAGCGCTGGGAGTGTAGGCCAAATCCTCCGTCAGTCTCCGACAGATGAGAGAAGGTTGTGCTCCTGCAGTGGAGACAAAAATAACCTGATGATGATGATGATGAAAAGAGAATGTTGGCCTATCGTATGGGAATAAAACAATGATAGGATAATTCACAAATATTACTTCCAAACCAGGACCAATTTATACAAAGTTGATCGTTACGAAGCAAACCCCATTTCGTAACTGATAACGAAATGGAAATGACTTTCCCCATTTGTAACCGGTAACGGAATGGTAAAGAATTTCCCATTTCGTTGTCAGTTACAAAATGGGACGAAAGCAAATACGGGTTGGTGGACTTTACATATTTTTTTATTCCTGATGGTAAGCTTGAGCTCAGTATCACCTGACAGTGAGTGACTATGAGGCCTAAGGTGGAGCGCGCTTATCCAGAACATGCCTATTCACTCTTCCTTTGAAAAGGTCCAAGTTGCATTTGTCCGGAAATACCCAAGCCGGTAGGGAGTTCCATTCCGTAGCAGTTCGCATTATGAAAGCGGAAGCAACACGCTTCGTGCGAGAGCGTGGTAGGTATGTCTACTACATAAGAATGAAGCCCCTCACCACGCCTGGTAGTCCGGTGACGGAAGAGGGATGGGGGAATCAGATCGTGCAATTCCTGGGCACACTCACCAAAATATTACCTGTAGAAAACCGAAAGACGGGCCTCATTGCAACGATGTTTGAGGCTCTGTAACTTGGTATTTACCTGAACATCATTTAGACATTTATTTATTTATTTAAAATATTGAAACATTACAGATTATTATTCCATTGCGTTACAATAATTTTTATATTATAGACGAAACAGGCATTCCTCTCTCTAGCATTCCCTTACATTCCGTCATCAGTCGTCCCATGCCGTCCACGAACACGTCACAGTGTGGTACCTCGGCGAGCAGGGAGCCGAACAGCTGCAGTGCGCGCGCGAGGGGCGAGTACCGGTAGAGGTTGGTGCGCGAGTGTGTTATGAACAGCAAAAGCAATCATTGAGGGATGGCAGAATAATGTAGACAAATAAAACATTTAAAACAAATATTTATATTATTAATAGGTTTAAACAATTCCATAATAAACACGGAGTTAGTAGTTATAAATATATTATGAAACTCACACAGTTTAGGTAGCGGTTTTGAATATTTTCTGACTAAATATATTTACTAACGAAAATGAATTATTTAGTTTCACTGAATCCACTGCCACGGGATCCATTTTCTCATTATCACCTCATTACTCATTTCATTATTATAGCTTCACCAGTTTGCTCTATTATATTTTTAACGTTGTACTTGGCTAAGTAGAGTATAGTAACTATATGCCCCCTTCAGAACCTGAAAATTAATTATGTTAGAACTTTATGTAACATCCTATCCTATCCTACTTCCTACTGATATTATTATAAACGCAAAAGGTAGTAAGTATGGATGGATGTTTGTTACTCTTTCACGTAAAAACTACTGAATGGATTTTAATGAAACTTTACAATAATATAGCTTATACATCAGAATAACGCATAGGCTACAATTTATAAAGATATTGTGTGAATTGTCCAAAATATCAAGTAAGTAGGAAAAAATCTACCATCTGCGAGCTATTCTGGCGTGCGCTGCCAAAACCGCTAGAGTTACACATGTGTAATGTATGATGGAAATGTTTATCTTAAATAGTCCTACAAAAAAGCTACTCGAAATACTAATCGTGCGCAGACGAAGTCGCGGGCACCAGCTAGTATACATTATTTCTAGGTATTGGTGCCTATCAAGAATTACGTCATACTCACAGTAACAAAAGTAGACAAAGTTAGCTTAGCGAATGGTCCGGCGCTGAAGACAACGGTCCTCCTGAACTGAGCAATCAATATATACAAGTCTTTCCTTTTCTCTGAATTTCTCAAGAACCACGTGCTCTCGAATGGTCCCATCATTAACTCCTGACTCTAGGAAGATGTAAAAGAAACAGATACAATAAAAAGGTTTAATATTCAGAAATAGGTTAACAGTGCAGTATTCTATGCATCAGAACTGGGTATTCTCATGAATTTTCTTTCTTGAAAGAAGTATCATCATCAGCCTAAAATACGTCCACTGCTGGACATAGGCCTCTCCAATAAAATACTTCTTTTGATAAGTTGCCCATTGAGATATGCCATAATCACCACCCTTGGCAAGCGGATTGGTGATCGCAGTAATGATCTTAACATCCACACACAGGAGAATGCTGCTTCCCGTCCCTGGTGCAATCCCTTAGTCGCCTTGACGACACCCACGGGAAAGATAGGGGAGGCCCTATTCTAAGCCGGGAACCACACGGCAAAGAAAGAAGTATAGTCATATAAAATACTATCCAGTATCCTACCTATCCTAAAAGTTGTTTAGGACAGGCAAGCATCAACAAACGCAATATCTCTAACAAATATGAATAGTTCAGTAAACTATAATGATATAACTTACTGCATTTAAAACATCATGACTGTGCCAACAGTAAATAAATAGATGCGCAAGAGCAAGCACTAGATACTCGGACGCAAGAAATTTTTGCACGGCATTGGTTTCTATCTGCAAAGGATAAGATACTCTGAACAGCTTATACTTAATTATAGGTGTTACAAACTTAAACGTTAGTATGATTCAGTCATGCAACTTACAGTAATTTGATACGCAGTGACACAGAGAACAGCAGAGCACGCAAACATGTAAAGTAGCATAATCGGAGATAGACAAGAATCGAACAGGCTTACATATCTGGGAAAGAAACGAGATAATACTATCATATATACAACACATTCCAACATATGATAGATCTTTGGTGCACAGGTGTCAGGGTCCATCTTGTCACTTAGGGACTCTAGGATTACATCTAGACGTTGCAACGTCAAGGATCTCACTCCCGATGTGCTAACCAATAGCTGATGATCGGGAAAGAAACGATTAGTCGTATAAGACATTCCTATATGCAAAGACTCTGTTGAGCCGGTAGCAGGCTCCCTCTTCAATATTTCTATCGCCAAACAACATGTATTAGGTTTCAAGGTTTCAGAAGAGGCAAACAGTCTGCCTGATCATAACCACCACTGTCTCCCATAAACCTGCAGTCCAAAAATCAAAAAGACGTTGCCATACTAAGGACTCTGTCAGTATGAATCTTGTTCCTGAAGTTACTCTGACTCTCCTACCCTTCAAACTGGAACAGAACACTGCTTGTTTGGTCCTTAGCGGCAGAATTAGTTAAAAGGATCATGAACCAGAAAGTCATCGGGTAAAATTACAGGCAAATAAGTCATTCGATCCTTGTCCTTAAAAAAGAAAAAGGCAACGACGAAGTCACTCATAAAACGCTGCGACTATCGAAATTACTTTTAGTGAATCTATTTCATCATCAGCCGAAATACGTCCACTGCTGAACATAACCTTCCCCAATAGAATGCAACTTTTGGAGTGCTGAGCATTGGAGGATTTGCCTTAATAATGCTCAGAAGGCAGAATGGTGATCGCAGTATGAGAACACTGCCCCTGACGCAATCCCTTAGTTGCCTTGACACCCACGGGAAGATTCCGGATGGCCCTATTCTAAGCCGGAAATCACATCTATTCTATCTGTTTAACACTTACTTGACTAATTCAACATGTCTTCTACGACACTCTTTTAATCTTTCCTTAGCTTCGTATTCAGTAACAAGGACTTTTTCCGTACCGTAAATTTCAGAGCTGTCGATTTTCAACATACGTAGTTCCTCTTTTAAGAACACCATGATAACCATGGAGCATGTATCGAATGAGGTCATCCAGCCTACGCCATATAATGCACCGTACGTTTGGTATAGTTCAGCTGCTAAGTAACCTGAAATTTCAAAAACCAAACGTAACCAAGTTAAAAGCAACCCATTTGCAATTTGGGTACCGAGAACTGTGATGTGAATGATGGGATATGGAGTCCTTAATGAAATTTCCCGGAGAACTGCAATAGGATTGCTTCAACTGGCCTAACCTCACAAATTCTATACC
Source organism: Esperia sulphurella (assembly GCA_947086405.1). NCBI lineage: Eukaryota > Metazoa > Arthropoda > Insecta > Lepidoptera > Oecophoridae > Esperia > Esperia sulphurella. The sequence continues at coordinate 9,603,548 of OX352280.1, read as the reverse complement.
ACTATTGCCTCAAAAAATTACGGACACATTATTTGTAATATGACTTATTACAAATATCCCTTTTATAGCAAATTACGAATCAGCATAAAATTTTACGTTAAATGATCCAGGTCTCGTATTTCTCTCTACGCCTATAGAAACGACATGAGACAGTGAGATCCTGACCAATCGACGTATATTCCTTCCTTGATTCTGAATTTGCAACAAAAGGGCATTGACATTAGTGTGGGTTTACAGCGTTTCCGCTTTTTGCGTCGTTTCAAGTTTCAAGTTTATTATAGTTCATATAAAATTTTTAGTACCAATGCGTTTTACGAAACTTAAGTAGGGTTTATTTATAATACAACAGGCCTTTCGGTGAAGAAAAACATCGTAAGGAAACCTAACCGTAACCTTCTGAGGCGTATGTGAAGTCCACCAAATCGGCTTGGGGCACCGTTGGTGGTCAGGGGTTTGGCACAAAAGATCCTGAAGGGTCGAAGTGTCGCCAGGTCTTCCTGGCCCCCTAAGAAGATAATATAAGATACAATTTTTACATCGTGTTTTAATCTTATACATAATTATATAATTAATAATAATACAAAAAAACAACTACAACACATATTTTAAACTAAATCATGACACCACAAAACATGATATCAATCCTATCTCACAAATTCGCCTATTATTTTCAATTTATTATAAAAATTAGAAGAGAAATATAAATTAACATTAAAATATAAAATGATTTTATCGTCATCTTCTAATAAGCCGTGTTTGCTGATAATGAATGATACTCACCTGGTATAGTTTTCTTGTCAAACGGCATCCACGTGATTATAATTTCCACATACGCTTCCGTTCCATTTCTTGTATTCTCCCTGTAAGTTTCTGACAAAACATATTTGACCAGCGGGTGCAAAATCATCGTAAACCCCGTACCAAATGCTAGACCCAAATAAAGGTATGTAATTGTTCGGCAATATTTAGTATAATTTGCAATGATATCTTTTTTAATAACGTCAGATTTATTCCGTTGAATTAAATCAGTTTTATTGACATAGTCGATAATACTTTGCCAGTTTTTCTGCCAATATAAAATAGAAGTAACTTTGAAGACCGTGATCATAGCCAGTAAAGAAACTTTCATATTGTTCATGACCAAATTCATATTGGATCGTATGAACCAAATTTCAATAAACTCGGTTAAAACAAAAGTTGTAACGAATAAATGCATTAACATGTAAAAGCAACGTTTGCAAATATTTTTTGGTAATAGCAGGCCCCATAACTGTAGAAAATACACGTTTGGACCAAGTAAAGGCATATTAGGATTTTCAAATTTGTCCAAAAGTTTTCCTAACATTATGATAGCCTTACCTAGACTTAAAATCAAAAGCAAGTAACTACTTTAAATAAGGATGACTAATTCATTTAGTTATTAGTTGTAATTAAACAAGACTAGTTAAGTAGGCAAGTGTAGTGATGAGTTCGAATTATCGATATCGATGTACCTACGAAGTCTTTGGATCCGGTATTTTTTATAGTAAGTAAATTTAATTAAATTAAGTCAACAAATTCGCCATTAGGTAGACAATTTAACATCAAGTAGGTAAACTTAACAAAGTAGACCAATAACCATCTATAAAAAAATCAAGTCGATAAAAAAAAAATACGTATATAATGAACGACACCCTTCGGCAAGTTCATGAATGGTTTATTGCTAACAACCTTGTTTTAAACTAAAAAAAAACTAAATGCATAAAATTCACACTTCCAGGTGTTAAACCATGTGATAATGACATAATATTAAATAACGAGAAGTTAGCATTTGTGGATAATACAGTTTTCTTGGGGCTAACCCTTGACAAGAAGCTGCAATGGGGTCCACATACAGAATTGTTATCAGGTCGGCTAAGCTCCGCAGCATATGCCGTTAAAAAGATTAGAGAGTTGACAGATATAGCTACAGCAAGACTTGTATATTTTAGCTACTTTCACAGTCTTATGTCTTATGGCCTCTTGCTCTAGGGTCGTGCCGCTGATATCGATTCTATATTCATTTTACAAAAAAGAGTAATAAGATCTATTTATGGGCTTCGTAGTCGTGATTCTCTAAGAGAATTATTTAAGGAAATAAATATAATGACGGTGCCATGTCAATACATATTCGCTAACATTATGTTCGTTAGACAGAACCTTTCTTTACTCAGCTTAAATAATGAGAGGCATAATTGAAATCTTAGAAATAATAATAAAATTCAAATACATCATTCTAGATTGTCTAAGATCAATAATTCTTTTGTGGGGCTGTGCGTGCGTTACTACAATAAGGTTCCGAATGAAATTATTAACTTGTCTGAACAAAAATTCAAATCTTCTATAAAAGTTAATCTGTGCAAGAAAGCCTCCTATAAGTTAGATGACTACTTAAATGATAAAAGTCCATGGAGTGCTTGATGGCTCAGCATAGGTAGACTTAATGATTGTAATGAATAAGATAAATCAAAGGTAGGGCCCTGTGCCGTTGGGTTTGCTGCCACTTCTTCCCCTCGGTTATACAGGTGGAAGTGGAGTAGTTTTAGGCAGAATTTGACGTCAAAAAGAGAATAATGTATTCCAATTTTGAAAATAAATATTTTGATTTTGATTTGATTACAATATTGTATAAAATATTAACATTGGCATATAAGAACCTTGTTACTAACACATATGGATTCATCATCAGGTTATTTTTTGTCTCCACTGCAGGAGCACAACCCTCTCTCATCTGCCGGAGACAGACGGAGGATTTGGCCTACACTCCCCGCGCTGGCCAGATGGGTTGGGAAGGCCTGATTGAATTTTTATAATGTAATGTATTCTCTTAGTCGCCTTGTACGACATCCACGGGAAGAGTTGGAGTGGTTAGAGTTCTACTCTACCGGAAACCACACGGCATCCACATATGGATTATGGATTATATAGATTATACATTTTATTTTAGACACATATGGATTATGTCCGAAATAAAATGTATTCTATTCTATTCTATAAATTCGCGGGGAAGAGTTGGTAAAACGACGAAATTCTTCGTCTATCAAGCGATGAAGGTGAGGAGGCCGGGACGGAGAAACGGAGATCGGGGTATAGGGAATGACAGAGGAAGAGACAGAAGGAGGGACGTAGAGAAGGTGGGAAGGGGAGAGCTGAGCAATACGTATTTATGTACGTATGGATTGTAGCTCTGTCTATTTTTTGTTGCATTTGAATATTTTGGCCAAAATATTTTTTTAACTTCCATAAATTTAGTGATTAAATTTAGTTGAGTAGTGTTCGATTTATCCAGCAGGAAGGCAGTTTTTGCGTTGTTTAAATGGGTATATCGTAGAAATATCGAACATATCGATAAACAATATCCACTCTAAGTGAGTGATGAGTTCTAATCATAAAGTATCGTATTTTCAGCTAAGAAAAATGTTGCTAGTAATTACGGAACTTCCTGAACTTATAGCTTTATAGCTATAACCTCATAGGTCGAGTCGGTTAGGCTACACCTCATTTAAAATTTTAGTTTCTCATTATCTTAAGCAACACTCATTTTATTATTTAGTTGTAGTGAGCGTTATTATTATATGTATTTTTCATCTTATACTTGCCTTAGTAATATGTCGTAACTGTATGCTCCTTTCAGAACTTGATAATTAAAATCAATAATTACTTATTTTGATCAAAGCAGACATTACAATAATCCTAAGAAAAGCTTGGTTGAGGAAGATAGGAAAGAAATCCTCGGGTTCAACAATGAATATTGATAAGGTGATGCTAGAAATATTCCCCTGTGCTGACCAAAAACAAATCAAATTCATATTTACTGCGGGGAGGCGGTGACGCGAACGAGATCCTAGAGATTTGACGATACTATCGTCAGACACTGGGTGGGGCTATTGAAACCTATGTCTAGTTATGTAAGAGATTCATCATCATCATCAGGTTATTTTTGTCTCCACTGCAGGAGCACCACCCTCTCTCATCTGCGTGAGACAGACGGAGGATTTGGCCTACACTCCCCACGCTGGCCAGACTGGTTGGGGAGGCCTGACTGATGTTTTATAATGTATTCCCTTAGTCGCCTTCTACGACATCCACGGGAAGAGTTGGAGTGGTCCTATTCTGCTCTACCGGAAACCACACGGCATGTAAGAGATTAGTTAATAAATTTATTTACACAGTATTATGGTTTTTACTATCACAATGGATGTATGTCTGAGTGTTTTTTTTTATTTATTATCGAAAGTAGACAGAGTAAATTTAGCAAAAGATCCAGAGCTGAATTTGATGGATAACGTCGAATATAAATACAGTAAAAATGAACCAGCCCTCTTGTAGAAAAATAGAAGACCTGTACAGGAAATGAGCTCCCTCTCCCGCTCTAGCATCCTACGTATTTTGGGTTTGACCCATGGCCTATTGCTTAGAAAAATGGTTTCCAAATTTTGGGATTCTGATTATTGCTACTTTTATTTTGAAAAATTGTTATATGTACGATTTATATTTCGTCGTCTATAGATAGATTGTGGTGAATATAAACTAATTAGGGTGTATCAGCTTGTTGGTAGGTATACAAGAAATAACCTTGTATCTACAACATCCGGTAAGGAAGAGGAATTTCTTGAGAAAATAAGTTAAATATTTATTATTTATCTGGAAAAATGTGAACTTCATTTGATAACTTCTAGATTTGGGACACTGTTGATTTTCGTTAATATCTGCTCAGTACATATAAAAATAAGAAAATGTTTGGGGTGGTAGAACATAAAATAGTTATTATAACTGAAAGTTACGCTGTAGGATAAACATCAGAAAATCCTCCAAATGAATGTGAGAATCAAATAATGCCAACTATGAAAAAATTTCGTTTGGCTAACCATTTACCTTACACCTAATATATGAAATGGGTGAATTTATAGTGGAATGAGCTTTTACTCGAATAATTGAGTCATAGCTATAGATGCTTGGAAATGAAAAGGTATGGACCTTTCTAGTTGTTCCGATACATTAACCTACTTTAAACTACAATAAATTCTGAACAAAAGCTTTTTTAGAAAAAAGTTTCGAAAGTGTACTCTACATATAAAACTAATCATATTCAAGCACAGTAATAATATATTTGTTTGTTTAATGCCCGGCAGTGGTCTGCAGACTGATCGCAAATGAGCTCGCCTCTAATAATGCGAGATTATTGACGGCAATAATGCAAGCTTATTGCCGTTGTATCACTACAGATTAAAAATCTAAATACTTACATAGCATCATTGTATCAAGAATAGCATTAATTAAATGGTAAAAGGAAAAAGAAATCTCTAAGCAATCTGAAATTTGAAGAATTTTAATAGTTGAATCGTTTCAACTCCGTAAACATAATTTGTGGTGATGTAGATTCTGTACCTCACTTACTTAATATTATTAACTAATTACAATAACAGAAATGTAATACTTCAGCACTAAAATATTTCCTGAAACGTTACTTTTTGCGTTATTTTAGTTATTATATAGTGTAGGTTTTCCTTTAAGTCTATTTTTACAAAAAAGAAAAGATGATAGATTAAGGAAGAAAAGATACAAGATAAGTAAACACAAACTTTTCAAATACTATTTAATTAATACATTTAGTTAATACCCGTAAAGGAAAAGAAATTCGCCCCATAGATGCGGAGGCGCCCACCAAAAAGTTTTTAATAATACAGACGAAATGTACACATGAGCTGTTCTAAATATTTTCTGAATTGGAATAATGAAAACTGTTATTGCGTTGTTAAATAATTGTTTCATGTTTGGTAAGTATTGTGTTCTCTCATTACCGATGTAATTACTACAGTGCGCTGCTTCAGCTTCAGTGTGCTGTGATTAGTGCATAATTAATGTTGCATTTGGCTTAGTAGAGTATAGTAACTGTATGCTCCTTTTAGAACCTGAAAATTATGATTGAATAGTCATTGAATAAGAATAAACTTGCCAGATAAACCGATGTCAGGTCTATTTTCAACATAGAACATCGAAGGGGTCATGACATTCGTATCATGTCCCAACCAAGATTTGACGTCATACTTACAGTAATAAAAGTAGTCAAAGTTAGCTTAGCGAATGGTCCGGCGCTGAAGACAACGGTCTTTCTGAACTGAGTGATCAATATAAACAGATCCTTACGTTTCTCTGACTTCCTCAAATACCACATGCTCTCGTATGGTCCCATCATTAGTTCCTCACTCTAAGAATATTTAAAGGAAACAAATAAAAGAAAAAGCTAGTTGTTTATAAATAGGTTACAAGTGTATTCTTTGCGTAGCATTATTCTCATGAAGTTGTTAAATGCTAAAAACGCCTAGGAGGATGTTCAGGATCAAATTGGTAATGATCTTAATAAGGCTTGGGTCCGCAGTGAGATAAACAAATGGATGTGCATGAAAAGGTTGATAGACGTATGTTCCCATCATTCTAAGAAATTTTGAAGCAAACAGAATCGTTGCATTGCAAAACAGGGCATCCTTAAGACGAGAGAAAAGTATTTCTTTCATGTAAGAGCAGATGACATAAAGTTCTACTCATTCTTAAAGATTTGCTTAAAAAGGCAAGCTTAGCACACACTTATAATAAAGTGAACAGCAATTTTGGTAACTAATATGAATAGTTCTATATTACTAACTATAATGATACAACTTACTGCATTTAAGACATCATGACTGTGCCAACAGTAAACAAACAGATGCGCAAGAGCAAGCACTAGATACTCAGATGCAAGAAATTTCTGCACGGCATTGGTTTCTATCTGCAAAGGATGTACACAAAAGTTATACTTAAACTGGTTTTTTCATGATATTGATTTTATCTGAATGCAGTTGGAAACTATTAAGTATGATATAATCAATATTATATTCCTAAATTATAGGTATTATGAAAAATCGCAATAAAATTATTCAGTCATACAACTTACAGTAATTTGATACGCAGTAACACAGAGAACAGTAGAGCACGCAAACATATAAAGAAGCATAATCGGAGAAAGACAGGAATCTAAGAGGTTAACACATCTGGAAAAAAACAAGATAAAGTTATCATAAAAGACATTCCAACATGTCATAAAAGACTCTGGTGCACTGGTATCAGGCTCCATCGTGTTATCTGGATGCACTTGGACGTCGGGACGTCAAGGATCTAACACCCGATTTGCTCGAGGATCTTTAGACACGAAGTAAAACAGGAGCTCGTGATGGATGATGTTTATTGAGGTTCTAAGATTATTCAACAGGTATTGGTAGAAAAGGTACTATTAGTACAAAATTGTCACACGTTATAGCGGTGATAATAATATATACAATAGGAAAGAAAGGTAGGCAAAAAATTTATGGTAAAATATCAGGTATGAATTCCTTCTCTGAAACCAGAATAGCAGTGAATAATGTTCTGGAGAAGACGTTATTAAAGCAAAACAATAATAAAATAATAATAAAAAAAAAACTTTATTCTGATTTCATTACAATGCTATTACTTATAAATTAATTAATTTGTCATTATCATATGTCATTTATTATTATTCATGCATGTCATTATGAACAGGAGAATGGAGGGGAGAAAAGAGGGAAGCAAACCATAACGACGTTACACGTAGAACTATCCTATCCTATTCATTCTAAACTCTTTTCGTACCATATAATACTCACTTGACTAATTCAATATGTCTTCCATGGCACTCTCTTATTTTTTCCTTAACTTCGTATTCAGTTAGAGGGAGTTTTTCCGTGCCATAAATTTTAGAGCTATCGATTCTCAACATACGTAGTTCCTCTTTTATGAACACCATGACAACCATGGAGCATGTATCGAATGAGGTCATCCAGCCTAAGCCATATATAGCACCGTATGTTTGGTATACTTCAGCTGCTAAGTAACCTGAAATTAAAAAATAAACGTAGACTTCTCAGAAGCAGGTCCGCCAGGGAACCATTTGTAATTTAGATACGGAGAATAATGATGAACTAGATCTAGAATCGTTACGGGGATCTCCTGGAAGGTCTTACTATTACTATATACTACTACTACTACTATATTACTATATACTATTACTCTTACTATTCTTACACACTATTGCCAGTTGTTTTTAGTAAATATACCCTGAATGCTGAGTTATTACCAAATAATCCTAACTTAATTTGGTAATGATTATAATAATTCATTACGAATTCAATATTATCAATTGAAATTCTCAAGTAATTTAGACTTCGCTAAACTACTTGAAATTCGGGGAAATTGACTATCAGGGATTTTGACTTCCCGGGATCTTGACTTTCCGGGAATTGGGTGTTCCAGGAAATTTTGATATTTTATGCAGACTAGACTTTCGGGTAATTTAACGTAAATCGTAGGAAAGATTATGTTAGACCATATTACACTTACTTATTGTCCGTTTAGAATCAGAAACAAAATTGCACCATTTAGTAAAGTCATTCACAGGAAGACTAGGATGACTTTACATTAAGGATCAATCTTAATATTAATTTCATTTACTGCGATCACCGTCATTGTTTATAAAAGGATTTCTCATATGTTGATTTTAATGCATGACACTCACCTGGTACAGTATTCTTGTCAAAAGGCACCCACGTGCTTATAATTTCTACATATACTTCGGTTCCATTTCTTGTATTTTCCCTGTAAGTTTCTGACAAAATATATTTGAACAGCGGATGCAAAATCATTGTAAACCCCGTACCAAATGCTAGACTCCAATAAAGGTACGTAATTGTTCTACAATATTTAGTATAATTTGCAATGATATCTTTTTTGATAACGTCAGATGTATTCCTTTGAAATAAATCAGTTTTGTTGACGTAATCAATAATACTTTTCCAGTTTTTCTGCCAATATAAGTAAGAAGCAACTTTGAAGACCGTGATCAAAGCTAGCAAAGAAACTTTCATATTGTTCATGACGAAATTCATATTGGATCGTATGAACCAAATTTCAATAAATTCGGTTAAAACAAAAGTTGTGACGAATAAATGCATAAAGATGTAAAACCAACGTTTAAAAATATTATTTGGTAAAAGCATGCCCCATAACTGCAAAAAATAAACATTTGGACCAAGTAAAGGCATATTTGGATTTTCCAATTTGTTAAAAAGTTTTCCTAACATTATGATAGGCTTACTACACTTAAAGTAAAATGCAAATAACTAAAGAAAATTGTCTGCCAATTCTTTTATAGTTACAGTTGTAATTCAATAAGACTAATTAAGTGGAAAACTGTAGAGGATGACTAACTTGATGAGGTCGAATTACCGATATCGATGTACATATTTACATCCGATGCGGATTTTTTTTATTACAAAAAGTAAGCAAAATCGTTATGGAAGGCAAATATGAGAGAATTGAAGCAGAGGATCTTGTTTCGTCCTTTAATTTAAAAACTAAAAACGTTGAACAAAAATTAAATTTGACATCACGTAAGACAAACTGAACTAGGTAGACAAATAAAGTATAAATACAACAACCTCAGGGACTAGTCGGCAAAATGAAGAAACTGTTATTTTGATTGTGATGAGTGAGGAGGCAGAGAGGGAAAGTTGGAGGCCGAGAACGATGGAGGGAGAGAGAAAAAAGGGTATTCATGTACTGACTACCTACTACAAATGTTTTTTTTTTGTTTTAAAAATAATATTTCAGATAACAAGTTTTTTTTTGTCATAAAATGTCGAACTTATCGATAAAAATATTATATCCACTCCAAATGGGTCGCTTTTAACCATATAGAATCGTATTTGTATTTTAAGAAAAATTGCATAAATAATTTTGAAACTTCATGAGCCTGCTGCTTACTGTTAGGCTACCTACTGTTAGGCTATAACTGTAAGACTGCTGTAAGATTACTATCAGCCTACTATTACTTAGGCCGTTTCAAATTTTAGTTCCGAAGCTTACATTTGCCTTTGCTATGTTATGTTTATACGTGATCTATTACTGCGTGTTTACTTTTGATTTAATTCTTTTGAACAAAACTCATATTATCCATTAGTTCTAGTGTGCGAGATTATTATTGTATTTTTCATGTTATACTTGACTAATTAGACTACAATAGCTGTGAGTTTTTTAAAAGCTGAAAATCTAATTATAGGTAATTTAATTAAAATACTTACTTATACGTTATTACTTAATGCAAATTTAACTGAATCAGATATCCTAAGAATTGTATATTATGAAAGCCTGGGTAAGGGATAATGACGTAAGTGAATTTATACCTGCAGTTTCCCATGAGCTTTTACTCCAATAATTAAGTCATATGCTTGGAAATGCAAATGCAGACCTTGTGAGCGAATGTTGTTCCCATAGAATTAATTAAGTGGTATTTGGAAATGTAAATCGTTAATGAAATTTGGAATTTGAAGCATCTGAAATATTGAATCATTTCTATATTGTAAAACTCTGTATTTTCTTAATTTAAAATAATTTGTGGCGATGTAGATTTTGATTATTCAATTTGATAAATCGGTGTAGTAGAACCTTACTATCGACATGCGCTATGGTTTTGCACTATCACGTCATGTCAGATGACTTGTCTAGATCCTGTTTTGTCTCCGTTTGTTTACATTGTGTAAGTATTTGGGTGAAAAAATCTATTTAATCGTAGTGTCGAACGCAATAAACCTTCGTCGACTAATAACCACACTATGACGTCAAGATTTGGAGCGGTTAATCGTGTCCATATACCCACATTGCTGTGAAAACTGTGCGCCAACGAAGATTTCATTCTAAGTAAGATTGTTTAAGATTTTTCATCAAATGGTTAAACTATTTTCTTTTTATAATAATCCTTAGTTTAATTCCTGTCTTATTTGGTCCAGATGCAAGTTTAGCTGAACTCCCATACAATTTTGGTGATTGGTTAAATAGGGCGACGCTATATATCCATTCAGTAACCGATAAAGAATTAGAATTTAATTTTCCATTTCGTAGCCAGTTACGAAATTTGGTTACTAAATGAGACGAAATGAATATTGTACAACATGTAAGAAAATATGGGTAGACTTCAAGCAACCTCGGCCAAGATACTAGCGACTACGTCGAAACTTTGCGATGTGCTATCGCCATCGTGTTCGGGATTACATGCTTGAATATGGGTACTGTTTCAATCTGTGAAGACCCAGCTTCATCAAGTTACGGAGAAGGTAATAATTCCGGTGGTGGAGATTATGAGCGGGATAACCAACCACAGACATGGACATATTTTATTGATAATCATTTGATTACAAGTCTTTTTTTAATATTATAAGAATACAAGTTATTATTTTTAAACAATTACAAGTCCATAATATAACAATAATTTAAAATTAAATTAAAACCATAACAAAAAATCACATTTAACATTATAACTGTTACTTAACATTATTTTCGATAAATTCATCGAAGCTATTTTCGAAGCATCGAAGGTTTGCTCGAGAAGCCACTTCTTCAGCTTCAGTTTAAAGAATTGGTTGGAAGGAGCGTCCTTTATATGGCCGGATATCCTGTTGTAGACGGCCGGGCCCATGGCATGTACCAACCTCGACGACTTCGCCAGACAGTGTGAGACAGGCGCTAGCTTTCCTGCGTTTCGCAAGTTGTAGTTATGCCCGTCTCCCCTCCTGTCGAAGGCGTCGAGATTCTCCCGTACGTACATGGTAGTCTGCAGGATAACCATTGATGGCAACGTGAGTATCCGCTGTGATCGGAAGTAGGGTCGCGCCGACGTGTCCAGAGATACGCGCACTATCGCTCGACACCGTAACACTTCCTGCTCAGACTGAGGGATCTCCTCAGCAAGCGATTGGTATTTGGTATTTTCATTGGTGTACTGTTAAACATAGTGAGAATATGGAACACCAGTAGGGGCTTAGAGGCCCATTGTAGTAGTTTGTCCTCAATGTAGGCGGCATCCAATTCCAGGGGTCATAGGCATAGTGGAGGTGATGATGAAGGCTTTTATAACGGTCTCGTGTAGGGGAGAAGCATTTTGGTTCATAAAGTAAGTTTTGAGGGCCTCTATTTGCTTGGCACAGTGCCATTTCGACCAGCGATTCTAGGGATAGTCAGCTTTCGACAGCAGTCAGTATCACGCGAGTAGAACTCTCTATTTTCTCATGTTTGGTCTTGCCTATCTGACTAACATAAAGGTTTAGGTCAAATTGCCTATGAGGTTTCGGTTTCGACTGGTAATATTGGACTTGAGTCTTTGGTGATATTTACATCATTAACTTGAGTCTAACTCAACTATAATATCCAGACCAGGACTATTTGTACAAAGCTGTCCCGTTCCTAGTGAGAATCGAAACTACAACCTTTGGAATTAATACAATAACAAATTGCAGGTTTGTTGAAGGTTGTGCATAACTCTGACATACTGTTAGGTATCTCTTGTTTTTAGCTCTGTAACTAGGCAACACTATTTCAAATATTTTTTATTGGCTCAATCATCCATACTAGTTAACAAAATCAAAAAGATTAAAAGTTTTCTTAGACTCAAAAAAGTCAAATCACAAGTCAATAAATACGTTCTACTATTGGGACATATCTAGGCCTATCTCAACAAGGGCAAAAGAAAGAAAGAAAGAAAGAAAGAAAAACATTTATTCACTACCACAATTGGCACACACAAAGAAAAAACCAACAAAGCAAGAAAAAGGTAAAAAAATAAAATAAAACTTATAAGAACTAGAGAAAACATTAAAAATTTTAACTTAAAATAGTATGCGTGTGCCGTGGCAGCAAAAGGGCAGACGACTCAGCATATGCCTAGACCAAGTAAGGTGCTAGGCGCTGATTTTCAGTCGCACCCGGGGTAGTAGACCCCACGCAAGTCCAGTGCAGGTTGGCGGACTTTACATGCCCCTTGCACATGCATTTTAGAGTAAATATTCTATAAATATGAACTACTAGCTTTTGCCCGCGACTTCGTCCACGTAGGTTTCGATATTTACACATCTTCACTGCTTTTAACGATTAATTTGGTTTTCCGTAGTAATAAGATATTTTCGGGATAAAAACTATTCTGTGTCCTATTGCAGGACCTAACCTATAGGTATGTATGCCAAAGTTTCATCACGATCCGTCCAGTGGTTGTTGAAGCGTGATTGAGTAACAAACATCCAAGTTTTCGCATTTAAAGTATTAGTGGGATAAAAAAGGAACGATGAAGGATTAAGGTCGATAAAATAAAAAATATAAAACACACAATTAAAAAACTATTCTTTAATTATGATTAGTACAATTACATATTTATAATACTGACAAAGATTATAAATTAGTTAGTAGACTTAGTAAAAGATAGTAGAGTATATTAAGCCCATTACTTCGTTCACCAATCCTCCTGCCAAGCGTGGCGATTATAGAAAATCCCCCAATGGACAGTCCATCAAAACTGGCATTCTATTGGAGAGGCTTGTGTTCAGCAGTGGACGTATTTCGGCTGATGATATATGAAAGATTATATCGTATATATTTTGTACTTTAGTTATAGTATAATATAAAACAAATTGTTGTTATTTATATTTTTTGCACCTACCACTCTTTATCTGAATGAACCAAAGGTCAAATGACAGAATGCCATATTGGTTACGTTGGTAAAGTTGAGATAAAATAAATAAATAAAGTTGCCGTGTGGTTTCCGGTAGAGTAGAATAGGATCACTCCAACTCTTCTCGTGGATGTCGTACAAGGCGACTGAGGTAATACACTATTAAACATCAACCAGGCCTCCACAACTCGTCTGGCCCGCGTGGGGAGTGTAGGCCAAATCCTCCGTCTGTCTCCGGCAGATAAGAGAGGGTTGTGCTCCTGCAGTGGAGACAAAAATAACCTGATGATGATGAAATAAATAAATAAAAATACGACTGTCTTCTACTAATGGTAGATATGAGTTAAAAGAGTTGTCCTAAATATTTTCTGACTGGAAATAATAGAAACTATTGTTGAATTAGTTTAATAACTGTAATCCATCGTAACGGGTACAGTTTGTGTTATATTACACTCATCCCATTATTTTAACTCCACCGGTATGCTGTGATTATCATGTTATTAACGTTGTACTTGACTTAGTAGAGTGTAGTAACTGTATGCTCCTTTTAGAACCTGAAAAGTATGTTTTAAAAACTATTAACACTAATCTTCCCAAATAAACCGATAGCAGGTATATTTTCAACAGAGGACGTCGAAGGGCAAATGACATTCGTATCATGTCCCAACAAAGAGTTGACGTCATACTTACAGTAATAAAAGTAGTTAAAGTTAGCTGAGCGAATGGTCCGGCACTGAAGACAACAGTCTTTCTGAACTGGGAGATCAATATGTATACGTTCCTTTGAATTTCTCAAAAACCATGTGCTCTCGTATGGTCCTGTCATTAACTCCTGACTCTAAGAAGATTTCAATAAATATGATAATCATATTTAAGCTTTAATTGAGCAATAAACATATACAATTAAATAATGAAATACAATAAATATGAAAAGATTAATGTTTAAAAATACACAAATAGTTTTTATTATAGATGTCCAGATTAATAATTATAGTCATTCTTAAAATTACAATTACATGTATTGAATTAGATTAAACATTATAATAAAGAAGAAATACAGATTGGAGCCCTCGAACTAGACCATGCAGTCTGTTCCGGGCAGCGTGATCGCTATTAGATTACCAGTGTATTCGTTGTATCGCAAAATAGCGCGTTAATTTCATATAAGAAGAGGTGACAAGGCATCCTACCCATTCCTAAAGAGTTGCTTACACATTCAAACCATCAGCAAGCATTTACATTAAAGTTGCCATTAACCAAACCAAAACTAGTTGGACTAACCCCTAATATCTATAGCTCACATGACTAACTATAATGATACGAGTACAACTTACTGCATTTAAGACGTCGTGGCTGTGCCAACAGTATATAAACAGATGCGCCAACGCAAGCGCTAGGTATTCGGATGCAATAAATTTTTGAACGGCATTGGTTTCTATCTGCAAAGTATGTACATTGAGTTTTAACAAAACGATTAAACTGTTCTCATTCGGACCGGACATCCACGGCTCAGATGTCAGACTACTTGCAATACTTGATTTATCAGTAGTTGTATTTTCATTGTATCAATTTTATTCAGTAAATACTGCAAGAAAGTCATCAATATATATATTCCCATCATCTTCATCTTCAGACGAATTAACTGCTCAACATAAGCCGTCTTAATAGAATGCCACTTTTGGTGGGCCGTCCATTGGGGCATCTGCTACAATTACCATGCTCGGCAGGCGTTTTTGTGATTAATATACAAATGAGAACGCTGCTACTCGTTCCTGGTGCAATCCCTTAGTCGCCTTGACACCCACGGGAGGATTGAGGAATATTTCCAATTCTCATGAATTTCGCGACAAAATTATTCACTCACTACGACTTACAGAAATTTGATATGCAGTAACACAGAGTACAGTAGAGCATGCAAACATGTACAGAAACATTATCGGAGAAAGACAGGAATCGAGCAGACTAACGTATCTAGAAAGATAGAAAAACCAAGATAATGTTATCATATTAGACTTTCCTAAATGTGCTAAGACTCAGGCTTCATCTTAAATATTGTTACCTATATAATACTTACTTGACCAATTCAACATGTCTTCTACGGCAATCTATTAATCTTTCCTTAGCTTCATATTCAGTTAAAGGGAGTTTTTCCGTGCCATAAATTTTAGAGCTGTCGATTTTCAACATATGTAGTTCCCCTTTCATGAACACCATGATAACCATGGAGCATGTATCAAATGAAGTCATCCAGCCCGCGCCATATAAGGCACCGAACGTTTGGTATGCTTCAGCTGATAAGTAACCTGAAATTTAGAACATAACTAACTCATGTCCGCCAGAGAATCAATTACAATTTGGTTACCGATAATACTCATGGACTTGATCTGGAATCCTTAAGGAGCCTGTGGATGGCTGCTAGTCTTAAAAAAAAGATATTCCTTGAATGCTGAATTATTACCAAATAATTCAAATTTAATCGCTTTTATTTCGTAATATTTGGTAACACCTCATTAAGTATACTTTACTTTTGAGCCATTTATTGCAGATAAATTTACATAAACAATTACTTATTTACATTATACGAGTAACATCGACACTATTATCTATTTGCCCCTTTTTGACAAAGGCCTCCTCCAACCTCTTCCACTCCTCTCTGTCTCTCGCTATCCTTGTCCATGTTTTCCCTGCTATATCATTAAGCTCATCCTCCTACCTCTTAAATTGTCTCCCCTTTTTCCGTTAGGTTTTCCGTTACGTCAAACTCATTAGGTTTCTGGATACTTCGCTAGATTGTTTGGCATTCGGGAAAGGGAAAGTATACATTCCTGGAATTTGACTACCCAGGAATTAAAGTTCACTGAAGTTAGATATTTTATACAGACTAGACCTTCGGAAAAATGAACGTAATGAACCGAAATTGTAAGAACGACCACATCACACCTAACACTCATTTATTGTCCGCATTTCATACAGAATTGCACCATTCCTAGTCTTCTTGTGAATATTTGGATTAAAGAATCAATTGCAATTAGTATTCATTTAACTTAACTGCGATAATTCTAATTTTCGGAAAAGGCTTATTATAGGCAAAATTATCCAACACTAAAATGATTCTAGTACTAATAAAATAATCATAGTGATTTTTATATTATTATATTCTGTTACCTATGTGACATTAATTGTTAAAAACATTTTTGACTTGTAATCTTTTGTTACCAATAAATATGATTATATTATGTCAACATTATAATGTAATCGATAATCGTAGTTATTAATTAATTTAAAAATCAGTTTAACAATCTCCTATTAAGTTCGCTGCATGGTAAATTAACAGATGTTCTTCGTGCTAGACATATTTCTATGTCTGATAATAATGATACTCACCTGGTATAGTTTTCTTGTCAAACGGCACCCACGTGCATATAATTTCCACATATGCTTCGGTTCCATTTCTTGTATTCTCCCTGTAAGTTTCTGACAAAATATATCTGAACAGCGGATGCAAAATCATTGTTAACCCCGTACCAAATGCTAGACACCAATAAAGGTACGTAATTGTTCTACAATATTTAGTATAATTTGCAATGATATCTTTTTTAATAACGTCAGATGTATTCCTTTGAAATAAATCAGTTTTATTAACGTAATCAATAATACTTTTCCAGTGTTTCTGCCAATATATGTAAGAAATAATTTTGAAGATTGTGATCATAGCCAGTAAATAAATTTTCATATTGTTCATGACCAAATTCATATCGGATTGTATGTACCAAATTTCAACTAAAATAGTGAAAATAAAAGTCGTAACTAATAAATGCATAAATATGTAAAAGCAACGTTTTAAAATGCTATTTGGTAATAGCAATCCCCAAAACTGCAAAGAATACACATTTGGGCCAAGTAAAGGCATATTTGGATTTTCCAATTTGTTAAAAAGTTTTCCTAACATTATGGTAGCCTGTCTAGACTTAGAGTCAAATGCAAATACCTAAATTGATAGGTTGGCCAATTCTTTTATAGTTACTAGTTGTAATTAAACAAGACTTGTTAAGTGGAAAATTGTAGGGATGAGGTTGTATTATCGATATCAATGTACCTATGAACTCTTTGTATCAGATTTTTTTTATGAAAACAAGTCAGCAAATTTGCTTTCGGAGAGAAGTACGTAAAAAAAGTTAAGCGTCACCAGGCATTAACAAAAAGGGTATCATGTTTATGTCTTTTAATTAGGAAATTAAAAAGGATTTGTAAGTAGGCAAAAAATACTGAACATGGCAGAAAAATAACAAATCCTCGGGGATGAGTGTGCAAAATCATGAAGATATTCTTCGTGATTGCAATGAGTGAGGAGACTGAAGAATAGAGGGAGGCTAAGGACGGAGAGACAGATGAAAGGAGGGAAGTGGGTATTATAGAGACATATTCATGTACGTATGAGTTGTAGTTGTTTTAGGGTTTTAGGTTTTTGAATATATTGGGTTTTAGGTTGTTGATGAATATATTTTTCCTTGAATTTTCTATAATCTAATTTTTTAACAAACCAACTCTTATTATGCCATTTTTGTCTGAATCGGTTAAGTAGTATTCGAGTTATCCAGCGTACCTGCAGCTTTATCTAAATATCTCAAAAAATAATAAAAAAATAGTAAAATGTTTCAATTTATCGATAGACAATATCCGCCCTAAGTAAGTTGCTTCTAACCATAAAGCATCGTATTTTAAGCCAAGAAAAATGTTGTCAGTAATTAAGGAACTTCATGAGCTTGTAGATACATAGGTAGAAATTTCATTGGTCGAGTGGATTATGCTGCTATTAGGCGACTTGCCTATACTTTATTTTGCCCCGTAGCTAGAAAGTAACAATTAATAACTGTAAGCAAAAATCATAATAATAAAAATTTTATTATTTAAAAATAGGTCCACTCCAACTCTTCCCGTGGATGTCGTACAAGGGGACTAAGGGAATACATTATAAAACATCAATCTGGCCTCCCCAACCCGTCTGGCCAGCGCGGGGAGTGTAGGCCAAATCCTCCGTCTGTCTCCGGTAGATGAGAGAGGGTTGTGCTCTTGCAGTGGAGACAAAAATAACCTGATGATGATGATGATGATTATTTAAAAAAAAATGTGAGTACACCTGCTAAGGTAGGGTTTGGTGAGACTAAGACATGCAAATAGAACTGTAACATAACCTAACCTAAATTCACATACAATAAACATTTCAGTTCATAAATGTTAATACATTTCCGTTGGGGCAGACAAATTATGGAGTGGTTCGTGGATCGACACGCGCAGGGCGGATGGTTTCATCGTCGGCACGTGGACCGACGACCTGAGGTGGCCGGAAGCGGCTGGATACGTAAGGCGGAGGACCGGATGTTTTGCCATGCATTGGGGAAGGTCTATGTCCAGCAGTAGACGTCTAAGGGCTGATATGATAATGATGACGATATTTCCTTCTTGCAAGGATATTAAAAGAATTTGAAATCTTTTAGTTTTCTTTTAAATGCAATAAAATTTAAACTTCTCGATTATTCTACCCATTCTCGTAACTTTGTTAGCTCATAAGTATTTTTTTAGTTAATAGCTGCGTCAGTACAGATGAAATAAAATTAAAATGTAGCTAGGAAAACAATTTTTTTAAAGCTAAATGACTACTCATCGTAAACTGTACAATAATAGTAAAAAAAGATTCTTAATCATCACGGATTATCCCAGAGTTCATGCAGACCAATTATTATCGTCTAAACGGCCCACATCGATCCACCATTTCCGTTTGGCCACCCGTCTACCTAACATTCAGTATATATGATTAAAATATGACGCGAGTGAGTTTATACCGAGCAATTTAATACCCAGTAATTTTTATTTCAGTGCAAACATCTGCATTTTCCCATGAGCTTTAACTCTGATAATTAAGTCATAGGCATAGATGCTTGCATATGCAAATGCAGACCTTGCGACCGAATGTTGTTCCCATCCATGGCATTAATTTAGTACATATTTGGAATAGGGAAACGCTTTTTTTAATCCAGTTTTCTAAGACGCTGAAACGGAATTTTCAGTTAGTATAAATTAGATTTTCCTTTTAATTCTTTTGTTTGTAATTAATAAACTAAAGTTTCCTTTTATTAATTATGTAGGTGTCAGAGAAAACGATTGTGTCTAATCCAATCATTTATATAAAGTTTTTTTTCTTTTTTGTTATTAAAACTTGATATGTCATTTCTACGTTGTCAATTATGATATAATGAGTATCCTCTCTGATGAGGCTTCTTATTTACTTATCTCCGAGTAGATCCACTTCTCCTTTGATTAATTACTTACTTACTGCCCTTGAAAACATAGATCACCTTAGCGCAAATACTACTATTGTCTATTGTAAGATGATATCTGCTATTTGGATGCCACAGAGGAGCTACTTAATAAACTGAAGCGTCTGTTACATTTTGTCTACGATTCAAATCGGATTGCGTAAATATAACCATGTCTCTCGGTTCAGGGCGGAGCTCAAGTGGCTCTCAATCCGCTTTCTCAAGAATACTTATATCTTTTGTTTTCTCTACAATATCCTCAAATCCCGACTATCCCTAACTATTTATATGAATTATTATTATTTATTTTGCCTTTATACATACTGCTGACAAACTTAGCAAATCCCACTTTTGTTCCCTAATTTTGAATTATAATTCTAATCCTATCTGGTACATGCGTTAGGCTATAGAACTCACTTCCTTCTGTCGTTCACGTTTAGAACTCCGAGAATTTATTAAGAGGTTATTTATTAATATAAACGTGTAACGGGTTAAAATAACGCAAAAACAATAATGATTGTATTTCTGTCTCGTCGACAGATAAAACAAGAATTCACATGGTACTCAACTTTATTGATATACAACAGTTTAAATATAATGTATTTCATACGTGCCTCTACAAATGCTTATCTAATAAATAACACTAAGAGCTTATGCATGACGTACGGTTAAGAGCCAAATTGTGCAAATTCGCGATTATTTCTTACTGGCATACTTCTGGTAGAAATGAAATCAGACGACAAGGGTAGATCGCCTGCGCTGTAGTGTCCTCAGGGATCGCTGCCACACTGCTTCCGGGCGGTAAAACAGCCCATACCACATCACAGAAACTCCTGTGTGTCACGTCACGTAACAATGACAAAGCCCGGGTGATCTAGGACTGCTATCTGATTGTTTGGGATAAGTGCACTATGAGACACAAGAAAACTGTAGAAGCTGTGAACAGAATAGGACCTCTAGACAGGGAACCGTGCGATCCCGGTCACGGTTCACTTTTGCGGTGGTTTTCACCAGACGTTGCCGGTGGTGATGCGGGGCAATACTGACGATGAGGTGAACGCCTGCCTCAAGCACTCTGTACTAACATTGCACCTTACGCATTATATGCGGCTCCTATTTAGTGGCAACTCACACGCTCAAGTGTTTTCAGACATACTCCTCAAGATCGGACAGGAGCGATTACCGAACACCAACGGACTGGTTGAGTAAGGGATAGGTTAAAATGGGGGAAGAGAAGGGGAAAGGGAGAAGGGAGATAGGAGGGGAGTGCGAGGGCTGAGAAAGGGGATGTGGGTAGGGGGTTGGGAGAAGGAGATGGAAAGAAAAGAAAGAAAGAAAAACATTAATTCACTACCACAATTGAGATGGGGGTGTAGAGGAATGGCAGGGTAACGTGGAGATCGAAAAGAAGGGTAATGGGAGCGGAACGGGAAGGTGCGGGAAATGGGAGGGGGAAGAGGAGGAGTAAAGACATATGCTATTGCGATAAAATATTTAACATACTGAGAAAAATACTTAACTTCCTGCAAAACATTTTCATGTGGTATTTATTATTCATAATAATGTCTTATGTTAATTTATCCACGCGAACGAAGTCGCGGGCAACACCTAGTCTTATATAAAAATTACATTTTAAATGGTATTTAATTAAACACAAGCTTTTATTTAATTTAATTTAATTTAACTTCATCTGTTAGTTGAATATTTGGGTCAAATTTTGCAACTAGTTACCCCCAACCGATTGAAATGAAATTTGGCACACAAGGTTAGTTAACTACTAAAAGTTTCAACTACTCCAGAAGTGATCATTGGTTAACAAATGTGGTGATCATAATTAAGGTGTCACACAGAAACAATGTTTTGTAGGTGTTTCAAAATCACGTTCGTCTAGATTTTCATTTTGACACCTCAACTTTGCATCACGTGTGGTAACTTTCCCCCCGTTTTCACCCAAAACTGGAAACTTCCAGTCAACTTCTCATACTATCCGAAAACTCGCATCTGTGACGTGATATTATACCTACATAAATTAAATTGTATCAGAATTTGCGAGTTGTGGGTACATTTTTACTGATAATTAAAAATATAGTTTACTATTTTACATCTGACTTCATTTACTTAGAAGTGTATAATAACTGTAAGCTCCTTTGAGAATCTGGAAAACAATAATTAATGAAATTAACACTAATTGCCGTTTTAATTGATCACTACCAAAATGATAATTAATAGTAGGTTCAGAACTTGAAAATATCGCCAGTAAGTTTAAAATTCATTTAATCTGACTGTGACTAAATAAAATAAAATTTCTTAAAAACTAGTTATAAAAGTGGAAGAAAACTAGGTAAAACATGGAAGAAATAACATGGAAGGGACGCTGCCGTTCTGCGCTAGCTGCATCACAATGCTTTCTGATGCTCCTGATGGGAAAGATGATACTCACAGAAATAAAAGTAGCCATTGTAAGTTTAGCGAACGGTCCAGCAGTGAAGACGACATTCTTATTGAACTGAGCTATCAGTATATAAAGGTCTTTGCGTTTCTTTGCACTGCTTAGCCACCACTTACTCTCGTATGGGCCCATCATAAGCTTTTGACTCTATAAACATATTAAATAAATAAATATCTCAGACATTCACACCAATTATCCAGTCCCAAACTAGGCAGAGCCTGTGGTATGGTTACTAGATAACGGATACACATACTTCAATAAATATATAAACATCCAAGACTTGGGTACAAACATTCATATTCTTCATATGAATATTTGCCCCTAGCGGGATTCGATCCCGCAACCTCCGGCGTGGTAGTCCGAGAGCTACCCGTTCCGTCACGGAGGTCGTATATAACTTGTATAAGGTAATTAGAACTTTAAATTAATAAAATTCGCGATATACCATAACTGCATGCTACCAAAAAAGACAGCTCAGTGTTTTGGAAACCTTTTGGAAGTTGTGGAAACAGGGGTCAAACTATTTTCTATAATTCTTTGATTGATGAATCTAATTCTTGACGAAGAAACTCTAGTAATTTTCATAAAACTTTTTTACCATTTCAAAACGATTACTTACTTAGCGGTCATTTTTGGTACCAGAAAAGCAATAGTTTCTAGTACATACCGTGTACGAGACATCATTGCTGTGCCAACAGTATACGAATAACTGTGCTACGCCGAGAACCAAATACTCAGAAGTCAAAAACTTTTGCATGGTACTTGTTTCTATCTGTAAACAATATAATAACATAATATTATTGTTGAACTAAAGTATGGTTCACATTTCTCAGCCTATCATAGACAATTTTATTTAATTTGATAAAGATAAAACATAAAAATTAACAGGACAATACATACTGGAGCTCCCACATTAAACTATGCAGTCTGTACCAAGGAGCCTGAGATTCCAGGTTACAATGTAACACAATGTTGGCAGTGTGGTTTCCGGTAGAGTAGAATAGGACCACACCAACTCTTCCCGTGGATGTCGTACAAGGCGACTAAGGTTATTACCTTAGTCGCCTTATACGACATCCACGACATCCACATTACATTATAAAACATCAATCGGGCCTCCCCAACCCGTCTGGCCAGCGCGGGGAGTGTAGGCCAAATCCTCAGTCTGTCTCCAGCAGATGAGAGAGGGTTGTGCTCCTGCAGTGGAGACAAATAAAACCTGATGATGATGATGAATGTAACACAACTGTAGGACAGAATAAATATTGCTAGAAAGAGAATATAACACCATATTATTAAGAGAGTGAGAGTGATAGTTGGATGGGAGTGTGATTGTGGGTGGTAGTGTGGAGAATATAAGTGTAATTGTGTGTTATACTATGTGTGTGGGGGTTAGTATGTGGGGGGGGTAAGTGGGTTGTATGTGTGTATTGGTCTGGTCGTCGAGACGACGTCTAGTCGGTTCCTTTAGTCCAGTTCCCCGATCGTCTGATACCAAGCCACTTTCGACTACCTTTTTTAAATCATCGTTCTACCCTTGCAAACTCATTGTTAGTTTTGAGTAATAAAATAATACGATGACAATGAGTGGGTAATTCGATACCTATGATCCCATCATAATGTCAAACTAGTGACTTGTCCCACATTCATTGTCACAACAGATTTATAATGTAAATGTCTTACAGTTATTTGATAAGCAGTAACGCAAAGCATCACTGAGCAGACAAACATGTAGAGAAGCATGATTGGAGAGAGACAGGAATCAAAAAGTGTAGCGAATCTGAAAATAAAAAAAAAATATGAGATATTTGCTATCATAAGATAGAAATGGAAACTGATAATTACAAACAAGCTCATTGAACTTATTCTCTACAGTAGGTTTCCTTATATTTTTGTCTTCCTTTAAATTTTAAATTGTTTTCTCTAGTTCTTATAATTATTATTTTTTCCTATTTCTTGCTTTGTTGGTTTTATTTCTTTGTGTGTGCCAATTATGGTAGTAAATAAATATTTTTCTTCTTCTTCTTCCTTCACCTCACTCTCCGATCTGATTAGAAATCCCTTTTTTCTACTGCAATACATAGTCCTTCCTTTCATAATGCCTGACTTTAATACTTACTTGACTAAATCAACATGTCTTCGACGACATTCCTTCAATCTTTCCAGTGCTACTTTATCTACTTCAGTGTGTCCTTCAGTGTCGTAAATCTTAGCACTATCTATTTTTAACAACTCGAGCTCTCCTTTAAAGAATACCATTATGACCATAGCGTTTGTATCGAATGAGGTTATCCAACCTGCACCATAGACAGTTGCAAATGTTTGATATGCAGATGCAGCAATGTACCCTGTAACAAATTTACATATTTCTTTTATCTTCGTCAGAGCGATTATTGCTATTGTTACTGTTTCATCGTCATTATCAAGTTATTGATATCTACTGCTGGATACAGGACTATATGACTGTATACATGACTATAACTATTTTTAAAGAAAAGAAAGAAAGAAAGAAAGAAAAATATTTATTCACTACCACAATTGGCACACACAAAGAAAAAACCAACAAAGCAAGAAAAAGGTAAAAAAAAACCCTCACCGCTGCCGCTGCGGCAACGCCGTCGACCAGCTCGGTCACCACGGCCTCTCCTGTAGCAGGAGTGCCGGCCGCATACCGAGACACGCCGGCCTGAACGATGTCATCCGTCGGTCGCTTGCCACCGCCGGCGCGCCAGCCGTTATAGAACCTAACGGCTTGGCCCGCGACGATGGCCGGAGACCAGATGGGATGACACTTACGCCCTAGAAGCTGGGAAGGTCCTTGGTTTGGGATGCAACATGTGTCGATACCGTTGCGCCGTCCCATCTCCCAGCTTCCGCGGTTAAGGCTGGCTCCGCGGCCGCCACGGCAGAGGACCTCAAACGGCGCAAATATGCTGTGTTAAGCAGCGACTATATATTTGAGCCGTTTGGGGTCGAAACGCTGGGGCCTTGGGGACCGGGTGCTCTCCGTCTCTTTCGGGAGATATCAAAGCGCCTGGTCGAGGTGTCGAATGACCAAAGGACTGGGCATTACCTCGCACAGAGGATAAGCCTCACAATACAGCGAGGTAATGCTGCCAGCCTTTTGGGCACGCTCCCAGCGGTGGGGAGCCTGGAAGCCATTTTTTACCTTTAATCTTTTTGTTCCTTTTATTATTAGTATTCTAGTTTTTATTAATTATAAGTTGTATAATATTGAATTAAAATTTAATAAATATGTATACAATTCAAATAATGTTATAGTATATAACATACTATCTATTTCAGTATAATAATATTAAAATAAAATTTCAAAATACACTTGGTATTAAATTATAGCAAATTAAATTAAACGTCAAAAAAAAAAAAAAACTTTTAAGACTAGAGAAAACAATTTAAAAATTTTAACTTAAAATAGTATGCGTGTGCCGTGGCAGCAAAAGGGCAAACGACTCAGCATATGCCTAGACCAAGTCAGGTGCTAGGCGCTGATTTTCAGTCGCACCCAGTGCAGACAAGTTTGTCTACGGTGCCAAACAAAGAAGTAATAAATATGATATGTGTAATTGCAATACGTATGTACCTAGATAATATAATATAACAATTAGAATCACACCAAATACATGAGTAAATATGACTAGGGAAAAATTTGATCAAAAAAATAATAATGAAATATAATAATGAATAAAAATGTACATTATATATTTAATATATATACCAATGACAGTAAATATTAAATAAACTAAATATGAGATAATTATATAATAATAAACAACATAAGGATCAATTTACACTACCGAGGCAACGCCTGCTGTTCCAACAACCACTTTTTACCGTGCAGTTTAACCGAAGCTGCAGAAAGCGGTCGGTCAAGTGGCGGTGGTAGGTTGTTCCAACATTTCGTTGCCTGGTAGCGAAAACTGCCTTCGAAAGCTCTGGTCCTGTGAAAGGGCATGTTCAAAATAAAGCAATCTGCTCTGCGAGAGTTGTATGATTTAGTGAAATTAGACCATTCAAATTTCTCATGTAAGTATTTTTATTATTGAAATTCAGATAAGATCATCTTTTCCTATTCTACCACATTTCATTTTTATGAATTCCATGGGTCTTCGGTGTGATTGTTTGTTATATTGCTCAAAAAGTTGTTCATACTAGAAAATACAATAACCAGAAATGTAAAATTTGAAAATCATGTCATTTTTATTACTATTTTACTTAATTTTATATAAAAGAGTTTATGATCCTTACCTGGCACTGTGTTCTTATCAAACGGCACATACGACATTATGACTTCCATATATGTTTCTGTTCCATTCTTAACATTATTCCTGTATGTTTCTGACAGACAATATTTAAATAATGGATGGAAAATCATAATACCTCCAGTGGTCACCAACAAGGACCAATACAGATATGTGATCTTTCTGCAATATTTAGTATATTTTATTACGATTTCTTTCTTGGTGACGTCAGATGTGTTTCTTTGAATCGTATCAGCTTCAGTCACGTAGTTAATGATACTCTTCCATTTCTTCTGCCAAAGTAAGAAAGTAGTCACTTTGAAAATGTTAATTGTTGAAAGCAAAGTGACTTTCATATTATTCATGATCAAATTCATATTTAACCTAACAAACCAAAGATCAATGTATTCGGTTACAATAAAAATGATACAAGACATATGTAAGAAGAAATATAAATATCTCTTGAAAATATTCTTCGGTAACAATAAACCCCAGAATTGTAGGCACTTTATATTTGGACCCAGCAAAGGCCTTTTTGGATCTTCTAATTTGTTTAAAATGTGGTCGATCATTTTCCGGGGTTGTTAAGATTCGACTACAAATAGTAAAATAATAAATTAGACATATTTTAATCAATACTTTATATAGTAACAGAGTTGTAATTAAACAGGCTTAGCCACTGATTCCGTGTAAATGTATCTAGAGGTAGGCAAACAGTTTTATCGACAATATTATCGATAAAAATTCTATGGACTTTTACAACAATACACACTCATATTCTATCACTTATAGCTTAAGTTTTTTAAGCTTTGCATTTTCATTCTATTCTTAACTACCATAGAATTCATTCGCGTTAAGATTTGATTATCCTACAACAGAACTTGTAGTATAAAATTTACAAGTTTGCCGTTTGAGTTGTTATAGACTCAGTCAATCTAATCAAATCATATATTTTGGAAAGAAAGTTTGTAGAGGAGACAAGTTTGTATAAGAGGGTTATTACAAACAGGTGCCTTCGGGTTTGTAAATTAGGTTAGAGACTGGTGTCTCTCAAGCCAGATTCAAAAACTACTATTTATTATATAACTAGCTGACCCGGCGAACTTCGTACCGCCTAACAGTCGATGAATGTCTTGCTAAACTTGCTGCTGAACTTTTAGCTAAACTTAATTTGGGATTTTATTAACGTAATAAAATGAATAAAAAATATTTATATTATAAAAAAATATAAAATATATGTAATATTTTATATTTTCGTATTTATTGATTTTTATATTTTCTTTACATACATATATTATTCTAATAAACTATTGAACATAATAAATATTTCGCTATAATCTCGCGTACATCGTGACATCGTGCAGGTGGCACGGCGTATCATGGAGGAGACCTTTACCAGTAAATGGGTGCCCCAATAATAAAGAAAAACAAATAAAATAAAACTTAATAAACTATTTAAGCTTACTTAAATTAGAATGAATATTAATGTTATTTCGAAATGGATATTATTCAATTGCCTTAATTTAATTAATTATTATTGTACATAGTTTATATTATCAATAATCATTAGTTTCATTTTATAATTAGAATTTGATGTAAAATTGTTAGGGAAAATAAGGTTTTATTATTATTAATCTCGCGTAACGTGAACTGTCAATTGCTCAATCGCGGTAGATGGTGGAGTTCAAACCTAATTTATTTAAAAATTAATTTAATGTATTATTTTATTTCGAAAAATTTTCAGATATTTTAATAGTTATTCTGCTCTTCAGGGCGGAGACGAATCCAACAAATCAGAGATAATTAAAATCGGTCTAGCCGTTCTTGAGTTATAAATGGTGTAAGTAACCCGACTTTGTTTTAGTTATTTAAAGATATTTTGAAATCAAAATCAAAATATTTATTTTCATAATTGGAATACGTTATTCTCTTTTTGACGTCAAATTCTGCCTAAAACTACTTAAGATATTTTAAACAAAAAGTGTTGATGGAATAAGCACAAATCGACACGAATTACAGACTTGTGACCGAATGTTTCCCTTCCCTAGTAATTACAGCATTGCAGTATAGCATTATAATTCTTTCACAAATACATATTTTATACTATTAACGTTGTTATTAATTTTTTTGCGTCGTTCACAGAATTTTCTACTTCCTTATTTATGGAAACTTTTATTCCAACAATTATTTATTATCAATTAAAGCTTATTTTTGGCTTATATTGTCTTCCTGGATCTCAAGTCTTAACATATTTCAAATGTCATCAACAGATGTGTTAAATTCACGAGGAAGACATATGTCCAGCAGTGGGCCTCTAAGGGATGATAATAAATAAATAATAATTAATAAATATCTCAGACATTCACACCAATTATCTAGTCCCAAACTAGGCAGATCCTGTGGTATGGTTACTAGATAACGGATATACATACTTAAATAAATATATAAACATCCAAGACTTGGGTACAAACATTCATATTCATCATACGAACATTTGCCCCTAGCGGGATTCGAACCCGCAACCTCCGGCGTGGCAGTCCGAGCGCTACCCGTTCCGCCACAGAGGTCGTCATGATGATGCTGTTGTTGTTGATGTTGAACAGAGTTTGGACTGCCGGTCAATTCAGGGCCGCATTCAAATGATGAAATGGATCACCGTTTTAAGTACTGACAGCTGATTATGCCCAATACTATTTTAAAACATAGACTATAGGTTTATTGATTGGGAATTATTCTCTGACCTAATAAGGGAATTATCAGCAGTTCACTTGACAATGCAATCGTTCCAACGATGTTGGAATGAACGAAATAATCATGTTTAGGCAACCACCTGTGGCGTGTGCCGTGTGGTTTCCGGTAGAGTAGAATAGGACCACTCCAACTCTTCCCGTGGATGTCATACAAGGCGACTAAGGGAATACATTATAAAACATCAATCAGGCCTCCCCAACCCGTCTGGCCAGCGCGGGGAGTGTAAGCCAAATCCTCCGTCTGTCTCCGGCAGATGAGAGAGGGTTGTGCTCCTGCAGTGGAGACAAAAATAACCTGATGATGAGGCAACCACGTGCAGTTCACGTGGCACAGTTGCTTAAGTAGATATAAATAACACTTGAACTCTGGTCAGCTATAACTAAGATATATATGTCGGCGAAATAATAAAAGAGGAGCTGATTTGGAGGCACAGTGTGTGCTCGGCGCGCCATTCGGCTTGGTTCGGCGATCGTCGCGAGCACGCGCTGACGGAACGTCGGGTAGGACTGGCGCAGGCGCAGACTCGAGACATTGTTCGCTCGATACGCGTGCGGTGCGCTGGCACTACACGGACGGATCGTCTGCCTTCTAAAATCGTTACTTGATGATGTAATGTAATTTCATGTAGTGTCATTGAAGCTAGTAAATGTGTTAACTTTGAAACGAGGTTAAACTCAATTTGGGAGCCCACACTTTCGACGGAACCAGGAACCTACGACATCAGAACTGGGATTCGAACCCCACCCCTCAGAAGAGGAACCTACGACATATACAGGGTGTAAGGGATAGCCTTCCGAAAACTTTAATCACGGCTTCAGACCATCACCCTGAACAACGTACAGCAAGAATTTTTCGCCGGAAATAAAAAAAAAATTTCGACTCACCATACAAATTTTATAAATGACATGCCAGATTTGTATGAAGAGTCGATTTTTTTTTTTTATTTCCGGCAAAAAATTCTTGCTGTACGATGTTCAGGGTGATGGTCTGAAGCCATGGTTAAAGTTTTCGGAAGACCGTCCCTTACACCCTGTATATAAAAATACAAGTACTATAAAAGGATAATCTAACTAATCAACGCAAACCTCAAACCGCTGTGTCTAGATGAAAGGAGAATGACCAAAAGTGGGCCTAAGATGCGTCTTTATCATTCATGTACCAAAAATATTGGTCTGAATTATGAATCCCCTCCATTTTTTTTTAAAGCTATTGGAATAGGGAGTTTAAAAATAACATAAAATAAAAACATTGATTGATTTCCGCCAGCCGACCGGCATCTTTTCAACTAGAGTAGTGAAAGCAGAATTAAAATCGATATATATTTATAATCGATATTTGTCAACCATAGTTGATACTGCCTTTCAGTTACTGGCGCGATAATCCACTCATCTCGTTTTTCATTTACTGACTGGAAATACAGTATTTATACAGATTTAAAGTGATACACACGTTATTAAGAGGTTTATGAAAATATTAGTACGGAACCGAAACGTCGATGTATCAATTTAATAAGTCGGTGTAGTAGAACTGCACTATCGATTTGCACTATGGTTTTGTACGTACTGTCACGCATGTCAGTCGTGTAATTTATAACTTGTGTATATAACCACTAAACTAACTAGGGAAAAATTGAATTGAATCTTGTTATATTCTCTTTGCACACAATGACATCAACATCTGGAGCAATTAATCGTGGCCATATACCACGGCGCTGTATAAACTGTTCGTTGGTGGTGCCGCGCCAACAAAGAGTTCGTTCTATGGATGAGTTATCCAATTCTATGCTTAATGTTTTGAGTTCGTGGATTGCGCCTGGTTCTGTAAGTATTTTTCTATTTTATGGTAATTTGTACGTACATGTTTAAGTAAAGCCCTTTCTGCATTCACTTGCAAAAATTACTGCTAATATAACCCCACAAAGTCTTCGGCTGCGACCGCGTCTGCCTGTTAAGGTGGTAAATAACTAAAATATAAGCTTCGTTGAGGTGTACTTAAATAAGAGCAGATATACTTATTTTTGTATTTGTGCTCTTTAGGTATTTAACAATATTTAGCTGATTTCAAGTAATACACACGTTCTTAAAAGATATTTATGAAAATATTGTTACGTAACAGAAATATCGATTATTCAATTGGTTAAATCGTATTAGTAGAACCTCACTATTGATTAGCACTATGGTTTCGTACTGTGACGTCATATCCCATATGGTGTCAACAGCTGGTTTGTCTCCTTTTGTTTACATTATGTATTTGGGTGAAAAAATCTATTTTAACGAGTCTAATGTAGTGTCGAACGCAATATACCGTCGCACCAAACTATGACATCAAGATTGGGAACGGTTAATCGTGGCCATATACCCACGGTGTTGTGAAAACTGTGCGCCAACAAAGATTTCATTCCAAGTAAGATTATTCAATTTTCCCACTATAAAGTTTAACGATTTTCTTTTCACAATAATCCTTAGTATTTTGCCTGTATTTTGACGACAATTTGATCCAGACGCAAGGTTCAAAGTTTAAGGGCAAACTCCCATACAATTTTGGTCATTCTCCTTTCTTGAAAAGAAATTCCTCAAATCATCATCAGCCCAGATACATCTATTGCTGAACATAGGCCTCCCCAATAGAATGCCACTTTAGGTGGGAAGTCCAAGTTTGAGGCATTTGCGATAATCACCACGCTTGGCAGTCGGATTGGTGATCGCAGTAATGATCTTAATATACACAGGAGAACGCTGCCCGTCCCTGGTGCAATCCCTTAGTCGCTTTGACGCCGACTTAGTAGATTTGGGGTGGCTAACCACACGGCAATTCCTCAAATGAATTTCTTCAATTTTACCTAACGATCTCTATGTACTACTAGATGGAGCGTTCCAAACAATCGCTCTGTTCCACGCAAGTAGCCTCTTTCACATTCACATTATTACTAAATATTGACGCTACGGTTAAATAATGTCAATATTTAGTAAATAATTAAATGTTCTGAGTAGTAACTACACAAGTTTCATTGTGTATGTGAAAGAGTTGTGGCTACTTGCGTGGAACAGAGCGATTGTTTGGAACGCTCCATCTAGTAGTACATAGAGATCGTTGACTACCCCTGTTTTAAATTCCATGCAGACGTAGTTGCGGGCGACAGTAAGTAGGATAAAATAAATATTAAATCGTATAAACGTCAACCTCATAATCTCTTTTTCAGTACTCTTTGTGACAAAGAGACGCTCTACGTTAATTTTGGAACTGAACTGAAGGCTTTCACGGAATCAGCGGGAGTTAAAACTTTAAGAGTAAAAGCACGAACGATGAAAATGTCTTAATGGACAACAAATCTCTCGTTCTTGAAAATTATAAAGATTATTAGTTATTTTTCATTGAAATAAGAATACCTACGCTAGAAATAACTGTTATTTCCATTAACCGTTATTAAAAGTAACATAAGCAAACCCGACAACAAAGACTAATAATAAATATAAGTCGGTCCCTCGACTGTATATAAAGGTTAGAACCCGTGGACGCGGAACACGATACGATCGCCAATTTGTCCACAAAATGATGGATACTGACGAATTGAAGGCGTAATGGGTTAGACTATAAAGTCCACTTCAGACTACTACATACACATATCGAGCTAAAATAAATGTTGAAGCGAAAAATATTTGCAGTAAATATCAAGCAATTCGTGTGATGGTTTTAACTAGGGTTGCCATCTCTAAAATCTACCAACCAGAACAAGTAGTATGAAAACCCCGAATTTTTGAGCTCCCAACTTGGATGTGTCAACAAAGTTTTTTTTAGTACCCCAGTAAAATATAATATTGTTTTCATTGTTAGAGCTCAGGATGCTTTTCAGACGCTCCGCAAACTAGGACAAATCCGGGGAAACCCAGACGGATAGCAACCCTAGTTTTAATTCGTATAAAAAATATAAAGGGCTCGATTCTGAAGACACATAGTTAAAATTTGACATCACTATTGTTGCCATCCTTGTCACACAGTATTATGAAGATAAAGACTAAACTAATTTTAGCGCTGTCAAATGTTAAATGTGTGTCTTCAGTTCGGGCCCAAACTGGACCATAAACGAGAAGAAGGTATTTTACAAATAATGACGATTTGTTTCATTTGGAGAATAAGTTTATTTTATGTGAAATACTTACTAACTGTCTTTGTAGTATAGATAGTTAATTTTTTTTATTTATTAAAAAAAAAATACTTCTATAAATATAAATGTCTCAGATATTCACGCCAATTATCCAGTCCCAAACTAGGCAGAACCTGTGTTATGGTTACCAGATAACGGATAG
This sequence comes from Esperia sulphurella, assembly GCA_947086405.1. Classification (NCBI taxonomy): domain Eukaryota; kingdom Metazoa; phylum Arthropoda; class Insecta; order Lepidoptera; family Oecophoridae; genus Esperia; species Esperia sulphurella. The sequence continues at coordinate 9,569,910 of OX352280.1, read as the reverse complement.
ACATACTTAAATAAATATATAAAAACATCCAAGACTTGGGTACAAACATTCATATTCATCATACGAACATTTGCCCCTAGCGGGATTCGAACCCGCAACCTCCGGCATGGTAGTCCGAGAGCTACCCGTTCCGCCACGGAGGTCGTCGTATTTTACGTTAAGTAATTCACCACGGCAGGCCCCACTCTTTATCTAAATCTGTGCGTTATATTGTTACTGTGTTAGTTCTATGATACGGACGTTCAGATTAGCTTAGATTAGAAAAGTATCGGGGTGTGCCATCATGAACAGAACGATCGATCTATATCTGAAACAGAATAGAACCGTTTCGCTCATGCAATTCGTCAAAGGCGTACCAAACAGTTGCCGATTGGTTTCCGGTAGAGTAGAATAGGACCACTCCAACTCTTCCCGTGGATGTCGTACAAGGCGACTAAGGGAATACATTATAAAACATCAATCAGGCCTCCCCAACCCGTCTGGCCAGCGCGGGGAGTGTAGGCCAAATCCTCCGTCTGTCTCCGGCAGATGAGAGAGGGTTGTGCTCCTGCAGTGGAGACAAAAATAACCTGATGATGATGATGATGTACCTAACAGGCCTATAGGTGTTACAAGACCTATTTCTACCGCTAAGGAGCAATGTATAATGGCCGCGTTTCAGTTTGAAAGGTATGGGAGGTAATTACATGCATGTGAGGCTTCTAAGGTGCAAAGCACTCAGATATTCAGTCACGCCATTCAGTGTTTAAAATTGCACCTTGTTTCCGTATATTTTGTTTGAAATTTGATTGAATTGGCAAGACAGCGAAATGCCATTTCTGAGTGCCTTACACTCAAGCGAGTCCTCAGGGGGCCAAAGCACTTGTGGCCCTTTTTTTCACTCCGTATTGATGGCTGGAAGTAAATAAGCGACAGTAGTAATTATCCGTGCCGTGTGGTTTCCGGTAGAGTAGAATAGGACCACTCCAACTCTTCCCGTGGATGTCGTACAAGGCGACTAAACTAATACATTATAAAACATCAATCAGGCCTCCCCAACCCGTCTGGCCAGCGCGGGGAGTGTAGGCCAAACCCTCCGTCTGTCTCCGCAGATGAGAGAGGGTTGTGCTCCTGCAGTGGAGACAAAAATAACTTGATGATGATGATGGTGAAGTAATCATCCATTAGGTGTGCTTTTTCGCCTTTGCCATTTCATTCCGTTAAAAAAAATTGCTTGTCAAGCCAGACCTGGCCAGACAGTGGATATATACGTACACTATATATATTGTTTAGAAACAACGATCTCTATGTACTACTAGATGGAGCGTTCCAAACAATCGCTCTGTTCCACGTAAGTAGCCACAACTCTTTCACATTCACTTTGAAACTTGTGCAGTTACTACTCAGAACATTTAATTATTTACTAAATATTGACATTATTTTAACCGTAGCGTCAATATTTAGTAATAATTAAATGTTCTGCGTAGTAACAGCACAAGTTTCATTGTGAATGTAAAAGAGTTGTGGCTACTTGCGTGGAACAGAGCGATTGTTTGGAACGCTCCATCTGGTAGTACATAGAGATCGTTGTTTGGAAACCACTTTTTCTTATTTACAATTTAAATATCCCTCCTAATGCCATCATTTTCGTACCCACATACATATTTTTTTTGGTCCTCTTGTCTTTTTTGCCCCCCTGACAGAACATACCGACAAGTTGCACGGTGCGCCTCGTGTCGCGGAGTTTCCATTGTGGTAAACCTATAGACGTTATAATAATATGCTTGTGATCCTAATAGACAAGAGATGGCGACTCCTCCTGAAGCGGCAAGTACCTAGATATAAGTGCTACTACTAGACAACTACTCCTCTTCAACCCCTCTTTTAGCACCATTCTTAAACACTGATATGTATAACCTGGTCTCTCTGTCTCAGTATTATCTCTGTAATATGACGACCTCCGTGGCGGAACGGTTGCTCTCGGACTGCCACGCCGGAGGTTACGGGTTCGAATCCCGCTAGGGGCAAATATTCGTATGATGAATATGAATGTTTGTACCCAAGTCTTGGATGTTTATATATTTATTTAAGTATGTGTATCCGTTATCTAGTAACCATAGCACAGGCTCTGCCTAGTTTGAGACTTGATAATTGGTGTGAATATCTGAGATATTTATTTATTATTTTATTATTAATATAACTATACAATCTACCTATGCTATACATAAGAATATAGTAAACAGTCTGAAATGCCCTTAAGAGTAAACCGTCATATACTTTCTGTAACAAAATACGTTGACCTTGCAGACCAGCTTTGGATCATTCAGTTTAACCTTTGGGCCTGAATTGGTCTGAACTATTCTTTATATCTTCATCGAGGACCAGGAAGACCTGGCGACGCTTCGACCCTTCGGAATCTCTTATGCCAAACTCCAGTTCACCAACGGTGCCCAAAACCGATGGACTTCACATACGCCTTAGATTTTTTTACCTGAAAACGACTAGGTTTACCGTTTTGTGCAATAAATATGGGGTACAATAAGGAATATTTGATTTAATCTGAAGCGTGAATGGGAACCTTCTGGGTAAATTTTTTTGCATTGGGAAAGGTCTATATCTAACTGTAGGTTGGTGATAATGATTTCACGTCCACTGCTGGATTTAAACCCTGTCTTCCTAAGAGCTGCCATACCCAACCCTCCGCCCTCCCATATCCAGCTCCTTTTTCATATCACTTGCATATCTGCAAGGTATTTGCTGTCGTCATTCCAAAACTAGTCTACTTCAACGGTGATCGACTCTGCAGGTGACGAAATCAGCTACGTGGGTAATTTTAGTAAGAATTAATCAAAATCAAAGTTTTATTTCACCTATGTCATCTATTAAACTTGACGAAACTACAACTTGTCTTACAATTAAAACGACACCTCGAACATAAACAGGTCAAGCTTGTACTAACTGTACTAAAACACCAGAAGCACCGTCTTTCATTATTCCAATTCCTGTATTAACGTCTGCATTTTAAAGACTAATTTTAATCACTAAATATTGTTATATACGACGTTCTGGTTTTGGAATAGAGTTGGATGGATGCCAGTGGCTAAAATCTGAAACTAAGCCACGCATTTTAAGCTAAAGTATTTGAGCCTAGACATAATTATGGCCATAAAATTTATGGTGTGGAAATGTTAGACTAAATGGTCGGGTGTGCTGTTTCCTGTTGTAGTTTTTGTTACATTAACAACTCTATTATAAAGACGCAAGGGTCAACACTTTGCACCTTTATTAAGGGCATTTCAATTGTTTTCTAAGTATAATGATTGAGGCGATTTTTTGATGTTCGGACATTTTGCTGACTGCCTTATTCTATTAGCTAATCCTACTAATATTATAAATACGAAAGTTTGGATATTTGGATGTTTGTTACTCAATCACTCTTCAACCACTGGACGGATCGTGATGAAACTTGGCACACATATAGGTGAGGTCTTGAAATAGGACATAGGATAGTTTTTATCTCAAAAAAATATCTATATTTAGTAAATAATTAAACGTTCTGCGTAGTAACTGCACAAGTTTCAAAGTGAATGTGAATGAGTTGCGGCTCCCAGGGCTGCAGTTGTGTGAAACAGAGCGATTGTTTGGAACGCTCCATCTAGTAGTGCATAGAGATCGTTGATTATACAGGCTTTAGCTTATCTCTAACAATTTAAACTTTACAAAGTATACTTTAACAGCTAAGTATAGAAGGTGTTAACAAATTGTTACAAAACGTTTTAGATTCTATAGAGCTTTTAGTTATCAGTTCTTTAATGGAGCTAAATAAATATTTAATTGAAAAGGTTTTACTACAACAATATCTTGAACAACCAAAGGCCTATGTGAATACAATTTAGCTTTGGCTCGATTTCATGAAGTGTAGTGGGTTATATATAACTTTAGGAATGATATAATGATCATATGATTGCTCGTATATTGTAAATAATTTATTTCTATTCTGTTTAAATTGCTATTTAATTATTTTTTCTTTACCTTTATATTTTTATCTAATTTTATTACCCTATTACCTGTTGCCCGGAACTTCGTCCGCGTGGATAAATTAACATAACACATTATTATAAATAATACCACATGAAAATGTTTTTCAGGAAGTTAAGTATTTTTTCCCTGTATGTTAAATATTTTATGGAACTGGCATATGTCTTTACTCTTCCTCTTCCCCCTCCCATTCCCCGCACCTTCCCGTTCCCCTCCCCTTCCCCTCCTTTTCGATCTCCTCTTTATACCCTACCTTTCCTCTACACCCCACTCTCCTTCTCCCAACCCCCTACTCACATCCCTTTTCTCAGCCCTCCCACTCCTCACCTATCTCCCCTCTCCCTATCCCCTTCTCTTCCGCCATTTCCCCCTATCCCTTCCTTCCCCCCTTCCTTCCCTAAGAGTGCTCAATATTTTGCAATCAAACTCAATCAGTCCAATGGTGTTCGGTAATCGCCCCTGTCCGATCTTAAGGAGTATGTCTGAAAATACTTGAGCGTCTGAGTTGCCACCAAGTTGGAGCCGCGTATAATGCGTAAGGCGCAATTTTAGAGTGCTTGAGGCAGGCGTTCGCCTCATCGTCAGTATTGCCCCGCGTCACCACCGGCAACGTCTGGTGAAAACCACCGCAAAAGTGAACCGTGACCGGACCCATCGCATGGTTCTCCGTCCAGAGGTCCTATTCTCCCCATAGCATATTTTCTTATCCCAAATGATCAGATAGCAAGTAGTCCTGGATCACCCGAGCTTTGTCATTGTTACGTGACGTGACCCACAAGAATTTCTGTGCTGTGCCGTTTTACCGCCCGCAAGCAGTGTGGCAGCGATCCCTGAGGACACTACAGCGCAGGCGATCTTCCCTTGTCGTCTGATTTCTAACAGAAGTATGCCAGTGAGAAATGATTTCATCGGTGCATTCCTGGGTATCGAGGGAAAACGTATCTCCAAGCTGAAGCTCCACGCTTCTTACAACTTTGTTGAAAACCACTCTTTGCCCAACTGTGAGTCTTGGAATGTTATCAACTTATCACTCACTATCGCTGACATTTCAGTTAATCGGTTTCCGCAGCGTACTCACGCTTTATACACGGTACAAGTAAGCCTCACGCAACGGTCTATGTCGCGTATCTCCGACGATATAAGTGACAACATCTTTGAGTATAGTAAGGCGGAAGTACCCTTTCATCAGATACGTCTACGTCCAGTTCAGCGTTCCTCAAAGCACGCCAGGACAAATTCCCCGAGATGCGGAACTTACATTTGCCTCATCTTGGTTTCTGCGATCAATGGTCGGATCACTCAGCTGGAGCCTCAGGTTGTTGTAGGTTCTTCTTAGGAGAGTAGGTCAGTTACTATAACGCGCACGGTAGTAACAGGATTTAGTTTTTTTTTAAGTACCTACTCTACACTCCCCTCCCAAGACAGAAGACTGCACCAATTATGTTTGCTGCAGCGGGAGGTCTTAAAAAAAAGCAATAACTTTGGCAACTATATTTAATTAAAATTAAATCCGAAATATAACTTATAAAAAATAATATTCCTAAGCTAATTAAAATGCGACAACGACCGATGTGAGGACCGAAGTGTCGCCCGGGGGTCGGCTTCCAGTGGCGCTGTCCAGTAGTGCAGCATCAGCACTTTACCGGGAACGCGGTCGCCGATGTTGCAATGGACAGAGTCCAAGTGCCGTGTGCACTGTATATAATGGTATTTCTAACATGTTCAGTTACTTATTTTAAATTGCCCCGGTTGGTTTTTTCCTAATATATTAAATGTACAGAGTTGTTTGCATTTACGATTTTATTATATGTATAGATACAATAATTTTATGTATTTGAATTCTGTAAATGGCTAATGTTCAATTTATATTATATTGTTCAATTTATTTTTGTAAACTAGCTGTAGGTTTCAGAATGAATAAATAAAATATAATAAATATTTTACTTATATATATTATTTATTTATTTATGTTTAATTTGATTGTGTTTTTGTTAGTAATTGTAATTAACTTGAGTTGACCTGTAACTACCCTAGTTAAGACAAGGATGTTAATTACAATATCAATCCATTACAATGCCATCTCTAAAATCTGCAAACCAGGACAAGAAGCATGAAAACCCTGGATTTTGGAGCTTAGATATAAACATAGCTATAGATATATTTTATTGATGATCATTTGAAATTAAAAATAATTGAATTTAGAAATATTACAAATCTTTTTTTTAAATATATTAATAATACAAGTCATTCTTTTTATACAATTGCAAGTCAATATCTTTTAACAAGTCCATAATATAATCATAATTTAAAATTAAATTAAAACCATAAAAAAACACATTACAACCCGGTCTTACGTCAACAGAGTCTTATTTAAAATACTCAGTAAAATAAAAATGGTTTTAATTGTTATAAATCAACTATATATGGAAATTTTTTAATCCTGGACAACAAATAAATGCCCAGATGCTTGGAAACCTGAATAGATGGCCACTCTATCTGTAACGGAACTTATTAATAAATATTATGTTTATGTCTATGTCTATAATGCAAATCTATAATAATAGTGTTTAAACTGCATCAAATCTGGACATTACGGTCACAAATGTAGAAATATCCCAAGTCATTCATTCCTTTCATAATTCGAAGTATAAAACAGAAAATCCATTCTGGCTTTTTAAAGAATCTGACAGATTACCAAGATTCACAAATCGAGGCGGGCACATTGAATAAATTGTTACAACTCGCTCCAACAGGTTTCTTTGACAGTTTGACACCTGAAGGGTTAAGTTGGGGTCAAGACCCAACTCACCTGCAATTTGCAGTTGAGGGTTAAGATTGAGCGGTAAATAAATAAATATAGTTTGTCTACAGAGATCTTCATAGTTTCGATGATACACGCATAGACAAATTTTACAGGAAAGAAAAACTTTTTTCGATCATCATCATCATCAGGTTATTTTGTTTCCACTGCAGGAGCACAATCCTCTCTCATCTGCCGGAGACAGACGGAGGTTTTGGCCTGCACTCTCCGCGCTGGCCAGACGGGTTGGGGCCTGATTGATGTTTTATAAATGTATTCCCTTAGTCGCCTTGTACGACATCCACGGGAAGAGTTGGAGTTGTCCTATTCTACTCTACCGGAAACCACACGGCAATATTTTTCTATGTATTTGACTTATTTAAAAAGTTTAGCAGTTATGACATAACAAACACATTTTACCGCAGAATTCATCTGGTGAAGTCGAAGACATAAATTAGTGATTTTCATAATTATGATGATGTATTTGTATTACAGTATAGTTAACCCCAACCTCACGGTTATACGGGCCAATCCATTACAAGTATATTTGTCATCTGAATTATGCAGTACTAGCTGGTGCCCGCGACTGCGTCTGCGCAGGGTTAGTATTTCGAGTAGCTTATATTAGCGTGGCGTAGAAAAGAACTAACATTATGACATTAAAATTATAATTTTATGGCGCACGCCAGTATAGCTCGCAGATGGTAGATTTTTTCCTACTTACTTGATATTTTGGACAATTCACACAATATTTTTATAAATTGTATCCTATGTGTTATTCTGATGTATAAGCTATATTATTGTAAAGTTTCATTAAAATCCATTTAGTAGTTTTTACGTGAAAGAGTAACAAACATCCATCCATACTTACAAACTTTCACGTTTATAATATTAGTAGGATAGTTGTAACAACAGTTGAAAAATTTTATTTTTTTAAATGGACGGAATGACATGACAGTGTTTTATAATGGACATCTGAGGGCGCCGCCGTTACTGCGCTTGCTTTCAAGCTGACATAGCTCATCTAATAGAACTTCATCATCAGCTGAAATACGTCCACAGCTGAACATAAGCCTCCCCAAAGAATGCTACTTTTGGTGGGCTGTCCGTTAAGGTATTTGCCACAATCACCTCGTTGGCAAGCGGATTGTTCATCGCAGCAATTATCTTAATATATAAAAACTGGCTGTTCGTCGTTGGTACAATCCCTGACACGAACTGCGGCGCGAATTGCGAGGTGGTGATTCGCGCGGCGCGGCAACCATGCCACGAACAGTAGCGATCACCGCCGCATCCAATATAGTCAACTCCCGCGCTATTCTCGGCGACCGCCGCTCGACACGGTGGGATACGCAGTACTGTTCCATACATTTGTTTCTGCCGCGCCTCGGTGCCGCTCGGCAATATTCGCCCGCCGCACCGCTCATCTCGGCTGTGCGTGGCTTGCCAGATACATTCCTATACATTTGTTTTGGTCGCACATCGCGTTGCAGATCGCATCGCGCGAAGCGAAAATCTCCGTGGCCAGGCCGTTAGGCACCTTGACGACACCCACGGTTAGGTTGGGGGCGGCCCTATTCTAAACCACACGGCTAAATAGTAAATGACATTAATATACTGTCAGCAGTAAGCTTGATAATGATTTTAGTGAGTAAATTATGCCTATTCACGAGAGCCATGATAGCCTAATTGGTTCATGAGGTCGTAGGCTCAAACCCCGCATGTACCAATGAGTTTTCCAAATTTCATCATCATCATCATAATCTCAGCCCCTAGACGTCCACTGTTGGACATAGGTCTTCTCCAACGAATGCCACCACACCCGATCCTCCAAATTTAAGAACGGTTTATTTATAATGCCACAGGATTTTCCCTGCATACACTAAAGAAGAAATTATAAGGTGTATCTGAAATTCACCAAGTTAGCTTGGGGCACCTTTGGTAGACAGGGGTTTTGGTAAAAAAGATCCTGAAAGGTCGAAGTGTCGCCAGGTCTTCCTGGCTCCCTGAGAAGATAAAATGTATATTCACTCTTCCCTTACAAAGATCCAAGTTCTGCTTATGTACTGTATTCTCAATCAGTTCGGTGTAGCCCTCGTAACCAAACAGACTAATATTTATTTCTACCCCAACTCCTCCATCGATGCCGCTTATTATTATATTCGAAACTTTTGGGTCTCGAGCCTCGAAGTTGGGCCAAGTTTGTTTTGTGCATTAACATTCAAGAAAGCAGAGGATGGGAAGCTGTTTCGCATTAGTAGAGGGCTTTGTCCAATACTGGACATTGTCTGGATGATGCTGATAAAATTGTACCTCCGTATATGGTAAGCTTCCAGGATTTTTATTCTTAGGAAAGGTTTCTTTTTAATTAAAAAAAAAGTAAATTAAGCATTAAGTAGCTTATTTTACTTCATTTACTCCGCTTATTTTACTTCATTCACTACAAAATTATTGTTTTTTTTTTTTAAATAATTTAAGTTGAAGTTACGTAGTGTTAACCTTCCCGATCTCGCTCCCGCTCCCGCCCCATCTGCTACCGTTGCGAGACACGTTCGTTCGCGAGCGTCTGTTCATACTCCTGTCTCGTGGCTCGCCTCAACCCTCGTCTCGCGTCGTGTACGCGAGTGTAATGCCGCTTGAAGCCTGCCACGGCCACCTCTTACTCTAACTCCAAATATTAACTCATCCAATCGAATTACCGCCAAGTATTTTATACTTATTTTTGTAAACTAATGTTTTCGACTGTAAATCCGCATAACTTTTGTTTGAGTAAGCCGATTGGGATGAAATAAAGATTCAATATTACTCAAATTAAGCTTTAAGTTTTTCTGAAAATGCCCCCAAAAATGGTTAAGTAGTTTTTACGTGATGCGTGCACAAACAAACAGATAGACAAACATTCCAAAAATCAAATATTAATGTGTTATATTTACCTATCATTTATCATGTCAGCCCTTAGCCGTCCACTGCTGGACATAGGACATATTTGCCTGTTGTACTCGAGAAGTAGAGGTAACTTTATTCAAAGCATTTTGCCAATGCTTCTATACTTGCCAAATATGGATAAAACATACCAAAGGATCGTACAACAGGCTGAGGATTCAATATAATAATGCATTTCGCATTATTATGAGGGAACCTCCTTTCTGCAGCGCGAAGAGCATGTTCGCTGACGCAGGGGTTTCTGACTTCTTCGCTATCCTGAGGGCGCGGACAGTATCCTGCTGGGGGCGACTACGGAGCAGTGCCAATGATGTTCTTATGACAATTAATAACAACATTGGCAACTGCTTCACAAAGCACTGGTTAAATGCATCGGACTGAGAATGGCAAACTCTAACATGTTGAATTGTATAATCTTATATATTTATACTGTTCACTTCATTTTACTTCACTTTATTTTGTTTGTTTTATAATTTTTAATGCTGTATATGTGATATGGGTTTTTACCTGATAATAAATGCTTTTATTATTATTATTATATAATATAGGCCTTCCCCAATAAACGCCACCGCACCCGGTCCTCCGCGCTCCGCATCCAGCTGCTTCCGGCTACCTTCTTCAGGTCGTCGGTAGCTATATCAGTCACGTCGGGTTCGTCGGATCTCCTCATTACAAATCATATCCCTCAAAGAAACCCCGAGCATAGCCCTCTCCATAGCTCGCTAAGCGACTTGAAACTTGCGGATCAGGCCTACCGTCAGCGTCCACTTTTTGCGTCGTAGGTGTATAGGTAGCGTATCATTCAACCCCCAATTATATTGTCGTCTATTTTTCAATGTACAGACAGACGAGGTTTACTTTTTGATTTATTACATTAGTTAACCTTATACTTTGTTAACATGAAAACAACATATAAACCTAACATGCCGTAACAACCACTGAGTTTATAAAATGGGACTCCAAATATTGAGCGAAAGTATCCAATTAAAGCTTAAGACTGCACATTATATCTCATTTGACCAGTAGAGTCCAAAAGTTTACGATTGGAAAACTACGGGACAGTAATCAATATGAATATCGGGACATCGAGAGATATACCAAGTTCTGTTTTATGGTTCTTTATTTTAATGTAGTAAACACTTATTCGAAATTTTCACTGCAGTTTTCATGGTTAAGTACAAACTCTAACTTTCATATCCGACTGCACCATCTAAGTATATAACTTGGTTTTGCCTTGTCTTTTTAACGGAAAACTTAAAAGTTAAGCGGCACTTTATTTTAAAACTTAATTCCAGCTCATCCTTGCAGTTAAAGATTTTCCAACAATGAGCGAAATTCAAGTGGCTCTTTAAAAATAGATTTAGTTCTTACATTCTCTATAGATGGCAGTGACTTTGTCATCAAATGTCAAAATATGGGATAATTTTTACAGTAAGTTGTCTGTGAAACAATTGTAAATTGAAAATTGTAAAAAACAAATACTACCGACCAATTTGACGTTATTCTTGAAAGTTTTCGAGTTTTTTTGACAGTGACAGTTGAGATCATACAACGTCATCTATTGCCAACATTAGCAACTATAATTTAGTACAGTTACGGGGTAAAATGTAAAGATACAGCTTTTACAAAAATATGGATTCTTAGTCAGCTTTATTTAAAGCAGCTCTGCTCGCGTGGACTATAGAAATTTTTACGTAATACGTGCAGATAAACAGACAAAAATTCCAAAAATTTAAAACAAAATTTTGATGATTTTGTTTTAATTTTTTTTGGTTATTGCATTGATTTTAACCAGGGTTGGCATGTTTTAAACAAAGTGTTTAAAACATCTGTTTTAAACATGTTTTTTATTGTTTAAAACTGTTTAAATTGTTTAAAACATGTTTTATATTAAATAAAACTGTTTTTTATCCAACCCTGATTTTAATTGTCCCTATCAAACAGAGGCGATAACTTCCAAGAAGAACGTCAAATTTAGAACTGGTAGTATTTGTTTTTTCCAATTTTCTAACCATGTTTCAAAGACTACTAACCAAACCAGTTTTGATCGTTATTTGTTTGTCCCTTATTCACGCTTCCAAATATAATAGATTTGCACAAACCTATGCTAACATTAGATCCTTTAACCACAACAAACAGAGATCTATTACAAATGTGTATTTTAGTTAATTTCAGGCGTTCTGACAATTGTTTGCTTTTCGAAAATAGGTTAAGAGTTGAACGCCACTATCGCACGCCACGCCAATTGCATTGCACGGAGTGTTACGAACCGGGTACGAACATCGTCAGAGTGGTGCGACTGCGTCATTCTAAGATAAATTTAAAAAACTTAATAAATTGATTGCTAGCGCTATCATATATATACGTATGTTCATATATACTATTTTACATTATATATCCATTCCATTTGCCGTGTGGTTCCCGGCTTAGAAACCGGCTGTACTAAAGGTACAGATACACATGCTCATTAGTCGCACGAGAGCATGCGATTTTCGAGCAAGTGCTACCTATCTGAATAATTTGTAGAGTTCATTTTGCAAGAAATTCTCTTAATAGAACGTCGTTGATCACTCCGTTTATAATTTTCAACTTGATACTTATTCATTTTACCGTAAAATACTGAATATGTGTATTTTATATGCATGGTCCTTAGTCGCATGCTCATAAATAGCATGCTTTATCAAAGCAAGTGTGAACACGCTATGAGCATGCAACAAATAAGCATGTGTATCTGTACCTTAAGGGATTGCACCAACATGGGTAGCAGCGTTCTCCTATGTATATTAAGATTATTACTGCGATCATAAATCCGCTTGCCAAGTGTGGTGATTATGGCAAATGCCTCAATGGACAGACAGCAAAAGTGGCGTTCTATTGGGGAGGTTTCGTTCTGCATTGGACGTATATGATGATATTTTGCCAGTGTACTTGTTTTAGCTTTTCCCACAGTGAAGGTTGGTTGGCTGGAAGAGATCTCTTATAGAGATAAGTCCACCTTTGTACACTTTTATGTTATGCCCTTTTTTTTGTAAATTTTATGTGCAATAAAGAATATATACAAGCTGCGCTGTCAGTCAGTAATCATAAGGCGAATGCTCTGTGTATGCAGCTTAACCCCAAACTTCAGGCGCTAACTTATTCACATCGCTCTATCCATGCCAAACGGGACACGGAATCCGGGACATTTCAACGGGACGGGAAAATGGCTGACACCTTGCAACTCTACACCGATTCAGCGGCGACGGCCCAGAAAATGTAACCCTTGTTAGTGTCAAGCCCTAAATTCGGATAAGCCGGATATCGACAAGCGCTGAACCGGTAAGGATACTTTTTGAAAACCGGTTTAATATATTGGCCCGTTTTATTCTTCGTTTGATCCGTAAAATGGAGTCTTACATTTTGGTTGTGGGCTAGTTTTGTACTCGGATGCACAAATTCCGGTTTCGTAGTACTGATTGCGAAATAAACTTTTTTTTTATTTATTTAAGATAAGAAAAACGTTTTACTAATTATTTTGTGAATGTTATAGGAATTTAGAAATCCCCTTTAGCGATAAGACAGCCTAGATCTAGGCACAAGTGTAAGCTACTTTATTATTATACTCGTCGGATCGAACAGATTTTTAGGGTTCCGTAGCCAAATGGCAAAAAACGGAACCCTTATGGATACGTCATGTCTGTCTGTCTGTCCGTCCGTATGTCACAGCCACTTTATTCCGAAACTATAAGAACTATACTGTTGAAACTTGGTAAGTAGATGTATTCTGTGAACCGCATTAAGATTTTCATACAAAAATAGAAAAAAAAACAATATATTTTGGGGGTTCCCCATACTTAGAACTAAAACTCAAATTTTTTTGTTTCATCAAACCCATACATCTATGGATAAGTATTCAAAAATGATACTGAGGTTTCTAATATCATTTTTTTCTAAACTGAATAGTTTGCGCGAGAGACACTTCCAAAGTGGTAAAATGTGTGTCCCCCCCCCCTGTAACTTCTAAAATAAGAGAATGATAAAACTAAAAAATATATATGATGTACATTGCCATGCAAACTTCCACCGAAAATTGGTTTGAACGAGATCTAGTAAGTAGTTTTTTTTAATATGTCATAAATCGTAAACCACAATTTACCTTTCATTCAATCAACTCAAATAAAGTTACAACGAACTACAATAACTTTTATATTATGTTACTTGCTGCTACGGAACCCTTCATGGGCGAGTCCGACTCGCACTTGGCCGCTTTTTTTATACTTTAACTGATACACGAACGCAATTATTACTAAGCACATACTTACATACATAATGCTCACGCCTTAGTCCCAGAGGCAGAGAGGGTAGGCAGAGACGATGTATCGCCACTATACGCGATCCTGACACACCTCACTAGCCTCCCTCACATTCATCAACCTTATCTTGCATCTCCTTTTATTCTTCTCACTGCGGACCCCAGCCTTTTTGATGACGTTACCTCCATATCCTACTAAGTACAAAGTAAATTAAATTAAGTAAACACTTTATGAACTCCAATATCATTTGGTATCTGTATTTATATATACACTAACTAGAAAAATATAATTATTTAGAAAAGTTTTGAGTAAAAATTAGATTATTACAAAGTTTATTCATACTCACAATACAGAAACGCACAATCACACAATTCAGAATAACGATTGGGTACAATGGTACAACAAAGAATGAAATGAAAGAAGAATAGAAATAATAATGTACCTATTGAAAATGAACTGAATTAATTAATGACATCAAACGTAGCTCATAATTCAATTGTTCATTACATATAATTCAATTAATTTAAGTTAAAGGCAAAATTCTAAAGATGTAAAATGTTCTAAGATGCTTTAACTTTTGTGGTGAACGTACTTTCCGAATTATAATATACTGAATCAAGTAAGTTACTAAAACAAGAACTACAGAAGCACTTCTTGTCGATGGATGTACAGTAGACTTATATAAGACATCACGTGAGCTCTGTTCACTTACAAATGGGCTTCCATTTCTGTGGACTTTAAATGATGTGTTATTAATTTATCAAATAAAGAAAAAAAATTACATTAATGTCCAATAAATTATGTACATATTTTTTTCTTTTCTTCTTTTAATTCATTCTTTCTTGTACCATTCTTTAAAATCGTTTTTCTGGCCTGTTTGATTGTGCAGTTCTGTATTGTGCCTATTAATTAATAATCATGTCATTCAGTATTCTTTCTTCAAAGCGCTAAAACCGAGAAATAGAAATTGTGAAAAAAATTAAATATGACTTCCTACTAACCTAGTTTTAGACCTACTAATTATATATGGAATGTATGTTTTCGAAATAAATAATATTCAATTTTCAATTTAAATTTTCAGTTTTCAGTTTTCAATTTTCAGTTTTCAATTTTCGATTTTAAATTTTCAACTTTCAATTTTACATGAATCATGTGTACTCTTATGCAATAACAGATTTTGACTTTGCTGTGCTGCAGAAAATTCTCTGACTTGGCAATATATTGCTGGCTTTTAGAAGAGTACCAGTACCATTCAGTGCACACTCAGGTAACTAGGAAGTTGAATATTTCGCAATCAGAGTCACAACTGTTACCCTTTGCACGGTCTCTCGGAGTGCCCGCAAATTGTGACTCTTGTGTGTTGCGGTACAAGTCATGAGCAGGCAGAGTATAATAACATTTGATGTTTGTTCAGTGTGATAATATTCAGCGCTTTGAAACAAAGTGTGGAGCACGTTTAAAAGAAAATAGAAATCGATATTTCAAAAATACTGTGTTCGATGAAAGACGTTTATTCTAAAATTTTCAAATACTTTTGAAATTGCATACATTTTTTTTTTCAAAAACTCCATATCTTGGTATGTTTTGTCTCCTACCAAGAGTATGATATCTTTGTCTAAGAAAGATATTAATTTTGCAAGGAAACAGTTTAGAAATTTTTTGTAAAATGTATATTGTAAGTGTCGAAAATTGTCTCTGCCTACTCCTCTGGGACCAAGGAGTGGGCATTATGTATGTATGTATGTATGTATGTATGTATGTATGTATGTATGTATGTATGTATGTATGTATGTATGTATGTATGTATGTATGTATGTATGTATGTATGTATGTATGTATGTATGTATGTATGTATGTATGTATGTATGTATGTATGTATGTATTTTTTTTTATTTTATTTATTCACACAATACTTAACAGCACAAAACACTTAAATACAAAACAAACATCACAATAAAATAAGGCCAATAACTAAGTAAAACAGATCACAAGATAGACAAAATAAAAAGAGGAAAACGAATAAACTAAGAAAGTTAATAATGATTCAAAAATTAAAGAAATAACAAAAATAATAATAATTTGCGCAAATGAAATGTGTATGAGTGTTTGTGTGTAAGTAGGGTGTATATGTATGTGTGGAGGGGGTGGGGGTGGGGGTATAATGCGTGTCTAAGAATTTATATCTTTTATTATTCTAGATAGAAATGCTCCTCGTCCCATGAAGAAGATGTCCGCATCTCGAAACGTCGTGTCGTAGGTGTGCACGGCGCGGTGCAGCACAGAGTTTTCTGCGTAGTTAGTGTGCACGGAGTTGGTGCACAGCGAGCGGGCGTGCCGCGTGCGCACCGGGTGGGCACGCACTCCCACGCGACTCACCAGTTCAGGACAGTCGATATGTCCGTTAATGACGTCGAACAGTAGCTTCATGTCGGCCACGGTTCTCCTACTCTCCAGTGACAGCATGCCGTGTCTCTTTAGGCCGGTAGTGTAGTCGTTCCACTGAATCTTAGATCGTCGACTCAGTCGTCTGATGAATGACTTTTGAATCGACTCAATCTGGCTCTTGTGAGTGACGTAGCAAGGTGACCATATAGGAGAGGCGTATTCGAGGATACTTCTGATGTACGCCGAGAACAAAGTCATATGTGTACGAACGTTAGAAAACGGCTTAGCAACTCTATGGATGAAACCCAACATTTTACTTGCTTTCTGCGTGATGTAGTCGTAATGCGCTGTGAGTAACAATTTGCTGTCGAGTATGACACCGAGATCTCTCACTTGAAATACACGTTTTAACGGTTGATTGTGCAATTTGTAATTAAAACTGATTTTCTTGTGATTACGAGTGAAGGATATGACTTGACATTTCGCAACGTTTAGATCCAGCGTATGTATGTATGTATGTATGTATGTATGTATGTATGTATGTGTGTATGTATGTATGTATGTATGTATGTATGTATGTATGTATGTATGTATGTATGTATGTATGTATGTATGTATGTATGTATGACTCTACGTATTACAAAATATAAGGGACATAAAGTACGCTACCGCTTATGAACTGAACAGATGTTTAAAAGTTTTAATTGCGTTTACCGTGGCCTTGTTGACAATACAGATTTAACATTATCAGAGCGAAGGCTCAGCCTAATTAACAATTTTGATTGCGGCTTCTACAATAAATAATTATTTTGTTTCAATTAAAATATTAACAAAACTCATAAGTACTGATGAGTTCACGAGTAATTAAATATAATGTTATCAATCCCAATTTAATTAAATCTGTAACAGGCACGGCCTCGGTTTAGTGGATTAACGGTCGTGGCTTGGGAGTTCAGCACTCGGACATACCAGTGTCGCTTCAGTCTTGAGTCAGTCTTTTTAGTTAGGCTGAGAAATAATATATCATATTTCAAATGCCTTATGGTTACCGCATGCCGTGTGGTTTCCGGTAGAGTAGAATAGGACCACTCCAACTCTTCCAATGGATGTCGTACAAGGCGACTAAGGGAATACATTATAAAACATCAATCAGGCCTCCGCAACCCAGCGCGGGGAGTGTAGGCTAAATCCTCGGTCTGTCTCCGGTTGTGCTCCTGCAGTGGAGACAAAAATAACCTAATGATGAAACATACTTACAATTTTTTTTATTATTATTTATCAAAACTTAGCTATTATTAAACTAGTTTATTATTTATTAAACTAGATCTTTTTAAAGGAGGAGTAGATATCTTCTGGGTAAGCGCGCTCCACCTTAGGCCCCATCGTCACTTATCATCAGATGAGATTCTGGTCAAGCTTACGCTTGAGCTTGAGTTTGAGCTTACCCATCAAGAATAAAAAAACACTATAACTAATGTTATCTCATTTTCATCTATAAATGTATGATATATCTACAAGATCTATCGTCACTCAAAATTCTCTGACATCGCCGAAACTGTTAGTGTTGTATACAACGATCTTTAGCGCATCTCCACGTGGACTGAATCATCATCAGGTTAGTTTTGTCTCCACTGCAGGAGCACAACCCTCTCTCATCTGCCGGAGACAGACGGAGGATTTGGCCTACACTCCCCGCGCAGGCCACACGGGTTGGAGAGGCCTGATTGATGTTTTATAATGTATTCCCTCAGTCGCCTTATACGACATCCACGGGAAGAGTTGGAGTGGTCCTATTCTACTCTACCGGAAACCACACGGCATTGTTTATTATAAAGGTATTACAAGTAGGTAATCTAAGAATCTTTTAGCCGATTTCTAATTTAAAAAAAAAACATTTTTAGATAGATGTAGTAGCTTTCAAACATAGGCTTACGAGTATATATTAGGTGGCTCTTTTCAACGCTATCTCAAAAACTAAAGGTAGAAGTGAAGTTAGAAACCGATTGGCTTAAATATTGTCCAGCAATTGGACATCAACAATTCTAGTGACATGACGAAGTTGGCATTCGAAGCACTTGTCATTGTGGTACCCCCTTACGTCCAATGCCGCATAACTATCTCATATCGTTTCTCCAAGATCTCAATTCAAACAGCCCGACCAACAAAAGCGTTTCAAGTACCTCCATTTGAATTTCTTTATCGTGAAATATTTTGAAGCGGTTTCGGTCGAGTTAAATCGTGTTCTTATCGGACTTATCGCAAACCAATTTAAAGTTTGTTTGTTGCCGGCTTCTCCTTGCGGATCTCCGGATCGCATCGGATACGGATACAAATGTTTGATTGTTATCCGCGAAATACGGTCATCAATTCAGTAACAGTATTACGAGTAAATAAACTTATAAAAAAATTACAGCCCATTTTTCTGCTGTACTAATTATTACTATTGGACATTTTTACTATTTGACATTTTTATTATTGGTAATTTTTATTAATAGACATTTTTATCATTGGACATTTTTACTTTTGGACAATGGTTTTGGACATTGTTCTTTTTTGTCATTAGTCGTGCAAATCATTATAACAACCGTAACAGCAAAAAACTCAAGGCAGAAAAACTCACGTGACTTATGTTGTTGTTTTATTATTGCTACCATCTAACAAACTGCTTATTTGCTGAGATCAACAAATAAACCGTAACATTTAGTCCACTTGCCTATGTATTCTTGCCGTGTGGTTTCCGGTGGAGTAGAATAGGACCACTCCAACTCTTCCCGTGCAAGTCGTACAAGGCGACTAAGGGAATACATTATAAAACATCAGTCAGGCCTCCCCGACCCGTCTGGCCAGCGCGGGGAGTGTAGGCCAAATCCTCCGTCTGTCTCCGGCAGATGAGAGAGGGTTGTGCTCCTGCAGTGGAGACAAAAATAACCTGATGATAATTTAGTCCACGTGGAAATGCACTTAAGATCGTTGTACACAACACTCAAAGTTTCGGTGATGTCAGAGACTTTTGTGTGACGATAGATCTTGTAGATTTTGTAGGTTATTTTTGTCTCCATTGCAGGAGCACAACCCTCTCTCATCTCCCGGAGACAGACGGAGGATTTGGCCTACACTCCCCGCGCTGGCCACACGGGTTGGGGAGGCCTGATTGATGTTTTATAATGTATTCCCTCAATCGCCTTGTACGACATCCACGGGAAGAGTTGGAGTGGTTCTATTCTTCTCTACCGGAAACCACACGGCATTATGCCTACCCTTCCTTTAAAAAGATCCAAATTGTACTTGTCCGGAACTACCGAAGCTGGCAGGGAGTTCCATTCCTTAGCAGTTCGTATTATGAAAGGGGAAGCAAAACGCTTCGTGCGAGAGCGTGGTATGTCTACTACATAAGGATGGAGCCTGGTAATGCGCTGATAATATCCAAAATATTATTCAATGCGGTAGTGTTAGCAATTATAAATAAGTAAATAAATAAATATTTCAGACAACCAGTCCCAAACTAGGCAGAGCTTGTGCTATGGTTACTAGATAACGGATACACATACTTAAATAAATATATAAACAACCAAGACTTGGATACAAACATTCATATTCATCACACAAATATTTGCCCCTAGCGGGATTCGAACCCGCAACCTCCGGCCGCAACCTACCCGTTCCGCCACGGAGGTCGAATCGAATTCGATAAAAAAGACGTTTAAT
Organism: Esperia sulphurella; assembly: GCA_947086405.1. NCBI lineage: Eukaryota > Metazoa > Arthropoda > Insecta > Lepidoptera > Oecophoridae > Esperia > Esperia sulphurella. Next base: position 9,549,768 of record OX352280.1, on the reverse strand, counting down.
AAAAGTTTACGCGCGTTTTTCTCCATATATTTATATATATTTTTTAATATATACGACCGTATATTTTTAAGTGTAAGTGAGTGAGTGAGGAATGTTCAATATGAGAAAGAGAGCGGCCAACGCTTTTCTCGAGAAAGTACCACATAGCGGCTCTACGTAACAGTGCATCTATAACGTTCCTGGGAATCTGCCCACCGGTTTATAAGCAGCCTGATCCTATTCAAGCGAACTACTGATGGTCAATCAATAGAGTATGTAATTTAGACTTTTATTGTTTTAAATAAATTCAATACATAATTAAACGGCGTTTCTATCTTACAATACAATACACTTTATTGCACAAACAAATGCAGTTACACGTTAACAAACTGTACGTAGGAATCGATACGTAAATGTAAAAAAAACATACTGTCGAATTGAGAACCTCCTCCTTTTTTGAACTCGGTTAAAAAGTAAGAATAATTAATAACTAATGTTAGACATTTTAACGTCTACCCACAGTCGTTACTTCAAATAAGAAAATTCTACTAAATCTCATTAGTAAATTGAATGAAAAATCTCAAATGCTCGTATAAAATGTGCTGAACAAGCTGGTCCACTAATTATACCTCCCCCCGGTCCCAACCTTCACCCCTTTGTCCCTAAATGACCCCTAAGTCAGAGTTCAGGAGTAATTCAACTGAAAATTGATATTTGAGTTGTGGCCTTGCAGATGTGTTTTTGCAGAGAATACTTAAATTTGAAATATTACTGCGTAAAGACGCGACACTCCTCCCCCCGCTAGTTTATCGTTGTCCGCAAATCAGAGCATGGCTGGCAGTACCCACTGCTGGGCTGCCTCCGCCCGCCGGCGTCGGAGAGATCGATGCTTTCAGTTAGAAAGAGACGCACTTATGTTGTTCTTTTGGATGTGCACACACGCACGCGTATAGACGGGCTGGTGCTTCTATAAAACATCATATCAGCCCTTAGACGTCCACTGCTGGACATAGGCCTTCCCCAATGAACGCCACCATACCCGGTCCTCCGCCCTCCGCATCCACCTCAACCGTCGGTCCATCTGATAGTGAGGCATCTCACCCTACTCGTGCCGATAGAGGGACCGGGTGCGGGAGCGGAAGTGGGAAAATAATAATAAATAAATAAGTATGTCAGACATCTAAACCAATTATCCAGTCCCAAACTAGGCAGAGCCTGTGCTATGTTACTAGATAACGGATATACATACTTAAATAAATATATAAACATCCAAGACTTGCGTACAAACAATCATATTCATCATACGAACATTTGCCCCTAGCCGGATTCGAACCCGCAAACTCCGGCGTGGCAGTCCGAGAGCTACCCCGTTCCGCCACGGAGATCGTGGAAAGGGAGCGGATTCTGTAGACCACGCGAGCGGACCCGCGGGCACAGCTAGTCAGTAAAATAAACCTTTTTTGTTTTTAATTTTCTTAAAATTCAGGGAACATAATAATGAAATAATGTATGATGACTCGAGTTTGATAAAAATAAAATTGACCCAAATTTAAGTTCATTAGAGGGAACGTTTTATTCTAAAGACTTCCATTCAATATACTAAACTATTCTCACCGCAAAGGGCGATCAATAAACTTCAACGTAGATACGTTTCCAGATAAGTGACAGCTCAGAATTGGGGGAGCGGTCTCATTTTCGCCACATCAGCATCCCATACCGAACAGGCACGCCCGGGGACCGGATAAATCCGTACTAATCGCGCGTATTGCCATAAGTTACGGTATTATGCGGGGTGAAAAGGGATGAAATGAGGTTCCGGATATTTGATGCATACAGGGGCGGTCCAAGCAAGTTTTTAAGCTGGGCGAGAGCTCATAATGGCGCCCCCAATCCCCTCGCCCCTTTCTCGGTCCACCTGCCCCCAATGCTCATTCGTGAACAACAATCAGTGCAGTAAGAAGTTCGATTTTTAATTCGTATAAAAAATTATGCAACTTTTCGCTGCTATATTTTGCCGGGTAAGCGATATTACTCGTAAGGTTATACGTCCACTGTTGAACATTAGCCTCCTCAATAGAATGCCACTTTTGGTGGGCTGTCCATTGGGGAATTTGCCATAATCACCACGTCTGGCAGGCGGATTGGTGATCGCAGTAATGATTTTTATTTACACAGGAGAACGCTGCTTCCCGTCCCTGGTGCAATCCCTTAGTCGCCGTGGCGAGACCCACGGGAAGATTGGGTGTGGGGTATTCTAAGCCGGAAACCACAAGATAATAAGGTGCTTGGATTTTATGTTTAGCGCAGACGATCTACCGATGGAATTTTTGGCTACCCTCTATGACGCCGCTCGGTGCGGTCGCACTGTACGTACCGGCCTAAGACCGCCCCTAGATGCAGGAACCCTTAAAGCAACCCGGGGCATTTTTTTCCGATGCCAAACATCCTGTCTCATTTTCATTACGAAACACAATTTAATTCAATTCAATTACTCTTTATTGCACGTAAAAAATAAAAAAAAAGATACAATAATAAAGTAACTTATATTTCATTCCAGATTAATAGTCATATGAAAACCAACGCTATTTACGTCTCGGTAACATATACATGAAAGGGTCACCAGCAGCAAAAATAGGTTTGTATTACCAAGTAAACTTTGCGGTCCACTTAGGAACACCATCTATTGTGTATTTTGTTTTCGAGACGCAAATGCGTTTGTTTTCATAGGACTATTAATCTGGAATGAAATATACATATATCTAGGCGACATCCTATCTTATCGTACTTTCTACTATCCTACTAATATTATAAACGCGAAAGTTTGTAAGTATTGTTGGATGTTTGTTACTCTTTCACGTAAAAACTACTGAATGGATTTTAATGAAACTTTACAATACATCAGAATAACACATAGGCTACAATTTATAAACATATTGTGTGAATTGTCCAAAATATCAAGTAAGTAGGAAAAAATCTACCATCTGCGAACTATTCTGGCGTGCGCTGCCAAAACTTGTCCTGAAAAAACATCCCATTCCTACAGGAAATACATAATAATTGTTGTCTACGCGGACGAAGTCACGGGCAACAGCTAGTTATCGATAAAAACGATTTTGTGGTAACTTACTGGGAACGGCCTTTCTTTATAACCAGGTACGCACGCGATGTGATTGGTAACGACTAAGTTCTAAAATAAAGACCAACACCTAAGAACAGTGAGGCTAGTAAAGTCTGTCAGGATCGATACATCGTCTCTGTCTACCCCTCTGGGACCAAGGTATGTACACAGAAAACCACAAAATAGAGACAATCATCACCATCATCAGGTTATTTTTGTCTCCACTGCAAGAGCACAACCCTGTCTCATCTTCTCACTTCATCACACTCCCCATGCTGGCCAGACGGTTTGGGGAGGCCTGAATGATGTTTTATAATGTATTCCCTTAGTCGCCTTGTACGACATCCACAGGAAGAGTTGGAGTGGTCCTATTCTACTCTACCGGAAACCACACGGCATTATGCCTACTCATCCCTTAAAAAGATCCAAATTGTACTTGTCCGGAACTACCGAAGCTGGCAGGGAGTTCCATTTCTTAGCAGTTCGCATTATGAAAGTGGAGTGGTCGTGTTCTACTCTATCGGAAACCACACGGCAAACCAACAAATACAATAAATAAACGTATAAACAAGATAAAATAAATAACACTAATAAACACAGGATACAGAAGTATATTTGTACTTAGATTATTGCACGCAATACTCCAAAATTTCTATGAGTGCTTTGCCATCCTTTTTTTTTTTTTTTTTTTTACGGAGTGGAAATGAGTTGTCTCATCCCCCCGGTTAGGGTTACCAGGGGGTATGTGGGACTCTCCCTCCAGGCACAGTACGCTGTCGTACTGTGTGGAGGGCATACCCACTAAAACCACTCCGGCGTATTTCCCGCTCTGCCGTAGTGGGGGGCACAGTGCATTCTCCGAGGAATTCAAGGCTACTGTGCCCCCCGATGCTTTGCCATCCTGGCGCAAGACAGAAGTGATGATAAGCGGGTGAACGAGGCGCGGACGTGGAAAACGCAGTCGGGCCGGCGACGTAGCGTGACAATACGCTTCAATGTGTTTTACGCCATAATATGGAAGCAATTCTCTACAAACACAACATTTTACGTAACACATTTTAAAATCCTACTTCCTACCAACGATCTCTATGTACTACCAGATGGAGCGTTCCAAACAATCGTTCTGTTCCACGCAAGTAGCCACAACTCTTTCACATTCACTATGAAACTTGTGCAGTTACTACTCAGAACATTTAATTATTTACTAAATATTGACATTATTTAACCGTAGAGTCAAAATTTAGTAATAATTAAATCTTTTGCGTAGTAACTGCATAAGTTTCATTGTGAATGTAAAAGAGTTGTGGCTACTTGCGTGGAACAGAGCGATTGTTTGGAACGTTCCATCTGGTAGTAGAGATCGTTGCTTCCTACTAATATTATAGGTATATGCGAAAGTTAGGATATTTGGATGTTTGTTACTCAATCACGCTTCAACCACTGGACGGATCGTAATGAAACTTAGCACACATATAGTTTAGGTCCTGGAATAGGACATAGGATAGTTTTTATCACGAAAAAACATTCAATTCCTACGGGAAATACATAATTATTTGTGGTGTTAAGTTATACACGCGGACGCAGTCGCGGGCAACAGCTAGTATAAAATAAATCCTTAAACTAACTTAAACATAACTAGTGGAGTATGCAGTGAAGTGAGCCGTGGTAGCCGGTTGGTTGTACACTCGCCTCACGTTCATGAGGTCGTGGGTTCAAACCCCGCCCGTACCAATGAGTTTTACGAAACTTAAGTACGGTTTATTTATAATACCACAGGCTTTTCGGTGAAGGAAAACATCGTGAGGAAACCTGCATATGCCAAAGAAGAAATTCTGAGGCGTATGTGAAGTCCACCAAATCGGCTTGGGGCACCGTTGGTGGTCAGGGGTTAGGCACAAAAGATCCTGAAGGGTCGAAGTGTCGCCAGGTCTTCCTGGCCCCCTAAGAAGATAAGATAAGATGCAGTGAAAGTAAAGAGGTCCTTAACTGAAAACTGTTTGTTTTGTTAGTCAAATGGACAGACGTGGGTAGTCTTTCTGATACATATTGTTATTAATAATTTGAATTTGAGTTCAATCATTTTAATATGACGTTATGCTTCGAAGAAGTTGTTTATTGCGTACGGCATCAGCAATCCCCGATACCTCTCCAAGAAACAATTCACTTAATAATGACGACAAAGTCAAGTTTCACTTTCCTCACTTTATTTTTTACTTTTTTTATAAATCTGGTCAATCTTCAAGTTAAGTAAACACAGAGATAAATCTTCTGTAATCAAGGCTGCGCGGATGTCATTTAAATTGCCAGCATTAAGGAACGAGTCGTCGACGAAGATACTGGTAATGGAAGTGTCATCTCCCTTATGTAGGTCGTTGGCTGCTATTTGTGTATATATATTCGTAATTACACATTTTGTAAACTAAAAAGTGTAGTAAAAAATAGAGAATTTATTCAACGACATCATTCAGTTCAACAATTGAGTATTTATAAGTAGTACATAGTCAGATGAATTGGGCGATGCCTCAGCGAAACGCTGCTTTTCAGGCATCGCCATTGTGTATGTATGTATGTATGTATGTATGTATGTATTATACTATGTAACACTATGTATGTATAATACATCGCTAAAATCAAAGCTAGAGATAAAGGAGTGGTGATCGTTATATCTACCAAAGTGTAAGCACTACGTACTGTCATATATCATCATCATTTCAGCCTAGAAGTCCACTGCTGGACATAGTCCTTCTCCAATGAACGCTACCACACCGGTGTAAGGGAGCGCAAAGACATCCGGCGCTCCAAATGCCAACCTTACCTCGTGAACGTGGTGAACCCTGCTGGTTGACCAACGACGCTCTGGCGACCGACATTGGCGGTATAACCATGCAAAATTTCACTAGGCCATAAAAATACCACAGACCGGTGGCGGGCAGCAGCGTCACAGGTGCGAGGCCTAGTACTGCGATGGCCAACACTTCTGCCCAGCGTGGCCATTATTGGCAAATCTAATGACTGTTATATATATGAAAGAATAATTATCAACTTTTTCTATAATTTGTACGCGTCAAACACGAGTATTCGAGCATCTGCGTAATTCCTTACCCATAGACAGTAAACTATAACGTCTTGCAGATAGAACGTAACTTGTATTTTTGTACGTTGCCTTGATAGTACGAAGGTGAGCTTATTTCTAAAATAGATCTCTGCAGGGTGTGAAACTAGGCAGTAAGAGCCACGGAGTCGAAGTAAGTGCCATAATAAACTACATAATAACTAAATACCTAAACTACTTATATAGTAAATAAATAATAAATATACTTTACTGACCGAACATACATACCATATTATAATGAGTGAGACAGATAGTGCTCTTTTAGTTTAGTTTTAAAATATGTTACAGAAGTCCTATCTCGAATGACCTAGGTAATTTGGTGATTGTAGTATTAAATTTTTTAAAGTAAAATATTTTTTCATCAAACCTCTACTTGTAGCACCGGAACTTATAAATGGAACTTGTAGAACCGGAACTCGTAGAACAGGTAGTAGAACAGGAGCTTGTAGAATAGGAACTCGTATAACCTGAACGCGTAGAATCGGAACTCGTAGAACCGGTACTCGTAGAATCGGCCTCGTAGAACCGGAACTCGTAGAACATGAACGCGTAGAACTGAAGTGAAACAAATAACGAGAATATGAAATACAGTTAATTCACAGTATTATGTAGCTGACTGAAGACTGCCGTTTCATCAAACGTCGAAAATTATAACTAAATAAGCTTCATTCATTTTCCTTTGGGAACTCTGTGACAAAGTTTCATTCTGCAAACAGGTCATTTTGCAAATCATTTGTCATGGTCATTTTCGGTGAAATATTTTAATTTATTACAAATCGTATAATCCGGGTCACATCCAGCAATTGAAACACCAGGGATTGCTATGAAAATCGGGTCACGTGCTCCTCTAATGACTTTCTCATTAAACGATCTTAAGGGCGCCATCACTTCTGCTCGCGACTGTACCTGTCACTAATCTCTAGTAATTGTGGAGGGAAGCGTTTTGTAGCACGACTCCATTCGCCGGTGCTCTGATTTAGTTGGTTCTGATTTTAGCAAAATATTGTACTTCATTTTAAGTCAAATTAAATGTTTAAGTTAAGGATATTTTGTTAAAATTATATTTAATCTCTCTTTTACAACGAGGGATCGGAGTAAGGTAGCGTCTTTTAAGGTAGGGCGAAATGTGGGCAAGGGAAAACCGCTTTGTGATTTTAATTGTTTGTGGAGGATTAAAAATGAAGCTAGATTAAATGTGTAACGAGTATGCTAGGTAAGGTGTTTCAGGATCGCGCATTGGCGGTACGTCGTCCCTGCCTACCCCTCTGAAACCAAGGTGTGAGCACTATGTATGTATGTATGTATGTATGTATGTATGCATGTATGTATGTATGTATGTATGTATGTATGTATGTATGTATGTATGTATGTATGTATGTATGTATGTATGTATGTGTTTTGTGTGTGAAATAAGTGTAGTTTGAGACTATTGAGTGCTCATTGGCTCAAGGGAGGTATCATAGTTTAATTAAAGTAATGATCTTAATGTACTTCATCATCAGGTTATTTTTGTCTCCACTGCAGGAGCACAACCCTCTCTCATCTGCCGGAGACAGACGGAGGATTTGGCCTACACTCCCCGCGCTGGCCAGACGAGTTGGGGAGGCTGATTGATGTTTTATAATGCATTCCCTTAGTCGCCTTGTACGACATCCACGGGAAGAGTTGGAGTGGTCCTATTCTACTCTACCGGAAACCACACGGCAAAATAAAGTTTGAATGTACACAGGTCAAAAACTAAGAGTACCATATATCTACCTCAGTACAGCATTTTTCGAGTTGTTCATGGAACTGACATATAGAACTATAAGCAATTAAACTATTTATTATATAGGTATTTGTATTGTTCAGATTGTTAGTAGCTCCATGTTACCTTGGTGGATATTTCAACAGGATCACCGGAGAACCCAACTTGGCAAAAAGTTTCGGGAAACTTTTGAAATTTTGACTGATGAACGTGGAGTGAATACTGGAGCAGCCTGAAGTTGTAGCAAGCGTGAATGTTTAATATTTACGAAATATTTCAAAAGATGTTCTTTGCTTTTCAGAAGCATTTGCAAAGTTTTTGAAAGTGACAGTTTGACCAAAAACATTTTTTTAAGAAATATGGAAATAAAAATACATACTCGTGAACTTATGACAGTCCTATCTCACTCCGTACTTTAGGTACCTATAGAAGTATACCTACGCTGTTGTCGGTCGAGTGACGCATGTGAGTAAAGTCCAGCACTGCTCCGCAATCCGAAAGCGTAGGTACCAGCCATAGGCGAATAGCCTACGACAGTGCATGCATTGACGCTTTAGCATAACATTGACCTTCTTCCATGCGCGTACATCGAATTTACTGAACAGGCTTTCTGAGAGAGTGTGCCTTCTTTTTGTAAGTACTTTAACTTACTTTATACTTACGACAAACTCATGGGGGTAACGCTCTATCAACTGAGCGATCGCCACAATTACTTATATACTTAAAACTCAATAAAATTGCTCAAAATATGACAATTAGGGCATTACAAGTTATCCCGTTTCTCTTGCCTTTCCACGATTTTGTCTCAAATAGTAAATATGAGATTATAAAATATATATCATTCACAACTACTACACTATTTTACTACATCACTTCGCACGCGTCACTATCGTGCACACTCGCACCTTGCGATTTTCCATTTGTCTATCTAGCTCACTCAGAGAATTAGTTCACCAATTGTTCACCTTCAATCGTTCAGCTCGAGTACGGACGACAACCTACGTATACAGCCTAGTTCCAAGTTAACTAATACACATTTCGGTGTAAGGCACCTCCTGCATAAGATAGGACTGTCAGAGACCGTAGAGAGGACAGCGAGACGATGAAGCAATTGCTGTGTCCATACAATGCACTAGCTGCAAGGAGGATGAGTGTCCTGGGCGTGGTTTACCCTGAACCCTAGAATTACAGGCTTCTATTACTAAACTGTATAACCGCTTGTATGCACCAGACTCTTGGGTGTTGAAGCATCGTATAGATAGAGGGGTTGACACAAAAGATTCCAGAGGGTCAGGTTTATTACAAGACTAGCTGTGCCCGCGGCTCCGCCTCCGCCTCCGCCTCCGCCTCCGCCCACGCCCACGCCCATGCTCACGACAAAAATTTAAATAAATGTGTTCTGTTACTTATCCTTAGACACTCCAATTTTTTTTTTTTGAAATATTTTCATTGGACAGACACGCGAAGTTTACGATTTTATTTATTAGAAGATTAGATACCATTTACTAAAAACTTACCATTTATACGAACTCTAAGCCTTAGGCTAAGAACAGTCAACTATTCTTTCATAAGAGACGAAGCCATTTCACTTTAACTAAACTTACGCCACGATAGCCTTAGCTAAAAGTTAGCATAGATAAGCTGAGAACTACTAAAAGAGAGCAAACTTTGTACAGAACTGTGTAGATAAGGAATTAATGTTTTTTGTTTCATTGTGTACTTCTTATCTTTGTTTCGCTTCGATGAGCGTTTTCCTTTAATTACCAAAGTGCATTGTCTAATATTTATACTTAGTATAATTAAACTTTCCTCATCAGCAGATTATGTCGGCTGTATTATTGGACCAGAACTGTTATATCATAGTCCATCATCTAGATTTATCCTTTAGAGTGTTTAATACATTTTAAATAAATAAATAGTAGTTATATAACAGACGTTCTTAAAAATAAGAAAAATTTATAAAATCAGGCACGCTAACATAAGAGGAAAAACTGGACTTATAGATGCTTTGCAACATGCTATGAAGCTAAAATGGAAATGGGCCGGTCACGTTGCGCGAATGGATGACGAACGGTGGGCTGCGATGGTGACGAAATGACCAGGGCCGGGGGCACCCGCAGATCTGGAAGACCTCTCGCTCGCTGGGCCGATGACATCGCCGAGGTCGCCGGCGCTAACTGGATGACCGTAGCGAAAGATCGCAAAACATGGCAAGCACTGGAGGAGGCCTACACCCAAAGAGGGGTTCTTACCCAATGACTTATATAATAACAATAATAGTAACATAGTATTTTTAAATTTTTTAAATTTTATATATTACTTATTTAATAATTGTTATAATTAATTGTTTTGATTTATTATTGAATGCTGTAAATTCTTCTTTTATTAGGGTAAGAAATAAATGGCTTTTTTATTTTTATTTTATATAAGAGACGACGTAATTATGATAACAGTATCGTTGCAGATCTCGAAGAAATACTCCACAGCCTCAACTGCTCTTCCAAACGAGTAGGTCTTAGAATGAACGTACACAAGACGACAGTCATGTCAAATTCACACGTAGACGTAAGACCAGTGATCGTCGACAATGTCAATATCGAAGTTGTTCAGGAGTTACTACCTAAGAGAGACAATACAGTTGAGTTGGAAGATTTTGATAGGGAAGCTGACAGAAAAATCCAGTTGGGATGGGAGCATTCGGAAAACTGCGTCAATCTTCACTTCGCCTGTTCCACAATGTTTAAAGACAAAAGTCTTCAATCAATGCGTCTTGCCTTTCATGACCTACGGTGGAGAAACGTGTACACTGACAGTGGGCCTGATCCATAAGTTTTAAGTAGCTTAGCGAGCTATGGAGAGGGCTATACTCAGGGTTTCTTTGAAGGATATGATTCGTAATAAAGAAATCCGACGAAGAACGATCGTAACCGGCATAGCCATGATGAGCAAGTTGAAGTAGTTAGGGCAGACGAGGAACTACAGATTACTTAATAGTTGCCAGTAGTGCCTACTGTCAGACGTTGATTGTGGAGTATCTTTAGGTAGTAATATATATTTAGTATTCTCTGGCTTAAGGTTCAATATTAATAACTTTAGCCACGTCTGCTCTACTTCCTAACGGTGTCGGCATAAATGAATAAAATAAATGGACGCGCAAATTATTCACCAAGTATTGCAATAATTCCACACGCAATAAAGAAAGGGGTCATTTTGACCCCAGTCACGTTCGCATGATGAGCGCCTCAACGATGCCGTATTGTATGAATATTCAGTTCCAGGTAGAGATGTGTAACTAGTATTTGGTAACTAGTATCATATACTACGTTGTTATTCAATAATAAGTAATACTTCCCACATTTACAATAGTCATGCTAAGTCACGTATTTTTATGGTCTAAAGTCTCAAATGAACAGACATCCTGAAGTATATATCGTACAGTTCACGACTCTCACACTTAATCGCTTACATATCATTGCTTGCTGTATATTGTTACTGTGTTAGTTCTATCATCATCATCATCATCAGGTTATTTTTGTCTCCACTGCAGGAGCACAACCCTCTCTCATCTGCCGGAGACAGACGGAGGATTTGGCCTACACTCCCCGCGCTGGCCAGACGAGTTGGGGAGGCCTGATTGATGTTTTATAACGTATTCCCTTAGTCACCTTGTCGACATCCACGGGAAGAGTTGGAGTGGTCCTATTCTACTCTACCGGAAACCACACGGACTAGTCTATCGTGTGCATACGAACACCAAGATACCAAAGTTTGGATAGGTTCTGATTAACTCCCCGCGTCCCGCGCTCAGCCCTCGCGAAAAGTAACGATGGCATCGTGAATTGCATAATTTATATGCGATCACTCCTTACAAGTGGTGATACAAGTGAGTGCTCAAGACGACGGGCACGGGCAGCAGCGTTCACCCGTGTATATTAAGATCATTACTGTGCAGTGGTGTAACTGTTGTGTCGCCCCCGGAAGCTCCACTGCACCCGGATTGGTGATGAGCCAATGATGTGCCGATCAACTAAGTTTACGAGTCGGGTATGCTAGTACTCTCCTTGACACATACTGTGTCATAGGGATAGGAGCCAATTAGAAAAACAGAGCCGTGCAAGTTAAACCTTGCCGGCATTATGCTGAAATTGGCTCCTTTTGTCACAATTATTGTTGTTGAATATTTTATCCATATTTTACGAATTGTTACTATAATTAATAATTGTTATATGTAATTGCCAAAAAATTGTGACAATAAATAAATATTCTATTCTTCTATTCTGTTACGAACGTAACTATTAACTCATCTGTGCATCTACTAAGACAGTAATCATCTGGAAAGTAATTGTAACTAGTATTGTACCTGTTACTTATATATAAGGCGTACCTCTACTATGATATACGCGCTGACTTTTAATTAACCAGTAAACTCAGGGCCAGAAAGGGCTGAAACTGCAAATATATATTATTTTTTCCGTTCTGGTTCTGTCTGATATAAGCAATTCTACTTCAGAAGTTAGGGAATTTCATATCAGCCCTTAGAAGTCCACTAATGGACATAAAGCCTTCCCCATTGAACACCACGCTGCTCATGTGGGAGATTTGCCCTTAATATCAACGCTAGGCAGACGTGTTGGCCTTCGAGTACTGGGCCTCGCACCGGTGACACTGCTGCCCGCCATCGGTCGGCACAATTTATGGCCTAGTGAGTGGTTGAATGGTTATACCATCATTGTCGGTCGTCAGTTGGTCGATCAGCAAGGTGCAACACATGTAGATGAGGTTGGCATTTGTTTGGATCACCGGATGTCTATGCGCTCCCTTACGGGTGTAAGAGAATGACACTCACATAGACCTACGAGTAGCAATGTTTGTAAAACCATGAAGCCTACGTTTTATGCTATCCTAATCAATCATCACCATCTGACGCCCAAGGCGGGTGCGGACAGTGTGACCGCACCGGAGACCGTAATAAAAAGGGAGGGGGGGAGGGTGCTAATAGGCCACAATAAAGGCAGCATTATACATTTTTGGGGAGGGAGGGGGGAGGGGGAGGGGACTAGGCAATAAAGGCAGCATTATAAACGTTTTAGACGAAATAAATGACTTCTTACTCGACTAATTATTGTTTTTGTATATTTATTTTCAGTTAGATGTAAACGAATAAGCGAATAAATATTGCCTTCAAAGCAAATTCAACTAGAAGCTATTCCTCAACTCTGAACTTAGGAATTTGTTCCAGTTGCCGTTCTGACCGCTGAGATTTAGTAGCACTTCTGAATTGCTCGCCTTTACGTGTGTAGTTTAGTTGTAATTTGTTTTATGGCTGTGGATTCCGTGCTTGATTGAGCCAGTTCAAAGTGTTATAATCATACTTAATTTGGATGAGGTGTAAATGTTTCTGTACCATCTGCTGAATCAAAGTCAGTCTGTCGTCTATTTATGAGGCCACAATAATATCATCATCATAATCTTCACGCCTTGAACCCATAGGGGTAGGCATAAATGATGTATCGCCACTTTGCGCAATCCGATGTCGCAAAGCGACTTTCTTTCTCCCGCTTTGCGCCCCGTTATTGTTAATTCAAATAATAAAGACTAAGAAATAAAGTTGGTACTACTGTGAAAAATAAGCAATGTATAAATGTATATCTGGCCTCTTCTTGCTTATATATTGGTTACTTAAGCTGGCGAGAAACTGCGACGATCTCGACTATATAACGACTTCCCGATAAGGCGCCGATAAGTCAAAACAGGCCAGAAATCACACGCCACCTGCGTCCGCTACCGTCCATAGACTAAAGAATAAAAACAGTGAACGTTTGTTAAAATTTACGACTTAGAACAACAATAAAGTAAATGGGAACGATGAAAGAAGAAGAATATGGAAGAATTAGACGAGTTTACAAGTGAAAGGTTGGTTAATAGCTTTTTTAAAGATTAGATTAGATTTTATTTATTTCACTTTTACATCTTAAAAATACAATTTTACATGTCATTCTAATATGGTAAAAGGGATCGTCATAAAATAAAATAATGTATAAATTACAATGTCAACAATTCAAATAATATAGTATATAACATTCTATCTATATCAGTATATAATATTAAATTAAAATATTAAAATTAAAATTATAATAAAATGAGTTTATCTTTGTGATGAGACAACACACATTTATTTTATTATTAATATTGGTAAGTATACTGAAGTTTATCAGGATCGCTCAAAGTGGCAATACATCGTGTCTGCCTTGTCGCGGGGAAATGCTTGCTGCATACCTACTTGCCTCGGGGGGACGAGCAGGTTATGTCGGGATCGCACCGACTAAAACCATGATCAATGCGTATTGCATTCCAGTGTCCCTCCCCCGCCGCTGCCGCTCGCAATCGGAGCCCGTCTTGGGGGAGAGAGTCCTTCCCCCCTCCACCCTCGCGGCGCATGCAGCAGCAACGAGGCCACCCCGTTGCTGCCGCCCTCCCCGGGGACACGTAGGATGGAATAGGTGCACAGAGCCCCCGCTCCGTGCATCCACCTCTCGGACAAAAAGAAATTTCAACGATCTCTATGTACTTACTATATAGAGCGAACCAAACAATCGCTCTGTTCCACGCATGCTGCGGGTTCGGGAGCCTCAACTCGTTCACATTCATTGTCTGCATCTGCATGGTAAACCAGCTATAAAATGAAAAGTTAGTTTTGTTTTGATTTTAGAATTTGTCATAATTTTGAAAAATATCTATTAATCGTAATATTTTCATTGATATTTTTATTCGGCAATATTCACTTTGACACTCGTGCAGTTACTACGCAGAACATTTAATTATTGAAAAAATATTGATGCTATTTCCTTTTATGCTATAGATGAAACAGGCATTCCTCTCTCTAGCATTTCCTTACAATCCTTGTGGTGCCTCGGTGAGCAAAAAGCCGGATAGCGTATCGATTTTTTTTAGTAATAATTATATATTCTGCGTAGTAACTGCACAAGTGTCAAAGTGAATGTTTAGGAGTTGGCGTGGAACATAGCTATTATTTGGTTTTCTCCATCTAGTAAGTACATAGAGATCGTTGGTAATTATAACAACAGAAAGTATATAAAACTCGAGTTGGCTTAGTGGGAGGGTGGGGCTCGTCCTCTGGCACGCCTGCCCACCACTTGTCCCAGGATGATGAACTTCTCCAGGTGAGACCGCACAATGTGACCGAAGAAGCTTAGAGTCTTTTCATTGCAGATAGTGGAGAGCCGTTTTGTTATATAGAGAATGGAGTCATTTGTTCTCATGGCTGTCCATGGTATACCAAGTAGTCATCTCCAACACCACATCTCAAAGGCATCAATTTTGGAACAATCGCGACTTCTAACGAACCAGGTTTCAGAGCCATACAAAAATATTGAAGAGACGAGGGTCCGTACTAATCGCATCTTGGTTTAATTACCATAGCTATTATGTAACTTCCGGTAGAGTAGAATACGACCACTCCAACTCTTCCCGTAGATGTCGTACAAGGCGACTAGAGGAATATATTATAAAACATCGATCAGACCTCCCCAACCCGTCTGGCCCGCGCGGGGAGTGTAGGCCAAATGTCTCCGGCAGACGAGAGAGGGTTGTGCTCCTGCAGTGGAGACAAAAATAACCTGATGATGATGATGATTATGTAACTGCTACTTCAGCACATGCCACTTCAACCCTTTCCTCTAGTCAATGACCTTAGTTCTTCGCAGGACCTCCTAAACTTGCTTCATAGATCTTTGGCACCATTCAGGCATAGAACCTACTATTAATCTATGTCGGACCCAAAAATTTGCATACTTCGATCTCAGTAGCGCTATATTTCATCGAAATTTGGCTCCGTTAAAGGATTTCGATGAAAGAAGACTTTTTATTCTTACGACTGGGTCTGACTTGTAATTTGATGTACATTTTTGTGTTATTGAATGAAGAGAGGAAATCCCAACAAGCTTCTTTTTATAAGTCTATTCAATTTGACTCGGAAGAAATCTGTTCTGGGGAAAAAATTGGTTTATAAATAAACCTTTTACGAATAGAGCGAAAAACAGTCTTATACAGATTGTCTTATAGGTGACAATTAAAATAGAAGTGACAAGCTAGCACACCCGCAAAATAAAGCATGTCTGGCAGTACGCACTAGTGACACACCCCCAATACTCCATACTTGCGAACAGAGGCTCACTAGCCTATCCGTTTACGTTTGAGTGCGCGTGAACTATCTAGAGAGGAACAACGATGTGCGTCAACACATAAGTGCTTCTCTTTCTAACAAGCTGCGTACTACTCGCCGTACTTTATTTTGTTGGCGACGTTAAACTGGAGGGTTTGGGGGGAGGGGTGAGTGTCGCTTCTTTATGTACTAAAATTCAGTATTCTCTGATACTAGTCTGTCGCCGTTTGCTCGCGCCTCCGCCCGCCGGTACAAAGTTAACGGCTGCTAACCCTTCGCTACCTTCGTTACTACATCTTCTTTTAAACCACACTTCTCACGTAGCACTACATTCCTCACTCTGTCACATAACTTCACTCCACATATCATGCTTTCATGATTCTTCTGCCATACGCAACATTCACTACCATACGTCAGCGTAGGAACCAGAACAGCATTATGCACAGCCATCCTTGCCTTTTGAGACATGATCGGAAACGAAATGACTTAAACAAAACGTACTATATTTATTCGTACTAAGGCCAGTGTTTTTACTGTTGTTCTCGGAAATCTTCTTAAAAGTCTTAAACAAATTTCAACGTAATACAATTAACCTACGATTACGCTTGCGGCTCTATAAAATTTCCAGTACTTAGTAAGATATACAAAGATTTTGCATTATGAGCCTAGAGAAGTTACACCAAAGCTTCCGCGAAGTGTATAAGCCCATAATTACAAAGTGAAGGGACGAATTCCGTTCGTGAAATTCTTTGAAGATTGTCTCACACTTAAAAGTTTGTCTTAGGTGGACTTGTTAGGGTGTCCAAGGTTTTGGGGTTTACAGAACTCTAGGCATATCATTTATTTTCAAAACTGGTGCAAAATTCAATTTCCCAGATGGTCCATTTCCCAAAAAGGCCAATTTCTAGAAACTCTAATTTAGTGCATTCAAATGCGACCTCCGTGGCGGAACGGGTAGCACTCGGACTGTCACGCCGGAGGTTGCGGGTTCGAATCCCGCTAGGGGCAAATGTTCGTGTGATGAATATGAATGTTTGTACCCAAGTCTTGGATGTTTATATATATTTATTTAAATATGTCTATCCGTTATCTAGTAACCATACCACAGGCTCTGCCTAGTTTGGGACTGGATAATTGGTGTGAATGTCTGAGATATTTATTTATTTATTTTATTTAAAAAAAAAAAAAAAAAAGTATAGTGGACAGGGATTTTAAAAAATTCAGTTAGTAGTCAGTCACTTTTATAATATAAACAAAAAACAAGTAAGTAATACAGAAGTACACTGTCTCGTCACAAATATGAAAGAAAATCAGGAGAAAAAAAATCGACGTTTTCGATTTTTTACCATTTTTTTTTTATTTGTTTTAAATATCTTAGACTGCGACTTAACGCAGGTTACCACTGAATTCAGTTCATCGAATACGACATCAATCATATTCAAGGCAAATACCGAAAATTAATTTACGGAATACGCACATGATGTACGTAAGTATAGGTATATTTTGCTGATTTTTTAAGTTAATATTTCCAAGAAGTTCATGTCAGTTTAGACTGACATGAACTTCTTGGACACTTCTTGGACACAGGAACTTACTGCAACAGTTTGAAGACTTCAACTCTCTTCATAATTTCTAAAGGGATATGAAAAATATGGAGTCGTAGAGGGTGGGTTAAATTCAATAGGCACATATCAAATAACCGAACAAACGCACAAATTACAATATCCCGGGCACAGCTCCGGATAAAAACAAATAACGAAAGGAAAACATTAGCGAGCTTCGCGAGCGCACAGAGTCCCTGCCAACTGACTATAAAACATCGCGTCCCTGCGTAGGCGCAGCGGTTGAGGGAGGCGAGTCCCGAACATTCCCGAGGACTCCCGAAGTTAATCAGTACTACCTTGCTGAGGGCTATCAAAGCTATACACATGCTACAAATTTTATTTTGATGTTTTATTCATATTAGTGTTTAAAAAAACAATTCCCATAACTTAATGCAACTTATATATAAGTATACTATTAGAAGATTAGTATGAATAACATAACACAAACAATAGATGCTGTCGTTGCCAATATTTAGGGGTACATCTAGCCAATGTCAACGATCTCTATGTACTAACAGATGAAGCGTTCCAAACAACCGCTCTGTTCCACGCAAGTAGCCACAACTCTTTCACATTCACAAAGAAACTTGTGCAGTTACTACGCAGAACATTTAATTATTTACTAAATATTGACATTATTTAACCGTAGCGTCAATATTTAGTAATAATTAAATGTTCTGCGTAGTAACTGCACAAGTTTCATTGTGAATGTGAATGAGTTGTGGCTACTTGCGTGGAACAGAGCTATTGTTTGGAACGCTCTATCTAGTAGTACATAGAGATCGTTGGCCAATGTACATTTCAATTACAGTCTGTTGGTCACTTAATGAAAAAAAACAAAAAAAATTTTTTTTATTGTTGATGCGACACATAGGTACCTAGATTATTTTTAAATTGTTGTTTAATTCTGTTTTTATGTTTGTTTTCTTAAACGTATGTAATATTATGAAGTTATTTCATTTCGCATCTTTAATCTAGAGAGTATAATGATGACTTGAAAAAGAAACTGGATCTAAGGTGCCAAGGGTTTCAAATTTTAACTTGTCTTATATTAGTAATCATGGTCACCTTTCACTCGTCAGACCCCAGGACTTCCTGCTTGTGAAGTTTATACAACAAGTTTTATCCACGACTCACGACTTCAGATAAGTTATAGTCACATCCAGAATGAAAGAGACTCTATTCGTAGCTTAAGTATTAGTATTAAGTATGTGTATCCGTTATCTAGTAACCATAGCACAGACTCTGCCTAGTTTGGGACTGGATAATTGGTGTGAATGTCTGACATATTTATTTATTTATTATTATTTATTTATTTTATTATTAGCTATTCAAAATTCTCTATGTAAGTTGACAATACCTGTCAATATTCATTGAGTTTCAGCATCAGAAGAAATATGTCCACTGCTGAAGACAAGTCTCCCCAATAGTACGATGCTTTTGGTGGGCTGTCCATTGGGGGATTTTCCATAACCACTACGCATGGCAGACAAGAAACACAGTTCCAAGTCGCTCAACGAGCTATGGAGAGGGCTACGCTCAGGGTTTCTTTGAAAGATATGATTCGTAATGAGGAGATCTGACGAAGAACGAAACTCACCGACATAGCCGAAAGGATTAGTAAGCTGAAGTGCCAGTGGGCGAGCCACATATGCCGCAGAACCGACGGCCGTTGAGGCAGACGAGTTCTGGAGTGGAGACCGCGGATCGGCACTCGCAGGGTGGGACGTCCCGCCGCCAGGTGGACCGACGACCTAAAGAAGGTGACCGGTAGCGGCTGGATGCGGAGGGCGGAGGACCGGGTGTAGTGGCGCTCATTGGGGAAGGCCTATGTCCAGCAGTGGACTTCTAGGGTCTGACATGATGATGGCAGACAAATTGGTGGTAACGATTTGCTTAGTACAGTACAACCACCCCCTCCATACAAGCATCATCATCATATCAGCCTTGAGAGGTGAACCAGTGAGCTGTTGGACATAGGCCTTCCCCATAGGCCTTCCACCACATCCGCTCCAGTCGCTTCCGCCCACCTTCCTCAGCCCGTCTCAGTCTAACCGCTCAGCCACGACTTTTGGCTTAGCGGGACGCGGCGCGGTGAGCGGCGCGGTTACGGCAGTTGGAGAGTTGGCCGCTGATTGCGGCGCCTCGTGGCGTGCTGCTAACATTTTTGTACATTTGTTCTCGCCGCTCGCCGCCCCGCTCCTAGCTGCCGCTGGCAGCGGCAAGGTCGTGGCCGAGCGGAGTGGGGCGTTCTCAATTCCAGAACTCGTCTGCTCCAACGGCTGGTTCGGCGACGGATATGGTGACTTTTAAAACGACCCAAATAAAAAAAAACAATAGAATCATTTAATACCTTTTCTAATTTTCTATAAGAATTGGTTTGGATTTCTATGTATTTAAGGAAGGAAACAAAACAAGTTATGTTTCACGAAGAAAACTTAAAGTACGAGGGTCCGAAGTTATGACAGACCCGATTGGTGTGGTGTTCTTGTTAAGTACGTAGTATTTGCTACCAAATGTCACAAAAAATAACACCAATACATTTTACCGTCAAAATTACTATTGTCTTTACTGCAGCTGCTGTCAAGAAAATGTATTAACTGGTCGTAGTTACTGCTACTTAAATAGGCCGTGAGGTTCCCGGCTTAGAATAGGGCCACTCCTAATCTTCCCTCGGGTGCCGTTAAAGCGACTAAGGGATTGCACCGGGGACGGGCAGAAGCGTTCTCTCGAGTCTATTCATTACTGAGATCACCAGTCCGCCTGTCAAGCGTGGTGATTATGACAAATCCTTCAATGTACAGCCCACCAAAAGTGGCATTCTATTGAAAGAGAGGCTTATTTCAACAGTAGACGTATTTATGCTGATGATGATGACACTATCCGTCAAGTACTTAATCTTTCCTCGCTTTTATTAACTACGGTTGGCACACATTTTTAGTAAAGTAAATAGTTTCTCTCTGCGAATTTAGTTTAAAAACCCATGCTCTAACACAAGCAAAGATTTCTATGCTTACGTTCAGCAATGGACGTATTTCGACTGATGATGATACTCTATTAATATATTCTTGTTGTTGTGACTTATCATCACAAGATATTCAAATTATTTTATTTTACCTTATTTCTGAAAAAATAAATTTACTCCCATAACATGAATTCCTTTACTGTCCGAGCCGCGCAGATGTGGAATAAACTGCCGACGGTCATTCGAGATAGTACGTCGGTGACATCCTTTAAAACTAAACTAAAAGAGCACTATCTGTCTCACTCAGTATAATATGATTGTGTGTGTGTGTTTGTGAAGTAGTTCCGGTATTTATTATTATATAGTATATTATGCACTTTTTGCTCCCTCACTTTTAATGCCTTGTCTCACAACCTGTAAGATTGGCTAGAAGAGATCTCTTTTGGAGATTAGATCGCCTTTGTACACAAAATTTGTAACTGTATTTAGTTTTAAAAATTTGTGCAAATATCCCGGGAATTTTATACGTCTGCTAATGGGCTTTCAATGCACATTACGTTAATGTAAGCAACAACCGGCCTCATCTGGCAATCTTTACGTATTGCCAATACAAAGTTATCTGCCCGCCGTGACATATGCTCCTTGCCGTTATTATATTACATTTGTTTTGTTTCACTCTGTTTTTGTTCAGAACGAAGGGTTATGTTGTTTTTGTTCAAGGATTTTGTGTTTATGAGTGAAATATCTATTGTTATGGCATTTTTATGTTGATAGGCGATCAGGGATACATTTGAGGGAAGTTGTCTTGTTGTTTCTTATAGTACATCATCATCATCAGCCGAGTTACTGAACATGACCCTCTTCAATAGAGTGCCACTATTACTAAATTACTAGTAGTAATTTATTTATTTATGTTTATATTGTAATGTTGCATTGTATGTGTTTTGTTGCAGCCAATAAATGAATATTCTATTCTGTTCTGTTCTGTAAAAAAAACCATCCACCACCAAACAGTCCGTGGTATCCTTCCGACTAATATTATAAATGCGAAAGTTTGGATATTTGGATGTTCGTTACTCAATCACGCTTCAATCGGGATGAAACTTGGCACACATATAGGTTAGGTACTGGAATAGGACATAGAATAGTGTATATCCCGAAAAAACATCCCAATACTGCGGAAAATACATAATAATTTGTGATGTTAAGTGGTCCACGCGGACGAAGTCGCGGGCAACAGCTAGTTATAAATAAATTGTAGTTAAGTTTGAAGAAGCTCATTGGTGCAGGCGAGGTTCGAATTGAACCTACGACCTCATGAACGTGAGGCGACTGCACAACTAACCACGTTACCACGGTTTCAGGATCGAGGATAAATCAAACTTAATATATGAGAATAAAATAGGAGAAAAGGTATACAAGTGTACGTCTTTCGAAAAAAAAAAATATATTTCAGAATAATATTATGTTTCAAACAGCTCAATCGGTCTAGTAATTAGCAGGTTATCTGCGCCACCGGTCAGTGACACCACTAGTGGAGTGGGTCAACGGGGAAAGAAAATGTTAGAGAAATTACCCGTGGACTCGAATTGAATAGGATAAATTAAAACTCTATTGCAGTGGGTCTACAGGGAAAAAAATACCTGTGGACCCATCAGTGGGGCATAGCGGTGGGACCACGGTTAATACGTGCAATATTAAGGTGACAACGTCGGGGAGAGTAAAAATTCTTACATGTTGATGATGTATAATAAGAATATCGAATAATGAATCATATAAATATAATTAATAATCTAAGTGAATTACAAGTAATATACAGTGCGAATGTGGAAGGAACTACAGCTAGAGGTCGTCCTAGGAGGACATTCAAGGATCAAATTAGTAACGTCCTCAAAAAGGCTGGGGTCCGCAGTGAGAAGAATAAAAGGAGGTGCATGAAAAGGTTGATGAATGTGAGTGAGGCTAGTGAGGTGTTTCAGGATCGCGCAAAGTGGCGATCCATCGTCTCTGCCTACCCCTCTGGGACCAAGGCTTGAGCATTATGTATGTATGTTACAATGTATATATGTATACTAAATAATAATGTCTACTCATGAGAGTTAAAACTGACCGACATCACGTATACACGGAAAATGTCCTAGTTATTCTTGCTGACTATTTTTTCTCCGTGTCATCTACAGGTTAATGTAGAAATGTCGGTACAGACAGCATCGTAGTCCGTTTCTAAAAAAATACTGTCTCAGATATTTGTTAAAAGAAAGCCACAAAAGATTTCAAAAGGCCACACCCTCCCAAACTGTCTAGGTCTGAGTGTCATTTAGGATGATATTAAAATGCAGACGGGAAGTTCTGCGGTGACGATAGTCGCAACTTACTGCAAGACGATGATATAGGGAAACTAGATTTAATAACGAATGATATCTTTAGAAACGTTACAGTTAAGCTATGCTTTAAATTCATTTTTTTATTTCAGACTTAAATTAACATACTTATTATTGTTAGTAGAATCTTATGAACTGTGTTAATTGACTTTAAATTAAAATGATATTTATTGATGTGTAACCGAATCGAGTGCCACAATATGCTGCTGCTGGATGCTGTCAGTGCTGCCGTGGACACGGTTTAGCATCGAGGCGGCTTTCTTTCTCAAGAAGGCATGAAAGCCATCGACGCGAGCTTCTGAAAACATGCCTGATGCGCTGCGCTGCCTCGGCAGCCCGAATAACATCCTGAGCGCCTTATTATACTGAACGCGCAGGACGTTGACTGTCCTCTATGTATAGTTGACCCAGAGACTGCACGTATAAAAGGCAAAAAGCTTCACATCAAATTTACAAAGGATCAAATTTTCTTATCTACGGTCTCTTTTGTTCTAATCGATAAAGTCAAGCTCAAGAGTGAAGAGCCGGAATATTTACCTGTTCCTACTTATTTCCCAATTTATAACTTCATAAAAACTGTTTACCTCCAGTATTGGATGTTATTTATATATTATATTATGTATTTATGTATGTATATCAGCTGTCTGATACCCATATTACAAGCTCTGCCTAGTTTTGGGATCAGGTGGCCGTGTGTAAATCGTCCCCACATATTTATTATTTATTTATATTGGGAACAATGACGTTATTAATCACTTTAAAGCGAATATTCACAGTGGAAATATTTAAGTCTATTTTGTAGCTGTTGACTTTTACTTAAAGTAATAAGCTGATTCTGTTGCATCGATTGATTATACGTAAACAACTCAATCAACAATATTCATACCAGAAACTAAGAATACTGAGTGCCAAAGGAAACTTTAACAATATTATATTTCAAAGTCTTTTCCAGAAAATCAGTACACATTGGCAACTACCAAGATTTCACCGAGAACCCCGCCGGACAAACTTTCTGAATACTAAACTGCTGCGCTGTGGTTTGCACTCCGCATACCATAAACTATGCAATACGTACAATATTCTACAATACCGCACGAGTGCTACTAACTCTTGGTTCTCTGATAAAGTCAGGAAAGCGTACGTCGGATACAATATGCGGTTTTCGTCAATCTTTTTCTTTTTCAGTTGTTCTTTAACTTCTCGCCCATAATTGCCAGGTAATTTCATATAAATATTATGTTCCATAAGATGATATGTATGTGGAGTACTATTTTGCAGTTATGTTCTATGATATTGCTAGTCTGAATGGAGTTCGATGTGAGACCTATTTTCTAAAGTTACGTGCTATGGTATCTATCTGTCATTGGGATTGTCATGCAATCTATTTTCTTTTATAATCAACTGAAAGTGTTTGGGATTTGTTTGGAGCGTAGCTACGTGTAACTCCATGTGAAATGCTTCAATATACCTTTGCGCGTCTCCTCTCGTCCCCTCCCCCGCTCCTACCCTTCGATCGCTCTTAATGTCATTAGTCGTCATCTAGATGTTCAACAGTTAATGCTATCAGCAGAGGCCTTGCTGCTTCTTTCGGGACTTACGCTGTGCCGTGGTTCTGTCTCTTGTGACTTGATAAACTGTGTGTATGTGTCGAACGATGCTCATTTTAAACATAACCAGACTTCCCCAACACAAAGCAACGAATAAGGACAAGTGAAAGGTTTTTATTCAGTTGAAAGGGGTTTATTATTATTATTATTGATAATAATATTTTATTTCAGACTCATGTCCATATAATCGTTAGTAACATAAAACCTTAAAAACTAAAGCTACGTTAGTGAAACGTGAAAAGTTATTCAGTAGAACAATAGTTTCAGTACAATCAACGGTTCAGTTTGCGGAAAATACTATTGTTCTACTTAATAAGGCTTTTTCATTGACGTATCAGATATTGTTATTGGTTGCTATTAGTGGGTGGTATCAGGTTCTGTACAATAATGCTTATCATCATTTATCTAAATAAGCTTCATCTTTTCTTAACCCCTTACTGCAAAGTATCCCATATCGGGTACGAACAGTTTTCCTAAAATCTGGAATTATATATTTTTTTTACTATTTATTATGATTTGTCTGTGACTAAATCAAAAAAAAATTTTTTTTTCGAGAATATTTAAAAATCCATGCAGTAAGGGGCTAAACAGTTCATCATCATCACGTCCACTACTGAACATAAGGCCCCCCAATATAATGCCTCTTTTGGTGGGCTGTCTATTTGGGGATTTGCCATGATCACCACGCTTGGCAGGCGGATTGGTGATCGCAGTAACGATCTTAATATACACAGAAACACGCTGCTGCCTGTACCTGGTGCAATCTCTTAGAAGCCTTGACGACATCCACGGGAAGATTTGGAGTGGCCCTATTCTATGACCGTGTATCCCAATATCTTTCTCAGGTTAGATGGCTTACTATCCGGCAACGAAGGAACTCATGTGCTCTGAAGATTTCAGATATTTTCAGTAAAAATTTTGCAACAGAGCTCTATTTTAATCTTGAATGTCATTTTCAAACCGTTAATATAATCCTTGAAGCTTTTGTTTGTGTAACAACTAGACGAAGACAAGACTAAACAAAACCGTAATCCAGTTAAGAAGTCGGAGAACTTCCTTAAATCCAAATTCACCATTATTATGACTTCAAATTATTCCCGTAAGTTTGGTTACACTTCCAGAGTCCTTTCTGGCATTATTGAGGTAATTTTAGAAGTAAATACTGCTGCATAATGGAACACACTGTGTTTGTGTGTCAAGTTACGATAAATTTAATTTGTAAAGTCGTGGGTACGAAAATGCGGATGACAACCAAACAGATGTAGACTGAAACCAAAATACACGCGAGCAGGACCTACGACGACACCTATCCTATCTATTTTGTCAACATCATCATCATCAGCCTGAATAGCCCACTGTTGGACAAAAGCCTCTCTCAAGGTGCGCCACTGAACCCGGCTCTTCTCATCCAGTCACAGCCAGCCGCCTTACAGATCCCTCATCGCTCATCGCTGCCAGGGGTCGGCCCACACTACGCTTGTCTAGTCGCGGTTTCTACTCGAGAAATCATTTACTCCAGCGGTAATCGGTTCTCTGACAGATGTGACCAACCCACTGCCACTTCAACGTGCTAACTTTTTGAACTATGTCGAAGACTTTAGTTCTCTAGCGGATCACCTCATTTTAAGAAACATAGCATTATTTCAATAAACATGGAGATTGACTGAAAAGTTGAGCTAATAAAAATTACCCACTTTCGCATTTATAATATTATTAAGGATAAATAAGGATAGTAAGTGGAACGATAAGGAAAGTGAACCATTTAGGCAATTAGACCGATGGGGAAAGTAGACTCAAAAGTCACGACAGTAGTAACGACGACCGTAGTAACGGTAATAGTAACGATGAACTCACAAAGAAAGTAACAATAATGATTATGAATGGTACAAGCTTAAAGTATTTTGATACTACAAAACTTATATTTGAATTCGAAATACGGAAGTAGAATTTTACAACAATAATGCAGCGGAGGCCGATCTCGAGTGCTCTTGGAGCTTGAGGGGTCGTTAGAATGCACCACGAATCCTTTCTCTGCGGATTCACGGAGTTCAGGAAAAATAGCTTAGTTCTTACCTAAGGTTTGCGGAAATGCAATTCCATCATAAAACAAACATTTGTCTGTGCAGTTTGTAAATCGGAAGGAACGGTATTATGTTAGTAAATCCATCATATACATAGTGAAAAGGTAAAACCATGCCGTTTTGGAAACCAAAGTTCTGTAAATGGAAATAAAGTTCGGGGCTTCTTTTTTAACAACAAAAAATACATTTTGTATGAGTTGTAATTTCATGCAACTCAAAATTGTTAGAATATGCTATCAAATCGTCTTTAAACCTCAAAGTATCACCTATATTCTACAAAGTGGCCTTCCTTTCCTTCTCCTTATTGTTTTTTTCCTATAGACGTAAAATTCCTTTTACTGAACGAATTTCTGAAAGATAAAAATATTATTTGACATGACTTTCCTAACCGATATTATTAGTTCATGATCAAGGATCAGGGAGGTAGTGTCATTCATATACTTGCGTCGAAAATATGGCACAGAAGATGCCTGTTCACGGGATTATGAAAATCTGGAGATTCATGTAGTTAATAATTAAAATGTATATTATTATTCACATATGGGACTGCCTAACTCATGTTTATGACATTATTGAAATGAGGTACGCAATAAATCTATGCTACTTTTTTTTTTAATCAGGACTGTAGCTTGTAAATGTTTTTACCAACAAATATAGCTGCCACATATTTAATGCAATGTCAGCAATTTGATATCATTTCTAATTTGTTCGAAATCTACTTAAAATAGGAAATTCACAAAAATACCTACGAGTGTTTCAAAAGTGTGCTTTCTCTCTGAATAACTTGGGCAATATAACTTTAAAGTTTTAGCTAGACCTAAGGTTACGATATCAAAATGTATGATCCTTAGTATGAAAAAAAACATAAAATCAATGTGTATGAATTACACTTTGTTAACTTTCTCCCTTTCATTTATTGAGTAAGTAGGTTGCCACAAGCTTATGTCAATAAATCTATTGTCCATATTGGAGAGGATGTTACTGAAGAATATCAAAATCTTCTGCATCATTACTTGAAAACCAGACGTATACCCCGTCAAAGGGGTTATGCAAATCGTTAAGCAAGTACTTGTCACCGGGTTATAAAGTCGAATGTCACCCTCTTGGGTATTCTAGACCGGAACCGGCTGGAGAGGTCGTTATAGTGCCTCGACACAGGACGAGAAAGACCAGTCGATCAACTCTTCACAACACTTGAGGTATAATACCAAAACATACATTGAAAGTACTGAAACGAACTTCTTTGCTAGAGAAAAGTCTCTATTTCCTACGACTTTCAAAATTAAAGCAACCAAACAGATTCCTTCTTCTTCTTAACTTCTATTGTCAGGTAAATAAGAATCACTTTCATCTTTGCTTTCTGTTTATCCACTTAGTAAATGGCTATAGGTAAATCACTTGAGGGTTGCGGTCTTTGGGAGTTGTAGTGTAATGTCAACAGTAAGTCACAGTACAGGCAAATATGTTTATTATTGGCATGTCATCACGTGTCAAATTAAATGTTAAACTTCTATTGCAGTCGTCATCTATTTGTACATGCTTGCACATACGTATTCAGATGCAAAGTAGATGTCATTTAGCTAAACGTTTCTACGTTTAGATGCTTTCAGATATTTATAAAATAAATATAAATTAGGAACCTGGAAGAGATAGTTCCATATCTTGTCCTAAAGATTAAGTAAGACCCTTCCTATTTTAAGTTTATCTAATTTCTATTCGTAACTCTTTTGCTGACATCATTCCATCTTTAACCCTTTTCATTGCATAACCGTCTAATAACTGAGAACCTTTATATACCTGCACTGACAATAATGGTAAGACTAACGCTTTTACTATTTGATTATTGCATTTAAGACTCTTAGGTATTGTTTGTTTATTGTTGTAAAAAATCGTCTCATAGTTTTTTTATCAAAATTGTGATTACTTTCTATTGATCTACTGATATCTTGATTTCTATTTGCTTGTGTTTTATTTTGTAACAAATTAAAAGCATATTATATAGTTTTAAGTGAATCAACTCAATCCATTTTATAATGGTTATGATTTTTTAATACGAAATACTATTTTGCACGAAACTGACCATCTGGTCCCGTCTCTCTGTGATGACGACGCGACGCTCCATTCCAAACACTGAGTGAAGAGTCACCGTGAGTGGTAAGTTTTAAGGACCGGCGTTGAATCACGGAAGGAATCACAATTTACATTTAAAATTACTACCATTTATATTATCCTCGGGGAGTCTCTAAGTAGGAAATTAAATATTAAAGCCGTTTCAGCTAAGGCGGGAGTAAATTTCCTCGCATTCGTGCGGTTCTGGTTTCATTAACGAACTTTTACCTTAATCAAAATTTAAAGACATTTGCTATATTTTCTGTAATGTCTATAGTTATGTTGTGTTATCAAACTGTTATCTTATCACAATCTTATCCTTTCCGCGTCACCTGCGAAGCGTGATCATCATCATCATCAGGTTATTTTGTCTCCACTGAAGGAGCACAACCCTCTCTCATCTGCCGGAGACAGACGAAGGATTTGGACTACACTCCCCGCGCTGGCCAGACGGGTTGGGGAGGCCTAATTGATGTTTTATAATGTATTCCCTTAGTCGCCTTGTACGACATCCACGGGAAGAGTTGGAGTGGTTCTATTCTACTCTACCGGAAACCACACGGCAAGCGTGATGTTTATGGCTAATCCCCCAATGGACAATCCACCAAACGTAGCATCTATTGGGGAAGCTTATGTCTAGCAGACATATTTTAGCTGATTTTGTTGAGACAAACAAATCGGTTAATTTGTTCATTCCTATAGTACTTACAGTTGGATTTGCAATTCATTGTAAGTTTTTAAAGTGTGAAACCAAAACCGTATGCCCCAAAAGTCGATAGTAAATGGGCCATGACTCACAACTTTTCAGTGAGGCCATTAAACTCAGCCAGCTCGAGTTTAGCGAAATTATTGTGGTGACAGGGACAAATTAACGTGGCGACACAGCTCCTACTATAAGTTTGCAATAGTGTCTTTGCTTTCCGTTACGGTTTCGGCAATTCCGCTAAGT
Source organism: Esperia sulphurella (assembly GCA_947086405.1). Lineage (NCBI taxonomy): Eukaryota > Metazoa > Arthropoda > Insecta > Lepidoptera > Oecophoridae > Esperia > Esperia sulphurella. The sequence goes on along the minus strand of OX352280.1, from coordinate 9,519,934 downwards.
CTCAGTTTCGTTTCAATATGAAGTTATCTTTTGGCAAACTGTTAAATTTGTTTGCAAGTTGGACGCAAAACATTACTAATAAACAACCTACTGTATTCTAACAATAAAACGTGCCCTCCAAACAACTTACAGATAATAGATTGACTATAAAAGGAAGTTAAAACTACTATCCAATCTTCTGGAAAGTTCTGCAGTGGAGCCAGCGGATCATCTCGCGCAGGACGGGATGTCCCGCCGCCAGATGGACCGATGATCTGAAGAAGGTGGTTGGAAGCGGCTGGATGCGGAGGGCGGAGAGCCGGGTGTGATGGTGTTCATTGGGAAATACCTATTTCCAGCAATGGACGTTTAAAGGCTGATATGAATCATCAGATGATGATGAAGTCAAATCAAATACTTATAGTTAAACAAATTATATTTTTATTTCTGGAGAATATCCATAGACTTTAAATATACAGTACCTAGCTTAGACACTAGTTTTAGTAAATTAAAAAAAAAACACTATAAAAGACAGGAACAGGACATGGTGGCACTTTATTAAAGAGCACAGACCGCATTTAAAACTACAAAAAAGTCCTCTAATAATTAAACTAATTATAGATATGGATTATAACAGATTTTCACTTACTATATTATAATTATTTTACTCAAACATTATATAAAAGTGGTTTGAAAACTATTTTAACACACCTTTCTGTATATTTTTATTTTAAATAGCTGTTGCGCGCGACTTCGTCCGCGTGGACAACTTAATAAACAAATAATTAAATAGGAATAAGATGTTTTTTCAAGACAAAAACTATCCTATGTCCTATTCCAGGACCTAACCTAATATGTGTGTCAAGTTTCATCCCGAACCGTCCCGTGGTTGAAGCGTGATTGAGTAACAAACATCCAAACATCTAAATATCCAAACATCCAAATATCCAAACTTTCGCATTTATAATATTAGTAGGATGTATGTTACTGTAATAAAGTCCTAACTGAGGTTTCGTTAAAATAGATATCAATTGCCAAAATTCCGGTATTGGTTTCGGCCGAAGGACACACGGCACTGTCGGTCGGACTCTAGTTGGCGACAATACCCATTTCCTTACAATGCCAGTTGGGTTGATTATTTTGGGAGACAACTGGGTCAAATAATTTTAAAGCATGACTTGAAACAATTGTCTGCTGAGAAGCTATTAAGCGACAAGGTGAAACAACAAAGTCAACTGAAGCATTTCTTCGGATCTTCGGCCATTTTGTTTGATACAGTGCAATAATTAGCTATAATGTGCGAAGAGAATAATTAGTGAGCGAATAGCGATAACTAGTGATTCGTCATAGGTACAGGTTTCTACCTAGTATAGAGATAAGAGATCTATCACAAAGGTTTTAATGACTTTTTATCTGTAACCTTTGAGAGAAAATAAAAACATATTTTATTATCTTTATGATTTAGTTTAACGGAAATATTAGACTCCTTAGATGAATCTTTTTGTCGAATGTATGATTGCACAACGGCTTAATAGGATAGTAGATGAGATAACTGACTCACAGATTGACCAAGAACTGAACAAATGTTACCCAAAACCTCTATTATCTCAACATCATAACTTTAATTCAGTCGTTTAGTAAGTGATTCAGTCGAGTATATCTATTGAGTAGCGCGTCAGTAACTAGTTCATCAACTATACAAGTCTGAATCTTTCGTTTTATTCGAACTCATTCATCATCAGGTTATTTTTGTCTCCACTGCAGGAGCACTACCCTCTCTCATCTGCCGGAGACAGACGGAGGACTTGGCCTGCACTCCCTGCGCTGGCCAGACGGGTTGAGGAGGGGAGGAGATTCGAACTCATTAGCGGCCGCAAAATTGAAAATTACGTCCACTTTCAGACGTTCTTTGGGATCATCTAATGCAATTTCCTTTAGAAAAAAAATTGAGCTACTAGTTCTCTCCCTCCTAATCTTTTCTGTTAATATATTTTCTTATCCATAGCTTTTTCTTTCATCACACAAATTTCTTCCACCTGTTCTAAAATAACGATTACCACAAGATTTTCCATTTTACAAAACAGCACTCACGTTCACACTATACGTGAGCGTAGTGCTAAAGATTTTTGGTCAGTAGCGAGTAATTTAGTTACTACATTATTCGCCACTCGAGTAAATGTCGGTTATAGTCCGAATTAGGCTTAACGCTACCTTTTATTATTACCAAATCTTATAAATAAAAAAGCGGCCAAGTGCGAGTCGGACTCGCCCATGAAGGGTTTCGTAGCAGCAAGTAACATAATATAAAATTTATAGGAGTTCGTTGAAACTTTGATCGATGTTTTAATAATAGTATTGTGGTTTACGATTTATGACGTATTAAAAAAAATACTTATTAGATCTCGTTCAAACCAATTTTCGGTAGAAGTTTGCATGGCAATGTACATCATATATATTTTTTAGTTTTATCATTCTCTTATTTTAGAAGTTACAGGGGGGGGAGGGGGAACACACATTTTACCACTTTGGAAGTGTCTCTCGCGCAAACTATTCAGTTTAGAAAAAAATGATATTGGAAACCTTAATATCATTTTTGAAAAAAAAAAATGAGTTTCTGTTCTAAGTATGGAGCGGATCCAGTAGTCTACACAAGCGGAGCCGCGGGCACAGCTAGTAATGAAATATTTTACAAGGCGTTGGGCCCACGTGTTACTCCTCTAATGTACCACGGTCCTTAGTAATGTATCCAACGTTGAATGGATCATTTGTCACCTCGCTCCGTCAATGAACTTCCCCGTTCTCAACTGAATTACCTTTCAGGTGGGCGCTATTTTACATTTTCTTTGAGAAGATTTATAGAGCTGCTAATATTTATTTGAGGCAATAAATAAAATAATGGAACCCTGATTTTGTATACAGTACACTACAATAGATGCTAATCGAATCATCTAGTTTAAGTCTGGGGTGAATGGCCTGCTATCTCACTGGTCCACTGCTATAAATATCATCAGCACTCAGACGTCCACTGTTGGACATAGGTCTTCCCAATAACGCCACCACACCCGGTTTTCTGCCCTCTGCATCCGGCTACCTTCTCTAGAACTCGTCTGCCCCAACAGCCGTCGGTTCTGCGACAGATGCCGCCCGCTCACTGCCACTTCAGCTTGCTAATCCTTTCGGCAATGTCGGTCACCTTCGTTCTTCGTCAGATCTCTCATTACGAATCATATCCTTCAAAGAAACCCCGAGCACAGCCCTCTCCATAGCTCGCTGAGCGACTTGGAACTTGTTACAAATATCGATAGCAGATTTTTTCTCTTTACTGCCAAATTTTACAGTATTCCCACTCTAAAATTACGAGCTATACGAGCTCGACGAATCAAATCTAAAAGAGCAACTCTCCGAGAATATCAATGTTAATGTTAAACTTAAAAACTTTAAAAAATCACCAAGTGGTTTTCATATAATATTAAATTGTTCCGTTTACAACTACTGAATTATTTACATACGTTACATAATATATATATATATATATATATATATATAAATACACACATATGACACACCTAACGCACCCCCACACATACAAATATACACACCCATAGACTCACAGACACATTGATAACTCAAATGAAGTGTCTAGCCGCACAACACGGGGTATATGAGGTCTAGTTACATCTGTTTTAGTGTTAAGATATTCAGCTAGTTTCATAATCAGTTGTAAGAATTGTTATGGAAAATAAATTAAAGTTATTATTATTTCCCCATACAGAAAGAAACCAGAGGACAAAAGAAATATATTTATGTATTTTAAATAAACACACATTTCCTGCAAAACATTCACTTATAACGCCAGAGTAATTTGAAAGGAATCTCCACAGGCCTTTACATATTTCCAAATGCCATGCATGATTGACGGCAGTTCACCGTACTTAAGCCGCCGCTGGGCCATAGGAGCAAATATTTGAAGAGAGAAACTTTGTGACTTCTAAAGGAGATCGGCTATCTCCTTTAGAAGTCACGACACGAGACAGTAACGACTGTTCAAAATCAAGCAAAAACCAAACCGTGTGGTTCCCAGGTTAGAATAGGGCCACCACCGATCTTCTTGTGGGTGTCATCAAGGCGACTAAGAGTTTGTTTCAGGGTCGGGCTGCAGCGTTCTAATGTATATTAATACTATTTATTACTGCAGTCGATACGCCTACCAAGCTTGGTGTTTATAGTAAATCCCTCAATGGACAGCCCACCAAAAGTAGACGTAACTATGTCGGCTGAAAATGATGAGGAAAATCAAGAAACTCATAACCCTATACGTGGATATTCAACTTTTCTTTGTCTAATGGTTTTTTTTTTTTTCGAAAATGCTGATACTTTAAAATTGATTCGCCATCATCCAAAGACCCTCACTGCAACTGAAAAAGGAAATGAAATACCAAAGATTTAGATTCCACAATATGAAATTAGGTTACTAAAGTCTAATCTAATCAAAATTAAAGAAAAATTGAAACTCAATGAGGAAGAAGTCTTTAAGTTTGGCAAGGTTCTCCCGATCCAGCACAAAACTAAATACTTGCTACTTTTAGGAAACTATGATAGACTATATCAGAAATAATATTATAAATTATATAAAAGACAATATTCTAAGGAAAACAAGATAATAAATGTTGACACATCTTAATGTGTCAACTATTACGGTGAGCGTACCAGCGGTTATGTTATGGCTAAAATTTGGAATTATCTGCCATCCGATTTAAAAGACATTGCATCAGGTGGATTACTAAAGAAAGAACTGCACAAGCATTTCTTGTAGATGAGTGTAGATTAATGTACTGATCACGTGAGCACTCTGTTCACATACAAATGAGCTTCCATTTCTGCGGACATTACTGTGATTTTTGTTAAATAAAGAAAAGAAAAAATATAAAGAGAAATAATTACAAAATTTTAAATAAAGCTATTATTGATAAATGATCAAAATTTGGTTTTATTTTACAGTTTTGCAATCAGTATTAACCTAACATGAAAAAACATGAGCTGTCTATACCTATATTCAAACGAAAAATTAAAACTAGTTCTATAACACAGTTATGTTTATGATATATTTTTGTCTTTAGCCTGCGATTAGAAGTACAATATTATCGATATCTAGGAAGTCGACAATTTCAGCATTCCATCTCTATGATATTTTCTTTCGTGAGCCAAAGATACCCTAGGTCATCACAATTTATTGTATCACTTCTCACATATCTATGTTAAGTCTGAGCCATAGATCCGAATCGTCTAAACCGCACTGTCCTATTTGTAGAATCAGCATTGGAACGGAACCCTTTTGCCCGCATATCGTAAGTCCTCGCTTTATTCCCTTCTATTGGTCGACTATTTATTCTTTTCCCGAAACTTCTTGGTCCCCTTGTTTTGATTCTCTGATGGTTACCGAAATTTTATAGCTGAATACACATCCGACTTCAGCAATATGTGGGGGAGTGTTGTTATTGTTGTTATATTCAATATTTTTGTTATTCAGTAAGTTGTTTTGTTACAAAATCCGATTGGGACAATGTTTTGGCAACAAACTCAGCTCAGATACAACCTATATACGAGGACATCGATAATAATATAAAATAACTTACTATTTGTCTGGAGGTCAGGTTTCGCTACCGACCCGAGACAATATTGACATATGACATGACACAATAATTCTCTCCGCAAATTATCTAGCTCAGTGTCAAGACAATTGTTCTAGCAATTATTGCTAGAACATCTGATTTAGTCTGACAGCTTTAGCTTGGAAAATATTTATAAATAGCACTTTTAAAAAGACTTTTATATTCTTTTGCCTGCAAAACCTTTGTTATTTTACCTTGCCAAAGGTTGCACGAAAGTGATTACTTTGTACACATTATGTTAATTTGTACTTCTGATTTCATATATTGTGTGCAATAAAGAAATAAATATAATAGTTTATGTTAATAATTGTTGGAAAAAGGTAAGGAACTTTTTCAATTGTCACCTTTAACTGTCGAAGGACAAAATAACTTCAAAGTCAAAGTTTACATATCCTATTAAAATGATATATTAAAATTTAAAATTAATGGTTTTAATGTTTCATATATTCGGGATCGTAGCAAATAGATTCAACAGACAACCTGCTCATTATTTGTTAATAGATCTATAGGTCATATCATGAAGCAAGAACATTGTAATTTTTTGCACCTCATATGTCATTATATTAGTCTTCTAATATAAATAAAAACTTAAAATTCGACAGTGTGTACATTGAAAATATTTGCAAAAAAAAGTATTTGGGGGTATAAAGAATAATTAAGGAAAAAGGACAGGGGTTAACAGGGTTCACACTAAGGAAATGAGACGAGAATATGAGGGAGGGAGAAGGAACGGAACGGAAGGAGGGAGGGCGGTGAAAGGGATGTGAAGGTAAGGCAGAGATGGTGGTTGGGAGTGACGTATATTCAGTATTCTGTGCGTACGAAATCGCGGGCACGGGTAGTTTATAATAATATGTGGAAAGCGATACCTTCTATATTTCATTCCAGATTAATAGTCCTATGAAAACCAACGCTATTTACGTCTCGGTAACACATACATGAAACCAGCAGCAAAAATAGGTTTGTATTACCAAGTAAACTTTGCGGTCCACTTAGGAACACCATCTATTGTGTATTTTGTTTTCGAGACGCAAATGCGTTTGTTTTCATAGGACTATTAATCTGGAATGAAATATATCTTTATTGAATAAAAAATTACTTTGAGTTTTACTGCTGGGATGAGAAAGGCAAAGAATGACACCCTACAATACAGACTACAAATGGAAGCAAAGACCTTTCCAGCGAATAGCGAAAATGTTTAGTATTGAAAGGATTTATGAGCACCCAAAACTAATAATATTATGTAAGCAACTTCAAACATACACGAGTTGGTTGGACTTTATAGTTTAGGAATCCTTAACAAAGATATTGCTTCTTTTTATAATCAAGCGGTACTATCTAGTTATACAGCAGTGAACGTCTGATGTTGATAATTATTTAGATACACTTACAGTAAAACCAACTTGTATCTGCTGAACTATCAATTTAAAAAGTATTTCTCAAGAAAATCTATTTTGATAAGTAAAGTTCTTACAAGACAAGAAACAATTTCACAAACTATCGATTCAGTTCTACCAAAAGATTTAAATGCAGTGTTGTTTGCAGGTTCAAAGCTGGACTATGTATGTGGATGATATAATGAAAATAGTTTCAATTAATTCATATAGTTAATATGCCAACGATTTCATCGACAACAAAATCATTTTAAATACGAAACCCTCAAACCTTATTCGTAAGTCATACCAGTGCTCAACCGTTTTTATCCCTTCGAAAGCAATTCGCGTAGATTTTATTACTTTTCAATGGTAAAAGGATCGCCAGGAATGGTGCATTTTTAGATAGGATAGTGGTGTGTTAAAATCGAAAATGCTTTACGTTTCGTCCTTATAAAACTTACAAGGTTTGTGTTTATAGCTTCGAGCTGGTGTTAAGGTGCTAAATTAGAAAAATGATCATCATTGGCTTATAAGTAAACCAAGATCATGTGTTGCGGTTTTCTTTTGTCTTCCTTTTTCTTTTCTTTCTTTTATTGACAGATCTCTTTATTGGCTTCGTTTCCTCCGTTGACCCATTCAGTTTACTTTTGGCAATTAAATTATCAGGATAAATAAGTCCACTGCTGAACATAAGCCTTCCTAATAGAAAGCCACTTGAGTTGTCCATTGGGTGATTTGCCATAATTATCACGCTTGGCAGGCGGATTAGTGATGGCAGTAATGATCTTAATATACACAGGAGAACGCTGCTAACCATCCCTGGTGCAATCCCTTAGTCACTTTGGCGACATCCACAGAAAATTGGGAATGGCTCTATTCTACAAAAAAAAAACAACTTTGTAAGAAAGCCTATAATAAATAAACGATTATCTGAATGACAAAGATGCCTGGTACTAATGTTAATTCAGCTTTGCAAAATCTTTATTAATTGTATGCAAACTTGATTTTTAAAAGATGTGTTGCGTGAAGTTTGTTGCACCGTTTCTTCTTCACAGCGCTAACACCTAGGAAGCGGTAGTCGATAAAAAAATGACGTGTAAAAATTTATCAAGTGTACTCATATGCAATAAATGATTTTACTAAACCGGAAAACACGCGGCTTTGGCAATTGAACCAACGCAATTTTATTATTATCAAGTCTGATCAATTTGAGCCAAAGGCAAACTCGGAAGTCCATGATACCAACACACTTGGTCTTTTCCCTTCCTTATCTGCATGAATTTGCTTACTTTCTGATTCTGTTTCCTTGACTAGATTGGCCAATCTTCTGCAAGGAAATCACCGGACTATTTTCATTTCTACCCTGCATAGCAAACATTGTATAGCAATAGTAATTCAGACAGACATTTTGTTTTGCACATTCGTCGCATACAAATCGTCGGAATTTGAATTTAAAATTAGTAACGCAAAATAACTGGGGCATGGGTGGTGTGTTCTTGACTGAAAAATAAATTTTTGCTCGTAGAGACGTGTGTACGTTATTACTAGCATTTACATGTGGACGAAATCACTTATGTAAATTTAGGTTAAATAATACGCAGCAAGAATGCCTGCACAGTAGTCACTGCAGAACAATAAAGCGTAGAGTGATGTATGATTAAACTATGTAGGACTGAATGAGGAGGTTAAACGCAAATTGTATACTTTAATTTCGCTTCTCACTAGATAGAAAGAAAGAAAGTCGTTTATTGCCATAAAATCTGATGATAAGGTACACATAAATATAAACTTAACATTAAACATAATAAGTAGTTACATACTAATATTTCTGCACTAATTTATGTACTTAGAGTTAAGAAATAGTTTGAGCGACGGGTTACGTCACTTAAAATATAAATAATATATAGAAATGTGACAAAAGGATCCAGTTTCAGCATATGCCGGCAGTTGACATTTGATAAAAGGATCCAGTTTCAGCATATGCCGGCAGATGACATTTGCACGGCGCTGTTTTTCAAACTTAATCCTATCTCTTAACACTTAGCTACCCGATGATCAACACGTTAGGATTAGAGTTAAATAAGTTTAAAAATATCAAATGTTTGTTACTATGTTTACAACTAATTCTAACTATGTTTTTAGTGCAATTGTGTCAAACTCAATAAACTTTATTCAAAGTTAGATACAAAATATTACTTATTGAACGTTTTAATAACTATTTATTGGTTTTTAGGACAGTATTTAGTGTAATTTTGAGATAAATGTACCAAGTGTACTCATATGCAATAAATGATTTTGACTTTGACTTTGAGAGTGAGATCATAGATCCTCAGTTAATCATAGATTAATACAGGAAACTTTCACCACGACAAAATAAATACAATTTATATTACAAATGTTTATTTGTTGCTCAACTTTGATTAAACAAGCTGATAGCTTATATCCTCAAATTACACCCATGATACTTTTTAACGCAAACGAAGTATTTGTTAAACAGCAGTGGAGGAGATACTTAATATATCTTACGCAAGCGAATATCAAGAATTATTTGAAGTCAATTTTATGAGTGAGTCGTCATCAAGTAAATCCCGACTTAATTTTTAACGATTTTTATTCAACGAAAACTTTTGGTTCGGAGTATTTTAGCTGGTAGCGTAATCTCGTCTAATGGTTGAACTTCGCTCGTTACTGTCAAACAGCGGCGATTGTTATGTGGGGTTGCCCTGGGCGTATTGCAGCCCCAATTTATTCCCCTCCTTTGCGGCATCGATGTAAGCGGCAGCGTTTTTTGGTCCTTGACTGGGATTTTAATAGTGCGAGAGATGGCACATCATTAGAAAGTGTTTTAAGTGAAAAATAATACTTCATCATGTCAGCCTTTAGACGTCCACTGCTGGACATAGGCCTTCCCCAATGAACGCCACCACACCCGGTCCTCCGCCCTCAGCATCCAGCCGCTTCCGGCCACCTTCTTTAGGTCGTCGGTCCATCTGGCGGCGGGGCATCCCACCCTGCGCGTGCCAATTCGTGATCTCCACTCCAGAACTCGTCTGCCCCAACGGCCGTCGGTTCTGCTAAAAAATAAAACTAATACTGGTTAAAAAAATAATACTTACATGAAATATAATCTGACAGTCATTAACGGCAGTATAACTATTCAAAGTGACTGAGCTATAAAAGTCTCAGAGCCTTGAAGAGCAGCAGCACCAACTGGTGCACGTCAGTCTAGCGTGGGCATTACATCAGAATAAGTTTAAATGTGTTGTGTGGTACCAGGTTTAAATGTAGAAATTTATTTATTTTAACAAATGATGTAAACAACATAGGCATTCCTCTCCCTAGCATTTCAAAGAATAGGGCCTCCTCCAATATCCACATGGGTGACGTCAAGGCGACTAACCGCTCGGCCACGACTTTTGGCTTAACGGGACGCGGCGCGGTGAGCGGCGCGGTTTCAGCAGGCGGAGGGTTGGTCGCTGATTGCGGCGCCTCGTGGCGTGCTGCTAACATTTTTGTACATTTGTTCTCGCCGCTCGCCGCTCCGCTCCTAGTTGCCGCTGGCAGCGGCAAGGTCGTGGCCGAGCGGTACGAGCTTGCACCAGGGACGGCCAGTAGCGTTCTTCTATATAATAAGATCATGTTTTTAAGACCACAGCTACAACTTTTGCAGCGTGTTAAGTATTTCAATTAGTAATGTAATACTATCCTACTATGGTTGAATATACTATGACCCAGCGGCGCCTGTTATGTGATTTTGCCCCGGGCGCATTGCTGCCCTATTTATTCCACTTCTCTACGGCACAAAAGTTAGTAAAACCTATTTTTGGCACTGCATTCGAAGTCATATTGCCATTTCAAACACATCATGCTCGACCTAACAGTACACAATCGTAGATAAAAAGCGGAAACGACGACAATTTAAAAAAGGTTAAGAGATTCTTTACTGGTTATGTTTTGTGTACAAACCGCATAGGTACGTACCGATTTAGTTAAACCAATAACATTGAAAAGAAGTCAAAAGCGAAATATATAACAAAATTAAATATTGATACTACATGGCTCCCCCACTATTCTCATTCCGTTTCCTTCCTTCTATCTTCCTCATCCCTCCCCGCCCTTTTCTTTCCCCCTCTCTTTCAACGCCACTACGAGTACCTTTTCTCTACACTGCCATGACCACCACCCTCCGATTTTACCTATCTACAAAATGTAGTTCTCATTGGATTCCCAAAATGACAGAAGATTATGCTGAAGACTCTGCAAAGGAAGACATAGTTGACAGATTACAAGTTAAATGGTTCGACGATACACAAACAAATAGTATTCTCAATCGCTTCCGCTTACGTATGAAAAACCACCCACAAAAGCCACGCTGAAACGGATAAATTTATTCGATTAAAGCCTTGAGTTCTTGAAATAACGCTACTATACATACAACTTAATCTACAAATATATCATTGTTAAAATAATGCTTTATTTACTAAACATTTTCATCATAAAGATATTTAGAAAAGCGACTAATATTTTACTCCAACTCTTCCCGTGGATGTCGTACAAGACGACTAAGGGAATACATTATAAAACATCAATCGGGCCTCCCCAACCCGTCTGGCCAGTGCGGGGAGTGTAGGCCAAATCCTCCGTCTGTCTCCGGCAGATGAGAGAGGGTTGTGCTCCTGCAGTGAAGACAAAAATAACCTGATGATGACAAATATTTTAACATATTGTAGGCTCGATTCTAATGACACACTGGTGAATTTTGATAACAGAACTGAAGTTAGTTTCGTCTTCTACTGCTGTTAAATAGATAAGTGCTATTTGAAAAGATTAAGTACTACTAAGTTTCATTTCAGGTGTGTTTCTTTAGAATCGGTCCCTTTCCAAGTGTTTAATTTGTAAGTTACGTCTTTATAAAGACTGCATCATACTGAAAATCTGTCTGAAGTGGGGACTCAATCCCGATCGTCGGAATTCCAATATCATTTTATTGCAAAACGAAAATACGATTTTGTAAAATTGATACGGCCTTTAGATCGACAGGGTTCGAGTGAAATGGGACCTCCTTTAAGAAATGAAGTGAAGTTTCTACGAAGAATGTCTGTAATATCTATTTGACTCTGGAGTGCACTGCGTCTTCAAATTTTTGTTCGTTTCGTCAGATAAAATGATTTCAATATCGAAAGATGAGCTCCTCATTCACAGTTGGAAACTGCGTTTCGACGACTCCAGAGCCAGTTACCGATGTATTCCTGCTAAGTTTTTTTTTATCATCACTGCCTAGCGACGTTTCTTTCCAAACATCTTTATACCAAATACGATACAATGTATCGTTTTCTAACCTTGTGGACAATCCTGGGTGTTAGTTTGTGACGCGTCAGGATCTATAACCGCATCTGTAGAGTCGTCATATTCGGGGAAAGACAGTGGCAAGAATCATAGTGGCAATTAAACTGACGGTGGGCCTGATCCACTAGTTTCAAGTCGCTCAGCGAGCTATGGAGAGGGCTACGCGCAGGGTGTGACGTACCGCCGTAATATGGACTAACGACCTGAAGAAGGTGGACGGAAGCGGCTGGATCAGCAGGGAAGGCTGGCGGCTGAATGCGGAGGGCGGAGGACCGGCTGTGGTGTGGCAAAAGTAAACGTCTAAGGGCTGACCTGACGATAATAATGATTATAATTAATTGTACTGAATATAAGTAACGTGATTTCTCATAAGCTAGTAAGGAAGTTTGCAAGAAAACGTGAACATGTAGATAATATTGCTCGGGGCTAATATTGTAGGAAAGGCATGTACGTATGACATATATATGAATAGGAATCATAGATCAATTTGCTAAAGCAAGCCCAGTGATCAGGGGCCTATGCCGTAGGTATTTTCGCTTATACCCGTCGAAATAAAAACGTATCTATATGATAGTAATAAAAATAAAAAAGGATAAAAACAATACAAACAAACCAACGATCTCTATGTACTACTAGATGGCGCGTTCCAAACAATCGCTCTGTTCCACGCAAGTAGCCACAACTCTTTCACATTCACTTTGTAACTTGTGCAGTTACTACTCAGAACATTTAATTATTTACTAAATATTAACATTATTTAACCGTAGCGTCAATATTTAGTAATAATTACATGTTCTGAGTAGTAACTGCACAAGTTTCATTGTGAATGTGAAAGAGTTGTGGTTACTTGCGTGGAACAGATTGATTGATTTTAAAAGTTCTTTATTTAAACAATAAATAGTATACATGTCATTTAACTTAAATAACATTACGTAGTGTTAGTGGTTTTTTTACAGACTTCAACGCCTTTATAAAACATTTAAATATAAGCAATATATTAGTTTACACACAATTGATAAAGATAAGGTACCTGAGCATAATGAACGTAGTATAAGTGCAAAATTATAAAATGCACATAGAATATTTATATGTAACTTGCGGGTCCACATATTTATTACACAGAAAGATGATTGTTACAAAAGGTAACAAGGAATAAATAAATATTAAGTTAAAACCTAAATAAGTCATTACTGAAGGTGGAACAGAGCGATTGTTTGGAACGCTCCATCTAGTAGGACATAGAGATAGTTGAAACTAACAAACATGAGTAGGTATGTGTGTAAAATAATCCCTTTGTTGTAGGTCGCAAGTTAAAAGGGGTGTGAATAATTATTTTCGGGCCGCCATAATTTCATTTGCAATTACAAAAGGTCCGAATTGCTGTTGGAACGGCAACACAAGTTACAAGTTATGTTCAAAACGTATGACAATTATGATCTCATCAGAGTTAGCTATCTCAGTTGCGGACTTCTATCATGAGTTTTATTTACCCTCTAACGACCATGTTTGGTTTCAATCTTGTGATTTAATTACCTCCTTGACGATGTACAAAGGCGTACTTAACTCCATAAGAGTGCTCTGAGAAAAAAATAAGTAGCCCTCCTACTTACATAAGGATAAAAATATACCACTATTACGTAAGTAGCCGCCCCCATTATAAATGGTGTCGCCTACAACTGATTCAGTAGCCGGCCACATTACTAAGTAACCACCAGCAGGGCGAAGGTAATGCTTTTATATAAATTAAATATCAAATGTGATTGAAAATTCAACACAATATTAAAAACTTATTAAAATGCAACAAAGCAATAAGTTATTATTAGAGATCGCTCAAATCGGTAGCATCTGGAGGGTCAGCATATTAGGTTCAACCACAGTTGATACCAGTTTAAAGTAGGATTTGACAAATTGACGACTATCTTTTGTATAAAATCCCATCCCACTCGCACAAATATTATAATGCGAAAGTTTGAATGTTTGTTACTAAATCACACTTCAACCACTCGACGGATCGGGATGAAACTTAGCACACATATAGGTTAAGTCTTGGAATAGGACATACGATAGTTTCTATTCCGAAAAAACATCTCATTCCTACGGGAAACAGGTACATAATAATTTGTGATGTTAATTTGTCCACACGGACAAAATCGCGGGCAACAGCTAGTTAGCTAGTTACGAATAAAACTTACTTTATTATTGAATCTGTGTATTTTTATTATTCAGTAAAAAGTGATTAAACTGGATAATTCTCATATGTATTTATTTATGATTTATAATAACACAGCATCATATTTTATTTCATGTATTTCTGCCCATGCTACCAAAACAAGAAAAATAACGATGTCTAGTTATTATAGGTAGGTACTTATTATGCATCAAACATTGCACAGTGTTAAATGTTTATTAGAGGTGTGTAAAAGCTTTGATTAAAACTCGTACAACTACTTTACCAACGTCCAGCAAAGCACTTTGGCGAGAATTCAACACCGTTTAAAATTCTCGCTCCATTCCCTTCCTAAAAGTTATGGGGTAATATTTTGTACGGAAATTCTCTACTGTGTTAGTTTGTTTCCTAGTGCATTGGTTTGATTGAAGAAATGTAGTTGAGAAAGAGTCAATAATAAATCTCGCTATTAAACCATACCACAGGCTCTGCCTAGTCTGGGACTGGACTAGGCAGAGTAATTGGTGTGAATGTCTGAGATATTTATATTTATATTTATATTTATATTTATATTTATATTTATATTTATATTTATATTTATATTTATATTTATATTTATATTTATATTTATATTTATATTTATATTTATATTTATATTTATATTTATATTTATATTTATATTTATATTTATATTTATATTTATATTTATATTTATATTTATATTTATATTTATATTTATATTTATATTTATATTTATATTTATATTTATATTTATATTTATATTTATATTTATATTTATATTTATATTTATATTTATATTTATATTTATATTTATATTTATATTTATATTTATATTTATATTTATATTTATATTTATATTTATATTTATATTTATATTTATATTTATATTTATATTTATATTTATATTTATATTTATATTTATATTTATATTTATATTTATATTTATATTTATATTTATATTTATATTTATATTTATATTTATATTTATATTTATATTTATATTTATATTTATATTTATATTTATATTTATATTTATATTTATATTTATATTTATATTTATATTTATATTTATATTTATATTTATATTTATATTTATATTTATATTTATATTTATATTTATATTTATATTTATATTTATATTTATATTTATATTTATATTTATATTTATATTTATATTTATATTTATATTTATATTTATATTTATATTTATATTTATATTTATATTTATATTTATATTTATATTTATATTTATATTTATATTTATATTTATATTTATATTTATATTTATATTTATATTTATATTTATATTTATATTTATATTTATATTTATATTTATATTTATATTTATATTTATATTTATATTTATATTTATATTTATATTTATATTTATATTTATATTTATATTTATATATATATATATATATATATATATTTATATTTATATTTATATTTATATTCATATTCATATTTATATTTAATACCGTTGAAAGTTTAGTACGTAACGTCCACTATTGAAAATTTAACCTTTCTTTGTTACTTAAGGTGCATATTTGAAGTTCAGGAACCTGAATCCACACGAAGAAAATCAAAGAACGGCGAGATATGTTACTATATTCATTTTGTTCTACCGTATTATTTGCTGCGACTGCATTGTCATTTCATTTACCAGGAGGCACATGGTAAATGAAGTAGACAATGTGAAGGTATATGAGTAAAAAGAAAAAAATATCTCAGACATTCACACGAATTATCCAGTCCCAAACTAGGCAGAACCTGTGTTATGGTTACCAGATAACGGATAGATATATAAACATACTTAAATAAATATATAAACATCCAAAACTTGGGTACTAACTTTCATATTCATCATACGAACATTTGCCCCTAGCGAGATTCGAACCCGCAACCTCCAAATATCTATTGTTACGATTGGTGGTTTTATGTTGATAAGCGATCAATGATATTTTAAGGGAAGTTGTCTAGTTGTTTCTTATATAGTTCTTATACTGCCGAAGTCAGTGTCTCACAACCATCGTCATCATCAGCAGAAATACCTGAACATAATTAAAGCCTCCCCAATAGAATGCCACTTTTGCTGGGAAGTCCATTGGGGGATTTGCCATAATCACCACATTTGGCAGGCGAATTGGTGATGGCAGTGATGATTATTATATTCTTTACTAGCTGTTGCCCGCGACTTCGTCCGCGTGGACAACTTAACAATACACATTCTTATGTATTACGTGTTACTAAATCCTAAAAGAAATCTATTAATCTGGTTATGCATTAAAAATATTAATATACATAAAAAAACATACTATCCAATTGAGAACCTCCTTTTTTGAAGTCGGGTAAAAATTTGCGTTCCGGCGGTGGTTTCGCCCGTTGGACCACAGTTTTTTAGGTTTCCGTAGCCAAATGGCAAATAACGGAACCCTTATGGATTCGTCATGTCTGTCTGTCTGTCTTGACTACTACGTGTGTGTGTCTAGCTACGGAAACCTAAAAAACTGTGGTCCAACGGGCGAAAGTCGATTTGTCTGTCCGTCCGTATGTCACAGCCACTTTATTCCGAAACTATAAGAACTTACTATTGAAACTTGGTAAGTGGATGTATTCTGTGAACCGCATTAAGATTTTCACACAAAAATAGAAAAAAAAAACATTAAATTTTGGGGGTTCCCCATACTTAGAACTGAAACTCAAATTTTTTTTTTCATCAATCCCATATGTGTGGATAGGTCTTTAAAAATGATATTGAGGTTTCTAATATAATTTTTTTCTAAACTGAATAGTTTGCGCGAGAGACACTTCCAAAGTTGTAAAATGTGTGTCGTAAGAGAATGATAAAACTAAAATATATATATGATGTACATTGCCATGCAAACTTCCACCGAAAATTGGTTTGAAAGAGATCTAGTAAGTAGTTTTTTTAATACGTCATAAATCGTAAACCACAATACTATTATTAAAACATCGATCAAAGTTACAACGAACTACAATAACTTTTATATTATGTTACTTGCTGCTACGGAACCCTTCATGGGCGAGTCCGACTCGCACTTGGCCGCTTTTTTTTAAATAAAGTTGACATTTACATTTATCATGAATTAAAAGATTATCAAATAATCAATATTTTTTTTATATTTTAATATTGTGCAAATTAGGTGATATTTCCTTCCCACCAATTTGTCCTTTCCATATCCTTTCTTTCTTTCCTTCTCCATCCCCTTCCCACAACGTTGAAAACCCTTTCCCCACCCCTACCCTCTACCTACTCCTACCTCTCCCCCTTCCCTTAACCCACCCCTTCCTACACCCTTTATTTACCACTGCCCCCTCATTTTTCCTCTCTTACCCTAATCCCTCTATTCTTTTCCATCCGACTTCCTTCCCCTCCTATTCCCTTCCTATGTTGCATATCCAATTAACTGTACAACAAAATGTCTGTCAAACTGCTGGACATGCCTTCCCCAATGAATGCCACAACGCCCTACAGATCCAGCCGCTTCCGGCCACCATCTTCAGGTCATCCATACACCTGGCGGCAGGGCGTCCCACCCTGCGCGTGGGAAGTCGCGTCCCAATCTAGAACCCGTCTGCCCCAACGGCCGTTCGGTACTACGACAGATGTGACCTGCCATTTCAGCTTACTAATTCTTTCGGCTATGTCGGTCACCTTCGTTATTCATCGGATCTCCTCATTACGAATCATATCCCTCATAGAGACCCCGAGCATTGCCCTCTCTATAGCTCGCAGAGCCACTTGAATCTTGTGGATCAGGCCCACCATCAGTGTCCACGTCTCCGCGCTGTAATCATGACAGGCAGGACGCACTGATTAAAGATTTTTGTCTTTAAACATTGTGGAATAGGTGACGTAAAGACTTGACGCAGTTTTCCGAATACTGCCCACCCTAACTGGATTCTTCTGTCAGCTTTTGAAATTGATCCTACCCAACTATATTGTCTGTCCTAGGCAGACGTACTCCTGAACAGCTTCGATATTGACATTGTCGACGATCACCGGTCTAATACAGGGCCACTAATTATCGAATAGCGAACTTTTTGTATCGAGACTTGTGGAAATACCTGAAATACATCAGCTAAAATAAATCTATAAATGAGCTTTAAAACATCTCTGTCACTTTCTGTCAAGTTCTTGCAACGACCAGTAATGTTGAACTACACTTTCATACAAATGATATGAAATGAGAGGTCAACTTGTATATCAGCATCCTGACATTTTATTGAGATATGACTTATACCAGTATGAGGCCCGAACTCAAAGCTATTAAACAGTGAAAAGCCGTCAAATTCTGTTCAGCAGTTTCCAAGATTAGCCCGTACATACATACATACATACAGACAGATAAGAATTTTTTTAATTATATTTTTGGACTCTACTGGTCTTCAGTAACGTCCGGGCAGTGAAATTTTTTTTTTAACTTCAATGTACAGATTCGCTTTTCTTTTGTTTTTTCTACTCTTTTATTATATGTATATAGATTGCACATAAATTTTACAAAAAAAGGGCATAACATTAAAGTGTACAAAGGTGGACTTCTCTATAAGAGATCTCTTCCAGCCAACCTTCACTGTGGGAAAAGCTAAAACAAGCGGTAGGTCAAAAATAATAAAAATAAAATGTGCATGTATGATCTTAATATACATAGGAGAACGCTGCTTCAACGTGCGTGATTCAACGTCGCAAAGCGACTTTCCTTCGTCCACTTTTCGATATTAGGTATATCGGTGCAAAAAAAGAGACCCTATAATCCACACTTGATCCACACCGATGTAAAAAAATATACTTAATACAAATTCGAAATCAGAAATCAGAAGAAAAATATCTACGTCGAATGGTCCAGGTTCTGTGTCTCTACGGCTAATAGAATGGAGACGGGACCCCAGACCATTCCACGTAGATTTTTTTCCGGTCTTCCTGTTTGCAATAACAAAAAAAAATTATGTGGGTTACAACGTTTCTACACGTCACACCATTAGGGAAAATTCGCACCTCATAAGTCACCCTACAGTTTTTACCTTCCTGATTGACACTAATTGGTTATTAAATTAGATAGCAGATGAGAACAGATGTCATCTGTTATGTAATTTAATAACCAATTAGTGTCAATCAGGAAGGTAAAAACTTAAAGGTGACTTATGAGGTGCGAAAAATTATTGTCCTTCATGGTATGATCTGTAACCTTTTTGCGTCGATATACTCGTAGAACCAAGAACCCCTTCTCTTTTGAAGACGGTTAGAAATAACATCAAGTGTTTGACATCATAAAACATGAAGATTAAATTTACATACACCTACGACAAAGTGAGGGCATAAAATAATCACAAAAAGGCAATTCCGTGAAATTCGACAACGACCCGAGCTGGTTGTTATAATTTTTTCTCTTTCCAGTTATAAAATGTGGCATCATTCTCCTCTCTCATAGCCGCAGGCGATGGGGAGAACTCAGACGTGCGACAACTGAAGTTCCATTTTGTTTTCATATTCTTAAAATGAAACTGAGTCCCCAATAATTATTTCTCTTTCGCACAATTTAGTAACCAAATCTCATAACAGGCAACGAAATGGGAAATGTAACTTTCCTGTTCGTAGCCAGTTATTAACTTTATCCTATTTAATAACTAATTTCTTGATAGACTACAAAATGTCTATACATACAATGATTTTACCGAATACAGAAAATCGAACCTGACTTTTACTACATTACTAATAATATTTTTGCTTCCGTGTAGTTTCCGGTAGAGTAGAATAGGACCACTCCAACTCTGCCCGTGGATGTCGTACAAGGCGACTAAGGGAATACATTATAAAACATCATCAGGTCTCCCCAACCCGCCTGGCCAGCGCGGGGAGTGTAGGCCAAATCCTCCGTCTGTCTCCGGCAGATGAGAGAGGGTTGTGCTCCTGCAGTGGAGACAAAAATAACCTGATAATGATGACGATGATTTTTGCTTCATCGTCAGCCAAAACGTCCACTGCTGAACATAAGCCTCCCCAATAGCATGCCACTTTTGAAGAACCGTCAATTATGGAATTTTCCATAATCATCACGCTTTGCAGGTGGATTTGTAATCGCAGTAATGATCAGGAGAATCTGGTGCAATCCGTTCGTCGCCTTGATCACCCACGAGAAGATTAGGAGTGGCCCTAGTGGGGATTAAACCACGAACGAATGTGAGAGTTATCCATTAGTTCTGTGCTATACGTTGTTTACCGCATACCTCACTGCACCTTATTCGCCAAAGCCCTTTATCTCGTATACGTATACCCCACTGTACGTATTTCAGTGAAAAAATCAAAAATTCATAGCAAGTATGAGTGGGGGCGAGCTGTGGGCCACAGCACAGAAAATTGGCAAAGTTTGAATGATCGCGAAACCTTTCCCCACTTCAAGATTGTTACATGAGCCGTTCGTTTTCGACTTAACTTAGTTTCAGTTTTAAGTTGAGTTCCATTCGGAGAGGCTAATTTTCAAATAGCTACTGTGTTGGGAAATTTTGACAAGAATATTCGTCCCTAACTGTGTGGTTCTTTGCTTAGAATATGGCCACCCCCAGAGGGCGAGTCACAGAACTGTTGGTGCAGACGACTTCTGTAGTGGAGACCGCGGATTGGCACGCGGAGGTGGGACGCCACGCTGCCAGATAGACCGTCGATCTGAAGAAGGTGGCCGCAAGCGGCTGGATGCGGAGAGCGGAGGACCGGGTGAGGTGGCATTCATTGGGGAAGGCCTAAACATTCAGTTTTTGCATCCTAGCCACATTCAGTTACCAGGGTAGCATATCATCATGGGATATGCATGCAGCAATTAGTAACTTACCTTTAGACTAATATAAACCCCTTTACGACTGTATGCTACGAGTATAAGAACGAGGAAAAAACAAACTCAAAAATCATCACTGCATTGATCACTGAACTAGTTTGATTGAAGCGCTCAAACCCACAAAAGCGAAGATTCGTGAAATTTGAAATTTCACAGACCAATTATTTTAATCCTCGTCTCCAACCTTGCTTTAAAATTTTCCTTATTACATCTCAGGTATGGATTTGACAGTTCCGTGTATTTTTTTGTAAATTATTGCCTCGATTTTCCGATAAACTCCAAACTTCCGGTATTTGTTGATTTGCTAATTTTGCAGACATTCCATACAAGCTCACCAGTTACACAGTTGGCTTTTGCAAATAAATGATTTACTCAGTACAGGAATTTCTAGAAAAAGCAGAAATGTAACGACTTAATTAATGCATAGAACAGCTGCAGGTACGTTAAATATTGACAGTGTAAATTCATATCTCGTAAATTAAATTGAATTATTATTATTATTATGGACATTGTAATTTAAATTCATATATCAAGTTTAATTCCTAATGTACAACATTCCTAATGTATAACATTTCCATGTTGTTATATGAATGGCTAAATATAAGGTTGGTAAGGTTGGTAAAGGTAAAGGTTGCTAGTTATAAGATCTATAAGATATGTAATGCACCCTATTTATGCAATGAATATTCTATTTCCGACATTTATTTATTTAAATTATTGCAACACAGATTATTCCATTGCGTTACAATAACTTTTATGCCATAGACGAAACTGCCATTCCTCTCTCTAGCATTCCGTTATCAGCCGTCCTATGCCATCCACGAACACGTCACAGTGCGGTGCCTCGGCGAGCAGGAAGCTGAACAGCTGCAGTGCGCGCGCGACGGGCGAGTAGAGGTAGAGGTTGGTGCGCAAGTGTGGTGTTATGAACAGCGGGTGACTTCGCGCTCGTAGGTAACACTCGGGCACGTACAGTTTTAGTACCCTTCCGACAAGATCCACACAAACAATTAAGTTTCTGATTACGTGTAATGAGAACCCTATCAGGGCCAAGTTTCTTCTCAGTTCGAGTGAGTCGTAACCTAGATGTTGATCGATCGTTGATAGATCTTGTCCCCTTGCACTTACTCAACTTGACTTCATGGTTTGGTTTCAAATAACCACAAAAATAACTACTATAGCTAAAAAAAACTTCACTTCAAAAAACGTCATTCTGGCGATGAGAGACCAGTTCGCTCGGCACGGTATTCCAGAGCAGCTGATCTCAGATAATGGCCCGGCTTACGCATCTAAAGGATTTCAACGTTTCGCGAATGATTGCACGTCGTCTCCCCATTATACCCAATCGAACGGGCGCAGCGAACGCGCGGTACGGTACGGTAAAGGCTATGCTGAAAAATTCAGTCAGCACGAATGATGATTTTTACATAGGACTGTTGAATTATAGGTCAATACCGAGACAAGACATAGCCAGCCCGGCTCAATTGCTAATGGGCCGCAGGCTCGGCACACGCCTGCCAGTCCTCGCGGCCAAGTTAGAACCGGAGAGGAGTAACGCTGTCGATTATGACAATATAATTCGTAATCAAACCGCAAGTAAGGGGTGGTACAACCGGCGCGCGCGGGCGCTGCCGGAGCTGCGCGCGGGCGACGCGGTGCTGGTGCGGGCGCGCGCCGCAGCCGAGCTCATACTTCTTGACCGACAGCCAGGGTAAGACTTTCGCAGGAGCCGAAGGCACATCATCAAGCTGCAGGGCGACGAGGCGCCTCCCGCCGCGTCCTCACACAAGATGACTTGACAAAGACTGATTTATTCACCACTACCCACATCATACATTATATACTACAGCTAACATACACCAACCAAGCCAAAATGCGAATTAAATGACCACATTTTCTTTTTCAGTGCAGGAAAAATTCTAGAGTACAATTTGTGCACTATTTTATGTCATTTCAAAATACCCTCTCAAATTGTGTAACGTGCGTTGTATCTATCAATCATCATATCAGCCATTGGACGTCCACTGCTGGACAAAGGCCCAAAGGTCTTCCGCCCTCCGCATCTAGCCGCTTCCGGCCATCTTCCTCACGCCGCGCCGTCGGTTCATCTGGCGGCGTACCCACCCTGCGCGTGCCAATCCGCGCGGTCTCCACTCCAGAACTCGTCTGCCCCAACGGCCGTCGTCGGTTCTACGACACGATACTTCTTGTCAGAAATTCTAACTTGATACGAGTTGAATCCAGACAGTAGTTTATTTGCATACGAAAACATTTTTTTTTTCTGAAATGTACCTATAAATCCTATCCTTCCTACTAATATTATAAACGTGAAAGTTTGTAAGTATGGATGGATGTTTGTTACTCTTTCACGTAAAAACTACTGAATGGATTTTAATGAAACTTTACTATAATATAGCTTATACATCAGAATAACACATAGGATACAATTTATAAAGATACTGTGTGAATTGACCAAAATATCAAGTAAGTAGGAAAAAATCTACCATCTGCGGGCTATTCTGGCGTGCGCTGCCAAAACCGCTAGAGTTGCACATATGTAATGTATCATCATCAGCCCGAAAGAGTCCACTGTTGGACATAGGCCTCTCCCAAGGTGCGCCACTGAACCCGATCCTCGGTTCTTCTCATCCAGTTACTGCCAGCCGCCTTACGCAGATCGTCGCTCCATCTAGCCAGGGGGCGTCCCACACTGTAATGTATGATGGAAATGTTTATCTTAAACAGTCCTACAAAAAAGCTTCTCGAAATACTAATCGTGCGCAGACGAAGTCGCGGGTACCAGCTAGTAAAACATATTTTTCACCAGTGTATTCTTTCTTGGATTACAGAATCTGAAAACTGTACAACAAAAATATCATGACGTGATATTTTTCTAAAACATTCTATTTCCACATTCCCTTAAAGGCATCGCTTACAACAAAGGTAAGTAAAATAAAAAAAAATATGAGGGAAAAAAAAGTGTGAAACGAGCTCACATATCAACGCATCAAGGCTTCTCCCTGTCGGAAGTTGGGGAGCAGGAAGTTGGCTTATCTCTCGCGCTTCTCTCTCTCGACACAAGTTACAAGAGAAGACGAACGGGATAAATATGTGGGGACATGTTACACAGGTGTAGTACACAAGAGGTGGTAACGAAGGTAGAGCAAATATCAAGTAAGTGTGTCACTGTCCCATACAGTAGCACTAGATTCGGTTACACATCCCATCCCATCCCACTAATATTACAAACTAGCTCTTGCCCGCGACTTCGTCCGCGTAGGTTTCGATATTTACACACCTTCACTACTTTTAACGATTAATAATATTTGTGATGTAAATTTAATTGGGTAGTGTTTTATTTTACCTGCAATACTCTGTCGCTATGTCTTTCATACTTTCCTCCTGAAAGGTTGCCTGGAAGAGATCACTTTAAGCGATAAGGCTGGCCACCTTTGTACACTTTCCAAAAATCTTCACCTATTTTTATTGTTATTCTTAATTTGTGTGCAATAAAGAGTTTATCTATCTATCTAATTTGGTTGATCCGTTCAGTGGTTGAAGAGTGATTGAGTAACAAACAGCCAAACTTTTGCATTTATAATGGAAACAGACGAACGGAAGAATTCGCATGATAACGGATCCGTTTTCACATTTATCGGACGGAATCCTTTTGAAGAAAAGTCACTGGTAGTCTATTAGGCTTTTTGAGTTCATAGCTTAATAATTGTTAGTTTAGGTCATTTGAAAAAAAAAACATATAGCAACCTCTCAACGCTTGTATCTTGTACTCCACAATGTAATCGTGTGATGTAAGTACTTTTTCAACTTCACTTCCGTTACATTTCTCGCGGTAATTATAAAATGTATTCAGTTATCATCAGATATAGAAGTTTTGGTATCACGAACAAAATTATTCTAGTGATTTCTTTTTGACACTAATTTATCGACAGCAATTTTTTTGATGTTAATAAAATAGATAAACAAATATTTCAGACATTCACACTAATTGTCCAGTTCCAAACTAGGCAGAGCCTGTGCTATAGTTACTAGATAACGGATACACATACTTAAATATATAAAATCGTAAACATCGCGTGTCTGTACATTGAAAATATTTTCAAAAAAAATTGGGGGATCTAAGGATAAGTAACAGAACCCATTTTGACCATTTTTAGAATTTTTGTCTGTTTGTCTGTGAGTTTGTGCACGTATCACTTAAAAACTACTGAACGGATTTTGATGAACTTTTCACAAAATTATGGGGCTAACTTAACTTAACATTTAGTCTTTATTTCATCGCAATCGGTTTACTCAGTCAACATTTATGGACATTTTTAGTTTTCAAATACATTAGTAGGTAAGGTTAGTATGCAATATATTGCAAATAATAGTATATCCGTACTATTCAGATTGCGATGAGTTTGGACTACATTTGGAGCTGGGAGCGGGAGTGGGAGTGGGAATGGTGCGGATTCTGTAGTTCACGCGAGCGGAGCCGCTGGCACAGCTAGTACTTAAATAAATATAACTACGATAGTTTGAAAACTCAATAAAAAGCAATGACCTATGGCTTTCCAATTTTTTTTGATATGAGATTCCGCGCCCTGTAAATGAGAAATTTAATGAAGGATTTTTTTTATTGGAATATGTCGTTTTGTATATGGTGATTTCACAATTACAATGACTGTGTAGCATGCGGACGTCGTCGGTTCCCTTCCTGTCACCCTGTAAAAGTACATACCAAAGCAAGAGCTAATAATAGCATATCATCATCATCAGGTTATTTTTGTCTCCACTGCAGGAGCACGACCCTCTCTCATCTGCCGGAGACAGACGGAGGATTTGGCCTACACTCTCCGCGCTGGCCAGACGGGTTGGGGAGGCCTGATTGATGTTTTATAATGTATTCCCTTAGTCGCCTTGTACGACATCCACGAGAAGAGTTGGAGTGGTCCTATTCTACTCTACCGGAAACCACACGGCATAATAGCATACACTAACCATTAAAGTAAGCTCTTTTCTCTGCCGAACAGAGATGACCCCTTGCACCATCGATCCGTACCATTTTAAATAATCACTTGGGTATGAAACATGTTGCCGCTCGGCTAGTCCCAAAAGACCAGAATTTTCTCCAAAAACTCAATCGCTTACGAGTCGCTGAGGACATGCTAGAACGAGTCAATTCCGACCTAGCATTCAAGAAACGCATTGTTACTGGTGACGAGTCGTGGGTTTACGAGTTTGACATGCAAACTAGTCGACAAGGAGGACAATATTGTTGTTCCTCCTCTCTCCTACTTGCTGTCCCCATATGGGTCTATGAGAACTCTGTTTTTTTATCATCTGTTAACACCATGAAATGCAATAAAGTTTACTGATTACTGATTACCATTTTCTTGACATATTGAGTTCCAGTAATTAAAATCATGGATTAGCCTCATCAGTAGTATAAATGGATTCTATCTATTAGAAGAAACCAGGTGGCAACAAAAAGAAACCTATTTAATTCTATGAAGAAAATACACAAATTAGGGAACAAAATAAATTTACTTGGACTCAAGGGAAATACATCAAACGGTCTAATTCGTTTCCCAAATTTATTTATTTCAAATAATCCCAAAGGTAAGGCTAACGAACCTAAGTATATAAATCTTTGGTTGTGTTAGAGCAGGGGTTCCCAAACTAATTCGCTGAGATTCCCTCTATTTACTTTACTAAAATTTTGTGCCAAAGCTGGGTCAAGATAAAGTATTGTAGGATTAGTATCATCATCAACATCAGCTGAAATACGTCAACAGTTGCACATAACCCTCTTCGTTAATAGAGTGCCACTTTTGGTGAGCTGTCCATTGAGGGATTTGCCATAATTACCACGCTTGGCAGGCGGATTAGTGACCGCAGTAACGATATTTAACATACACAGAAGTACGCTGCTTCCCATCCCTGGTGCAATCCCTTAGTCACCTTGACTCCACGGTAAGATTGGGCATGACCCTATTCTAAGCCTGGAACCGCACGGCTTTAGTGTGTACTATAACTGTAGTTAGATTAGTGTATTCTCTATAAAAGGATACACTGATTGACTGAACTATCAAAGCACAGCTTCATTAAAAAAAAACTTTCTAAACTTGACCTTTTTAATCAATAATCGTGGTCAAGGACCTCAATTTACGTAGCACAAAAAAACTTTTTTATAAAATCAAACTCACAAGTGATTGAAGACGGCCAATCTTCTCATGGTGAAGTACTGGTAACAATGAATTACAATATATCCTTGTTGTACTATGAAATTAATTACGTCGTAATCAATTACGGAATGGGAATTAATTTCCTCAGTCAGTTATGATTACAAAACGGGACGAAAGGTATCGATCTTAGGGGTGATGAGACGTAACACTTTGGGAAGCACTGTATTAGATTATAGGGGTAAGGGCAAGTATACTATAGTGACCTTTAATTCAGTCAATAAACATTGTATTATTTTTTATTCATCATCATCATCAGGTTATTTTTGTCTCCACTGCAGGAGCACATCCCTCTCTCATCTGCCGGAGACAGACGGAGGATTTGGCCTACACTCCCCACGCTGGCCAGACGGGTTGGGGAGGCCTGATTGATGTTTTATAATGTATTCCCTCAGTCGCCTTGTACGACATCCACGGGAAGAGTTGGAGTGGTCCTATTCTACTCAACCGGAAACCACACGGCAAAGCAAAATATTTTTTATTATCGCGGTTTAATCGTAAGAAAAGTGTAAAGGTACTCGCAGATTAATATAAAACAATATATGGTACACCAAATTTTTATTTTAACTCTATGTACAAAAACTTACAACTATTGATATATTATGTACAACCTATAGAAAATAATACGATCACCATATTTACCTACACTAAAGAGCATATACTATTTTAATTGTATTAAGGTATATTTAAGGTAAACAAATACCTACTTAACGTACTGACTTCATCAAACCTTTCGTAAAAAGACTTACTGATTTTCAATGCTCTGAAACTTGAAGTTTTGCAAAAAGAGATTCCTCACAATTGGACGCAGTATAAAAATCCAAATTCCACCTATACGAAGTCAACATGTGATACAATATATTTATTTATTTATAAATAATATCACTTCAAGAGTCCCTTAAAAACGTTAGCTCTAAATTGAAAGTACTTCTATATATTTCGATTGTTTTAATGATTTTTTAAATCATTTAATTTAATTTTTCAACCAAGGATTGAAATTAGGTAGTGTCATTTATGTGCTTGCGACGAAAATATGTCACAGTAGACTACATTCCTTTAGAAGGACAGAGTACAATAGAGTTGCTGTTTATTATATTTTTTGCTCTCAAATAGACAATATAAATATTTTATAATTATAAATCGTAAATGTTATATCTGTACAATATCTTAACCTAATGTCAATTGCAGAAGGGAGGCCTACAATCCTATTTTTTAGCATATTCTTATAATCACATATTCTTAATACTATCATCATACGATCCTATGGATCTCTTCTGCAACATACCAGGGTTTGTGGCACTAAGCATGAGTCGCTTGTCGTGAAACAGGAAACGCAATTCACAATCGTCTCGTCATCGACGTAAGACAATCGGTAGTCGGAACATACATTTCTAATTTTGCGTAGCGGGTACTTGAAAAAAAATTTACCTGTTCGCAAGTATGTTTTCATATTGGAGAGAAAAATTATAGTAATAATACTAAACAGCGACTCCACTGTACTCTATCCAACGATTACAAGAATGTGGGAACTGTCAAACGTGAAATAACTTCCACACTCCTATTCGCCAAAAAAAAAAACTAAGAACCAATAGATTACTGACGAGTGAAAACTGACGAGTAAAAATTAATCTTTAGTTACCTATTCTTCGTAAACCATTTCAAAAATCTGTCCAATGTGAAATGAAAAATAAGGTTTTGGTTTTCTGACGAAAGTGGAATTTCACGGATGTGGCCTAAATCACAAATCACTACAAGTCCTAGCCTGACCCTACAATTATGACCCGACTTAGAGATTACAAGTACTTTGAGCAGTAATAATATTTTGAAAGCTATCTACCTGTTATCATAGGGTCCTACAATATTAGCAAATAATTACGCAGATTATTAAACTAAAATGGTTAAAATGTTTGGTTTGCAAAAAAATCTATTAATAAATCGTGAGAAGGTAATTACTAACAACGATTATAGGCAATCCTTAAAATATTTTTAAAAATATATAGGACTCTATTGTAGTAAGTCTTAGTCTATAGGTACAGTATGGCTTCTAGATACATTTGTCGTTTTAGATTAAAAAGTAAGGACTTTGTAACATCGCACATTTCCCACGCAACAAGTATGGTTAGATGCGGGCCATCCAGGCGCGAGCGAGTCAGAGACTTTCTTTCTTTTTAATCCAAATAAGAAAGGTATCTGGAATCCGTACAGTATAGACTGAGAGTTACTACACTATATTGTTCTTAACTACCTAATACCATCACAATATACCTTAATCTAAATATGAGTAGAATCAGTCGACACCGACACAGTAGAAATGCCAGGCCTGACCTGGTTAGCATTGTTGTCGTGTTCATCCTTCTTGGTCCGTTTCTTGGGTCCAAGAAGTAGCTTTTGCAGTTGGCAGAACGGCGCTTCTACCAGCAGATACAGGGGAAGAGAGTATAGGTATGTCGTGAAGACTATGCCCGCATACAGCATGATCTGAATGAGAGGAATCATAAATAAATACACAACGGCACATCATTAACATAATTATTACCTCGACAAACTACGATGTCCTGTTTTATGATAATTAGACAATGGCATATTATTTCATCAGATAACATTAAGACAGCTTTAACTTGTGCAAAGTCATCTCTCTAGAGTGGGAATCGAACCCACTAGCTCTGTAGTTCAAAGCTAACCAAAGATCTATAAGTATTCAACACAAAAACATAATGAAACTTTTTTCGAATCTTTGGTTAAAAAAAGTTAAAATGAAAGAGAAATGTTAAAAAATAGGAAGATCACACATTACTAGTACGTTTGTAGGAAACTCGTATATTTAAATGAATATAATAAAATGACGTATTTTAGGAGTATGCAGAACAACAAACATCTTTGAAAATCTTTCATTACTGATTTGTTCAAGATGGACAAGGCTTTTTATTCCACTGCCAGAAAACACTTGGTTCCCACGGGTAACACCATTATAGTTACCTTGAGAGAAATACCAAAAGATACAAAAAAAACTAAGAGGATAGAACAATAAACATATACATACAGCAGTATAGTCAGTAGCGTAGAAGGATCTTCTCAACTGTCCTCCATACGTCCTCAATACTGTGGCGTGTAACAACATAGCACAGTACGACATTCTCCCCAAAGGCTGCAGTGGACCCCATTCAACTGCATTTACGTATATAGCTGTAAAATAACAAGATAATGAGATTACTGTTACTAAGAACATGTACCCTAGGTTTAAAACACAAACAAGGATACCCTGTACTGACAAGGACATAACAATAATATTCATACCAGAACCAACTTATTCAAGGTTCTCTATCTTCTGAGAGAATATTCCTTAACTTTTGGATATGAATAAATATAGTTTATGAAGAAGGAGCAATTTCAAAATCAAAAATAGTAAATAATATCGCAAATGAATATTATAGCGATCGATGATACACAATAGGGGAAAAAGCAAAAATTCAAATAAATTGAAATTAGTCTTAAAAAGTTGAATCAAAAAGAAATGCTAAAATCATACTTACAGTGAGCCCTATAGAAGCAGCCAATAATGAACACGCAAATAGCTAAAGCAAAAAAGTTCTGGTTCAAAGAGTTAAAGACGGCAGATTCAAAGGCTGATGCTTCACGATGATGAAGGTCCCATCCCATGAGGACTGCGCCCATCGCTATGGGAATTGATGCCAAGTAAAGGAGTTTGAAGAGCTGAAAGCATCGAAGACAATTTGTTAATTACAATTGAACTGAACCTTTTACTGGGATCATAGTTTTATGCCTTTCAGCTCAGCAGTCTTTCAGATCATACCTTTACAGCAAAACCAGAGCAATTAATTAGAAAAACTGAATTCATGGCTTATTTCAATAGATTTAGCTTAAAACTACGAATCAAGATCAGAACTATTCAAACGTTAATTAATGTCACTTTGACTCAATATCAGTCAAAGAAATTGCTTAGTTATCATTTTATAAAATGAAGTCGTGTTATTCAGTATTCTGTAAGAAATATCTATCACCCATCATACAAGAAACAAGAAGGTACCTAACGAACCTACTATCTCTTTTGGAATCATAGTCTGAAATAAAACTTGTGTTCTAAAAATAATTACGTTGATCTTAATACTATTGTTCATAATGTAGTATAAAGAAAAGAATAGAGAAGATGAAAGAAAACTTACAAGAGATTCTCTGAGATCCCACTTCTCCGACTGCGCCTTATGATAAAAGTAAGCGGTCAACACACCAAGATGATAGCCGGCCCAGTTGCCCTGAGCAGACACGTAGGCGTGGTAGAACGTGTAGTTATAACCGAATATATCTCTTATGGACCTGTTATAAAAGATATAGAAGGACATTATTTCGACTCTGGAGTTAAACATCAAGACATAGAAGAAATACTAAAACGTGGGGCACAAAAACACAGATTCATTGCAACCAAATGTATTATTAATTGGATCGTTATACTCGGATATATTAGATGCTACTACCTAAAATCATGGCAATACTCGTACCTACATAAATCATACAATAGATTTGTACCATTTTGACCAGTTTTTTAACTTGTGTCATAATGACTTAAATATGCATGTTAATAAAAATATTATTCCGTTCCAATACTGAGACCCACAAAGGATCTTAACTATTATCATCGAGTACAAATCCATCTTTAATATTACACATTTCAAAAAATTAAAAAGGTACATTTAGTATGAAATACTAAATAATTACTACACTAGGTAAACCTACTTATAGTAACAATGATAAAGTTTTAATTTAAATGAACTTAGTCCCTTAGGATTACGTTCATTTAAATCCTTAAACGGGACTGTACGTTTATAAAGGTGAAAGTCCTCTTAAAAGACGAGCCAAGAAACCGGTTCTTTTATATTATAGTGTTTTATAACAGAACCGGTGTCTTACTTCGAGTCAATTTTTGATTTCATTAGATTGTATGCAATCTGTGTCAGGGTCAACTTGTGTTCGCTTGTTTATATATAGATTACTCTATATATTTTTGATTCTGAATTTCTTTAAATAACTTTGGTAACATCTAAGATAAGATGTTTAGTGTAATTCGTCATGCGAAAGCTAGTAAGTAATTGTGGTCTAATCGCAGGCTTAGTACGCTAAATCAAAAGCTTAAAAGAAAGCGGCCGCAAGCACAAGTGCACTACTTACACGACCAGTCGAGCTATCTTTGTGCCTCCCTTAACATTTCTAGATAATGCAGATAACATTTTACACACGTAATGTGCTTCATGCTAAATTTAAAAACTGTAGCTACAATAGATCCAAAGTTAGAGGCTTGACAAAACAGCTAATTTGACTTGCCACTTCTACTAAAGCTAGCAATGTAAACTTTGTCATGTAAGCCATATATAATTGGAAATATATTATAGATTCTGGAAATAATATGAAATTGGTGAGTAGTGAGCAGGTTTACGTGCTGTGTGACATTTTATTGTTAATTGATTATTAAATACAAATTATCACCACCAAAACCCGCCAGCTTCATATCAATGAGTTTGAAATGCTGCTGTAGTGACTTTGGCATATTTCTCAGAACTTTTAGAGGAACAATATAGTTCCTCTAAAAGTTCGTTAGAGTTCTATTCAATACAGTAGCCAAACAATTATCCAATAATAACTTGGCCTCATTCACAGTAATGTTTTTTCATTCATTCGTATTCATATCAGTCTTTAGACGTCCACAGCTGGACATAGACCTTCCCTTAAGTCCATAGGTCATGCTTGACAAAACAGGACGCACTGCTGCCCATCCCAACTGGATTCTTCTGCCAGCTTCGCTATCAAAATTGTTCCTAGCTAACTGTATTATATGTTCTAGGTAGACATATTCCTGAACAACTTCGATATTGACATTGTCGACGTAATTTTTTTGGTGGACAAATACTTTCACAAATAAGTCAAACCTAGTGTCATTTGTATTTGATCCTGCCATTTAAACTCAAACAAATACTAACTCAGGGAACAAGCTGGTACGAATCGGCAGTAGCTTCATGAAGTAGGTCTGAAGGAAAGGGATCAGGAGACTGATCACCATCACGACTGATAAGACTGGAACTCCACTCCTGGGCCATCGCCAGATGATGAGCATGACGACGAGGGTCACTAGGAAAAGTTGAGTGTCTGTGCCGAGGTACCTGTGGAATAAGTAAAAGAACTATATTATTATTGTATTATTTATAGATGCTACTTAAAATAGAAAATGTTAAAGTCAAAATCAATTAGGTACTTTTTGCAAAGGATATTTGACAAGTCATTCATCCGTTTCAGAAGATTATAACTGGCAAAAAAGGAAGTTAAAAACTAAAACCCAACCACGATCTTAAACCCAATAAAAACATATGGACATAGCTTTGATTACGATTATTATTATAAGAGGTATTCTGTTAGGTATTAGGTCACACACAACAGTAAAGCAAAAAGGTAAAACGTAAACTTCGCGTATCTGTACATTGAAGATATTTCCAAAAACAAGAAGTGTCTAAAGATAGTAGACACTGACTGTACTGCCCGACGACGAGGCCGTATTGAAATGAAATGAAATTTAATTTATTTGCTGGAATATGGTATCAATATGGTCATAATATAGCTAGTTGGCCAACATATTCTGCCATAATTAGGCAAACATTTTCAACATTACCTATAATCTAATAAATAAAAACGTAAACTTCACGTGTCTGTACATTGAAAATATTTGCAAAAAAGGATAAGTAATAGAACACACTTCGATCATTTTTGGAATTTTTGTCTGTTTGTCTGTTAGTTTGTGCACGCATCACTTAGAAAGTACTTAATCGATTTTGATGCACTTTTCAGAGAAACATAGATCTTAACTCGTAGTAACATATAGGCTTTATTTCATCGCAATCGGTTTACTCAATCAAAAGTTATGGAAATTTTTAGTTTTCAAATACATTAGTATGTATGCATCATAATATAACAAAGAAGTATAAGTACCTAATTATAATGTTCGGTACTATTCTAATTGCGAATGAGTTTGGAGCTGTATTGGAATCGGGAGCGGGAGCGGAAGCGGTAGCGGGAGCTGGAGTGGGAGTATGTGTGAGAGTGGGATTAAGAGTGAGATTAAGAGTCTGAATGGGAGTGGAAGTGGGAAGGAGAGCGGATCCTGTAGTCCACGCGAGCGGAGCCACGGGCGCAGCCAATTATATAATATAAACTCTAGCTAATTTACCTCCATATATATTAGACATACAAAATAACAATATATGCCTATGCCACGAGATAAATATTAAAATTTGATAATTGTGAAAACTGTAGTTCTATTCTCTTAAATACAAACTCAAGTGCGAGTCTCACTCAAGTGACTTCACTCACTTCGAAACCTAATCCATTGGTATTATGTAAACATTCTAGAGCACTGTCAAGTGATGTGAGTTCTTTGTTCACTTCACTTCTCTCTGAAGTGAGAGTCTCTCACTTCGCTCTGGAATGTTCACAGAAATACAAATGGATTAGGTTTCGAAGTGAGTGAAGTCACTTGAGTGAGACTCGCCCTTGAGTTTGTATTTTAGAGAATAGCACTACTGTTCAGGTTAACCTTTACCAAGTACCAAGTTATCTTATCATCATCATCATCATCAGGTTATTTTTGTCTCCACTGTAGGAGGCACAACCCTCTCTCATCTGCCGGAGATAGACGGAGGATTTGGCCTACACTCCCCGCGCTGGCCAGACGGGTTGGGGAGGCCTGATTGATGTTTTCTAATGTATTCCCTCAGTCGCCTTGTACGACATCCACGGGAAGAGTTGGAGTGGTCCTATTCTACTCGACCGGAAACCACACGGCTAGGCAAGTACTATAATTTATTATTAAAACAAAACATATTAATATTCATATAGCGGTGGTAATACGTAATATGTTGTTTTAATTGACGTGAAAATCATAACCCATAAGGCTTTGTCGTACTCATGTAAAAATATAAAAAGGCGGAAGAAATACTTATAAACAAACTAGCTGTTGCCTGCGACTTCGTCCGCGTGGACAAATTAAAATCACAAATTATTATGTTTTCCCGTAGGAACAGGCTATTTTTCGGGATTTAAACTATTCTATGTGCTATTCCAGGACCTAACCTATATTTGTATCAAGTTTCATCACGATCCGTCCAGTGGTTGAAGCGTGAAAGAGTAACAAACATCCATCCATACTTACAAACTTTCGCATTTATAATATTAAGTAGGAAGGATAATTTAAATTAAATAATTTTTCGTAAAATTCTGCCTAACCTAAAGGTAAAAGGTTCTGTAAATACCAAGGGCATTATTTAATGTCTCCCTTATGACATTAAATATTTAAGACATCTTTAACTTTGATCCTTTCTTCAGCTGCTGTTAATCTTTAATAAAGTTTCTCAAACTTCAAGATTCCTACGGCCATTATGCGACGCCATTGTTTTGTGTCATAAATTCAGGTAACTGATAAATTTTTAATACTTTAATTATTTACGATTGTAAAATCTATAATGACCTAAGACGACGAAACGTGGTCGATCATGGTCGGAGTTTCTCGAAGGGACAGAATTCGAAATAAAGTGATCCGCCAGAGAAGTAAAGTTTTTGACATAGCTCTGAAAGTTAGTACGTTGAAGTGGCAGTGGGCCTATCACATCTGTCGAGACCCGATTACCGCTGGGGTAAACGGGTCCTCGAGTGGAGTCCGCGACTGGGCAGACGTAGTGTGGGATGCCCCCTAACTAGATTGAGCGGCGATCTGCGTAAGGCGGTTGGCAGAGACTCGATGAGAAGAACCGAGGATCGGGTTCAGTGGCGCACCTTGGATGTGGCCTATGTCCAGCAGTGGACTCTTTCAAGCTGATGATGATGGAATTTTAACGCAATAATGCCATTTCAAAACGGCAATATGCACTAAAATACATACAGATTATATCATCATCATCAGCCTAAATACGTTCACTAAATATTGACATTATTTAACAGTAGCGTCAATATTTAGTAATAATTAAATGTTCTGCGTAGTAACTGCACAAGTTTAATTGTGAATTTGAAAGAGTTGCGTGGAACAGAGCGATTGTTTGGAACGCTCCATCTAGTAGTACATAGAAATCGTTGCCTACCATCAGATTTTGTGGCAATAAACGACTTTATTTCTTTCTAAAACAAGAAATAGATAGAGCAGATAACAGCAGTATAATAGGTATAAATAGCAACCAACCATGCTACAAATAAACGCAGTAAGGTTGGCCTAGAAATACAAGAATAATACTAATATATATTAAAAATAGGTTTTTTAGCCACGTTCTTTAAGCTGCTGCAAAAAATTGTTATTTTTTGATTGTATGCAGCGTGAT
Organism: Esperia sulphurella; assembly: GCA_947086405.1. Taxonomy (NCBI): domain Eukaryota; kingdom Metazoa; phylum Arthropoda; class Insecta; order Lepidoptera; family Oecophoridae; genus Esperia; species Esperia sulphurella. The sequence goes on along the minus strand of OX352280.1, from coordinate 9,482,918 downwards.
TCTGTACCGTATTAATAAAAATGACTATGATATTGATTTATACAGGATGTGATCGTTAAATAGCCAGGCTATTATTCTCTAAACATAAGAGATATTAAACAACGTTGAACTGATATCAAATTAAGTTACCTAATGACATCAATAACTTTTATTAAAAGAAAATCTATATATTCTTAATTTTGACTTAACAGTCCCATATATCCACTACGGGCCTTGAAGAGTCTTTCTTCATATTTTAAAAATAAAACTGATAACGAAACTACATTACTTACTTAAAAATGTAAAATAATCAGTAATTTATTGCATTCCATGGCGTAAACGGAGTTCGTCATGGGGCATAGCAAATAGAAAAGAGGAGGACAACAATATTGTCGACGTTATCAAGTTGTTTATTATTATATAAATTATTTAAAATAAAAAGTGATTTATTTTATGTGTAATTAATTTGTATTAGAGAGTTTGCAGTGCCGAATTGGTTTGTCTGTGATGATACCAACGACATTCAATAGTACTGTAATATTTACAAAATATATAATAAAAAATAAAAAAATTATTGATATTTATTATTATTTTGATTTTTATGACAGTTGGCCTTATACAAAAATATGTAGTTTTAATGTAACCTAAACTTATTTACTTAGTCCTTTTATTAAGTCCTACTACTGATAAGTCATGCTCTTTCGGTTGACCTCTACGTTTTCGGACAATAATGGTAATTATTTCCTGATTAATAACATTATTATTGGATTTTACCTCAATTATTTACTTTATGTAGCTGTGGTAAAACCTAGATCCGATCCCAATATTTTTTACTTCAAATTTTGACACAAAAGCAATGGCGTCATATGTTTGCGCCTTAATTAACGCGCCTTTTATTGTTCAACTAGCTGTGCCCATGGCTCCGCTCGTGTGGACTACAGAATTATTATTTATCTAGCTATTGCCCGTGGACAACTTAACATCACATATTATTATATATTTCCCATAGGAATTGGATGTTTTTTTCGGGATAAAAACTATCCTATGTCCTATACCAGTACCTAACCTATATGTGTACCAAGTTTCATCACGATCCGTCCAGTAGTTGAAGCGTGATTGAGTAACAAATATCCACATAGCCATCCAAACTTTCACATTTATAATAAGTAGGATGCCGCTCCCACAACCCCCTTCCCATCCCCTTCCGTCTGCCACCGTCACCGTAGTTCTAACTCATCGCAACTGAATTCCGCCTAGCATTATACTCCTTTGAGTTTTTGAAAACTATAAATTCGCATAACTTTTGATTGAATAAACAGATTGCGATGAAATGAAAACTGAATATTACTCCAAATTAAGCCCTATGTTTTTCCGAAAGCTACATTAGAATCAGTTCAGCAGTTTTTATATGATGCGTGCACAAACAGACAAAATTGATGAAAAAAATGATCTTTATGTGTTCTATTACTTTACTTTCATCCCCCAAATAGGTATATATATATATTGCAAATATTTTCAATGTACAGACACGCGAAGTTTACGTTTTTATTTAATAGACAATAATTTGCATTGTACAAAGTAAATTGTTATTTGGTAATCTTTTCTAAGTAAATTTTTCACGACAAAATTAACAATTTCCACGTTTTCTTCCTTATTTACTAACTTTATTTTTTACAAGTTTTTTCCTTGATGATCTTTGATATCTATGTCAGGGTCTATCGAAACAGTGTTGCTATTATTTATGATGTCAACATTACATTATGAGACCCTCAGCCTAGAATCATAGTAAGCGCTGAGATGAGAAAAAGCAAATATGTGCTAACAGCCTCGAGATTCCACGAAGGCATCAAATATTTAACATTATATTTCATTACTGGTGCAAGTGTCATGGTTGGAGAACCATGGTCATACCACGAAGCAAAATAATACTTTCACACCTCATTCATAAGTCATCTCAAAGTTTTTACCTATACATGGTTGAGACTAATTGGTTATTAAATTAGATATCAAATGATCTTCTGTTATCTAATTTAACAAACATTACATTCCTATGGGAAATACAAAATAATTTGTGAGTTTAAGTTGTCCGCGAGGACGACGTCACGGGCAACAGCTAGTAGAGTATATTTTCTCTCATTGTCCTTTTAGTGATTTAACACAGCTGTTGCCCGCGACTTCGTCTGCGTGGACAACTTAACATCACAAATTATTATGTTTTCTCGTAGGAATTGGATGTTTTTTCGGAATAAAAACTATCCTATGTCCTGTTCCATGATCTAACCTATATGTGTGCCAAGTGTCATCATGATCCGTCCAGTGGTTGAAGCGTGATTGAGTAACAAACATCCAAACTTTCGCATTTATAATATTAGTAGAAAGTAGGATAATTTTATAATTTAGTTAATCAAGGTTTTTTTATTTTAATATTTGCACTGCTTTTGGTCGAGTATTACAGTTAGAGATTAAGTCTATTGCAATTTCAAATTACCTACAGTTATTTATTCTTGATAATAACATGATTGTAACAATACTTTGCCGTGTGGTTTTCGGTAGAGTAGAATAGGACCACTCCAACTCTTCCCGTGGATGTCGTACAAGGCGACTAAGGGAATACATTATAAAACATCAATCAGGCCTCCCCAACCCGTCTGGCCAGCGCGGGGAGTGTAGGCCAAATCCTCCGTCTGTCTCCGGCAGATGAGAGAGGATTATGCTCCTGCAGTGGAGACAAAAATAAACTGATGATGAACAATATTTTATATTTACGCTAAAAAAAACTAAATATAAATTAAAATTTATGCTATCATAATTATGCTGTTGACCAAGAATAAAATATACCTAAGTAATAAGCCTGTACGTAATACTATACTAAAAGAGTGCAAATCACCAAAAAAAATTAAGTGTGATTGTTATTGTCTAACATTCTTGCCCTCGATTTCGTCCGCGTAGGGTACGATACTTACACCTTTCAAAACAGATATCATTTTGGGTTCCCATAGGATTGATATGTTTTTCGGGATAAACACTATCCTATGTCCTATTTCAGGACCTAACCTATATGTGTGCCAATTTTCATGCTGATCCGTCCAGTAGTTGAAGCGTGATTGAGTAACAAACATCCAAACTGTCGCACTTATAATATTAGTAGGATTTTATGATAGACGTTTGGATAAATCATATTGGTCGCTGACCTACTTTATAACACATGAAGAGTAAATGCGAGCAGTCTTACTTCACTTGTTTTTTACAGCTGGGTGTTAACTTCGTCCGCGTGGACAACTTACATCACAAATTATTATGTATTTCCCGTAGGAATGGGATGTTTTTTCGGGATAAAAACTATCCTATGTGCTATTCTAGGACCTAACCTATATGTGTGCCAAGTTTCATGTCGATCCGTCCAGTAGTTGAAGCGTGATTGAGTGAGTAACAAACATCCAAACTTGGTCTAGGCATATGCTGAGTCGTTTGCCCTTTTGCTGCCACGGCACACTCATACTATTTTAAGTTAAAATTTTTAAATTGTTTTCTCTAGTCTTATAAGTTTTATTTTATTTTATTTTTTGACCTTTTTCTTGCTTTGTTGGTTTTTTCTTTGTGTGTGCCAATTGTGGTAGTGAATAAATGTTTTTCTTTCTTTCTTTTTTTTTTCAAACTTTCGCATTTATAATATTAGTGGGATCTTACTTCGCAGTACCCAAAATATGGGGTACAATAAAGCCAGCTAAGACACAATGTGAGGAACCCGTGAAGACGGTACTAAGGGAATCTTCATTTCCTCAGCAAGACACTTTTTACTTCCCCACTTAAATTGCATTACTTTTTCCCCTTAGACGGTCACTGGACTGGACATAGGCCTTCCCCAAAGTAGGCCACTACATCCGGTCCTCCACCTTCCGAATCCAGCCGCTTCCTGCCACCGTTTTTAGGTCGTGGGTCCATCTAGCGGCAGGCGTCCCACCCTGCACCTAGCATGTACTGCCTGGCATTGACGAGAAAAATATGAAAAATACCACTTTGCTGAATTTTATAATGGAAAAGAAATTGAACCCCAAAATATCAAATTACCTATCATGGAAATACTCATTGGAACGGGCGGGATTTGAGGTCGTAGCTTCAAACCCCCCCCCCCCCCCCCCCCGAATATTAAGTCTTTCGAAACTTAAGTTCGGTTTATTTATAATACCACAGGCGTTTTGGTGAAGGAAAATATCGTAAGGAAATGTGCATATGCCAAAGAAGAAATTGTAAGGCTTATGTATGTGAAGTCCACCAAATCGGCTTGGGGCACCGTATTGGTAGCCAGGGGGTTGGCACAAAAGATCCTGAAGGGTCGAAGTGTCGCCAGGTCTTCCTGGCCCCTTAAGATGATAAGATACAATATACATTTCTGCAAAATGTGTTTGTATCAAAATGACGACGAACGATGGCCTGTTCTCAGGTCGGTTGCGAAATAGCAATTAAATTCCAAACAAACCAAGGTTTATTTATCTTTGCAGTCGAGCTCGTGACGAGTTTTCGCAAGAGCTTTACGCAATCCCTTTGAACTGTACCTTATTTGTTATTTGTCTGTTATTTATATAATGCATATTATCAATACACTTGCCAACTCTGGGCTGATTTCAGTAGGGAATCATTATATCACCATGAGGGGGCAAAACAATGCCGAGTTTCGCACCTTCATGCGACTGCTGCGCTACAGCAGTGCATCGAGCATGTTCGCCGAGCCGCGCGACGCTTCCTACAGAAAACCTACGTCGTTCTCATAACAGCATACTTAAAGCCAGGATGAGACGCCCGGCGCCAGATATACCGACGACCTGAAGAGGGTAGCCGAAAGCGGCTACAGCGGAGGGCGGAAGGACCGGGTGTGGTGGCGTTCATTGGGGAAGTACATCCAACAGTGGACATCTAAGAGCTGATGTGATATACGTATGAAATATTTAAAGAAAAATCTCATCTCATCTCCATTTTCAATGTTTATAATAGTAACATAACCTAAAATAAAATCTTAATTCGCGATTGTATTTCTTTAGAGTATATTTACTAAAGAGAAAGTTTATGAAATCAATTAAAAAACAACTTCGTAAAGAAGCCTATTATAAAATAGACAATTATTTAACGAGAAGATGCCATGTACTAATTTTGCTTCAGCTTCGCACAAACTTTATATAATTGTACAGAAACTTAATTCTAAAAGATGTGTTGCGTGAAGTTTGTTGCGCCGTTTCTTCTTCACAGCGCTAACACCTAGGAAGTGGTGGAAGATAAAAAACTGACGTGTACTTATATGCAATAAAGGATTTTGACTTTGACTTTTTCTATACTATACTATACTATATTAGTATCAATATTCTGTGCTACTACTAAACAACTTACCAAGCCTGGGGCAAGCATAGATACTCGAACGGGAACAGATTCGGGGCCAGTATTACTAGCTGCCACCAGTTCGATCGGCACATCTCTCGTTCACGTCCAACAACTGCATCCCACATGGGGCCAGACCCCAAATGGGGAACCCACGTCATAGCTAGACCCATGACTACGAGCACTGCTGGCATCAATCTGAAAAAAAATTAAGGGTTACAATAGCAAATAGACTGCCGCTCAGAAAATACTTATCATCATCTGCTAAACTCGGCTGTTCCCAGTAGTTTTACCAAGTAGTCTTACCAGTAGAACTACTGGGAATTTCCTTCCCAATAGACTTACTGATAGTAAGACTTCCCTGGTGTTATTTTTTCCCAACTGCTGTACACTATCTATCACTAAGTTAGGATTGGAATCCATATCTTATATGTATTTTATGAATGTTTGTATATTATTATTATTATTTAATAATATATATTATATTTATATATTATTGGTAAATATTTATTTATATACTTATATATATATATATATATATATATATATTTTACCGTGTAGTTTATAATCTATTTAAGTGGGTATATAGTTTATATTAGTGTATGTATGTATATGTTTTTTTTTATTTACGTACACACTATGTCTGCCTTTATTATTTCAATTATCTCTCTCGCGGGTCTGCTGGAAGAAATCTCTCTCAGAGGTAAGTTCGCCCTTTGTACTTGTGTTTCTTTTAATGTATTATTTTTTTATTTTATCTGTGTGTGTGCAATAAAGAGTTAAATAAATAAATAAGCTTCCCCAATACAATGCCGCTGTTGGTGGGCTGTCCATTGGGAGATTTACCATATGCTCATTATGGCAGGCGGATTGTTGATCAATATTATAAATAAATCCTCGCTCAGAAGGTCAGCCTCACTATACAGCGGGGTAATGGAACGTGGGAGACATTTTTTACCTCTGATTTATTATTTTTTTAATTAGTTATTCTTATTATACTTAGTTTTTATTGCAATTAGTTGTAAGAATTGTTATGAAAATTTAAAAATACCGCAATAAATATATATCTTCATCTACACTAATATTATAAAGAGGAAAGATTTGTATGTTTGTAACGAATAAACTCAAAAACTACTGGACGAATTTCAAAAGATCTTTCACCATTAGAATGCTACATTATCCATTATAGACTATATTATATATCCATTATATCCATTATAGACTATAAAAAACAAGGGACTAAAACTTCAATAATGGTACCCAAAGTGTAAAAATGCAATATAACAAATAAGTATAATTTTTATGTTTGTTACAATTTATATTGCGATTGGTTTGTACTACAGTTGGAGCGGGAGTGGGAGTGGGACCGGGATCGGGATCAAGATTGGGATTGAGAGTCTGAGTGGGAGTGAGATAGGGAGCGGGATTGGGACCGGACGTGGAGCCGCGAGCACAGCTAGCATAATAATAAAAATATTAACTCAAAAATCTCACCTCAACCACCTATTCACCAGCGCCATGGGGACTGTCTTCAAGCTGAAAGGATGGGTCTCAGCATACACCAGCATCTTATAAGCCATGAGGAAACCTCCCATGACAAAGAATATCTGGACTATCACTCGAGCGTTGAATAGTAATGCCTTGAAGAAGTCGCTGTATGACTGTGAAAGAAAAAAGAATAATTTAAAATTAATTTAGTTTATTATAGTAATGCCGTGTGGTTTCCAGTAGAGTAGAATAGGACCACTCCAACTCTTCCCGTGGATGTCGTATAAGGCGACTAAGGGAATACATTATTAAACATCTATTAGGCCAGCGCGGGGAGTGTAGGCCAAATCCTCCGTCTGTCTCCGGCAGATGAGAGAGGGTTGTGCTCCTGCAGTGGAGACAAAAATAACCTGATGATGAATGATGAATTTAGTTTTAATACTATTATATGTGCAACTTTCCTCCTTGGAAGAGCGGGAACCCCTGATACAGGTATTACTTTACTTAAAGAAAAAAAGATTTCGACGAATTGAGAACCTCCTCCGAGTTTTAAAGTCGCTTAAAAAGGGGTTCCTTGCGTTTAAATACTGTTTTAATTGCAAGTTGTTGCAATAAATCATTTCATTCATTCATTTAGTATAATTCGAAATTAGAGGTATTTGCAATGTAGTTTGAAATTTAGTCAAATTTAATAAATAAAGGATCAAATTAGTAACGTCCTCAAAAAGGCTGGGGACCGCACTGAGAAGAATAAAAGGAGGTGCATGAAAAGGTTGATGAATGTGAGTGAGGCTAGTGAGGAGTGTCAAAATCGCGCAAAGTGGCGATCCATCGTCTCTGCCTACACCTCCGGGACCAAGGCGTGAGCGTTATGTATGTATGTAATAAATAAAAATATTGTTTTATGTTACATAGAACGCTATATGACTGGAAAGAAGAATAATGTTGTTAATAAAAACAACAACAAAATAAAGAGTTTAAAATATCAGGAATCATGCATGACTCGTTAAAACAGGCTATGCCTCTATTTTAACAAGCATAGCCTAGAGTCAATAATATAGATGATTATAAAACGGTTTTCCTTCATCGATTAGACTATTATAAAAAGCGAAAGTATTAATTTTTGTTTGTTTACGTGCATAAAGCTATGTGGGATACTTTTTAACGCGGACGAAGTCGCGGGTTACTCTAGTATAATCCTTGAAAACTACAAAATTTGATGATGTGTTATTTAAACCTTTCATCATATCAACCCTTAGACGTCCAGCTGGACACATGCCTTCCTCAATGAACGCCACCACAGCCAGTCCTCTGCCCTCCACCTTAAAACCTTTACGTTAAGAAAACCCGATGGAAACATGATGTAAAAAAATGGCAGCAGATAGATAAGAAAATCAAGATACTGCCGATGAATATCCCAGAGGAACTTTATATTTAACCAAAATACACTCTTAAATAAAGTCGATCTCTCGCATGGAACAAGTCGGTGGAAAGAGAGTACTTTTATAGATTTTTATGATTCCGGTTAAGCTGGAATCATATGGTATCAAAAGTTGCGTATGGCAGAAGAATCATGAAAGCAGAATAAATGCGGTTGAGATGCGGTCTTTAAGAAAAATATGTGGAGTGAAGTCATATGACAGAGTGAGGAATTCAGTGATACGTGAGAAGTGTGGTTTAAAAGAAGATGTAGTAACGAAGGTATAGAGAAGGGTATGTTGCGTTGGTTTGGACATTTAGAGCGTATGAGTGAAAGAAGAGTGACAAAAGTAATATACAGTGCGAATGTGGAAGGTACTACAGCTAGAGGTCGTCCTAGGAGCACATTCAAGGATCAAATTAGTAACGTCCTCAAAAAGGCTGGGGACCGCAGTGAGAAGAATAAAAGGAGGTGCTTGAAAACGCTGATGAATGTGAGTGAGGCTTATGAGGTGTGTCAGGATCGCGCAATCCATCGTCTCTGCCTACCCCTCTGGGACGAAGGCGTGAGCATTATGTATGTATAAGCTGGAATGATGAGAAAATATGTAAAATGCTGGAAAAAATATATTTACCATGATATTGGAGGAAAACGAATAAAATATTCATTGACGGAAGTCGTATATTGTAGAACCATACAAGCGAATAGATTTAATTACCTACTACAGGCTCATCAGCCGGTACGCGTTTGTATGTTTGCGTAAGTTATTGTAAGGCTGTCTGCACCCAGCGCGCGAACATAGTCGATAGAGAGAGATACAACGTTATACGTCAATATATGTTATTGACATCGAGTGCTTGACGACCTCTGTGGCGGAACGGGTAGCTCTCGCCATGCCGGAGGTTGCGGATTCGAATCCTGCTAGGGACAAATGTTCGTATGATGAATATGAATGTTTGTACCCAAGTCTTGGGTGTTGATAAATTTATTTAAGTATGTGTATCCGTTATCTAGTAACCATAGCACAGGCTCTGCCTAGTTTGGGACTGGATAATTGGTGTGAGTGTCTGAGATATTTATTTATTATTATTTCTATTTCTAAGTTATACTGTCGATATCTCGTCGCCGCCGGTCATAGCGTGCTAGCGTAGTAACTTTGTACCAGCGGCGGCGGGCGCGAGTCGAACGGCGCCAGCCTAGTAGTGCGTACTACCAGCACTGCTCTACATTGCTCTACGTTAAACTGGCGGTAAACAGGTGGTGTTTACGTAATAATATTGTGTGACTTCGTCCGCGTGGACAACTTAACATCACAAATTATTATGTATTTCCTGGAATAGGGTGTTTTTCGGGATAAAAACTATCCTTTGTCCTATTCCAGGACCTAACCTATATGTGTTGCAAGTTACATAACGATCCGTCCAGTGGTTGAAGCGTGATTGAGTAACAAACATCCACATAGCCATCCAAACTTTTATAATAGGATGCCGCTCCCGCAACCCCCCCCCCCCCCCCCCACCCCACCCCCCGTCTGCCACCGCCACCGTAGTTCTAACTCATCGAAATCTGAATTCCGCCTAGCATTATACTTCTTTGGGTTTTTTATAGATAGACGTTTGAATAAATCATATTGGTCGCTGACCTACTTTATAACACATGAAGAGTAAACGCGAGCAGTCTTACTTCACTTGTTTTTTACAGCTGGGTGTTAACTAGTGGAAAGTAAAAGTCATACCGCGTCACGGTCATCGATTTTTGCGTCAATAATTGCAATTGTTGCAGAGCGGGCTTGTGGGTAATCCAAGTTCGCAAACTTCAGTATTTACAGTTAAGGGAATAAGTTTGGGAGATAAGATAAGATAAGATTTTATTTGCTATAGAATAGGGTTCTATAAAGACATAAGCCAAACATAACTAAACATTAAGAAATAGAAAACTACTAACACTAAACTACAAGTAATAAAAAAGTCCGTCGAGGTGGTCGCACTGGGGCATTGTGCCCAGAAGGCTGGCGACGTTCCCTCTTTGTATGGCCAAACTAATGCGTTGCCTGAGGTACTGGCCAGCCCTCTGGTCACCGGAAGCTTCTATGAGGCGCGAAGACAGCTCGTTTATCAACTTTGTTGCCTCCGGGCCCCAGGGCCCCAGTGTCTCCACCCCGACGGGTATAAATAAGTAGCTGGAGTCGAGGTTGGCGTATTTAAGGCGTTTCGCATTTTCCGCCTTTATAGCCGCGGCTCCAGCATTGAGTGAGGTGGATTGGATATGGGACGGGGCCAGTGTGTCCACACAGGTCGCGTCCCATACCAGCGGTCTGCCCAGTTTCCAGGGCCCGATCGTCATACCGTCGGGCCTTTTGCCATCGGTACGCGAGATACCGGGAGGCTCTAGCACTGCCGGCAGATTTGCGGTGGCAAGGGCCCTGCGGATGATGCTGTTGAGGGTACAGTTCATTAGATGGTCATTATGAGGCTACGATCTCCTAATTCTGCTATTTACAAGAGCATGCAAATATTTACATTAATAATACTTAATGAAACTAAGACTAAAACTTTTCAGCTACTTAAACTAAACCTATTTTTTCTTTGTGCGACAAAAATTCTGCAACGGAATAAAACGCATGCTGAATCAGCCATTTCCGAAGAGGATTTTTGATCCTAGTTAGTGGTAATTCCTTTATAGATGCCGGTATATTATTGAATGTGGTTCTGCCCATCGCGTAACAATTCTTCTGGAAGCGCGTAGTTTTTGGTACGTCACTAATCACGAGCCTATTTGGATATCTCGTGTTTAAGGACAGTACATCTTTTGCCTGCTTGGAGTATGCTCGCCTAACATTAAAATGTAGGATGATGGGAGTTTGTATTACAAGAAGTTTCTTTCTTTCAACGCGCCTCATCGAAGCTTCGGGAGACCGTAGAGATGGCAGCTTCTTCGCCCAAAGAATCAGCTTGGCGATTCAGAGGGGGAATACTGCCAGTATATTGGGAACCCTGCCCCGGTGCGGTGCGTTGGCAGACATCTTTTAATTATAATTGTTTCGTGTTATTGTTTCTTTATAATTATGTACAAATACACATATAGAAAAAAAAAATAACAGAAGTTTCTTAAATTTCTCGGAACTTGACACTGCACTGAATGACCACTGACGCATAAATGACGCATGACGGGATCGATAGCCTTTACTGTCTTTGAAATATGACACACTAGCTTTTTCCCGCGTAGGTTTCGATATTTACACATCTTGAATTTCAAAATAGATATCATTTTAGTTTCCTAACCTATCTTAACCTAAATGTTTGCTAAGTTTCATTCCGATCCGTCCAGGGGTTGAAGCGTGATTGAGTAACAAACATCCAACTTTCGCATCCTACTATTATAAATGCAAAAGTTTGGATGTTTGTTACTCGATCACTCTTTAACCACTGATGAATCTTGGCACACATATAGGTCTTATCCTGGAATAGGACATAGGATATTTTTAATCCCGACAAACATCCCATTCCTACGGGAAATACAAAATAATTTGTGATGTTAAGTTGTTCACGCGGACGACGTCGCGGGCAACAGCTAGTGTTAAATCACGAAAAGGATAATTAGTGAAAATATACTCTACTAGCTGTTGCCCGTGACGTCGTCCTCGCGGACAACTTAAACTCACAAATTATTTTGTATTCCCCGTAGGAATGGGATGTTTGTTAAATTAGATAACAGATGATCATTTGATATCTAATTTAATAACCAATTAGTCTCAATCATATAGGTTAAAACTTTGAGATGACTTATGAATGAGGTGCGAAAGCATTATTTTGCTTCGTGGTAGAACCTGCAGGTTCTCCAACCATGACACTTGCATAGTATATAAATGGTATTATTTCTTTACCTAACTAAAAAAGTCTGACTCAGGACTAAGGCGCCACTGACATGAACCTTATATGTCCCGTAAGAGAGTACAAAATGGCTTTTTGATATTAGCAGAAATGCTTATCCAGTGGTCTTCCGATGAAGACCAGAGAATCCTTTTAGGTAAAGTAAACATGTTACTGTGGCCTTATTTATATTTAGATATTATTCAGAAGCAATTGAGGCCACGGGAAAGCTAGTGTAAAAAGGTAATCGTGGCTAACCAGGTAAAATGATGGAAGGGTCTTGAGGTCAAGACCCCATTTACCCTCCTCAAGAGCCGAAAACTAAAACCAAACAAGGGGATGAAGTGAATATAATAAGATATAAGTAAAGCCTCGTGGCACCTTCCGGTTACTGCGAGGATATATAGGACAGCTTTGGGTTTCAGTCAAGCTTTTAGGGACTTTTAGGGAAACTTTATTTGTATGAAATCATAGACACCAGCATCTCACTCGAAAAATCAAAACACACAAAAATACGCATCTAACTCGTCGTGCGAGCCATATCGTACTACCGAAGACAAGAACCAACTATGGCAAAAGAATGGCGCTCCCTCGTATGTAAACATACGAGGGAGCGCAACTATATAACAACCTACCGTCACACGCAAAAAATATCGAGTCGTTTAACGCATTTAAAGGTAAACTTGCCCAACATGTACTTGACAATTGCAATATCTAACAAGAAATGCGTTAAACGAGCAGGTAAAATAAAAATAAATGTTTTGTGCAACGATCTCTATGTACTACTAGATGGAGCGTTCCAAACAATCGCTCTGTTCCACGCAAGTAGCCACAACTCTTTCACATTCACAATGAAACTTTTTTTTTAATAGTTTATTGTACACACAAATATACAAAGAACAACACAAAGAAAAGAAAATTATACAAAAGGATAAGCTTATTTCTAAAGAAATTTCTTCCAGCTAACCTGCGGTGAAGACAAGGGATTATGGAGAGTGCAGAGTTACTCACAGAACATTTAATTATTACTAAATATTGACGTTACGGGTAAATAATAATGTCACTTGCGTGGAACAGAGCGATTGTTTGGAACGCTCCATCTAGTAGTACATAGAGATCGTTGGTTTTGTGTGTGTGCGGTGCGAACTCAAAAATATGTTTTTTTCTATATTGTTTCTCATGTAAGTGACATTGTTTTAATGAGAATAAAGATCTTTAAACCTAAAGAGGCAGAATTCCAGTCGGGGTGCGTCTGAGACTTACTGCTGGCATCAAACACCAATGTAACCAAATCATTTAATGAACTATGTTAGTAAATAGACAATTAGCAAATCAAGTATAGTTCAGGGGTGGAGACCGCGCATCGGCAAGCGCAAAGTGGGACGCTTCGCCGTCATTTGTTGTGACGACCTGAAGAAGGTGGCCAGAAGCGGTCCAAATGACATATAAATCCTATCAAAATAGAACAGAACATCATCAGGTAATTTTTGTCTCCACTGCAGGAGCACAACCCTCTCTCATCTGCTGGAGACAGACGGAGGATTTGGCCTACACTCCCCGCGCTGGCCAGACGGGTTGAGGAGGGCTGATTGATGTTTTATAATGTATTCCCTTAGTCGCCTAGTACGACATCCACGGGAAGAGTTGGAGTGGTCCTATTCCAGAACAGAACGGTTATAGCTACTTGTTTACTTCAGTGATGCGCGTGCCGATTTTCGGACACAGCGCGCCCCTCCCGCGCACCCTTTATGCTTCGTGGTCACGTTTCTAGTAAGGAGATACAGTTATGCAGTAAGAAACCGCGTAATATGGTATTATTGCAAATTTTTTTGTCGATGTGTACTCGACCTTGACAGCATTTAATAGTTTGTGCAATACTACACATTGTTGGCACGCGTGTCGTGCCTTCTTCACCATTCTATGTTAATAGGATTCCTGTGACCTAAGAAATTTAACTGACTTTATTTACTTTACATGACTTGACTGACACTGACTGGCCTGCCCGACGACGAGGCCGTATTGAAATGAAATGAAATGAAATTTAATTTATTTGCTGGAATATGGTATTAATGTGATGATAATATAGCTAGTTGGCCAACATATTCTGCCATAATTAGGCGTACAAACATTTTCAACATTACCTATAATCTAATAAATAAAAACGTAAACTTCGCGTGTCTGTACATTGAAGATATTTGTAAGATATTTGTAAGATATTTGTAAGATATTTGTAAGATATTTGTAAGATATTTGTAAGATATTTGTAAGATATTTGTAAGTAATAGAACATATTTCGATCATTTTTGGAATTTTCGTCTGTATGTCTGTTTTTTGTGCACGCATCACTTAAAAACTACTGAATCGATGTTAATAGACTTTTCACAGAAACATAGTGCTTAATCCGGTGTCACATATACGCTTTATTTCATTGCAATAGGTGCTATGACCTGGACCTGGACCTGGACCTGGACCTGGACCTGGACCTGGCTGAAGCGGTGGCGGAAGGGAAGAGGGATGGAAATTTAATCTTATTAATTTTTAACTTTTTGTAACACTGTCTCCACGCGAGCGGAGCTGCGGGCACAGCTAGTTAATTATAATGACATAAAACAAGAAAATGATGAACAAAAAAAAATATACTGGGAAATAAAGAATGTCAATGTTAATGAATATCAGTGAATGTCAATTACTTATAAATAAATTTTTATTACACACTACCACCATATTAAATGACAAGATACAATAACGAGTTTGGGGAGTGATATATGTGCATTACAATTCCCCGGTCCATCGAAAATTCCTTGACCGAATGATAATAGGTATTAAAAACTCAACAATATTTTTTTTAAAAGACGATTATTCTTATTTTTTGAATTATCCGGCAGCTTATTATAAATCCGAACTGCCATACAGTACGAGTTTCTACTGTGTACAGCGAGACGTTGAGTAGGGTCTGCAAGTTCATCCTTAGTTGGGGATCTCTCACTTGCACAGCATCGTCCACCCCTTAAATTTTAAGATATATCATCAGGTTATTTTGGTCTCCACTGCAGGAGCACAACCCTCTCTCATCTGCCGGAGACAGACGGAGGATTTGGCCTACACTCCCCGCACTGGCCAGACGGGTTGGGGAGGCCTGATTGATGTTTTATAATGTATTCCCTTAGTCGCCTTGTACGACATCCACGGGAAGACTTGGAGTGGTCCTATTCTACTATACCGCAAACCACACGGCGAATGATGAGTAAGATATATGCTGTAATTTAATGTAATTTAATTAATACTATTTATAATAATAATAATGAATTTGTATATAATTATTGTGTAAGTGAATAAGTATATTTTCTTTCTTTTCTTTTCTTTATATATTTATTTCTGATTGTTCTGTTATTTGTTTCATAAAGTAGCCTTGATGTTTCTAAACAAATAAGCACATTTCGAACAAATAGATTCTGGGAAGGGGCAAAAAATTATTCATTTTGGAAAGCGGACGAAAAGACCGAATTATTTTATTTGTAGGGGGACCTAGCAGGGTGCCCGGGAAAGAGCCCGGTCTGTATGGCTTAGATGTCGAAAGGCTATGGGAGGTGGAGGGTCTGTGCGTGAAAAGCCTTGTTCAGCAGTGGTTTTTTATATGTATGTATGTATTTATGTTTGTATGTATGTATGTATGTATGTATGTATGTATGTATGTATGTATACCAAAAATAACAACAACAACAATAATAAAATAGGAATTAAACTGTGTACAAAGGCGGACTTATCCCACTTAGGGATCTCTTTCAGTCAACCTTAGAGTAACCGAAAGGACAGGTATAATGCGTTTAATACCAAATTTGATAAAGAAATGTACTTTTAATATAGTTTGAAAATACATATTACATAAACTCATACACATAACATATAAATATATAAGATATATTTATATATATATGTTGTAGTTGTTATGGTACATTGTAAATTCAGCTTTATATCCACTGTTTTAAGTTAAATAGCTCAAGAACACACTTTGCGATTTGACAATGGTTTTGGCCATGGAACGCATTGCTCGATTAAGGTTAGAAAAGCAATTACATATCTTATTTACGCCTTATTACATGATAAATATTTAAAAAAGAAATATAAAACTTAGCAAGGGAATTTTGCAATCATAATATCCGCGCACGCTTTGCGGTTGAACGCTACGAGGTCACGGTTTAGGGTTCATTTAAAACGGAGAACCTTTTAGCACATTTCCGGCGGCACTCCATACAAGCGAAGAAAAATGAACTACTACAGGTGCACCAGCCTGTTCGTACACGTTTGCGTGTGTAGTTTAGAAGGGCTTATGCACCCAGCGCCTGATTATAGTCGATCGACAAAGTGACAACATTGTAAGTCAATAACATAAGTGCTTCTGTTTTTACTTAGTAGAGAGATGATAGTGTGCTGGTGTAGTAACTTTGTGGCGGAGGCGCAGCGCGAGCCAAACGGCACAGTACCCCAGTAGTACCATACTACCAGTCGTGCTCTGTTTTATAGGTATAAATAATAAAAAAAAGCAGTGGTTTCAGTAGGATGGGTTAGAAAAAATATATACATATGATAAGACTGTAACTGGTCTATGTCTGTACATGGGAGATATTGTAGAAAAATGTGAATGAGGGGTCTTTATAGGGCCAATAGAAGCCAAAATAATTGGTTTTAGAATTTTTGTCTGTCTGTATGTATGTTTGTTACCTCATCACGCAAAAACTACTGAATTAAATTTGATGCAGTTTTCACAGTTGTCTTGCTGGAGATCCAACTTAAAATCTGGTGCACGTTTCATCTTGATACCATACTTAGAACCTGAGATATTAATAACGTACATTTCTCTAGAAGCCATTATATGCAATATTCAGATTGCGATTGGTCTGTACTACAGTTGGAGCGGGAGTGGGATTGGGATTAGGAGCGAGAGTGTGAACGGGAGCGGTTGCTATAGTCCACGCGAGCGGAGCCGCGGGCACAGCTAGTGTAATATAAGTTCAATAAAAAATAATTTGGTAATTACTAGATTTATAGATTACTTTATTAATTTGACAGAATATGCAACATTAATTGTGTAAAGTATTTTATTTTAGTAAATCTATGTCAGTCAAATGAGATAGCAACAGTGTTAACATTAGATTACGGCAACATTTTTCTGTCAATTGGTACAGACAGACACTCTCCGATGAAATCGAATGCAAATTATTATCGATATTTTTAACTTGGTGTGACATAATTTCGTCGCGACCAATATTGCGACAGACTTTATGCTCTGCACAAAAATGTCAGTCAGAAAATATTTACGGAACCCTCAAATAAATTTGTGTAAAACACACTTTGAAAACTTTTTTTTTATTTATATCGCGTGTTATTTTCGCGATGACCGTGAGAATGCAAATATAGTTGGATTTTATACACCAAAATAGAGAAGTATGCAAACCTATTTTCCATTTTTTGTAAACATATTTATTTATTTTTAAATCTATATCCTTGTTGATGTAATCATTGTGAGCACCATTTTTTTGGCTGTCTCGCAAAGGACAGCGAAAAGAAAAGTTTGTATTCATATACATTTATTACCCACGACGGAACGGAGACGGTGTATGCGTTTGGGGTGGAGGCAGTTTGATTGTTTGTTTGTTTGTTTGTTTGTTTGTTTGTATATGTAGTAATATGTAGCAATGATAAACGTTATATTATGTGAAACATTTAAATAATGCATGAGTTACAGAAACCTTCATATTTAATAACCGTTTAAAATCAAAACATTTTCTAATCCTCACGTTGAAGCAGTTAACGCAGGATTTTACGACTATTTTTATGACTCGTCTGTAAAATTCTATGAAATCATAATGAGGTGAAACACATGCATTTGCCAATTGATTCATATAAAAAGGGAGCTGCGACTCCTTGCAAGCATTCGATCTTGTGCTCTGGTTCAGCGAGCATCTTATTGTAAACCTTTTACTTTTTCTCTTTATAATTAAAACAAGTTATATAAAGTATTTTCTGTATTTCTTTAATCGCTTCTCGCCACAAAGACAGTGCAAACATTACGGCAGTCGCCGTCACCAAGTCACTTCAGTTACAAGTTCAATTGCCTAAGAAGAACCATCTAATTCTCAAATACCAAGAAGAGAATAAAAATATAATTGATTATTTTTATTCTCTTCTTGGTATTTGAGAATTAGATGGTTCTTCTTAGGCAATTGAACTTGTAACTGAAGTGACTTGGTGACGGCGACTGCCGTAATGTTTGCACTGTCTTTGTGGCGAGAAGCGATTAAAGAAATACAGAAAATACTTTATATAACTTGTTTTAATTATAAAGAGAAAAAGTAAAAGGTTTACAATAAGATGCTCGCTGAACCAGAGCACAAGATCGAATGCTTGCAAGGAGTCGCAGCTCCCTTTTTATATGAATCAATTGGCAAATGCATGTGTTTCACCTCATTATGATTTCATAGAATTTTACAGACGAGTCATAAAAATAGTCGTAAAATCCTGCGTTAACTGCTTCAACGTGAGGATTAGAAAATGTTTTGATTTTAAACGGTTATTAAATATGAAGGTTTCTGTAACTCATGCATTATTTAAATGTTTCACATAATATAACGTTTATCATTGCTACATATTACTCTTACCCCCTTAAGCGAAAAATTAATTGAAAGAAAAATTGAAATTAATTTTTCAAGATAAGAGAAGTTATACTGTTGAAAGTTACTGTAGTTACATTATTATAAAACTGTATTAAGTGATTATATAATTGCAAAAATTTCTTATTCTAGGATTACATGTTCTTATTTTAACTTATTATTAATATTTTTAACACTTTTCGAAAGTTAATTCACTGTTTAATTCACTTATCACTTTGAATTCTTCCATGTTTTTACACTTTGAATATTTCTTGGTGGTGATGAATCCTTCCTCTACTCATTCTGAGTAGTCTCTTATAATTCCTTTGATTTTGGAGGATAAGGATGGGAAAATAATAGACATTGCTTATTCTAAGGGATTACATGCTTTCATTATTAGAATATAAATGTTCTTAATTATTTCATCACATGATACGGGTTACAAAACTTTATATGAATATTTAACCTTTATGGTTTTTATAATAATATTTAACCTATGACCTGTATAATTATTTAACCTAAGATCTGTAAGATTATGTAATCTGAGGTCTGTATGGTTATTTAATCTATGTCCTAATCTATGGCTTAATATATTACTTAAATCTATGACGTCATTATAATATATATATAAGCGTATACTTTTCATTAAAATTAAAATCTCATTGTCGACTCTTACGACATCCAAGGAGACAAATGGAGTGGTCCTATTCTTAACCCGGGAACTCACACAGGGATATCTCATTTAAAACTGTTTTAAATATGTAATTGTTTTACATTTATTTCGCTATGCTGTGGGATTTTTAATATTTTTAAGTGGAACAGTAGTGTCCCTATTTTTTATTATGATTGGTGCTATATTTCTTGCAACTTCTCCCGTAACTGTGGCTTTTTCATAACGTGGTGTGTCTTTAGCTTTTCTTTTATTGACTAACTTAGTATAGACTGTTTCACCTGGTTGAAAACTTACACCTGGCATGTCTATGTTTCGAGCTAATTTGTTTCTATTTCTTTCCTTTTGTTCTGTTATCTTGTCTGTCAAGTTTTTATACAGAATTTTCGTTCTTTTTGCATGCTCTCTAATATATTGCTGCATATTTTGTCTTTGGTAATCTATATTAAAAATACTATTTGAATTGGTATGTCCGAATACTATTTCATATGGTGTAAATCCTGTAGATGTATGTATAGTATTATTATATGCGCAAAGTGCATACGTCATCGTATTTGTCACGTTTGCAAGATTTTTGTCATATTTTGCTAATCTATATATTTCGATTAATGTGCTGTGAAACCTTTCTATCATACCCATGGAATTTGGATTGTTTGGTGTTCCTATATGTAATTCTATTTTATGTAGGCTTAGCATTTCTTTCATTAAGTTATTATTAAATTCTGAGCCTGAATCGCTACTGATTTTAATTGGTGTACCATAGAATGAGAAATATGTCATCAAAGCTTTTATAACTTCTGGAGTTGATCGGTTATTAATTTCAATAGATTGTCCTAGTTTGCTAAATGCATCTATTATTGTTAAGTAAGTAAGTCCTTCGATTTTAAATAAATCTATAAAAAGTTCCTCAAAAGGTTTACTTTGAGTCTGTGTTAGTTCAATTAAAGTTTTAATTGGTCGTCTGTCATATTTCATGCGTTTACAGATGTCACAAGAATTTATTACTGATGAAACTGTTATTTCCATTTTTGGCCAGTAATAATTTCTCTTTAATCTACTTATGGTTTCTTTGATACCTCTATGACATGTTTTTCCTTCATGAGTATTAATTGTAATATTTCTTTGTTCTTCTTCATCGTCGATGATTGAAATTCTACCAGTGCATTCTATAATTTTAATTAAATTTTTGTCAAAAAGTTCTGAAATTGCTAAGTTAAATTGTTTTCTTAGTTCGTCATTTTTAAAATAGATGAAATATGTTTTGTCTATTTCTATTATTTCCTTTAGTAATTCTTTAATTTGATGTAAATTAACTGAAATGTATATTTCTTTGATTAGTCTCTTATTTTGAGATAAATCTATGATCTTGTAATCGTCCAAGTGCCAATGGTTGATTAATAGTTGTCTCTTTTTATTGTCAATGGGTTCGTTTAAAATTGGAATTACTGAACTGTCGTTTTCTGTAATGCTTTCATTATCAGAAATGTCTGAATGTATCGCTGTCATAGTCCTTTCCGATTCTGATTCTAAATCACTTTCAACCTCTTGGTCGTCTATTGGTTGATTATTTGAAGTTAATACGTTTATCTTGATTCTAGAAAGTGCGTCTGCGTTTGTGTTTTGATTTCCCTTTTTATAAGTGATTTCGAAATCATATTCTTGTAATTTGAGACGCCACCTTGTAAGTTTAGAATTCGGTTCTTTAAGGGAATATAACCATGCTAATGGTCTATGGTCTGTATATATAAAGAATTTTTGTCCATACAAATATGGTCTGAAATGTTTAACGGCCCATACTATTGCTAAAAGTTCTTTCTCTATAGTGCTATATTTTACTTCGGGATCTGTCAAAGTTCTACTCGCATAGGCAGTTGGTTTATCAGTTCCTATCGTGCCTTGCGATAGTACTGATCCTAATGCAACGTTTGAAGCGTCCGTTGTTAGAATAAACGGTTTATTGAAATCTGGATATTGCAATAATGGTGCATTTGTCAGTATAGTTTTGCATGTTTCAAATGTATCTTTTGCTTCTTGTGTTATTTTGAATTTTTCACCCTTTTTTAATAATTTAGTTAAAGGTTTTGTTATCTTTGCAAAATCTTTAATGAAACGTCTATAATATCCTACTAATCCTAAAAATGATTTTATTTCTTTTACGTTTTTTGGTAATGGATATTTTAATACAGCGTCTATTTTGTCTGCATTGGGCTTAAGTCCTTCTTTCGTTATAGTATGACCTAGATATAGAACTTCTTTCCTAATGAATTCCGATTTGTCTAATTGTATTTTTAAATTGGCTTTTCTAAGTATTTTGAAAACTTTCTTTAATTTTTGGACATGTTCTTCTAATGTTGAAGAGAAGATTATAATGTCATCGAGATAAATCATACAGTGGATTCCTTGTAATCCTTTGAGAATGTTATCCATTGCTCTTTGAAAAGTTGCCGGTGCTGTTCGAAGTCCAAACGGCATTCTCATAAATTCATAGTGTCCAAATTGTGTGCTGAAGGCTGTTTTTGGTCTGTCAGGTTCAAATATTTCTATTTGATGATATCCTGATGCTAAATCGAGTGTACTGAAATATGTGCTATTTCCTAATTTATCAAAAATGTCTGTAATATTAGGAAGTGGGTATTTGTCATCAACGGTAATTTCATTTAATTTCCGGTAATCGATTACCATTCTAAATTTTTGTTCGTTAGAGGCATCTAATTTCTTTGGTACAAGATGAACGGGTGCGCTCCAAGGCGAAAAACTTGGTTGGATCACGTTATCGTGCAATAATTTATCAACTTGGTTTTTTATTTCAGCTGCTTGTGATGGTGCTTGTCTATAAGCCTTTACATATATGGGGTCTTCGTGTTTAGTTCTAATATGATGCTTTATTTCGTGCGTAAAACTTAAAGGAATTTGTTCGTGATAGAATATATCTCTAAATTCATAACATAGTTTGGATATGGTATCTTTTTCTTCTACATTCATATGATCCGTTCGTAATTTATTTAAGTTTTCGGTTAATAATTCATTATCATTTTTCAAGTAATTTAATTTACATAAAGTTCCATCAAATTCTATTATTTTGAAAGGTTTCGATATTACAATTTTTATTTGTTCTTCAGTTGTATTTTGAATTATTGTTGTAGCAAATCCATTAGTACATTTAACTAATGCTCTCGGCATTCTAACACCGTCATAAAATTCAATATAATCTAATATACCTTCTCCACAGTTGAGCTCAGTTGGAATCTTAACTCTCTGTTCTGAACGTGGTTGTAAATATAAAGTTACAATGGGTGATTTGTCAAGTGTATAATGAATGGGGATTTTTACTACCGGAGTAACCAATAACTGGTTTTCAATGTCGATAATGGCGTTAAGCTTCTTTAATAGGTCCATGCCAATAAGACCGTCAAATGAGTTGTCTATATTATATATGAAAAATTTATGAGGAAATTTTGTGTTAAATATGCTGAATATTGGAATGTAAATTACTTCATTATGTTGGCTAGTTGCATGCGTGCTTACTATATTGAATTCTTCGAAGAATTTATATTTTGAAAAGTACTTCACAGTTAAATCGCTACTTATGAAAGAGCGGGTGCTTCCCGTGTCGATCATAAATTTTGCATTGATTTCAGGTATTTCTATATAAGGTAATTGTGTGTCTAGTTTTATATTGGAACATTTGGCTTTGAGGCCGTCACATAAAAATTTTCTGAGTTGCCTGAACGAGATGTACTTGGTTCTGGGTTCGTGTTTGAAGTGCTAGGTTGGGGTTCCATAGTATGGATATTAAGCCTATTTTGTCCAACGTCGTTCTGTCCTCGTTTTTTATATGTTATTTGGTCTAATCTTAACATTGGTGAGTTAGTGGATGGTTGGGTACGATTTTTATAGCTATTATAGATTCTGTTCTGATCCGAGTTATATGAATTTTGGGATCGGTTATTATAATTAGGATACCGTCCAGATTGATTGTTATTTGGGAATGTGGACATCCTTGATTGATAGTAGTTATTTGGGTGGGGATTTATGATAGTGTTCGAGTTATAGTGTGGACGATAAAAACCTGGATTCTGGTTTCTTATCTGTCTCGGTTGGAATCTCCTATTTTGTGTTGGTTGCTGTTGATTGGGTACATTTTTATTTTTGTTTTGTACATTCAAATCATTTCTCAACCGGTATTGTTTTTGAAAGTTAACCTCTTCCATTACTATACCTAACGCTTGCTCTAATGTTTTAGCTTCCTTAAGTCTGACTATTCGCACTAATTCTTGGGGTAAATTGTAAAGAAATACATTTAGACAGGTATTGTTAAAGATGGTCATTTTAGTTGTTTGGGTAGTTTTATCTGAATTACTTATGATTTTTGAGAATAGATTGCTCCTAGCTGATTGGATACGGTGACATAATTCTGTGTATTTTTCGCCTGGTCTTATGGTGATGGATTCTAATTCTATAATTAGGCATCCTTCCGATTTTTGGTCTCCGTAATGTTGTGTTAAAATAATTTTTAATTCGTTCCAATCATTAGTCGCATGTTCGTTCTCACTAATTAAGGCTGCTGCTTTACCTATTAACTTACTGGTAAAGATCTGCATCATGTATGCATATTGAATAGTGGAAATGCCATGAAAACTTGCGATTATGTATTCGCATTTTTTAATGAATAGATTTAGTAATTTAGGGTTACCGTCGAAATTTGGGATTAGTCCAATCAATTCTGTGGGGATAAAATTAATAGCCACTGTCCTAACAATAGGATTTTGTGGTTGTGAGTATTGTTGAGGCTGAGGATTTTGACCTGAAGATTGCTGTGTTTCTTGTTGCTGATACACAGGAAGTGAGTCATCGTCTGACTGAACAGATTGATTATTGGCTGTATCTTGGCCTTCAGTCTCATTTTGTACGTTATGGACTGGTGTATATGATGGTGTTGGAGGATCATATGGTTCCGCTAATGGTATTGGATCATTGGGAATCATATGTCTGTCATAACTATGTCTATCAGAGATATGAAGCCTGTCAAGACCTTGTAAAATAGGGTGATGCACGTGAGGATTATTCACTTCGGGATTACTCATAGCTAACCTGTTAACTACCCTGCCTGCTAAATTGTCTGCTGCGTTTTCTACTTCACGTCTAGCATTTACTATGGCTTGTTGTGCCACGTTCTCTAATTGACTACGTGCCAATCCTGCTGCTTGTTGAAGATAATCCATTTTATTTTATTTTAAATTGTAAAGTGATCTAACGCTATACCAATATAATCGACAGTTGTGATATAAATTATTCTTATGAGAAATATTTTAAAAAATCTGGAAAATTGTTTAGTTTGGCCACACCGAACAGTTACTAAATGTGAGAAATCGAAAGTTAATATCACTAGAATAGAATTATTTCTTTGAAGTATATTAAAAGTTCCTTTCATCAAAGTCTATTTATTGAATAGTAAGCGCAAACAGTGCGTATACAATTTTTGGAGTAATTGAATTACTTCATGTAATTTTTCTAATATCCCACGCAAAGCTAAATGAAAGTTGATTTCATAAATGTGATTTCGGAATTGTTCTCCTCCGAAATTTCTATCACTATTCATTACAAAACATTGTAAGAATTATATAATTTTATTTTATTGGTAGTTGATCAGACTACCTATTTAAAAAATGTATTCAATTCGCTTTTAGCATTCGCGATGAATCATTCAAGAGCTCAAAATATCAAGTAAAGCAGATTATTACGCTGCTGTAGTACTGTTATTGTACTATTAATTCGTATGTACACACATAAAATTCACAAAAGAAAAATAATACACAAAATAATACACAAAATTTAAAATTACATGCATGCGATATAAATTCTAGTCTATTTTTAAGGATTTGGTAAGGAAGGAAAAGGCAGAAACTGCTTATAGAGCCTCCCGATTCGCTTGTGCTGCTATGTGGTTTGTTTGTTACAAAGTAGAATATATGGAGTTACTTTCAGCGTTCAATTTCCTGTTATCTGCATTAATTCTTTAAGAAGAATACGACGGTTCTTCTTCACACCTTCCAGTATACAGAGGGAATTCACTTACTTGGATGCTGGTTTTAGCCTGGTACCTCAAGTGTTCGTGGTTGCAGATCCTACCGGGATCTTCCTCTTCAGTAACCGTCGTTGCAGATCCTACCGGGATCTTCCTCTTCAGTAACCGTCGTTGCAGATCCTACCGGGATCTTCCTCTTCAGTAACCGTCGTTGCAGATCCTACCGACTGCGCCAATTATATTTTTTATTCTCTTCTTGGTATTTGAGAATTAGATGGTTCTTCTTAGGCAATAAACTTGAATGAGGTGAAACACATGCATTTGCCAATTGATTCATATAAAAAGGGAGCTGCGACTCCTTGCAAGCATTCGATCTTGTGCTCTGGTTCAGCGAGCATCTTATTGTAAACCTTTTACTTTTTCTCTTTATAATTAAAACAAGTTATATAAAGTATTTTCTGTATTTCTTTAATCGCTTCTCGCCACAAAGACAGTGCTATATGAATCAATTGGCAAATGCATGTGTTTCACCTCATTATGATTTCATAGAATTTTACAGACGAGTCATAAAAATAGTCGTAAAATCCTGCGTTAACTGCTTCAACGTGAGGATTAGAAAATGTTTTGATTTTAAACGGTTATTAAATATGAAGGTTTCTGTAACTCATGCATTATTTAAATGTTTCACATAATATAACGTTTATCATTGCTACATATTAACGAAAGAAGGACTTAAGCCCAATGCAGACAAAATAGACGCTGTATTAAAATATCCATTACCAAAAAACGTAAAAGAAATAAAATCATTTTTAGGATTAGTAGGATATTATAGACGTTTCATTAAAGATTTTGCAAAGATAACAAAACCTTTAACTAAATTATTAAAAAAGGGTGAAAAATTCAAAATAACACAAGAAGCAAAAGATACATTTGAAACATGCAAAACTATACTGACAAATGCACCATTATTGCAATATCCAGATTTCAATAAACCGTTTATTCTAACAACGGACGCTTCAAACGTTGCATTAGGATCAGTACTATCGCAAGGCACGATAGGAACTGATAAACCAACTGCCTATGCGAGTAGAACTTTGACAGATCCCGAAGTAAAATATAGCACTATAGAGAAAGAACTTTTAGCAATAGTATGGGCCGTTAAACATTTCAGACCATATTTGTATGGACAAAAATTCTTTATATATACAGACCATAGACCATTAGCATGGTTATATTCCCTTAAAGAACCGAATTCTAAACTTACAAGGTGGCGTCTCAAATTACAAGAATATGATTTCGAAATCACTTATAAAAAGGGAAATCAAAACACAAACGCAGACGCACTTTCTAGAATCAAGATAAACGTATTAACTTCAAATAATCAACCAATAGACGACCAAGAGGTTGAAAGTGATTTAGAATCAGAATCGGAAAGGACTATGACAGCGATACATTCAGACATTTCTGATAATGAAAGCATTACAGAAAACGACAGTTCAGTAATTCCAATTTTAAACGAACCCATTGACAATAAAAAGAGACAACTATTAATCAACCATTGGCACTTGGACGATTACAAGATCATAGATTTATCTCAAAATAAGAGACTAATCAAAGAAATATACATTTCAGTTAATTTACATCAAATTAAAGAATTACTAAAGGAAATAATAGAAATAGACAAAACATATTTCATCTATTTTAAAAATGACGAACTAAGAAAACAATTTAACTTAGCAATTTCAGAACTTTTTGACAAAAATTTAATTAAAATTATAGAATGCACTGGTAGAATTTCAATCATCGACGATGAAGAAGAACAAAGAAATATTACAATTAATACTCATGAAGGAAAAACATGTCATAGAGGTATCAAAGAAACCATAAGTAGATTAAAGAGAAATTATTACTGGCCAAAAATGGAAATAACAGTTTCATCAGTAATAAATTCTTGTGACATCTGTAAACGCATGAAATATGACAGACGACCAATTAAAACTTTAATTGAACTAACACAGACTCAAAGTAAACCTTTTGAGGAACTTTTTATAGATTTATTTAAAATCGAAGGACTTACTTACTTAACAATAATAGATGCATTTAGCAAACTAGGACAATCTATTGAAATTAATAACCGATCAACTCCAGAAGTTATAAAAGCTTTGATGACATATTTCTCATTCTATGGTACACCAATTAAAATCAGTAGCGATTCAGGCTCAGAATTTAATAATAACTTAATGAAAGAAATGCTAAGCCTACATAAAATAGAATTACATATAGGAACACCAAACAATCCAAATTCCATGGGTATGATAGAAAGGTTTCACAGCACATTAATCGAAATATATAGATTAGCAAAATATGACAAAAATCTTGCAAACGTGACAAATACGATGACGTATGCACTTTGCGCATATAATAATACTATACATACATCTACAGGATTTACACCATATGAAATAGTATTCGGACATACCAATTCAAATAGTATTTTTAATATAGATTACCAAAGACAAAATATGCAGCAATATATTAGAGAGCATGCAAAAAGAACGAAAATTCTGTATAAAAACTTGACAGACAAGATAACAGAACAAAAGGAAAGAAATAGAAACAAATTAGCTCGAAACATAGACATGCCAGGTGTAAGTTTTCAACCAGGTGAAACAGTCTATACTAAGTTAGTCAATAAAAGAAAAGCTAAAGACACACCACGTTATGAAAAAGCCACAGTTACGGGAGAAGTTGCAAGAAATATAGCACCAATCATAATAAAAAATAGGGACACTACTGTTCCACTTAAAAATATTAAAAATCCCACAGCATAGCGAAATAAATGTAAAACAATTACATATTTAAAACAGTTTTAAATGAGATATCCCTGTGTGAGTTCCCGGGTTAAGAATAGGACCACTCCATTTGTCTCCTTGGATGTCGTAAGAGTCGACAATGAGATTTTAATTTTAATGAAAAGTATACGCTTATATATATATTATAATGACGTCATAGATTTAAGTAATATATTAAGCCATAGATTAGGACATAGATTAAATAACCATACAGACCTCAGATTACATAATCTTACAGATCTTAGGTTAAATAATTATACAGGTCATAGGTTAAATATTATTATAAAAACCATAAAGGTTAAATATTCATATAAAGTTTTGTAACCCGTATCATGTGATGAAATAATTAAGAACATTTATATTCTAATAATGAAAGCATGTAATCCCTTAGAATAAGCAATGTCTATTATTTTCCCATCCTTATCCTCCAAAATCAAAGGAATTATAAGAGACTACTCAGAATGAGTAGAGGAAGGATTCATCACCACCAAGAAATATTCAAAGTGTAAAAACATGGAAGAATTCAAAGTGATAAGTGAATTAAACAGTGAATTAACTTTCGAAAAGTGTTAAAAATATTAATAATAAGTTAAAATAAGAACATGTAATCCTAGAATAAGAAATTTTTGCAATTATATAATCACTTAATACAGTTTTATAATAATGTAACTACAGTAACTTTCAACAGTATAACTTCTCTTATCTTGAAAAATTAATTTCAATTTTTCTTTCAATTAATTTTTCGCTTAAGGGGGTAAGAGTAATATGTAGCAATGATAAACGTTATATTATGTGAAACATTTAAATAATGCATGAGTTACAGAAACCTTCATATTTAATAACCGTTTAAAATCAAAACATTTTCTAATCCTCACGTTGAAGCAGTTAACGCAGGATTTTACGACTATTTTTATGACTCGTCTGTAAAATTCTATGAAATCATAATGAGGTGAAACACATGCATTTGCCAATTGATTCATATAAAAAGGGAGCTGCGACTCCTTGCAAGCATTCGATCTTGTGCTCTGGTTCAGCGAGCATCTTATTGTAAACCTTTTACTTTTTCTCTTTATAATTAAAACAAGTTATATAAAGTATTTTCTGTATTTCTTTAATCGCTTCTCGCCACAAAGACAGTGCAAACATTACGGCAGTCGCCGTCACCAAGTCACTTCAGTTACAAGTTCAATTGCCTAAGAAGAACCATCTAATTCTCAAATACCAAGAAGAGAATAAAAATATAATCGTTTTCTGTAATGCTTTCATTATCAGAAATGTCTGAATGTATCGCTGTCATAGTCCTTTCCGATTCTGATTCTAAATCACTTTCAACCTCTTGGTCGTCTATTGGTTGATTATTTGAAGTTAATACGTTTATCTTGATTCTAGAAAGTGCGTCTGCGTTTGTGTTTTGATTTCCCTTTTTATAAGTGATTTCGAAATCATATTCTTGTAATTTGAGACGCCACCTTGTAAGTTTAGAATTCGGTTCTTTAAGGGAATATAACCATGCTTATGGTCTATGGTCTGTATATATAAAGAATTTTTGTCCATACAAATATGGTCTGAAATGTTTAACGGCCCATACTATTGCTAAAAGTTCTTTCTCTATAGTGCTATATTTTACTTCGGGATCTGTCAAAGTTCTACTCGCATAGGCAGTTGGTTTATCAGTTCCTATCGTGCCTTGCGATAGTACTGATCCTAATGCAACGTTTGAAGCGTCCGTTGTTAGAATAAACGGTTTATTGAAATCTGGATATTGCAATAATGGTGCATTTGTCAGTATAGTTTTGCATGTTTCAAATGTATCTTTTGCTTCTTGTGTTATTTTGAATTTTTCACCCTTTTTTAATAATT
This sequence comes from Esperia sulphurella, assembly GCA_947086405.1. Lineage (NCBI taxonomy): Eukaryota > Metazoa > Arthropoda > Insecta > Lepidoptera > Oecophoridae > Esperia > Esperia sulphurella. The sequence goes on along the minus strand of OX352280.1, from coordinate 9,452,741 downwards.
TAGTTAAAGGTTTTGTTATCTTTGCAAAATCTTTAATGAAACGTCTATAATATCCTACTAATCCTAAAAATGATTTTATTTCTTTTACGTTTTTTGGTAATGGATATTTTAATACAGCGTCTATTTTGTCTGCATTGGGCTTAAGTCCTTCTTTCGTTATAGTATGACCTAGATATAGAACTTCTTTCCTAATGAATTCCGATTTGTCTAATTGTATTTTTAAATTGGCTTTTCTAAGTATTTTGAAAACTTTCTTTAATTTTTGGACATGTTCTTCTAATGTTGAAGAGAAGATTATAATGTCATCGAGATAAATCATACAGTGGATTCCTTGTAATCCTTTGAGAATGTTATCCATTGCTCTTTGAAAAGTTGCCGGTGCTGTTCGAAGTCCAAACGGCATTCTCATAAATTCATAGTGTCCAAATTGTGTGCTGAAGGCTGTTTTTGGTCTGTCAGGTTCAAATATTTCTATTTGATGATATCCTGATGCTAAATCGAGTGTACTGAAATATGTGCTATTTCCTAATTTATCAAAAATGTCTGTAATATTAGGAAGTGGGTATTTGTCATCAACGGTAATTTCATTTAATTTCCGGTAATCGATTACCATTCTAAATTTTTGTTCGTTAGAGGCATCTAATTTCTTTGGTACAAGATGAACGGGTGCGCTCCAAGGCGAAAAACTTGGTTGGATCACGTTATCGTGCAATAATTTATCAACTTGGTTTTTTATTTCAGCTGCTTGTGATGGTGCTTGTCTATAAGCCTTTACATATATGGGGTCTTCGTGTTTAGTTCTAATATGATGCTTTATTTCGTGCGTAAAACTTAAAGGAATTTGTTCGTGATAGAATATATCTCTAAATTCATAACATAGTTTGGATATGGTATCTTTTTCTTCTACATTCATATGATCCGTTCGTAATTTATTTAAGTTTTCGGTTAATAATTCATTATCATTTTTCAAGTAATTTAATTTACATAAAGTTCCATCAAATTCTATTATTTTGAAAGGTTTCGATATTACAATTTTTATTTGTTCTTCAGTTGTATTTTGAATTATTGTTGTAGCAAATCCATTAGTACATTTAACTAATGCTCTCGGCATTCTAACACCGTCATAAAATTCAATATAATCTAATATACCTTCTCCACAGTTGAGCTCAGTTGGAATCTTAACTCTCTGTTCTGAACGTGGTTGTAAATATAAAGTTACAATGGGTGATTTGTCAAGTGTATAATGAATGGGGATTTTTACTACCGGAGTAACCAATAACTGGTTTTCAATGTCGATAATGGCGTTAAGCTTCTTTAATAGGTCCATGCCAATAAGACCGTCAAATGAGTTGTCTATATTATATATGAAAAATTTATGAGGAAATTTTGTGTTAAATATGCTGAATATTGGAATGTAAATTACTTCATTATGTTGGCTAGTTGCATGCGTGCTTACTATATTGAATTCTTCGAAGAATTTATATTTTGAAAAGTACTTCACAGTTAAATCGCTACTTATGAAAGAGCGGGTGCTTCCCGTGTCGATCATAAATTTTGCATTGATTTCAGGTATTTCTATATAAGGTAATTGTGTGTCTAGTTTTATATTGGAACATTTGGCTTTGAGGCCGTCACATAAAAATTTTCTGAGTTGCCTGAACGAGATGTACTTGGTTCTGGGTTCGTGTTTGAAGTGCTAGGTTGGGGTTCCATAGTATGGATATTAAGCCTATTTTGTCCAACGTCGTTCTGTCCTCGTTTTTTATATGTTATTTGGTCTAATCTTAACATTGGTGAGTTAGTGGATGGTTGGGTACGATTTTTATAGCTATTATAGATTCTGTTCTGATCCGAGTTATATGAATTTTGGGATCGGTTATTATAATTAGGATACCGTCCAGATTGATTGTTATTTGGGAATGTGGACATCCTTGATTGATAGTAGTTATTTGGGTGGGGATTTATGATAGTGTTCGAGTTATAGTGTGGACGATAAAAACCTGGATTCTGGTTTCTTATCTGTCTCGGTTGGAATCTCCTATTTTGTGTTGGTTGCTGTTGATTGGGTACATTTTTATTTTTGTTTTGTACATTCAAATCATTTCTCAACCGGTATTGTTTTTGAAAGTTAACCTCTTCCATTACTATACCTAACGCTTGCTCTAATGTTTTAGCTTCCTTAAGTCTGACTATTCGCACTAATTCTTGGGGTAAATTGTAAAGAAATACATTTAGACAGGTATTGTTAAAGATGGTCATTTTAGTTGTTTGGGTAGTTTTATCTGAATTACTTATGATTTTTGAGAATAGATTGCTCCTAGCTGATTGGATACGGTGACATAATTCTGTGTATTTTTCGCCTGGTCTTATGGTGATGGATTCTAATTCTATAATTAGGCATCCTTCCGATTTTTGGTCTCCGTAATGTTGTGTTAAAATAATTTTTAATTCGTTCCAATCATTAGTCGCATGTTCGTTCTCACTAATTAAGGCTGCTGCTTTACCTATTAACTTACTGGTAAAGATCTGCATCATGTATGCATATTGAATAGTGGAAATGCCATGAAAACTTGCGATTATGTATTCGCATTTTTTAATGAATAGATTTAGTAATTTAGGGTTACCGTCGAAATTTGGGATTAGTCCAATCAATTCTGTGGGGATAAAATTAATAGCCACTGTCCTAACAATAGGATTTTGTGGTTGTGAGTATTGTTGAGGCTGAGGATTTTGACCTGAAGATTGCTGTGTTTCTTGTTGCTGATACACAGGAAGTGAGTCATCGTCTGACTGAACAGATTGATTATTGGCTGTATCTTGGCCTTCAGTCTCATTTTGTACGTTATGGACTGGTGTATATGATGGTGTTGGAGGATCATATGGTTCCGCTAATGGTATTGGATCATTGGGAATCATATGTCTGTCATAACTATGTCTATCAGAGATATGAAGCCTGTCAAGACCTTGTAAAATAGGGTGATGCACGTGAGGATTATTCACTTCGGGATTACTCATAGCTAACCTGTTAACTACCCTGCCTGCTAAATTGTCTGCTGCGTTTTCTACTTCACGTCTAGCATTTACTATGGCTTGTTGTGCCACGTTCTCTAATTGACTACGTGCCAATCCTGCTGCTTGTTGAAGATAATCCATTTTATTTTATTTTAAATTGTAAAGTGATCTAACGCTATACCAATATAATCGACAGTTGTGATATAAATTATTCTTATGAGAAATATTTTAAAAAATCTGGAAAATTGTTTAGTTTGGCCACACCGAACAGTTACTAAATGTGAGAAATCGAAAGTTAATATCACTAGAATAGAATTATTTCTTTGAAGTATATTAAAAGTTCCTTTCATCAAAGTCTATTTATTGAATAGTAAGCGCAAACAGTGCGTATACAATTTTTGGAGTAATTGAATTACTTCATGTAATTTTTCTAATATCCCACGCAAAGCTAAATGAAAGTTGATTTCATAAATGTGATTTCGGAATTGTTCTCCTCCGAAATTTCTATCACTATTCATTACAAAACATTGTAAGAATTATATAATTTTATTTTATTGGTAGTTGATCAGACTACCTATTTAAAAAATGTATTCAATTCGCTTTTAGCATTCGCGATGAATCATTCAAGAGCTCAAAATATCAAGTAAAGCAGATTATTACGCTGCTGTAGTACTGTTATTGTACTATTAATTCGTATGTACACACATAAAATTCACAAAAGAAAAATAATACACAAAATAATACACAAAATTTAAAATTACATGCATGCGATATAAATTCTAGTCTATTTTTAAGGATTTGGTAAGGAAGGAAAAGGCAGAAACTGCTTATAGAGCCTCCCGATTCGCTTGTGCTGCTATGTGGTTTGTTTGTTACAAAGTAGAATATATGGAGTTACTTTCAGCGTTCAATTTCCTGTTATCTGCATTAATTCTTTAAGAAGAATACGACGGTTCTTCTTCACACCTTCCAGTATACAGAGGGAATTCACTTACTTGGATGCTGGTTTTAGCCTGGTACCTCAAGTGTTCGTGGTTGCAGATCCTACCGGGATCTTCCTCTTCAGTAACCGTCGTTGCAGATCCTACCGGGATCTTCCTCTTCAGTAACCGTCGTTGCAGATCCTACCGGGATCTTCCTCTTCAGTAACCGTCGTTGCAGATCCTACCGACTGCGCCAATTATATTTTTATTCTCTTCTTGGTATTTGAGAATTAGATGGTTCTTCTTAGGCAATTGAACTTGTAACTGAAGTGACTTGGTGACGGCGACTGCCGTAATGTTTGCACTGTCTTTGTGGCGAGAAGCGATTAAAGAAATACAGAAAATACTTTATATAACTTGTTTTAATTATAAAGAGAAAAAGTAAAAGGTTTACAATAAGATGCTCGCTGAACCAGAGCACAAGATCGAATGCTTGCAAGGAGTCGCAGCTCCCTTTTTATATGAATCAATTGGCAAATGCATGTGTTTCACCTCATTATGATTTCATAGAATTTTACAGACGAGTCATAAAAATAGTCGTAAAATCCTGCGTTAACTGCTTCAACGTGAGGATTAGAAAATGTTTTGATTTTAAACGGTTATTAAATATGAAGGTTTCTGTAACTCATGCATTATTTAAATGTTTCACATAATATAACGTTTATCATTGCTACATATTACTATGTATACTTCGCAGTTTATACGATTCATTATCAAAAATAATCCGAAAACTCCCAGTCGCCAGCGGGCTATGAAAAAAGCAATGCTCGGAGTTTGTCTAAAAAACAGATTCGAAATGTGGTAATCCGCCAGAGAATTTAAAGTCTTCGACATAGCTCGAAAAGTTAGTACGTAAGTGGCAGTGGGCTGCTTACATCTGTCGGAGAACCGATTACCGTTGAGGTAAACGAGTTCTCGAGTGGGCGTAGTAGTGTGGGATGCTCTCTGGCTAGATGGAGCGACGATCTGCGTAGGGCGGTTGGCAGTGACTGGATGAGAAGAGCCGAGGATCGGGTTCAGTGGAGCGCCTTGGGAGAGGCCTATGTCCAGCAGTGGACTCTTGCAGGCTGATGATGATGATGTAAGCAATAACATGACTGGGGATCGATCTTGGGCCTCACAGATGAGAGTCGGACACTTTCCCACTGTGCCATTCACCCGCAGAGAGGTCAATAACATCTCTAGGTCAACAAGATAATGTTATTGTAAAGTGAGTGATACACTGAGCACGGAAATTTTATTATGAGCGTTGGTAATTTTATATTTAAGTAAGCAGCCACTGGACTGCGCTTTTGGTAGGTTTGTTTGACTTGACATTTTTAATTTACATTTTATCTTAAGTAAGTACTTCATGTTAACATTTTGAATGGAATTTATATCACTAATTTTTGTATAATAGTTTATTTGGTAGCGGCTTGATGCGGAGGGCAGAGGACCAGGTATGGTGGCGTTCATTGGGGAAGGCCTATGTCCAGCAGTGGACTTCTATGGGCTGATATGATAATGATGATGAATTTTTGTACTCAATTGACATTTCACTGATATTTTTATTATACTATTCATTATATTTTGTTTTTTCCTACTAACCTAGATTAAGCCTACCTACTTATCATATGATTGTATGTTTGTGAAATAAAATGATAATAATAGTAATAAAAATGTACTGGTCTTGTATTTCGATATTGCAATCTTAAATTGTAAGTGGGCTCGATTCTGAAGAACCAACGTTAAAATTTGACAGCTCTAAAGCTGTTGCTATCCTTGTTACACGGTATTATGAAGATAAAGACGAAAACAAGTGTGCCTTTCGAATCGGGCTCATTATGTAGTTAAGTTTAGACAAAATTTAGTACTTAATGTTTTTTTAAAACTTCAAAACTATAATGTAGTTTTAATTCGTTTTGATTATACATATATATTTTTAGTTTCGTTTTGAATTACCCATTCGTGTGTCCCAGATTCCAAAAGAAATAATTCTAACAACCAATATTTTTAGAACAAATGTGTACCATATAGGTAGACTATGTCAAGACCATTTCTTGCAAATGTTTCCTTTTTGGTGATTCAGGTCGTATTCGATGAGCTGAATTCAGCGGTAAAATGTGTTAAATTACTGTTTCCATACTTTTTAAATTACCCATCCGAATCCAAAAAATATTGTGATAAAAACTAAAATATAGTAATTTACTGTCCTTCTGTAAAGTTTTAGATTTATGACATGACACATACCTCTGTTGTACAGATATTATACCCTTCTCCGATACATCTTAAGTAACTTTATTATTATCTTGCCTTTTCACGGTGTGTCATCAACCTAACTTAACTGTGCCGCTTTGGTGAAGTAATCTTATTTGAAAGTGAATTTTTAATTTGATGTTACATTTTTTTATAAAACTCAACAGCTAATTTATCTAATTGGCTTTCATTTTCTTTCCCTAATACGGATTTTGTTCACTTAATTTGAAATAATTAATTGTACCCTATAAATTAAATTATATTATCTTCGTAAATAATACCTTCATTTTTGTTCTAATTGTCTTAAAATAAAGCTACATTATTAATTTATACAATAATGTAAGTAAATTAGGTCAAGCGCAAACCTATCAACAATAAAAAAAAATCTGTGATATTTATTTATTTATTTTATTTATTTAAAAGCTTTTTAAAAGTTCCTTTAGAAATATAATAATATAGAAATATAATTAAAAATGTTAATGATACGGATAAACGAATTTTAATAAAATATTACTAATTTTGCTTACGCTGTTAGAAAATATATCAAATTTTACTGTATCTAATTGTTTTAGGTTATTCTGGAATTAGTTCACAAAAAAATTCTAACTATCGGCTACTATATAATATTATAGGACATAAACATATAGTTTTAATTCTGCGGTTTATTTTGTATGAGCATAATTCAGGATTTAGAATAAATACTAATTTTCATTATTATGGATTCCCCCATTTGACGTGATGATTTGGTACAAATTGGTCAATCCTGGTGTACCCTACGACGAACCAAACATTGTTAAAATCGGAGCTAAATATTATTCTCATGTACAGTAAAGCATACACGTATATTATTACATATCGTAGTCAATTTGCGACTTGTGTACAAAATACGAAATAGTAATTTTACGTATAGTAGGTTATTTCCCAACAAAGACTCAGCGTTGTAAGCTATCACAATTTGTACAGAATTTCATTATCATCGAGTCAGTCAGCCGTTATGGCGTTATTATTTGGTACAAACAGGACAATCATGTGTCGGTTACGTCAAATTATTGACATCTGGGGGGCAATTCTACTATTTTCAATATTTATCGTCCGTTTAAACAACAGTTACGTTTAAGTTTTAGTCAAACTCCGTTCCAAACTCATTGTGTTACTTCAGACGATAACCGAACGTAAAGGAAACGTAGACGGAACGCACACGCTAGGAACGCACACTCAAATGTTAGGATGTTTGCGTTAAGATAAATGTTGTATTGTTATTATTGATTATAAATGTCCGCATGTGTTTCTTTTTGGTTGATTGTGTATCCGTAAAATGGTTATTTATTGTGAAAATAACCTTTTCCTGCATAATTTAACTAATTTTATCGTAACGTCTGAACTGCGTGTCTGAAAAAGTACCTTTCTACCAACTTTTTAACAGACGCTATTTTGACAGCAGCTGAGTTTCGTTTTTTACCTGAGACAACTGTCAAAATGTGGAAACGTTCGTTCCGTCTACGTCTGACGTTTGTTTAAACTTTAGCTACGGCTGAAACGCAGCTGAAGCACGAACGTTATGCAATCGAATAGTGTTAGAACCTGCGTTTCAGCTGCAGTTCAGTTGCATTTTAGAATTGGCCCCCTGAACGAGATAATTAAACTAGTAACTTCGTGTTGCTAAGTCCTAAAAGTTAAATTTGAACATTGACGAATAACAATTAGATAGTTAAATAATTTCTACAAAAATACGTGTATAACTTAATCTAACCCACTTAAAAATATAACCTTGACGATTAACGCAAAAATTCACGCAACACCCAAGTGGTTATGAAATATTACGCATTGTGCTAGTTCCAATGGTTGCCGCAAGTGAATTATTTTATTATGAAGGCCATAACTATTAAAATTTTAGATATAAATAAATTTAAGGCGTCGTCCACACCTATCGTCATCAGCTTGCATAATACACTGCTTGACAAAGGTGATTTTGATTTTTAGATTTATATATATATTATTGTTGATGGGTTTGCGCTTGACCTCAGGCCTTAGGTGAAGCGCGATTACCCAGAAGATGCCTATTCACTCTTCCTTTAAAAATATCAAAATTGTACTTGTCCGGAAATACCCAAGCTGGAGTTCCATTCCTTAGCAGTTCGCATTATGAACCAGGAAGCAAAACGCTTCGTGCGAGAGCGTGGTATGTCTTCTACATAAGGATGAAGTCATGCACCTTAACCTAAGGATAAAGGATGATTTGTACGCAGTGAGTTCACGATTAACGTCTATGTTTAAACCGGTTAATTTATCACACTTTTCCGGTTAATTTACCATTATAATTAAGTATTTTATTATTATGTAGACTATTATGCACTTATTTTTCCCCCCTCGCTCTTACTACCTTAGCTCACACCCTGTAAGGTTGGCTGGAAGAGACCTCTTTTAGAGATAAGCTCACCTTTTTACACACCATTTATTACTGTATTTAGTTTTAAGATGTGCAATAAAGAATATATATTAAATAGAACAGACAAATATTTGTCATTTTATTAACCTATATAAGCTTTCTACCATCATCAAGCTCATGCATGGAAAGCAACTATGATCATCGATCATCAGTCACGAGGAGCGGTGACGATCATTTCCATAAACAAATGCTTGCTCTCCAGGATGCCAGGAAAGGCCGAAAGCGCCTACTAGCTCCTTGGTGGTCCACAATAACCCTGGACAATAATCGGCTACGCAGGACAGAATGTCCTGGCGCACCAGAGCGAGGAAAGGACGGCTCAAGTAACGGGAAAAGTAACACAAAGAAAAATACAGAAAAGTCCACAATGACCACTCTGGACAGAAGTGTTGGGCATAGCTAGTTAAAATGGTTCATCATCATCAGCCTGAATGAGTCCATTGCTGGACATAGGCCTCTCCCAAGGTGCGCCATTGAACTCGATCCTCAGTTCTTCTCATCCAGTCACTTCCAGCCGCATTATTAGTCAAAATGGTTATACCGCCATTATTAGATAGCCAGAGCCTCGTTTTAATTGTCTAGGTGTACCGCGTGCTGGTACACACGAGTCTGTTGTACCACCGGTGCCGTTTAAATGTACTGTAATAATTCTTTTTTAAGGAAGTAAAAAGCGTTTCCTAGTCTACATTAAATAAGAGGTAAGGGTGGAAGGAGGAAAATGGGAAGCAACAACAAAGACGTTTCATGTAAAACACTTGCCGGTGTACCCAATACAGCCTACATAACCCATTTCTTTGTGATAACAATAGAATACCAACAATGAAATATGTGAAACCTTTTTTTTTGTCGCGGGGAAATGCCTACTGCATACTCACTCGCCTCGGGGGACGAGTAGGTTATGTCAGGCTTGCACCGACTAAAACCCCGCGGGACGCACAGAAGGAGGGACACCGGTATAACTAATGCTTGCATTTCTAGTGCCCCTTCCCCATGCGTCCCGCTGCTGTCACTAGGCGGTCCATCTCGAGGGGAGACGATACCTCCTCCTGCACCCTCGCGGTGCCTGCAGCAGCAACGAGGCCGCCCCGTCGACGCGTATGATGGAATGTGTACACATTGCCCCCGCTCCATGCACCCACATGATGGAGGGGATACCGTGGCTGCATTCCTCGCCCCAGCCCACAGAGCCGAAATATATAAAACCTACCTTAAATTCCGCGGCTGAATTTTTTCCTTTTAAAAATATTTTAACGCCGAAAACCACATTATAATATAAAATCACATAGTATTTATAACTATTTAATTGTGAGTTACGGTTAATTATGTGTGGTTTTAAATTAGTGAAATAACAACAATACGGGAATTCCGGCAATTTGCTATGCCTAGACTTGTTTTTGATGAAAATAACAGCCCGTGACGTGACGTAAATCGTATTTATTTTTATTGTCAAAATTTAAATGAGATAACAACACTAAACAAATGTATTTATAGCCGTGTGGTTTCCGGCTTATAATAGGGCCACCTCCAACCTTCCCTTTGGTGTCGTTAAGGCGACTAAGAGATTGCACCAGGGAGCGTTCTCCTGTGTATATTAAGATCATGAATGCATGGGGTAATTTCAACTACGGGGCAAATGCAACTATAAAGTTTATAACTATGGCCGAATGGAGAAAGTCATTTTTACGTCACCTCATTACCAATTTAAAATTTTCCTAATTATATGACGACGTTAACAATGATTTTCTCAATTCAGTCATAGATATAATTCTAAAGTTGGCTTTGCCTCTTAGTTGCATTTCTCCCTTAGTAGCATTTGCTTCTTAGTGACATTTTCCCATTAGTGGACGTCACGGACTGTTGTCCGTGACGTGACGTAAGTCGTGTTTATTTCTATTGTCAAAATTTAAATGAGATAACAACACTAAACAAATGTATTTATAGCCGTGTGGTTTCCGGCTTATAATAGGGCCACCTCCAACCTTCCCGTTGGTGTCGTTAAGGCGACTAAGAGATTGCACCAGGAAGCGTTCTCCTGTGTATATTAAGATCATGAATGCATGGGGTAATTTCAACTACGGGGCAAATTGCCTCTTTGTTGCATTTCTCCCTTAGTAGCATTTGCTTCTTAGTGACATTTTCCCCTTAGTGGAGTTTGCCCCGGTGCCTTTAAAATAAAACTTCGATACAATTTAATGCTTCGGTATATTAATGTTCAAATTAATCAGTCATTTCATTTAGCGATGATTTTCTAACTTAATTCCAGTAGTGATACAACCGATACTGCTTGCGATAAATCAGCGATATTTCCAGATTTGCGATATATTGGAATCGGCGATATTTATTTTCCGATACTCGATACGTTTCTTATCTAACAGTTACTTATTTAATTTTATTATTGGTTAGAGACGACTATATTAAGACTGTGGCTTTAAATCTAAACTTTATTAAGTACTAGCTGTTGCCCGCGACTTCGTCCGCGTGGACAACTTAACATTACACATTCTTATGTATTACGTGTTACTAAATCCTAAAAGAAATCTATTAATCTGATTATGCATTAAAAATATTAATATACATAAAAAAAACATACTATCCAATTGAGAACCTCCTTTTTTGAAGTCGGGTAAAAATTAGCGTTCCGGCGGCGGTTTCGCCCGTTGGACCACAGTTTTTTAGGTTTCCGTAGCCAAATTTCAAAAAACGGAACATGTTTCGTCATGTCTGTCTGTCTGTCTGTCTGTCCGTCCGTATGTCACAGCCACTTTATTCCGAAACTATAAGAACTTACTATTGAAACTTGGTAAGTGGATGTATTCTGTGAACCGCATTAAGATTTTCACACAAAAATAGAAAAAAAAACATTATATTTTGGGGGTTCCCCATACTTAGAACTGAAACTCAAAATTTTTTTTTCAATAAACCCATACGTGTGGATAGGTCTTAAAAAATGATATTGAGGTTTCTAATATCATTTTTTTCTAAACTGAATAGTTTGCGCGAGAGACACTTCCAAAGTGGTAAAATGTGTCCATCCTTTCTGTGTTCATTCTTTTCCATCCGACTTCCTTCCCCTCCTATTCCCTTCCTATGTTGCATATCCAATGTACAACAAAATGTCTGTCAAACTGCTGGACATGCCTTCCCCAATGAATGCCACAACGCCCTACAGATCCAGCCGCTTCCGGCCGCCATCTTCAGGTCGTCCATACACCTGGCGGCAGGGCGTCCCACCCTGCGCGTGGGACGTCGCGTCCCACTCTAGAACCCGTCTGCCCCAACGGCCGTTCGGTACTACGACAGATGTGACCTGCCATTTCAGCTTACTAATTCTTTCGGCTATGTCGGTCACCTTCGTTACTCCTCATTACGAATCATATCCCTCATAGAGACCCCGAGCATTGCCCTCTCTATAGCTCGCAGAGCCACTTGAATCTTGTGGATCAGGCCCACCATCAGTGTCCACGTCTCCGCGCTGTAATCATGACAGGCAGGACGCACTGATTAAAGATTTTTGTCTTTAAACATTGTGGAATAGGTGACGTAAAGACTTGACGCAGTTTTCCGAATACTGCCCACCCTAACTGGATTCTTCTGTCAGCTTTTGAAATTGATCCTACCCAACTATATTGTCTGTCCTAGGCAGACGTACTCCTGAACAGCTTCGATATTGACATTGTCGACGATCACCGGTCTAATACAGGGCCACTAATTATCGAATAGCGAACTTTTTGTATCGAGACTTGTGGAAATACCTGAAATACATCATCAGCTAAAATAAATCTATAAATGAGCTTTAAAACATCTCTGTCACTTTCTGTCAAGTTCTTGCATCGACCAGTAATGTTGAACTACACTTTCATACAAATGATATAAAATGAGAGGTCAACTTGTATATCAGCATCCTGACATTTTATTGAGATATGAATTATACCAGTATGAGGCCCGAACTCAAAGCTATTAAACAGTGAAAACGCCGTCAAGTTCTGTTCAGCAGTTTCCAAGATTAGCCCGTACATACATACATACATACAGACAGATAAGAAATTTTTTAATTATATTTTTGGACTCTACTGGTCTTCAGTAACGTCCGGGCAGTGAAATTTTTTTTTTAACTTCAATGTACAGATTCGCTTTTCTTTTGTTTTTTCTACTCTTTTATTATATGTATATAGATATATAGATGTACATTAATATTCATAATTGGATCATTTTCTAATAGATTTGTTTATTTATTTTATTTAACTCTTTATCGCACACACACAGATAAAACAAAAATAATACATTAAAAAGAAACACAAGTACAAAGGGCGAACTTATATCTGAGAGAGATTTCTTCCAGCAGACCCGCGAGAAAGATAATTGAAATAAGTAAGGCAGACATAGTTTGTTTTTTATTTACAATTCGTTGTAATTTTAAATTATAACAAATTAAATTAGTTTTTGAAACATGAATAAAATTAATTTTAACTCCCCACAAACTGTAAATCATTCATTGTATAAACTTTTTGTTATTATTGTTATTTGCAATGTTGTATGTGTTCAGTTACTTATAATATTTTAAACTGTACGTTTAAATAATACTAAGTTGCAATGGAGTTGATCTTTAGAGAAAAGAACTCCACAAGGCCGAATTCATGGGTGGGTTGGTCAGCATTACGAAAGACAGAGACGGCAATCGTTGCGTATGCGCATAGTTTACGTTCGCCTTAAAAACCGGCCAATCGGTAATCTTGAACGTTTCGTATTTAATGTGGGAATGATATGGTCAAAGATCGGAATAAGGTAGTGTCATTTATGTACCCGTCTGGCCAGCGCGGGGAGTGTAGGCCAAATCCTCCGTCTGTCTCCGGCAGAGGAGAGAGGGTTGTGCTCCTGCAGTGGAGACAAAAATAACCTGATGATGATGATGATGATTTATGTACTTGCGACGAAAATACGACATTCCTTTTCACGGAATTTTATTGTTTTAATGAAAATCCCGGGACTATTAACAGTAATAATGTCATCAGCCGAAATACGTCCACTGCTGAACATAAGCCTCCACAATAGAATGCCACTTTTGGTGGGCTATCTGTTAGGGGAATAGCCATAATCACCACGCTTGACAAGTGGGTTGGTAATCACTGTAATAATCTTAGTATACACAGGAGAGCGCTGCTGCCCGTCCCTGGTGCAATCAATCCAATATATTAAGATTATTACTGCGATAACCAGTCCACCGACCTAGCGTGGTGATTATGGAAATTCTCCCAATCAGCAGAGCCCACCAAAAGTGTCATTCTACTGGGGAGGCTTATGTTCAGCAGTGGACATATATCGGCTGATGTTTTTTCCTTCATTGCACATGAGTAAACTTGAAACATTTATATACACGGTCATTTTTTTGTTGACTCGACTACCGCTTCCTAGATATTAAGCTCCGTGAAGAAGAAACGGCGCTACAAACTTCTGGTAACACATATTTTAAAATCAAGTTTGTATACAATTGTATAAAGATTGTGCGAAGCTGAAGCAACATTAGTACCAGGCATCTTTGCCATTCAAATAATCTCGTCCATTCTATACATTAGGCTATTTTATAAAGTTGTTTTTTAATGAATAGAATAGAATAGAATAGAAAAACATTTATTTGGCACACATATACAACACAGTTTGACAGAACAGAAAGATTTATACATTTAGTGCAGTCAACACGAAGAGGCTGGCCATGGACAAGGGCTAAATTTGGGCGCAAGCAAAATGGCACGCAGCTCGCCTCGTAGGCCCTGGGGCCACCCCACCGGTCGACTGCACGTAGCGGTGTTGCAGTGCGGTGCCAAAAGGGACTCCGACTCAGCATATGCTGCAGGATCTGCAGCGCTGGTTTTCCGTGGAGCCACCAGTGACGTGAATGTGATTCTTAAACTTTCTGTCCTTTTTCTCTGGTAGGTAAGTAGTTTGTTGTAGAAGCGTATACGTTGCCCCGTGAACGATTTACTGACCTTACTAAATCTTAACCGTGGTAAAACCAGTTTATTTTTATTTCTTGTGTACATTTATCCTGGTATTCTTTTGTTTTCAGTGTTAAAAGCTTGACCTTATGGAAACAAACTATACATATGAGTTTAAAGCTTCCATGTTGAATAGAAGTACGGTTGGACTGAGGCACTCAGAGATGGATAGTACACAGATAATAAAAAGATAGTAGTTCTCAAAAAACCTAGTGCTCTTTTGAATTTAGATAACCAGCGCGGGGAGTGTAGGCCAAATCCTCCGTCTGTCTCCGGCAGATGAGAGAGGGTTGTGCTCCTGCAGTGGAGACAAAAATAACCTGATGATGAATGAATGATGCTTCGCGTCAGATAGTATAAAATAGTTCAAAGGATGAAATTATAGTATAAACACTATAATTATAGTACAGAATTCAACACTACAAAGTTGAACTAAGTTTGCAACAGTTCAAAACTTACCTAACGAGACAAATCTACAAGATATACTGGCTTGCTTCAACCTTTAAGCTTTCCTTATTAAAAACATCTATATTACACGTTATATTATACTGGCCTCAATTTGCTTCACTGCAATAAATTATCTTGCTTAACCCATCAAGTAGAGTAGTAGAGACAGAGGAAGTTATGTATGAATTGTAGCGAAATAACATTCCAGACATAACGATATACCACGACTATGAAACACTAAGTGCTCGTTATGTGAGAGCACTCCTCATAATTGGGTGCATGTTTCTTGCTCTATTAATAAAGTAAGCTTGGAGAGTCAATTCGATGTTATAGGTTAAAGGGTTTATGAACGAAAATATTGAAAGGCTTTAAACACAATTTGGAACTAAAGACTCTAAGAATTTCTACTACGGTCTGGAAGAGCAGAGAGCTTATTTTATCTTAAAGTAGGAGCACACCTGGCGACACGTCGACACTATGCGATCTTTTGTATCAGCCCCTCTGTTTATATAATGCTTCTATTTTCCAGAGTTCACTACATAACAGCTATTATGCAGCTAAGAGATAGGAGCCTGTAGTCACTGGGTTTAGTACACTTATTTGCCTTGTACACTCATATATTACAAAGTACTAATAGTAGACCTTATGGAGAAGATGCCTGTTTGCGCTGCAACCTAGTTTATAAGACTTGAGACTTTAGACTAGAAATACGTGATGACAGTGTACAAACACCAATGTAGAATAAGATAGTGTGAGTGTATAGCAAATAGAGTTAAATTGTATAAATAGTTAAGTATTTTGTAAAATAAACAGATTCCAACATTCATTGTTGAGTCTCACTCCACGCCCGACCAACCTCTCACTGCGGCCAAGACTCCTTTAGCCGTCGGCACCTGATCAGTCTCGTGAGCCTGCTTGACTGGCAGTGAGAAAATCCAACCACCAAACTACCACCCTTAATACCCGTCAACATCCTTCCAAACATCCGCTTGCTACCTTAGGTCTCATGGTAGCAGGTATCCAGTACATATCTATTTATGTATGTTTATTTAGGACTAGGTTAGGCACTTAGGGATATAGGACTCTAGGTCTCGTCTGGTCAAATATGTGCATGTAGAGGCAGAAGCCCCAGCTCCCAGCCTCTCCAGGTACATACACGTGCATACAGGCGCGGCAGCCCCAGCTCCTAGCTCCTGTACGTACAGTGCCTCACACCGAAGTGGCCGGTAAACGCTCAGACGATAAAACACCGATATAGTCGACGGAATAAGGAAGGTAAGGCCTTCTGTCGAAGAATCGATCGCCGTTGACGCAGACGAGTTTCAAAGTAGAGCATACAGCGTTAGACGTAGTAATATTTGGCGTTAGCCTCAAGAAGAAAGGAATTCAAATAATCGGAGGCAATAGCTTGCATTAACATAGGTCTATGTTCAACAGTGCACGTCGACGGGATGATTCAAATCTATGCTGATTACAGTGATAAATTATACAAGTAATACACCAGCATTACAGTTTGGTATTCATAGATTCTTATCGCGTGGACTTGACCCACAACTAGCGAGTAAAAGTGAGCTGGATTAAGTTGATGACATTGTCAGTAGTTATAAAGATAAAATCTCTTACCTGTTCAATGAACTCCGGGTTAGCGGTGTAACCGTATCCAATGAAGATCATGGAGTGAAGACCGAGGATCATCACCATGGTGTAGACTCTGAAACAATATTTTGTTTTATAATTATCTATCATAATAATATTTGAACAACGAATGAGGTGTTAAACTGAGAAACAGTGCGAGTTCTATACAAGTATTGAAATATAAGTATTTTTTGGTTACCGGTATCAATGACCTTGCTCTGGTACCGTTATCAGAGATAATACCGGTACCGCTTAAAAAACTGGTTATTTATATATAAGTCCCACACCCACACACATACCTACACTCACTACTCACATCCTAACTCACACTATACACTTAATAATTACTTACTATTGTATTGCACGGTCCGGAGGTGGAGCCTTGCGACCTGTATTACAGGCTACTGTGTAACCTAGTTCAGGCACCAGACTTCACAAAAAGTTTTGAAGTAAATAAATGAATTTTGTATTTGTAAAAAAAAAAAAAGTATATTATTTCTAAATATCGGTATAATATGCTAGTAGATATGCAAGAGTACATGCAAATATCGGCATTACAGGTACAGTACCGGTATTTTTTCGGTATTAAGCCCTGATCCTATCGATATTATAATTGACTTTGCGTCTAAACTATCGGAATATTTGTCTCTCTTTATTCATTACATTATTATGAAATCAATCAGTCACGTAACATTGCGAGGATATGACCATTTCATTGAAATCAATAAATATCTCATTCATTAAATGTTGACTGTTAGTTAAATGATGTCTCGTTTCCCATCATGTGCTCGGTTTAACAGCTTGTTGACGTTTCTACTTATACGTGATTATACATTAATCATAGACGCTATAATCTAAAACTTTATGATTGGTAATAAAATATTCACATTAACGTCAATAAAATACATCATTCTATAATCAAAAGCTACGTTTTTCATTACTTTTTATAATGCATTTTAGATTAGTTAAACCTTTTACAATCGCAATAATAATATTTATTTATACCAAAAAAGCCCCAAATATAGATAACACAAAACATTAATATTTGGGGCTACTGAACTAAACTTAACTAAACAAAGTGGTGTTTAAGTTACGTGAACTAAGTAAGTAGCTTCAAGCAAATGTTGCAGGGCAAGACATTTTCGGTTTTACACTTCACATTCTATTGTCTTGGAAGATACGATACTTGTTCATTATCAATAACTCAATTACAGCAACTGATATGGATGCCACCATATGGTTTGATCACCATAAAAATTTAAATAGGTACTCATTGGGACAAAAAAAAACAGTTAAGACAGTCATGCGAGGAACGATTTGTCAGATTGGTGTCCAGAAAATACTATTACATTCCAATGTTATGACAATTGTTTTAAAGTTATGGCAATGGCGGAGGACCGGGCGTAGTGGCACACATTAGAGAAAGGTTTCGTCCAGCAGGGGACGTCAACAGGCTATGATGATCAAGTAATTCCGCAAAATGAGCATCATCATCATCAAGTTATTTTTGTCTCCACTGCAGGAGCACAACCGTCTCTCATCTGCCGGAGACAGACGGAGCATTTGGCCTACACTCCCCGCGCTGGCCAGACGGGTTGGGGAGGCAAAATGAGCAAAATCGTTTAATCCCACGTTTTAGTCTAGTTAGACAAAATACAAAGTTATTTGTTTGTAGAATATTTCATACTAAAACATACACAACTTCGTTGTTCTCAACTTAGTTTAATTAGAACATTCTGAAACTGGAGCATAAGCTTGTTACTAACAAATTTCTTGTCAAAAGTTTCCGCGATCATCAGTAGTCTTAAGAAATTTATAATTAAGTAGAAAAACAGAATTTAAAATGAATGCTCTTTCAACATTTTTTTACCTAGCGACACACTTCGACCCTTCTGGATCTTTTGTGACAAACCCCTGTCCACCAACGGTGCCCCAAGCCGATTAAATACTACCAAGATCCCAGCAGTATATTTACTGCAAAAGAGCGTAATTAAATACTCTGTGGGTGTAGTACAATGTATAAACAAATATATAAACATCCAAAAGTACTTGGATGTTTATATATTTATTTAAGTATGTTTATCCGTTATTTAGTAACCATAACACAGGCTCCGCCTATTTGGGACTAGATAATTGGTGTGAATGTCTGACATATTATTTATTTGTTTATTTAATAAAAGGTATTTAGACAGTCCTTGCACAAAAGTCCTAGAAATAGAAAATGTTATTTTTATTCCCAAAAACTTCACATTTTAGACACACAGTGTGATGTTTTTAGTAATGAAAACTACAAGAACTACAAGATTTACAACTATTCTTACCTCAATGCTTGGAAACATTTGAAGAGGCCTCCCTCAGCGCTACCTCCATGTTTCAGAGCTTTCCAATTCTTCTGGACGGTGAAAGCTAACATGTATCCATTGCCTGTCAACAATTAAAATTGTATCTAGTGATTATGATCGAAGACCTATTTAAGAGGGTTTAAATTAAGTTCATTCAGTTAAATTAAGAAACTGCATCAGTTTCGGACACAAGAGGAATTAAATAAAACTTTATTTCAGACCTAGTCCATAGTTTTGTTAGTAACAATAGTGCTTAGGTATATAAAGTTAGTATTGTTATTTTTATTGTTTTTTTTTTTTCAGATCTATGACTGTCTCCACCCAGTGTCTCTGGAAAGGACAGTCCGGTCTGGTGGCGATCATTTTCAGAATGCTGTTGTCACTACCATGTAGGCGCTGTAGTAAAGAGACCGGTTTCTTTCGCATGATGGCGTAAAACCTATCTGTGCTAGCCTCCGCGAACATTCCCGACACGCTACAGCGCCATGGCAATCTCAACAGCATCCTGAAAGCCTTATAACATTGATTATTCACGTTACCAGAACCTTATGAAATGCGTACCTTTCCCATTTTCAGATGGCCATAAGTAGTAGTGGGCTGAACACGCGAAGTTGACCAGGATGATGAGAAGAATGATGCCTCCGATGACGTAGTCCAACATATCCGGTGGGAGATGATCACCCTGGGTCTTGCAGTATCTGACCGATAGAGAATCCACCTAGTGAAAATATTAAGATTTTTTTTATTAGGTAAATATTGAATAGAATAGAATAGAATAGGACATTTATTCATAGCTACGACACACACACATACATGAGAAATAAACAGAACAGAATTAATAAATTACAATTTAAAAATAATCAAGGTACCTATGTGTCGCAGCAATAAAATGGTGCTGACTCAGCATAATGCTGCAGCACGCTACGCGAACTCCAGCGCTGGTATTCTGTCAGCACCAGGTCAAGTGACTTCACAGATTTAGTTTATAAATTGTGCTTAGAGGGCTGTCAATGTATTGGTGTTCATAATAATATTAAATATATATAATTTAAGTTTGTAAATTAGTAGAAATAAGGGCATTGTGTATAGCTGAATTAACAAGAATAAAATGTACTGACATATACATATAATGTTGAAAAGGTGCATTGAGTTAAATGAGTAATGTGTTTTCATGTTAACTATTAAGTAGTTTAGTGAGTGAAAAACCTATTGAATGAATAAATGAATATAAGAGTGAAAAAAAAACTAATCAAATAGTAAAAGAGTAATGCCATAATAGACAGTGAAGACGAAGAGATATAAGACGATTTCCTTACCCGCAATCCATATTCCTGGTATATGGAAGAGTTGAGGCAATCTCTCAATGCAAGACTGGTTGACTCCGAAGCGTTCGCATGAGTCATGTTAAGGTTGCATTTCTCGTTGCCACACACTCCTCGGTGGAGTTTTGAATGCCTGTAGTTCTTGTAGTATGCCGAGGAAAAGTTCTGTGAACATACAAATGGTTTAAGTTTCCGATAAAAAAGGTTGATGGGAGTTTTTCCAGTCAACACTACGACTACTTTTACGTACTACGAGCACCTCCCCGCAGACCTACGTAACGAAACAAATGACGAAACGTTTAGTCGCCGACTGAAAAATCTATTGTTGGATAACGAATTTTATTCTGTTGATGAATTACTAGAACTAAAATTCTCTTAAGATATATATTATACTTTTTTTTTCTGGCCGGCACTTTCAGTTTTTGGTCCAAAAATTTATGAAACGGGAATGAGGTCGTGATCTACAAACTATAAATAATACGTTAACTGCTAGACACATTTGCATTTAATCGATTTTGTTGAGTTTGTCTTAAAATTACTCGTACAAGTATAACACCATCTTAAGATAACTTATATTCTACAGCTAATTATTATCTAACACTGTAATTTGATAAGTACGCTGACAATATTAACCGTAAGTATTTTTTCATGGCAAAAATTAAATGTTATAGGGTCTGCACATCGCGATTAATAGACTTTTCAAAATTATCGATATTATTTAATAACGTCCTCGAAAAGGCTGGGGTCCGCAGTGAGAAGAATAAAAGGAGGTGCATGAAATGGTTGATGAATGTGAGTGAGGCTAGTGAGGTGTTGTGGTGTTACCTACCATTGTACAGTTACGTAGGAAGTCTCTAAGGTTTTATATTCTACAGTAAGCTTATACCAATAAGAGCGAATGCCTAAGATGTTATTGTCAGTTGTTTATGCGATGCATAATCTATACTTAGCATTTTCCACATTTGTAGTTATAATTTGTAAACAGAGGAGTGTTAAAACTTACCATTTTCCTTGTCTCTCACACCAGATATGACGTCTCTTTGACCATTTATTTACAAAGAGGAAATTTTTAATCGTATTTCAATCCAATCTAAATAAAACTCTGCACGAAATTTGAACCATAGGAAAAATAGTTGATGAAACTGAAACTTTTACCATATACTTATAATTTGTTCTATTACCCGTCTCAAATAATCGCTTTGCTAGCTGCAATTTGATTAAAAATGTTGACCTTATTACAGAGTATTCTAAGAATTTTTGTAGGTAGTAATAACATTGACATTCGTCTATAGCATAAAAAATATTAATAATAATAATAATAATAATAATAATGTTTTATTAAAGGCATAAAAAACCCATAGAACAGACAATACAACAAAAATAAAACATACAATTACAATTAAAATAAAACATTACATAAAATACCTACAAAAATGTGTAGGTGGTCAATAAATCAAAATTGATTATTTTATATTGTAACGCAATGGAATAATAATCTGTAATGTTTCAATATTTTAAATAAATAAATGTCTAAATGTCTTGACGACTGCACAATAATATCGATAAGTTAGAATAGTCGATAAATCGCGATGTGCATCCCTATGACATTGAACTTTTGCCATGGAAATTCCGGGTTTGTATCGCAGTCATAAAATTTCACCGAAGTACTTTTTTTTAATATATTTCTCTGAATAACAAATGCGTCAATAACCTTTCTTGCATGAAGGCCTTGACCATTCATAAATGTCCGGTGTATAATAAGGCTTGTGATAATATTGCAGCGCGAGCAATTTCCCTTTCAAATATATCTGTTTTTGTGCAACTTGTTTTTAAAATTGTATATTATTTTTAATGGAAAGACCGCTTTATAGCTGGTGTTTTCCATATCAGTAGTCGACTTGGTTATTTTCTTTAAAGAAATTAGCTACTTTGTTCTTGAAAATGTTTATTGATGTGATGTATACAACACATTCTAACAAATTGTTCTTGATACAACCATATTGCTTTAAAAATTCTCTTGAGGGTTCAGGTGAGCATTTGATCTTAGTAATCTTACATATTATGTTCTCTAAGTCGTTTAATAAGGTTTATTTTAAATTGATTGAGTGATTGTTTCAAATCTTGAAGTTCTAAATTAGATCTCCTCTTTCTTTACGTTCTTTCAATGTCAATAAATAATGCTAAACTTATCAGCCCGTAGACGTCCACTGCTAGACATAGGCCTTCCTTAAGGAACGCCACCACACCCGGTTCTCCACCCTCCGCATCTAACTGCTTCTTGCCACCTTCCTCAAGTCTCTTCGTTATTAATTTCCTTCAGGAGCGATCGGTCTACTTTCCCAATCGGTCTACTTCTCCAAATGGTCAACTTTTCTTATCTGTCCACTGGTTTTTCCCCATTCGTCTAAATCCCGATCGGTCCACTTTCCCCACTGGTCTACTTTTCCAAACTGTAAATTTTTCATACTATTTGTTCCACGATTACCATTACCATTTCTATGGAAAAATACTAACCCTAAACTCTTCACTCTTTACTCCTGACATCAGCTTGCTAATCCTTTCGGCATTATTGAAATAAAGCCACTGTTTTTCACCTTAGACTCCTCACTTGCAGATGGTGAGTGATGGAATCTCAACTTACCTTTATATATTGTGATAGAGGCGTATCGTCTTCTACCAGTTCCAAGTAAGCTATACAGTAAACTGCTTCAGACTTCCTTAGGCACAGATCGTAATCGTCCAGCTCTGATAGAGGTGGCATAGAGTAGTAGTCAAGCTCCTTTTCTGCGGCTGTGGGAATCACGGTGGTGGCTTCACCAGCTTCATCTGCTGACAAAAAAATATAATTTAAATCATCATCAGCCTCAATACGTCCACTGGTGAACAATAAGACTTCCGAATAGAGAATAAGGGGGGAATCGCCAAACTCAGGTATTCCCCTTTGCCGCATGCAGAAGGTACAAAGCAACCAGGTCCGGCGCAGTAGCGATAAATTATGTTGTATGAATTGTTACATGTGTGGTTCACAAACACACCTTCGGCACTCCATACAAGCGAACAGATCCTGTAGGGCTACTGCACCCCACGCGCGAACATAGTCGATCGATAGAGGGACAACATTGTACGTCAGCAACATATATTGCTTGCAACATAGTTACTTAGTATCGGCGGAAGGCGCGGCGTGAGCCAAACGGCGACAGCCCAGTAGTGCGTACTGCCAGCAATGCTCTATTTTGCGGGCGACGTTAAACTGGGGGAAAACTTTAAAGTATTGTTTCTTTACGTAGTAATATTTAGTACTCTCTGGTACAAATTGTCATCAATGACACGTAAGATCTCGGAATTTTTCGCATGTTCGTAAATAAGTTTAATTCAATTTTTAATTCAATTAACCCATCATTGTTAATTGATTAACAATGAAGGCTCAACTGTTTTTTTTTTTCATAAAAATGCAAAATGTTCTTAGACCTTTCGTTATAAATTAATTATCGTTGACCCCGCCTTGGTCATTGGACTCGAGCGACTCTCTAGTGGGTTCGATTCCCACTATAGAGAGACAACTTTGTCCAAATTGGGCTTGGACTGGATGTTTTATTTATGAATTCTCCAATCCTTGTTTAATTACCATAGCACTGGAGAAAATTCTAGTTTAAGATTAGACAACAACGAGTTCTAGAGTGGAGACTGCAGCACGGCACGCGCAGGGTCGGACGTCCTGATAGACCGACGACCTGAAGAAATGACCGGGAGCTGCCGCTTACGTCTAAGTGGAACCTGAGATATTAATAAAGTAATTTTTTCTAGAAGCCATTCTGTGCTATATACTCGTAACAAAGAAGTATAATATTATGTTCGGTACAATTCATATTGCGATTGGTTTGTATTACAGTTGTAGCGGGAGCGGGATTTGCTGTCCGTCCCACTAGTCCCATTGACCCAGTCCCATGATGGGACAGGTGGGGGATCGGGATTGGGATTGAAAGTCTGAGTGGGAACGGGATAGGGAGTGGTACCACTATCACCGCGGATTCGTCCGCGTGGACAACTTAACATCACAAATTATTATGTATTTCGCGTAGGAATGTGACGTTTTTTCGGGATATAACTATCCTAAGTGCTATTCCAGGATCTAACTTATATGTGTGGCAAGTTTCATCATGATCCGTCTAGTGGTTGAAGCGTGATTAAGTAACAAACATCCAAATATCCAAACTTTCGCATTTATAATATTAAGTAGGATAGGAAGTAGGATTGCTGGTGCTAGTAAGAACGGGGGCGGATTCTGTAGTTCACGCAAGCGGAGCCGCGGGCACAGCTAGTATGTAATATTTGTTCATTGTTTCATTCTGCTACTTGTTTCACTTACCTACTAATATTATAAATGCGAAAGTTAGGATATTTGGATGTTTGTTACTCAATCACGCTTCAACCACTGGACGGATCGTGTTGAAACTTGGCACACATATAGGTTAGATCCTGGAATAGAACATAGGATAGCTTTTATCCCGAAAAAATGTCCTATTCCTACGGGAAATACATAATAATTTGTGATGTTAAGTTGTCCCCGCGGGCAACAGATAGTACATTATAATTTCACTGCTGGCCAGTGTAGTGTAAAACTACGTTTCTTAACCGCAATATCCTGCTCGGTAATGGCCACCTACTGCAGTTAGCCGCTAATGACATTTCCGAGTGCAATTAAGAATTATGCAGTTTCTTTTAATTCAGCGCTTGTTGAGTCAGCAAAATGTTTAACTATGACTTGCGTTTACACAGTTTCTGCACTGGTGTTAAGATAAGTATTCATCGTCAAAGTCAAAATCATTTATTGCATATGAGTACACTTGGTACATTTATACACGTCATTTTTTTTATCGACTACCGCTTTTAGGTGTTAGCGCTGTGAAGAAGAAACGGTGCAACAAACTTCACGCAACACATCTTTTAAAAATCAAGTTTGCATACAATTAATAAATATTTTGCGAAGCTGAATTAACATTAGTACCAGGCATCTTTGTCATTCAAATAATCGGTTATTTTATAATAGGCTTTCTTACAAAGTTGTTTCAGCCTATATACGTCCACTGCTGAACATAAGTTTCCCCAATAGAATGCCTCCTTTGGTTGGCTTTTCATTGGATGATTTGCCATAATCACCACGCTTGGCAGACGGATTGGTAATCGCAGTAATGATCTTAATATACACAGGAGAACGCTGCCCATCCCTGGTGCAATCCTTCAGTCGTCTTGACGACACCCACGGAAAGATTTGGGGTGGCCCTATTCTAAAGCCGGGAACCACACGGCAAATAAGACAAGATAATTATTACATGACGGTTAATCAAACTTAGACGCGAAATCTTGATGAAACATTATCGTAAAGAATCTTGTATCAGTTCTAGCTTGCAGTTGGCAAACGGGTGTCTGTACCGGCTTAACGAGTTAATCAACCACAAACTTAAGTTTGCCAATAAGAGAACAGGTAAGTTTTTAACAAGACCCGCCACGCAAAAAAAAATGTATGTACTAAAATAAACAAATAAAATACTTATATTATGTACCGAGTAATTATTGTAAATTACGTTTTCTGTGCCACAACAAGCCACTCATGCTGAGTGGAACAAGACCTTTAGTGCTATTCTCTAAAATACAAACTCACGTGAGAGTCTCACTCAAGTGACTTCACTCACTTCGAAACTTTGTCGAAGTGAACAAAGAACTCACTTCACGTCGATAGTGCTCTGGAATGTTTACCTACAGAATTACCAATGGATTAGATTTCGAAGTGAGTGAAGTCACTTGAGTGAGACTCTCAAGTGAGTTTGTATTTTAGAGAATAGCACTACAGGTCTGTTTTATAAAGGATCCATAGAGCTGATATCATATGATGATGGTATTCAGAATATGTGATTAAAAATGAATATGCTAAAATAAATGTATAATGCGTCTCCCTTCTGCAACTGACATTAGGTTAAGATATTGTATATCTGGTGAGATGTACTTCCTACTAATATTATAAATGCGAAAGTTTGGATATTTGGATGTTTGTTACTCAATCACGCTTCAACCACTGGACGGATCGTGATGAAACTTGGCACACATATAGGTTAGGTCCTGGAATAGGACAAAGTATAGTTTTTATCCCGAAAAAACATCTCATTCCTACGGGAAACCATAATAATTTGTGATTTTAAGTTCTCCACGTGGACAACACAACACTGTTGCGGGCAACAGCTAGAAATAAATAAATAATCTAAAAAAACAAAGGACTGATATCGTTTTAATGTCTGGGATATTTATTTATTTATTTATCGTGTCCTGAGTATTAAAAATATTTGATTAACATTGAAGTGCTAAATAACTAGGATTCTCCTGCAGTTGACATTAGGTTACGATATTATAATGTATAACGAGTTTTGTATTGCAGTCCGCGGCTCGGCTCGCACAGATGAACCGACGACCTGAGGAAGATGACCGGAAGCGGCTGGATGCTTAGGGCAGCTCATTGGGGAAGGCCTATGTCCAGCAGTGGACGTCTAAGGGCTTACGTGATGATGATGTAAATAATATTTATTTATTTTATTTATGTTTCATTTTCCTACTTATTTCACTCACTAACTCCAGCGGATTTACACTCCGCGTGCCAATCCGCGGCCTCCACTCCATAACAGTATATTGGATTCTAATTTACAAATTTAAGTGATAAAGACGAATACCAAACTAAATCTAAAACAAATAAGACATTTTAAAACAGTAACTAAGAAGCGAAGTTAAGAAAACCGTGACCTAGAATCAGGCGCAGTGTAGTTTGTACAGACAGTAAAATAAGTGGTTTGTGATCGTAAAGGCGACAGTCGTATGCACAATGTAGAGAGAACACATTTTCTGGCTTTCCATAATCGTCTAATGATCTGTTTGAAAAGTTTTCATTTGTGAATAACTGACGTTTACAAAAGCGTTATATTTATTTACTAGCTGGTGCCCGCGACTTCGTCTACGCAGGATTAGTATTTCGAGTAGCTTATGTTAGGGTTCACTATTTTGGCTATAATGGCTTACACATAAGATATAGGTAGATATATACTGTGGCGGGCTTTTTTGTAGGACTATTTAAGATAAACATTTCCATCATACATTACATATGTGTAACTCTAGCGGTTTTAGCAGCGCACGCCAGAATAGCTCGCAGATGGTAGATTTTTTCCTACTTACTTGATATTTTGGACAATTCACACAATATCTTTATAAATTGTAGCCTATGTGTTATTCTGATGTATAAGCCATATTATTGTAAAGTTTCATTAAAATCCATTAGGTAGTTTTTACGTGAAAGAGTAACAAACATCCATCCATACTTACAAACTTTCGCGTTTATAATATTAGTAGGATTCAAAACTTTATTACACACAGATGTACAAAACAACGATCTTAAGGACACCATTATCAGTTAAGCTCTAGCTAGACAATGAGTGATAAGCAAGAAAGAAAGATAGTTTGTATCATAATTTTCGTTTTACAAAAAAAATGCATATTTGTTATTTTGTTGATAAATGGCTTACTTTACTTACCATAAGATTTAATTTATAATAATAAAACTAAGAGTTTTACATTTGAATTTGTTGGAAGCAATAATTAGGCAGTTTTTTTCTTTCCAATCGTTGTTATTTATGTATAGTATAAGATGACATGCAGTGTGGTTCCCAGCTTAGAATAGGGCCACCCCTATCTTTCCCGTAGGTGTCGTCAAGGCGACTAAGGGATTGCACCAGGGACGGGCAGCAGCGTTCTTCTGTGTGTGTATGTTAAGATCATTACTGCGATCACAAGCCTTGCATGCGATGCCAAGCTTGGTGATTATGGCAAATCCCACAATGGACAACTAACCAAAAGTGGTATTCTATTGGGGAGGGCTATGTCCAGCAGTGAACGTATTTACGCTGATGATGATGATAATGATGACATTGACAGAAATTTTAATTTTATTCAACTACTAAATAATATTATCAAACTTAAAGATAAATGCATAATAGGTCGAATAAGACTACACAGTTGTATATATTTATATCATCATCAGGTTATTTTTGTCTCCACTGCAGGAGCACAACCCTCTCTCATCTGCCGGAGACAGACGGAGGATTTGGCCTACACTCCCCGCGCTGGCCAGACGGTTTGGGAAGGCCTGATTGATGTTTTATAATGTATTCCCTTAGTCGCCTTGTACGACATCCACGGGAAGAGTTGGAGTGGTCCTATTCTACTCTACCGGAAACCACACGGTATATATTTATATATACATACAATAAAATCATTAATGTTTTCATAGATTAATAATAGTAATCCATGATTTTAATGACAACATTTCTCATATGCTGGGTTTCGGTAACGCGCACACAATTTAAAAATATTGTTACCTTACCTCTTACCGTCACAACTGTACGTTGGTTAGACCGCAAGTTAGGCAATAGTTAAATAATGATCTGTAGACTTTTGTAATCGGAGGAAATTGTTTTTTTTTAATCTGTTATTGTGGAATTTTTAATTATTTAAACTTCTAATACCTAAGAAAAAAAAGATAAATCCTACAATCCTACTTTCTTTCTACTATATCGACCCTCGCATGACTAACTATCGTAACTGGCATTTTTTGTCTAAATGAGTTACAAACACGGACCTATTTAAATTTGTACGGTGATCAAACTCCGCTAACCGTCGTATACGCATCAGTTGCAGTGATGGATTGTATCGTATCTTCCAAGACAATAGAATGTGAAGTGTAAAACCGAAAATGCCTTGCCCTGCAACATACGCTTGAAGCTACCTACGACACTTAGTCATGCGAGGGACGATATAATATTATAGATGTGAAAGTTTGGATATTTGGATGTTTGTTACTCAATCACGACACGTGATGAAACTTGGTACACATATAGGTTAGATCCTGCAATAGGACATAGGATAGTTTTTATCCCGATAAACATACCATTCCCACGGGAAATACATAATAATTGGTCCACGCGAACGAAGTCGCGGGCTGCAAGTAATTATATATTAACTTGGATTTTCTCTTGTTCTATGGACCGGACATGTCCCAGACCGAGAGAAATGAGATACGTAAACGATACGTCATAAAAATACTTCAATGTACTGGTTTTTCCCACCTTTATTTACTTCGACAGTGTATAAAAAGATTTGAAGGTTTATATGCTCTATAAGGTTGCCTGGGAGAAATCGTGAAGTACTTACTGTATATTTGTCCAATGTATTTTTGTCATTGGTGAGCAATAACGAATGTTCATTCGTTCGTTCATCCGTTCTATTGATCATTCGTTCTCTAGTTCATTGTTTCATTCATTCATTTGTTCGCTCACTCATTCCAATTGTCACACTGTAACGCTTCAGATGGATAATGATGGTTGCTGTTGAATTTTCGACTTTAACTACGTTTTGGCCATCGTAGTACTACGTTTTAAATACGTTACAAATAAATTAGTGAAATCAATATGCAACAGAAAGGCTTCGAAAGAAAATCGCAATAGCAAAAGGTTGCCATATAGCAAACCAGTTAGGATTGTCTGAGTAAATGGACGCCGGACCAACAACCTAGATAGAAACTGCACCGTTGCAACACTACGTTGCGTAAAAGCTTTGCGAATTCTTGAATGAATTACTCAGAAACTTCAAAAAGCATCGTATTTGATACTTAAGCGCATTATCCTACTAATATTATAGACGCGAAAGTTTGTAAGTATGGATGGATGTTTGTTACTCTTTCACGTAAAAGCTACCGAATGGATTTTAATGAAACTTTACAATAATATAGCTTATACATCAGAATAACGCATAGGCTACAATTTATAAAGATATTGGGTGAATTGTCCAATATATCAAGTAAGTAGGAAAAAGTCTACTATCTGCGAGCTATTCTGGCGTGCGCTGCCAAAACCGCTAGAGTTACAGATATGTAATGTATGATGGAAATGTCTATCTTAAATAGTCCTACAAAAAAGCCTACAAAAGTTGTCCACGCGGACGAAGTCGCGGGCAACAGCTAGTTATTTATAAATGGAGCGTCCTATTATGGGCCATTGGAAGAGCCGTGGTAGCCCAGTTGGTTGTGCACTTGCCCCACGTTCATGAGGTCTTGGATTCAAAGTTTCAAACGTCTTCCGTACTAACGAGTTTTTCGAAACTTTAGTACGGTTTCTTTACCTATCAAACACATAGGTAAGTAGTTCTGTTTCGCACTACACGCCGTGCTTTATTTTGCGGGCAACGTTAATCTGGCGGGAGGAGGTGAGTGTCGCTTCTTTACGTAGTAAATCTGTTAATACACTTAAAAAAATATTACACTGTTTTCAAAACAGTTTTTTTAACTTTTTTAGAGTGCTCGAGAGTAATTTTTTGTAAACCTTTTTCATCATCATCATCAGGTTATTTTTGTCTCCACTGCAGGAGCACAACCCTCTCTCATCTGCCGGAGACAGACGGAGTATTTGGCCTACACTCCCCGTGCTGGCCAGACGGGTTGGGGAGGCCTGATTGATGTTTTATAATGTATTCCCTTAGTCGCCTTGTACGACATCCACAGGAAGAGTTGGAGTGATCCTATTCTACTCTGTCGGAAACCACACGGCAATAAATTAGGATAATGATAATTAATGATTTGCCATGATAGTTTTAATTATTAAAAAAAGTTAATACAACGTACATCAAACCCTAAATGTTCGGCCGAAATACGTCCATTGCTGAACACAAGCCTCCCCAATAGAATACCTCGTTTGGTGGGCTGTCCATTGGGTGATTTGCCATAATCACCACGTTTGGTGATCGCAGTAATGATCTTAATATACACAGTTGAACGCTGCTGCCCGTCCCTGGTGCAATCTCTTAGTCGCCTTGACGACACCCACGAAAAGATTAGGGGTGGCCCTATTTTTAAGCCGGGAACCACAAGGATAATTTTGATTGACCTATAAATATTTAACAGGATGTGCCAAATAGGATCTGCAGTATATTTGACTTTAAACCGCGCATGCGAAGCCACTGGTTTAAACTAGTTTTTAATATACTATATTGCGACCTTCGTAAGAATTCGAAAGTACGAAATTCGCTCTTTGTCTGTCCATTCATGGTAGTTAAGTCGAGAGTGTGCTTGACTCGCATTCGCGGCGTCAAGTTTCATATAACTAGAACAATTCCCCGTCACCAAAAGGTTGCCTGGAAGAATTTGCTGAAAGCGATAAGGACGCCATTGTACACTCGATTCATCCTTCTGTGTACCTTTTTTTTAATATAAAAAAATATTTGATTTAATGTATGTATGTATGTATGTATGTATGTATGTATGTATGTATGTATGTATGTATGTATGTATGTATGTATGTATGTATGTATGTATGTATGTATGTATGTATGTATGTATGTATGTATGTATGTATGTATGTATGTAAGTATGTATGTATGTATGTAGGTATGTATGTATGTATGTATGTATGTATGTATGTATGTTTGTATGTAAACGCTTTATTGTACCAAAAATAACAACAACAACAATAATAAAATAGGAATTAAACTGTGTACAAAGGCGGACTTATCCCACTTAGGGATCTGTTCCAGTCAACCTTAATACGTTAATTAATTTAGGTTAATAAAACCTTAATACGATAAAAAACTGACATACTCGTACGTCGCAAAATGAATTTTCGCCTTTATTTTAGTATCGGTTTAAAAAAATTTAAATTCGCACTTTCACGCTCAACCACTGGACGGATCGAAATGAAATTTGGCACACATGTAGGTTACGTCCTGGAATAGGACATAGGATAGTTTTTATCCCGAAAATACATCTTATTCT
Organism: Esperia sulphurella; assembly: GCA_947086405.1. Classification (NCBI taxonomy): domain Eukaryota; kingdom Metazoa; phylum Arthropoda; class Insecta; order Lepidoptera; family Oecophoridae; genus Esperia; species Esperia sulphurella. Next base: position 9,420,475 of record OX352280.1, on the reverse strand, counting down.
TACGGGAAATACATAATAATTTGTGATGTTAAGTTGTCCACACTGACGAAGTCGCGGACATCAGTTAGTAATTAATAGGTTTAACAACTGATAAAAAAAAACTTTTGTCGATTACCGATAATTATATAATCTATTTCTTTCGTATATACTCATCATCAGGTTAGTTTTGTCTCCACTGCAGGAGCACAACCCTCTCTCATCTGCCGGAGACAGACGGAGGATTTGGCCTACACTCCCCGCGCTGGCCAGACGGGTTGGGGAGGCCTGATTGATGTTTTATAATGTATTCCCTTAGTCGCCTTGTACGACACCCACGGGAAGAGTTGGAGTGGTCCTATTCTATTCTACCGGAAACCACACGACAATTGTATATACTCGATCTTACTTATTTATTTTTTATATATTTTTACATTATTTAAGTACACACACACTATATCACATCTACAATAGACAGACTGGCCGAAGGAAGAGATCTGGCGCCTCTGATACAAGGCAAACTAGGCTAGGCTCCAGTACTATCTATTTACATCCATAATTAATCTTTCTTACATTAAATTACTCTTACAATCGCATGTATTTTTTTATTGTATAAACTTACTACTAGAATAAAGTTTTTGTTATTATTATTATTATTTACTATGCTTTAATGCTGCGTGGTTCCCGGCTTAGAATAGGGCCACCCCTATCTTTCCCGTGGGTGTCGTCAAAGCGACTAAGGGATTGCACCAGGGACAGGCAGCAGCGTTCTCCTGCGTGTGTATGTTAAGATCATTACTGCGATCACCAATCCGCCTGCCAAGCGTGGTGATTATGGCAAATCCCCCAATGTACAACTTGCCAAAAGTGGTACTCTATTGGGGAGGCCTATGTCCAGCAGTGGACGTATTTAGGCTGATGATGATGATTATTTTTAGTTACTAAATTCCAAAAATTGAAAAAAAAAACTGTTATATCTAAAGTACCTACTCCTGTAACAGCATGTTATTTTTTTTTTGTATGTACTTATGCTGAATAAAGATTTTATATCTATTATTTTCAAAATTCCATAGGAAATTCGGAAACAATCCTTGTTCAGTTTAAATTACTCTTATAAATATAGTAGCTACACATACCTACTAATTTATTCTACTTATATGTATAGTAGAATATTTTATTATAAAGTTTCCATATCCATGCAAAGTTTTTTGACTACTTTAGCTTTTCCCACAGTGTGGGTTGGCTGGAAGAGATCTCTTATTAGTGATAAGTCCACTTTTGTACACTTTTATGTTATGCCATTTATGTGCAATATAAGCGCATGTGATTTTTTTGCTTGTATAAACTTAGTACTTTAATAAAAAAAAATTGTAATAATTATTTTCTAAATTCCAAAACCCTTAATTTTTCTATACATACGTTACATGATTATCTTTTCACTATATCTAAACAACACCAACCCCACACCCCAAAGCATCCCTTACCTGAAGAATCCGTGGTAAAAGTTTCATTGTCATTTTGACCGGCGATACCGCAAACGCACACACAGAACGCACAGACCGCGAGCCAACGCATCGTGCCGCGCTGACTTGGTGACTGCCTCGAGAGCTGCGCCCGCGCAGTACTGCCGCGTGTTGAAATTCCGTAGGAGGGTGACTTGACGTTGTTGCAAGCACTTTAAGCAGTGTGATGGGTGGTTTATTATGATCATTACTAGCAAGCTAGAACTGGTACAAGATTCGTTACGATACTGGGCTCAATTCTGAAGGCACAACGTTAAAATTTGACACCACTAAAACTGTTGCTATCCTTGTCACACAGTATTATGAAGATAAAGACGAAACCAATTTTAGCGCTGTCAATTTTTAAATGTGTGCCTTCAGAATCGGGCCCACTGTTTCATCAAGATTTTGCGTCTCAGTTTGATTAACCGTCATCTAATACTTATCTTGTCTTATTTGCCGTGTGGTTCCCGGCTTAGAATAGGGCCACCCCAAATTTTTCCGTGGGTGTCGTCAAGACGACTGAAGGATTTCACTAGGGATGGGCAGTAGCGTTCTCCTGTGTATCTTAAGATCATTACTGCGATCACCGATCCGGTTGCCAAGCGTGGTGATTGTGGAAAATTACCCAATGACTAGACACCAGAAGAGGCATTCTATTGGGGAGGTTAATGTTCAGCAGTGGACGTATACAGGCTGACGATGATGATGAAATCAATTAGCGCAAGTAGTATCAGTGGCACGCGCAGGGAGGGATGCCCCCCGCGTGGCCGGAAGTGGCTGGATGCGCAGGGCGGAGGACCGGATGAGGTGGTGATCATTTGATTGATGATACTGGGTGGTAACTGTTGTGATAAAGATTTGTAGGAAAAATATAGTGATCAATTTGTGCACCTTTTTGAAAATCTCAAACATTATAGTCTTAATTCAATTCTGTGATGAGTTTTTGCTATGAAATAAATACAGTTTTATTTATTTTATTTTAAACTAGCTGTTGCCCGCGACTTCGATCGCGTTGACAACTTAACATCACAAGTTATTATGTATTTCCCGTAGGAATGGGATGTTTTTTCGGGATAAAAACTATCCTATGTCCTATTACAGGACCTAACCTACATGTGTGCCAAGTTTCATCACGATCCGTTCAGTGGTTGAAGCGTGACAAACATCCAAATATCCAAACTTTCGCATTTATAATATTAGTAAGATGGAAAAGCAGCTTGTAGCTGGTGCTTCCATATCATTAGTCGACTTGACATTATATTGCGCAAACTAGCGATAAATCGTCTCTGCCTAGCCCTCTGGGACCGAGGCGTGAGCATTATGTATGTATGTATGTATGTAAAGAATATATTTGTTACATAAACAAATACATAATGTTTACGGTTTGCGACGTTTGTCAGGATCTCTCAAAGTGGCGATACATCGTCTCTGCCTACCCTTCTAGGACCAAGGCATGAGTATTATGTGTGTATGTATGTATTTATCTATATTTCATTCCAGATTAATAGTCCTATGAAAACAAACGCATTTGCGTCTCGAAAACAAAATACACAATAGATGGTGTTCCTAAGTGGACCACAAAGTTTACTTGGTAATACAAACCTATTTACCTATTTTTGCTGCTGGTGACCCTTTCATGTATATGTTACCGAGACGCAAATAGCGTTTGTTTTCATAGGACTATTAATCTGGAATGAAATATACATACATATGATGAGTACTTATTAAAAATATGGATCGAATTTTGTAAGACCACCTGAAGGGAAATACTCATAATACTGTAGATAGAAAATTTTACTCAAAGAAAACATTCCTTTATTTTTGAAAAGAAAGAAAACTGCTTTCAAAGATTTTAGAAAATTCGCTTGCCACACCCGGGAATCGAAGCGACTAATATCTGTAAAAATAACAACCTGTACTTTTATTGCATCGATCGTTAGGGTCAATTATAAGGATGAAATCTCTCTAACAAACTTGATAAATCAAATGAGAGGAAAACCATGAAATCTGAAATTAAAAATTCAGCGGGTCAAGTTTACTCAAAGATCCACCTGTTTGCTTAATGTTAGTAATTAATAGCTATAATTGACGTCATTTGTCCATTAAAATGAGGAATTACTGTTGACGAATTGCAATTTGCACTTTGCACTTTTGTACTGCATACTCTTAGATGCGATATAACGCCGTGTCTGAGGAGTCAGTTGACGTCAGTTTACCTGTACTCGTAACTAGGCAAACGCTGGTCTATTTATAATCTCGAGTCCTAACTTTTTCAGAATATCTCTGGCAAAAACTTGTTTTTCTTTTAATTTTGTTTATGATCGATTTAATGTACCTATTGGAACATTAATTCAAGGTATCTTTTGTATTTTTATTTGGTAATTGCTATTTTAGCTGTTTTTTGAAGATAGCTGTTTTTTGAAGAAACCGGTATGGGCTCCAATGAAGGCCCACCTTTTGGTCTCCTAAGGAGCCCTTCCAGTCTAGTTGCTCGGCTCGGCAGCATTTGTAAAACTGCGACAAGTCTTCACGTCGTCTATTACACAATGTTTAAAGACAAATGTCTTTTGTTTGAAGTCGCTCAGCGAGCTATGGAGAGGACTATGCTCGGGGTTTCTATGAAGGATATGATAATGAGGAGATCCGACGAAGACCGAAAGTTATCGACATAGCCGAAAAGTTTAGCGAGAAGTGGCAGTGAACAGGCCACATATGCCGCAGAACCGGCCGTGCTATTTTTAATTATGTGTTACCACATTTTGCAAAACGTGATTTTTCATAAGCCCAGTAAGGCCCACCCTAAATTTTCGGATGAAAAACAAGTCTGAAAAACTTTGAAATAAGTATTGATTTTATCAGAGTTTCGTTAATTAAGTAGATGCGATTATTTGACAAGTCATTTTTGTTTTATAAGAAGTTAAAGTTTTGATAGTCCTAGAAAGGCCCATGGGCAAATTCTGACTGAATTATAACAGTTTAATTTAGGATTATTGGAAAACTCCGTATTTTTTAATATTTCATAGTTTTTGGTAGTTGTTGACATTGTTTATATCAATGTTGAAAGGAAACGTAGAAAACGTTATTTAAGTAGGTGTTCTTACCACGCACTAAAGTTCATTATTAGGACCGCATGACTAAGATTGTTTGTAAATGATTTTTGCTGATTTCCGAAAAAACTATGCTTTTTTCGGAAATCAGCAAAAATCATTTACATAATGTTACATACATCGTTTTAATTTTCTATAATATTTACATAAACTTCTATCAATTCTATTTCAGATTTTTCGCTGTGCAAACTTCGGAGATAAGCCGTCCCCGGACGGTATTTTTTCCGATATTTTTCATTATAAGTCGAAAACTAAACGGCATAAAAGGCAACGACAAATACAGTACACTTGTCTAATCCCAAACCAGGACTTCTCCTGTGCTATGGGAATTAAACAAAAATAAAACAATTCACAAAGAACACTATCTATCACTAAATTAGGATTGGAATCCATATCTTATATGTGTTTATGAATGTTTGTATATTATTATTATTTAATAATTTATATATTCATCATCATCATAATAATAATAATAATAATAATAATAAAATCATTTATTCATCTCTTAAAAAAATTTTACATACAATAACTCCGCCAAACTGTATAATACAGTTTGTTGGCAGAAATAGCTCTCTTACTTTATACACATCTATGACAGAGAATACTAACTATCACTACGCAATGGTGAATAGCAAAGCAAAGTTTTTAAATATGATATTAGAACAAAAAGATTGAGGTTACGTTAATGAGTTTACTAGATATTTCTTATATTTATTTCTAAAAGTGTTTTTGTTGATTACATTGCTTCTGATGCCTAGTGGGATAGTGTTAACAATTTTGGGTACCATCATCATGTCAGCCTTTAAACGTCCACTGCTGGACATAGGCCTTCCCCAATGAACGCCACCACACCCGGTCCTCCGCCCTCCGCATCCAGCCGCTTCCGGCCACCTTCTTTAGGTCGTCGGTCCATCTGGCGGCGGGGCGTCCCACCCTGCGCGTGCCAATCCGTGGTCTCCACTCCAGAACTCATCTGCCCCAACGGCCGTCGGTTCTACGACAGATGTGGCCCGTCCATTGCCACTTCAGCCTGCTAATCCTTTCGGCTATGTCGATCACCTTCGTTCTTCGTCGGATTTCTTCATTACGAATCATATCCTTCAAAGATACGCCGAGCATAGCTCTCTCCATAGCTCGCTGATTTATATATCATTGGTAAATATTTATTTATATAATTATATATATTTTTTTACCGTGTAGTTTATAATCTACGTAAGCGGGTATATAGTTTATATACGTGTATGTATGTATATGTTTTTTATTTACGTACACACTATGTCTGCCTTTATTATTTCAATTATCTCTCTCGCGGGTCTGCTGGAAGAAATCTCTCTCAGAGATAAGTTCGCCCTTTGTACTTGTGTTTCTTTTAATGTATTATTTTTTATTTTATCTGTGTGTGTGCAATAAAGAGTTAAATAAATAAATAAAACATCCAGACCGGGACCAACTTGTACAAATTATAAAAGGTTGTCTATGCCCAGTGGGAATCGAAATCACGACCTCTGGTGCTCGGGTCCTATGACCAAGTCACTAGGCCAACGATGCGGTCAATTCGACACACGACCTCCGTGGCGGAACGGGTAGCTCTCGGACTGCCACGCCGGAGGTTGCGGGTTCGAATGCCGCTAGGGGCAAATGTTCGTATGATGAATATGAATGTTTGTACTCAAATCTTGGATTTTTATATATTTATTTAAGTATGTGTATCCGTTATCTAGTAACCATATCACAGGCTCTGCCTAGTTTGAGACTGGATAATTGGTGTGAATGTCTGACCTATTTATTTATTATTTTAAAAAAAATCGCAATAAAGTTCAGTGGGCATTATTTAAACTTATTCCAACTTTCAAGTCGATAGCATTAGTAGTTAGTTCCTGAGATAATCAGCTGTGACAGGCGGATGGACGGACTGACAGAGTCGCATCATAAGGGTTCCGTTTTTACCATTTTGGTAAGGAACCCTAAGAATGATTTTTAAATTGTAATTTATTAATTCTGTTTTGTTTATTTCTCATGCATGTGTGTGTCGTAGCTATGAATAAATGACCTATTCTTTTTCCACTTTTTATTCTATTCTATTCTATTCTATTCTATTCTATTCTATTCTGTTCTGTTCTGTTCTATTCTATTTTAATGTTTAAGACTGGAATATGACTATGCGGTATTTTAAATTTTACGGCTTTTTAACTTTCCTATAGCATATTGGTATATCTATACATATAATAAAAGAGTAGAAAAAACAAAAGAAAAGCGAATCTGTACATTGAAGTTAAAAAAAAAATTTCACTGCCCGGACGTTACTGAAGACCAGTAGAGTCCAAAAATATAATTAAAAAATTTCTTATCTGTCTGTATGTATGTACGGGCTAATCTTGGAAACTGCTGAATAGAATTTGACGGCGTTTTCACTGTTTAATAGCTTTGAGTTCGGGCCTCATACTGGTATAAGTCATATCTCAATAAAATGTCAGGATGCTGATTTACAAGTTGACCTCTCATTTCATATCATTTGTATGAAAGTGTAGTTCAACATTACTGGTCTAAGGAAGAGCTTGACAGAAAGTGACAGAGATGTTTTAAAGCTCATTTATAGATTTATTTTAGCTGATGTATTTCAGGTATTTCCACAAGTCTCGATACAAAAAGTTCGCTATTCGATAATTAGTGGCCCTGTATTAGATCGGTGATCGTCGACAATGTCAATATCGAAGCTGTTCAGGAGTACGTCTGCCTAGGACAGACAATATAGTTGGATAGGATCAATTTCAAAAGCTGACAGAAGAATCCAGTTAGGGTGGGCAGTATTCGGAAAACTGCGTCAAGTCTTTACATCACCTATTCCACAATGTTTAAAGACAAAAATCTTTAATCAGTGGGTCCTGCCTGTCATTATTACAGCGCGGAGACGTGGACACTGATGGTGGGCCTGATCCACAAGATTCAAGTGGCTCTGCGAGCTATAGAGAGGGCAATGCTCGGGGTCTCTATGAGGGATATGATTCGTAATGAGGAGATCCTATGAATAACGAAGGTGACCGACATAGCCGAAAGAATTAGTAAGCTGAAATGGCAGGTCACATCTGTCGTAGTACCGAACGGCCGTTGGGGCAGACGGGTTCTAGAGTGGGACGCGACGTCCCACGCGCAGGGTGGGACGCCCTGCCGCCAGGTGTATGGACGACCTGAAGATGGTGGCCGGAAGCGGCTGGATCTGTAGGGCGTTGTGGCATTCATTGGGGAAGGCATGTCCAGCAGTTTGACAGACATTTTGTTGTACAGTTAATTGGATATGCAACATAGGAAGGGAATAGGAGGGGAAGGAAGTCGGATGGAAAAGAATAGAGGGATTAGGGTAAGAGAGGAAAGATGAGGGGGCAGTGGTAAATAAAGGGTGTAGGAAGGGGTGGGTTAAGGGAAGGGGGAGAGGTAGGAGTAGGGAGAGGGAAGGGGTGGGGGAAAGGGTTTTCAACGTTGTGGGAAGGGGATGGAGAAGGAAAGAAAGAAAGGGTATGGAAAGGACAAATTGGAGGGGGGGGGGGGAAGGAAATATCACCTAATTCGCACAATATTAAAATTAAAACATTATCATATAATTATATTATTGATTATATGATAATCTTTTAATTCATGATAAATGTAAATGTCAACTTTATTTTAAAAAAAAGCGGCCAAGTGCGAGTCGGACTCGCCCATGAAGGGTTCCGTAGCAGCAAGTAACATAATATAAAAGTTATTGTATTTCGTTGTAACTTTGATCGATGTTTTAATAATAGTATTGTGGTTTACGATTTATGACGTATTAAAAAAAACTACTTACTAGATCTCTTTCAAACCAATTTTCGGTGGAAGTTTGCATGGCAATGTACATCATATATTTTTTTTAGTTTTATCATTCTCTTACAGAGGGGGGGGGGGGGGGGGACACATTTTACCACTTTGGAAGTGTCTCTCGCGCAAACTATTCAGTTTAGAAAAAAATGATATTAGAAACCTCAATATCATTTTTGAAGACCTATCCACACGTATGGGTTTGATAAAAAAAAAATTTGAGTTTCAGTTATAAGTATGGGGAACCCCCAAAATTTAATGTTTTTTTTTTTCTATTTTTGTGTGAAAATCTTAATGCGGTTCACAGAATACATCCACTTACCAAGTTTCAATAGTAAGTTCTTATAGTTTCGGAATAAAGTGGCTGTGACATACGGACGGACAGACAGACAGACATTACGAATCCATAAGGGTTCCGTTTATGCCATTTGACTACGGAAACCTAAAAAACTGTGGTCCAACGGGCGAAACCGCCGCCGGAACGCTAATTTTTACCCGACTTCAAAAAAGGAGGGTTTCAATTGGATAGTATGTTTGTTTTGTATATAAATATTTTTAATGCATAACCAGATTAATAGATTTCTTTTAGGATTTAGTAATACACGTAATACATAAGTGTAATGTTAAGTTGTCCACGCGGAACGAAGTCGCGGGCAACAGCTAGTGCTAAATAAAAATAAATGCTAAATAAAAATAAACGTACAATACAACACAATACAATACACTTAGTCTAAATCTAAATTGCCTATACGTTTTTTTTGATGACAAACTTCACTTGTTTCTTCAGCTACTTTTTCAAAACACTTTCCTGATTTAAAAAGGTCAATGGTTTTAAGGCTTTAAACAATAAAAAATATTTCAACCTGAGCAAATTAACTGAAAGAAAAAACTTATTAGTAATAAATAATATTATTTACTATTGAAGTTTTAAATAACTAAAAAATTTTAAAAACATTAAAACTAATACTATCAATAAACAATTATAAACCACTAAACACGGTTTTAGTTATAAAAAACTGAAAATACAAAAAAAAATCTCAAACTTAAATCTTTTTAACACAACCATCACGTATTATTTTCTAAATAATTAATTTAGTAAATAATTAAATGTTCTGCGTAGTAACTGCACAAGTTTCATTGTGAATGTGAAAGAGTTGTAGCTACTTGCGTGGAACAGAGCGATTGTTTGGAACGCTCCATCTGGTAGTACATAGAGACCGTTGGTTTTAAAATGTGATTCAAAAACTTCTGACGTCATATTTAATGTTTATTGAGTACTGTTGTTTGGAATGTAGGTAAGCAAGTTAACACGCAGGAAGCAGTTACCGCAATAGTATGTTGGACATTCGTGAAGCAACAATATCAATAACGCAATCGTCTCGCATCGCAGATTCTAAGTCAATGTGTTATGGTTTACTCAAATCCTGTACATTAGTTCGTTTCCCTCTTCTATAGGAATTAGACAAGGATAGAACAACGCAACAAAGTGTTGGAATAATCTGCCTCCACCACTGCATGATCTGAACAGTCTCAGTACTTTTAAATATAAACTTAGGATATATCTTTTAGATCTGCAGAAATCCAATAGTAGCGTTGATCACATCTGTTGGAGAACCACTGAGGTAAACGAGTTCTCGATTGGGCAGACGTAGTAGTGTGGGATGCTCTGTGGCTAGATCTGGTAGGGCAGTTGGCAGTGACTGGATGAGAAGAGCCGAGGATCGTGTTCAGTGGAGAACCTTGGGAGAGGCCTATGTCCAGCAGTGGACTTTGCAGGCTGATGATGATGATGTAAGCAATAACAGTATGTTAAAATCATTACTGCGATCACCAATCCGCGTGCCAAGCGTGGTGATTATGGCAAATCCCCCAATGGACAACTTACCAAAAGTGGTATTCTGTTGGGGAGGTATATGTTCAGCAGTGGACGTATTTAGGCTGATGATAAGGATCGGGTTCAGTGGCGCACCTTGGAAGAGGCCTATGTCCAACAGTGGACTTTTTCAGGCTGATGATGTTGATAACAATATAATAACAGGATACAATAATTCAACTGGATTAAACTGTTATTGTAAATAATCTCAACTAAACTGGGATATCATCATCAACTTAAATACGTCCACTGCTGAACATAAGTCTACCCAACAGAATACCACTTTTGGTGGGCTGTTCATTGGGGGGTTTGCCATAATCACCATGCTTGGCAGGCCCTGGAGAACGCTGATGCCCATCTCTGGTGCAATCCCTTAATCGCCTTGACGACACCCACGAGAAGATTGGAGGTGGCCCTATCACAAGCCGGGAACCACATAGTAAATTTAATTTGTAAAATTAACAAGTTTTATGCCACTAGTGAGAACCAAATCAGATACCTACTGTTTCAGATGAGCCTCTGGTTTTATAACATCCTGTATAAAAACTCAACCAATCCCGGAAAGTTTTAATCCCCCTTTTTCCCGCAGCCTTATCATGTGTCTGGGTAAGCTGCCTTACTTGGATCCTGCAGTTAAGGGTCGTTACATAAACCACGTGATAATAATAACAAGGGAAGTTTCTATACCAGAACCAACCCGAACACACCAAAATGAATGGAAGTGTGGAATGGAACAAATGGAATTTGTGGAAGTGTGGAATGGAAGAAATGGAATTTGTGGAAGTGTAGAACCGGTTATTCTAAACACAACCACGTGCATTGTATCTGCTGAAGTTTTATCTCTCTCGAATAAATCACTTCGGGAACTTCCGAACTTGAATTCGCCGAAATTGATGAAACTTTGTAGTAGTGCTACAGTAGGTTATTCCGAACACAACTATATATTTCTTTAGTGGCAAGAGATTCTTGAATAAATCTACCTGGTTTTCAGTTCGATCGGTCTAGTTGTTTTCTAGTAATCCGGTGGACAGAAAGAAAAATGGATAAGATTCCTTTGCTTCAAGGATATCTGTTTTGATGGAACTCTGAGGTTTTCCTTCACCGAAAAGCCTGTGGTATTATAAATAAATCGTACTCAAGTCTTAAAGTTTCGAAAAACTCATAGAGGTTTGAGCCCAGGACCTCATGAACGTGAGGAGAGAGCACAACCACATAGATGAAGTGACATTCTATTGGGGAGGCTTATGTTCAGCAGTGGACATATTTTATTTTATTTATTAGGTACACAAAATAGATTGCCGTCATAATACATAAATTAACAACGTTTTAATTCTGGACGTGTTTTGTTTTTGTTATACATCAGCTAATGATGAAGAAGTGACAGGGTTCAAACATTCGTGTGATGAGCACTTGTGTTTGCCTTGTGACTGGATGTTATTTATATATTATATTATGTATTTATGTATGTATATCAGCTGTCTGATACCCATATTACAGGCTCTGCCTAGTTTGGAATCAGGTGGCCGTGTGTGAAATGTCCCCACACATTTATTTATTTATTTATTCTCCTACCATCAATTTCAATACGTGGTATATAGACGCTCCCTAAGCCCCGTAACTTCGAGCTAAGACCAAAAGTCCGGTAAGACGTTAGTTCAACATCTTGGGAGTCGGGCCGTATTAAAACTTTAATGTAAATGAGACGGATTATCCAAACTTACTAAATGCTAGCTTAAGTGAGACCTCCTTCGGTATAAAGGAGAGTAATTTAATATTTATTTAATTATTTATACATATTGAAATAAGCCTGTTATAGACTTTTAAGCTAGAAGTTTCTACTTATTATAAAATTCAGAGTGATGAATAAATTACTTGTTGAAACTAATTTTAAATTATTTTAATTATTGTAATTTTGAAAGGTTTCTTTGTATACCTAATGTGTCTGCAATAAATAATTTATTAAATTATTGCCTCGACTTTCTCGATCGACTGCCTCGTTGGCTTAGTGGCTTCGTCATCGGATTCGAGCGCCAGAGTTCGTGGATTCGATTCCCACTGGGGACAGACAACTGTGTACAAGTTCAGTCTGGATATTCATCATCATCAGCCTCAAAGAGTCTACTGTTGGACATAGGCCTCTCCCACTGAACTGCCACGCCACTGAACTCGATCTTCGGTTCTCCTCATCCAGTCACTGCCAGCCGCCTTACGCAGATCGTCGCTCCATATAGCCAGGGGGCGTCCCACACTACGCTAGCCCACTCGCGGTCTCTGGCGTGAGTTTTCGGACTAGTCTGGACCCCTGTCTACATTTATATTTGTGGATTGTGAAAAAGTGACGTTTTGGACCCCTTTTGACCACCTACTTTCTTACATTGTTATCTACCGAATCAAATTCTTTACAAGACCCCACAAAGCTTGGATAACCATGGGTAAACATCATCATATCAGTCTTTAGACATCCACTGCTGGACATAGGCCTTCCCAAATGACACCACCACACCCGGTCCTCCGCCCTTCGCACCTTGTTCAGGTCGTCGCCGGGGCGTCTCACCCTGCGCCAAAACCACGTGTTGTCCATTAAATTTTTCTTTTACAAGTATATTTCAGTCCAACTCAATAGTCGTATGAAAACAAATGCATTTGCGTCTCGAAAACAAAATAAAAAATAGATGGTGTTCCTAAGTGGACCGCAAAGTTTACATGGTAATACCAACCTGTCTTTGCTGCCGGTGACCCGTTCATGGCATGCTACCTAGACTCAAATAGGGTTGGTTATCGTATGACTGTTGGTTTGGAATGAAATTTATATGTATCCTACTTCCTACTAATATTATAAATGCGAAAGTTTGGATATTTGGATGTTTGTTAGGTACTCAATCACGCTTCAACCACTGGACGGATCGGGATAAAACTTGCCACACATATAGGTTAGGTCCTGGAATAGGACATAGGATAGTTTTTACCCCAAAAAAAAACATCTCATACCTACGGGAAATACATAATAATTTGTCATGTTAAGTTGTCCACGCGGACGAAGTCGCGGGCAACAGCTAGTTATTATATATATCAAATGATTATTTTATTAATTTTTTATTTTTAGACCTTCTGTAGATATAAATTATCATTGGTAGAATTCGTCACTTCACTTATTATAAAACTGTACATAGTTATAGTTCATTTCATGCCATTCTTAGTTTATGTCATTATTTAATGTTTAAGTTAATATTTTTAATGTACTTCCCGTAATGACCTACCGCGCCGAAACGTGGACACTGACAGTGGGACTAGTTCGAAAACTCAAGGTCGCTCAGCGGGCTATGGAAAGAGCTATGCTCGGAGTTTCTCTAAGAGACAGGATCCGAAATGAGGTGATCCGCCAGAGAACTAAAGTCTTCGACATAGCTAAAAAAGTTAGTACGCTGAAGTGGCAGTGGGCTGGTCACATCTGTCGGAGAACCGATTACCGCTGGGGTAAATGAGTTCTCGAGTGGAGACCGCGACTGGGCAAGCGTAGTGTGGGACGCCCCCTGGCTAGATGGAGCGACGATCTGCGTAAGGCGGCTGGCAGTGACTGGATGAGAAGAACCGAAGATCGGGTTCAGTGGCGCACCTTGGGAGAGGCCTATGTCCAACAGTGGACTCTTTGAGGCTGATGATGAATATTTTTAATATATATCAAATGATTACAGTATATCAATTCCCATTGAGCATTCCGTACACTGTAAATCACTCAGTGTCGATGTATAGCTAAACGTATCGTCCATTATCAGATTGGGTTTAATCGGTTCAGTCTAGTGTTTACAATAGAGACAGCCATCTGACTAATTCAATCTAGACAGACGCTGTTACATATCAATTTCAATCAGGGTTGGCACGATTAAATCATGATTTGAATCAAATGATTTTTTCAATATCAATTAAAGATTCGAATCTCGAACAAACCAATACTATAAAATACCTTGGCATCATTATTGATTCCAACTTAACCTTTCAGCCCCATATAAACCTTCTTTCTGCTAGAGTCCGCAAACTTATCTTTGTGTTCAAACATCTTCGCCACGTAGCCAATCCCAGCATTATGAAAATGGTTTATTTTACTCTTTGTCAGTCATTGTTGATTTATTGCATCAAGTCCTGGGGTGGTGCCTCCAAAACTCATCTGCTTCAAGCCGAACGTGCCCAGAGAGCGATCTTAAAGGTCTCCACGTTCAAGCCTTTCCTATTTCCTACCTCTGAACTCTATTCGTATTGCCAAGTCCTTTCAGTTCGACAACTATTTATCTTATACACCACCCTCAAACAGCACTCCCTCACAGTCTTCGACCCCTTCACTCGTACTAAACGCAACCATCTTGTTATCCCGTCAATTATTTGTAAGACCAGTTTCAGTCATAAATTCTTTGCTTTTTTAGGGCCGTTTCTATACAATAGACTGCATTCTTCTCTTAATCTCCACTCTCTCAATAAAAACCTCTTCAAACAGCTAGTAACTAAATACCTCCTATCCCTAAACTACGACAGAACAGAAAATCTACTGCTCCCACTATCGTGAATCACACCCTGCAAGTCTAGCCAACTTAAGGACACAATATACCTACCCACCTTTTCACACACTAAAAAGCACCAATTTATCAATATCTCCTGCAGAACACATAAATACATATATACATATACGTACATACATACATACATACACCCCCCCCCCCCCCCACACACACACACACTCCTTAATGCTGCTCCTTATAACATCATTTTCTCTTAAAAGTAATACTGTCTATCTAACATTCGACATTGCCTATCCGCTCGCCTTCTCGTCTGATATCACTTTTATAGCTGGTGTCTATAGTACAGGTTTATCCCATTTTAAACACCAGCTGCCACGTGTAAAGGAAACGATGCATATTTTTTTGTTACTTTATTTAATACCACATTGTAGACATAAGACCCATGTACCTAGAAAATAAAGAAAAATATGTCTGTTGAACCTAAATAAATATTATTATTATTATTATTATACTATTTAATCAAGTATCTTTTATGTGAATGAGGCTAGTGAGGTGTGTGACAAAAAAAAATGGGCAAAGCATAAAAGAGTACAAAGGTATCTCTATAAGGGATCTCTTCCAGCCAATCTTCACTGTAACCCTTAAGTTTCTGAATATAAATTTTTTGTATATTTTTTGTATATTTGTTATGAAATAACTCAACATAAAATGATAAAATATATGATCAAATACAAATTCTTTATTTGTAATTTTCATGACAGGCCAAATTAAAATATGTAAGATAAATTAAAAATATAATTAAAGGTAAATTAAAAATATTAAAATACAATAAAAAAAATTCAAGGGGTATCACGGGGAGGAAAGCGGGCGAATGAAAGTCAATTTGCGACATTGGATTGCGCAAAGTAGCGATCCATCGTCTCTGCCTACCCCTCTGGGACCAAGGCGTGAACATTATGTAAGTATGTATGTACTACCCATAGAATAGGGAATCTTAGTTTGTGAGCCACGCTACTGCTTGTAATAGCATATCTATATAGATATATCTAGGTATAAGCACGCAAGTGTTCTTGAACCAATAAAGTTAATTTTATATACTTCAAAAAAAAATCAATCGTAACATCATACAAAAACTTTTAAACAAAGGTTGGTATTTAAAAGTGTTTGAATTGTTACGACGATTTCCTTCATAGAAAAGCCTATAGTGTGATAATAATTTTTTCTTGAGACTACTTGCTGTTATACTTTGTTTTTTTTTTTATTTGGGATTTGTTTTACTAATGTATAAGCGTTCCAGCCCACGCGTACATAAAATATATAAGCCTACACTTATTTTCATTGGACTTATTAAAGCGCCTGATAAAACTTGAACTAATATTTCAAATTGAACACCATCTGTAAAATTGCTAATTAAAATATTCAGGCGCTTAACATATAATTTTAAATCAGCCGTAAACGGAGCCGTGTGTTTATATCAGTGCTATTAGAATCTACCCCCAATCTTACCGTGGGTATCGTCAAGGCGATTAAGTCCTATCAGTTACTCTAAGGTTGACTGGAAGAGATCCCTAAGTGGGATAGGTCCGCCTTTGTACACAACTGTTTTCTTTAATTTATTTTTGATGTTGTTACTTTTGGTACAATAAAGCGTTTATATACAACATCCATACATACAACTTGGATCTTTTTAAAGGAAGAGTGAATAGGCATCTTCTGGGTAAGCGCGCTCCATCATCGTCACTTACCATCAGGTGTGGTTGAGGTCAAGCGTAAACCCATCAGGAATAAAAAAAACTGTGATCACCACTCCGCCTGCAAAGCTGGTGATTATGGCAAATCCCCCAATGGACAGACTACCAAAATGAGCATTCTATTGGGGAGGCTTAGAATGAAGCAGTGGACGTATTTCGGCTGATGATGACGATGATTTAAAAATATATATTTTGGCAGTAGATGAAGCTCGCGAAGCCACCACCGTGATTCCCACAGCTGCAGAAAAGGAGCTTGACTACTACTCTATGCCACCTCTATCAGAGCTGGACGATTACGATCTGTGCATAAGGAAGTCTGAAGCAGTTTACTGTATAGCTTACTTGGAACTGGTAGAAGACGATACGCCTCTATCGCAATATATAAAGGTAAGTTGATATTCTATCACTCACCATCTGCAAGAGTCCAAGGAGAAAAACAATGATTTATTTTATTTTTTACACATTGCCGAAAGGATTAAGAAGCTGAAGTGAGGAGTAGAAAGTGGAGACCTTTTTCTTAATATTTAACCTATTAGGTGCAGTTTAATAATAATAATAATAATGTTTTTATTAAAGGCATAAAAAACCCATAAAACAAAAAATACAAAAGTTAAATAATAAAAAATTAAACTATTAAATAAAATAAAATGCCTACCAAAAGCGGTAGGTGGTCATTACGTCACTATTTCTACGAGTATGTCTAGGTCACGCTCCGATGAACTTTTATCCAGTACCTATAGATCGGGCTGTCCATGTCACAGCAGATGGCTTTAAGTATGCCGTTATGAGAGCGACGTAGCCTTTCCCAAAAGGATGCATACCGCTTCCTAATGAAGTTACCAAGGTTCTGTACCGCGTCGGGTATGTTGACCATAAGATCTCGTACTGCCTCCGACTCCGTAAGTCCAAAAATGAGATCCTCTTTTAAATTATGGCCTTTGTTATTATGCTTATAAGGCACAATAATTCCGCCAATGTCAAAGTAGTGGAAAATACACGAAGGAGGTTACTCTGGTTTCTAATCAGGAGGTCGGTAGATCCTCTTTTTAGCATTCCAAACTATAGTTGTCACTTTTATGTTGTACAATACCATAATATAAATGTATAGTTAATAGAAAACCGGTCTATTGGCGCACATAACTTGCAAAGAAAACGGCACTAGGGAGGCGCGAAAAGGATAAAACGTCATGAAGGAATTCGAGAGAGTGATTCGGTGTGGTATTGTTGTGAAAATATATATTTGGAGTTTAAATATAGATGTGAACTTAAATGTGTGTTCGTCGTATCACTTACTGCCCCTGCCCTGGCTGAGAGGATTATATCCGTAATGTTATTATAACCGTAGGCAAAGATGTTAACACTCTGGATGATGTGCGTATGGCTGGACAGTCCCATCCTTAGAATATGCTGTCCGTGCATCGCGATGAATTGATGGGCTGGCTAATACTTTCATATATACTTTCTGGATGAGAAGAACCGAGGATCGGGTTCAGTGGCGCACCTTGGGAGAGGCCTATGTCCAACAGTGGACTCTTTCGGGCTGATGATGATATATGTTGGTATTTTTATTTAATTTTATTTTAATTTTAATAATTTTGTACTAAATTTAAATTTTATTCTTATTATTTTTATATGGATATTAATCTCAATTAAATGAATTGTTATTTCGTCTATGGTGATGACGTTCTTCAACTGAAGACCTACCACAAAATAAAGGATTCGTGTAAACCTGACACAGAAAGAAATCCGGGACAATTGGTTAATCCAGTTCGGTCCCAGCGTGCATTCAAAAACGCGGATTAAAGTGGTACGGTATAAAAACGGGACAGATTTCCCACAGGACAGATTAACCGGGACAGATCGAATGTTCGGCCACCCTACAATGTCCCCGGAGCACTTTTAAAGGGAAATTCTAATCGGTGGTTTAGGCCGAGTCCGTGCAGATTATGCGATTCAGACATCTTTGATGCCACTAAGAGGAATTAGACACAGATTACAAAGTTAGTACGAAACAGATACATCAAAGTCAAAGTCAAAATCATTTATTGCATATGAGTACACTTGGTACATTTATACACGTCATTTTTTTATCGACTACCGCTTCCTAGGTGTTAGCGCTGTGAAGAAGAAACGGCGCAACAAACTTCACGCAACTTCACTCATGGTAGCAGGTATCCAGTACATATCTATTTATGTATGTTTATTTATGACTAGAATAGGGACTTAGGGATATAAGACTCTAGGTTTTGTCTGGTCAAATATGTGCATGTAGAGGCAGTAGCCCCAGCTCCCAGCCTCTCCAGGTACATACACGTGAATACTCCTAGCTCCTGTACGTACATTACTTAATATAAATAATGTGGTTATTCCATATATTTATTGCTCCTAAAATATTTCCCTCAGAAGCAATACATAAGCATGTATTTCTACTACAAAGTCAAAGTCAAAATCATTTATTACATATGAGTACACTTGGTACATTTATACACGTCATTTTTTTTACGACTACCGCTTCCTAGGTGTTAGCGCTGTGAAGAAGAAACGGCGTAACAGACTTCACGCAACACATATTTTAAAAATAAAGTTTGCATACAATTGATAAAGATTTTGCGAAGCTGAATTAACATTAGTACCAGGCATCTTTGTCACTCAAATAATCGTTATTTTATAATAGGCTTTCTTACAAAGTTGTTTTTAATGTGAATCTTAAACTTTCTGTCCGTCATATTTAAGATTTCCTCTGGTAGTTTGTTGTAGAAGCGTATACATTGCCCCGTGAACGATTTGCTGACCTTCACTCCCTAGTAAAACGAAAATTCGCTGTATAAAAGCTTTTAAGCAGTGCACTCTTCGGGATAGGAGCGACATTTAAAGAAAGGGACTGACTTCAAGGATCCCATGCCTGGCTATAAACCAAGATAATATTTAGCCGCTTCCATCCACCAATTAACACCATGTCATCATGCTGACATGATCATGTCGACCTCCGTGGCCGAACGGGTAGCTCTCGGACTGCCACGCCGGAGGTTGCGGGTTCGAATCCCGCTAGGGGCAAATGTATGTTCGTATGATGAATATGAATGTTTGTACTTAAGTCTTGGATGTTTATATATTTATTTAAGTATGTCTATCCGTTATGTAGTAACCATACTACAGGCTTTGCCTAGTTTGGGACTGGATAACTGGTGTGAATGTCTGAGATATTTATTTATTAATTTATTTTATGGGGGTGACCCCTAGACATCCACTGTTGGACATAGACCTTCCCAAACGAACGCCACCACACCCGGACCTCCGCCCTCCGCATCCAACCGCTTCCGGCCACCTTCTTCAGGTCGTCGGTTCATCTGACGGCGGGGCAAACCACCCTGCGCGTGCCGATCCGCGGTATCCACTCCAGAATTCGTCTGCCCCAACGGCCGTCGGTTCTGCGGCATAAATGGGATCGCCCACTTATGCCGCAGAACCGACGGCCTTGTGCCTTCAAGTTGAGAATTTTTTCGACTAAGTCGGTGACCTTCGTTCTTCGTCGAATCTCCTAATTTTAAATTATATCCTTCAAACAAACCCCGAACATAGCCCTCTCTATAGCTCGCTGAGCGACTTGAAACTTGTGGATCAGGCCCACCGTCAGTGTCCACGTTTCTGCACCGTAGGTCATGACAGGCAAGACGCACTGATTTAATACAACACATGGAATGCAAGAAATTTCAGATCTCAGCTCCAGGCCACCATTCTATAGCTCATCGATCAATCTGGCGCTCTTAACGTTTGTAACGAAACCAACGATCTCTATGTACTACTAGATGGAGCGTTCTAAACAATCGCTCTGTTCCACGCAACTGCGGCTCCGGAACTCGCAACTCAGTTACATTCACAATGAAACCCGTATTTATTTACCCATAGCGTCAATATTTAGTAATAATTAAATATTCTGCGTAGTAACTGCACAAGTTTCATTGTGAATATGAAAGAGTTGTGGCTACTTGCGTGGAACAGAGCGATTGTTTGGAACGCTCCAACTGGTAGTACATAGAGATCGTTGAACGAAACAATTTTTTTTGCCCATTCATACATTTTTACAAAATAAAAATAATAACAAAAAATATAAACTGTATAATGACAAAAATAAACAAATAAAATACGTTAAAGTGTTATTTTTTACACGGTTAGCATCATTCCTTCTCACGAAGTTGCTGAAAGAAGAAACTCTGGTGAAGAAGGAACTCCTCCCCCGGCGACTGACTCTCGCTCCACTCACCACTCCCACAAGGAGACCTAAAGGACCCTCTCTGAAGTCCCCTGTTCCTTTACATACTAATGGACCCCCAGAATCACCCTGTAATAAAGATAAACAAGCCAAACTTATAAAATAAAATAAGCAATTTTAATTTTTGCGGAATATTTTATTGACCACCTCGTTAGCCTAATGACTTGGTCATTGGACTCAAATGCCAGAGGTCGTAGGTTCGATTCCCATTCAGAAATTGTACAAAGTTGTCTGTCCCAGACAACTTTGTACAATTTCTGAATGTTATATTTTTAATTTATCCAATCCATGTTTAATTTCTATAGCACAGGAGAAAATACTAGTTTGGGATTAAACAAGATATAGGTTATATATGTCGTAGGTGCCTCTTCTGAGGGCGTAGGGTTCGAATCCCGCTTCTGATGTCGTAGGGTCCTGGTTCCGCCGAAAGTGTGGGCTCCCAAATTGAGTTTAACACCGTTTCAAAAGTTAACACATTTACTGGCTTCAATGACACTACATGAAATTACACTACATCATCAAGTAACGATTTTAGAAGGCAGACGATCCGTCTGTGTAGTGCCTGCGCACCGCACGCGTATCGAGCGAACACTGTCTCGAGTCTGCGCCTGCGCCAGTCCTACCCGACGTTCCGTCAGCGCGTGCTCGCGACGATCGCCGAACCAAGCCGAACGGCGCGCCGAACACACACTGTGCCTCCAAATCAGCTCCCCTTTTATTATTTCGCCGACATATACAATATTTTTTATTTTATTATAGACAATAAATGTTCCTGAAACCGACATAATTTTTCCATCATATCCGGGAATTTTTACATGTCAGTTCACTAGATATTGTTCAATAGTTATCCGGCAGACAAACTGACAAAACAGCTAACTATGGGTACCTATCCGTTTTGATGGGACTCTTTGTAGAACCAACAGCCATATTGTAAACGAGGTTTGCCAGTTGGACCGACAACCGGACCTGCTCCCTAATACTGGACGGAAGCGGCTGGATGAAGCCCCGAATCCTTTCGTCCCAGAATATCCACTTCATCCACTCCCAAAATCACCACTTTCGACATTCGACATTCTAGCGTTAGAGGTACTCCTCGACCAAGAGTGGAAATCAATCCAACAAACTATGGCAAATTGAACAAAGCCAAGGGTAATAATAAGTGGTTTGATTGGCATTGACTGGATGAGCTCGTACAGTGGGAAACCGAGATAAAGGGCTTCAGCGAATGAGGTGAGGTGAGGTAGGAGGGGGTAGAGTCGGCAGAAAGTGGTTTATCAGTTTGGACAACGACTCCTAGTTAATGAAAGTTTCGCTAGGGCTTGGAACAACAAAGATTATGACCTGACAAAGACGCCAGTAACGCCACATTAATTTTGCAAACGAAAATAGACCTTGTGATTCTATGAAAATAATAATCATCTTAAGGTGATAATGGTTTTCATTGTAGTTTTCATCAGCTCTCAGGCATCCACTGCTGAACATAACCTTCCCCAATGAACTCTACCACATCCGGTCCTTCACCCTCCGCATCCAGCCGCTTCCTTCCTTCTACCTCTGATCTTCGGTCCATCTAACAGCGGGGCATTTCAACCTACGCGTGCCAATCCGCGGTCTCCACTCCAGAACTCGTCTGCCCCAAGCTGCAACAGATGTAACTTCAGCTTGCCAATCATTTGGGTTATGTCGGTGACCTTCGTTCTTCGTCGAAACTCCACATTACGAATCATATCCTTTAAAGAAACTCCGAGAATAACCCTCTCCATAGAACCATGGTAGCCGGTTCCCCCCGCCCGTACCAATGAGTTTTACGAAACTTAAGTGCGGTTTATTTATAATACCACAGGCTTTTCGGTGAAGGAAACCTGCATATGCCGAAGAAGAAATTCTGAGGCGTATGTGAAGTCCACCAAATCGGCTTGGGGCACCGTTGGTGGTCAGGGGTTTGGCACAAAAGATCCTGAAGGGTCGAAGTGTCGCCAGGTCTTCCTGGCCCCCTAAGAAGATAAGATAAGATAACCCTCTCCATAGCTCGCTGAACGACTTGACACTTGTGTATCAGGCCCACCGTCAGTGTCCACGTTTCTACGCCGTAGGTCATGACAGTCAGGACACACTCTTTAAAGAGTGTTCTACTTTTGTTTAACCCGAATTAAAATAAAGCAATGATAAACTGACCTTAGAAATATCCGAGACTGACGTTGCGGTACACAAGAATTTCCTCATATTTCTGGAGTTAAGCCTGGAGCAAGTTGCTACAGGTAATACTTCCAGGTACGCCATGAGTAGATATGACGAACTTTTCTGTGACCAAATTGTACGATTTGATTCCTCCATCCCACTTCCGTCACTGGACTACCAGCCGTTGTGAGGGACTTCATCCTTAAGAAGTAGACATACCACGCTCGCGCACGAAGCGTTTTGCTTCCTCTTTCATAATGCAAACTGCTAAGGAATGGAAACCTGCCAGCTTCGGTGTTTCCGGACAAGTAAAACTTGTATCTTTTTAAAGGAAGAGTGAATAGGCATCTTCTAGGTAAGCGCGCTCCACCTTAAGCCTCATCGTCACTTATCATCAGGTGACATCGAAAACAAGCGTAAACTCATCATCAGGTATAGAAAAAAGTATTTTAGGTCAGTTTTTTTTAGTTTTCTCTATAATTGCCTAGCAATTATACTAAGTATATTATTTAACTTGTGTATACCACAGAATAAGTAATAGTACAAATGCAGAAAACGCACTCCTCAAGTTTGTTCAGTTTCTCTAAAACTTACCGACAAAATTAAATGAAAACTACACGCATGGAAGAAAGTGAATGTAAGGCGCAGGCCAGACAGAAACGGCGCGGCGCGCATTGGATGCGCCCGTGGGACGCTCACTTTATATTAAAATCAGCGTCGTCACGTAATCTATACATATAATAAAACTGTAACTGTTCATGTCTGTACATGAAGATATTTAAAAAAAAATTGTATGACTGTTAGTATTTCTTCCAGTAACTCAGTATCACATTTAGAAATCATTCATAAAAAACCTCTCATTTTTACGAAAATTTTGATAAAAAAATGCAATATTTCTCGAACGTACGAGTATGTTTATCATATGGGCGACGTCAACGGCCCCGGCGCGGCGAACGGCGCGGCGCGAATGAGATTGAGTGAAATTTAGTTTTTGGAGATAGGGATGGGGTTGAGGTTGGGGTTGGGATTGGGATATTGAGAGTCTCGAGTCTGAGTGGAAGTATAAGTGGAAAGAGAACGGGAGCGCAAGTGGGAACTGGGCGGACTCTGTAGTTCAAGCGAGCGGAGCCGCGGGCACAGCTAGTTGACTATATATTTTTAACGTCCGGTTCCACGAGTCATTCACTGCAAACTGAAGCGCGGGGTATGGGCAGGGTGCCGGGGGGTGCGGGCTGGCGGTGCATCTTCGGTGCGCTGCCGGTGCGCCCGCGTCGCAACCGTGGCGTGCCGTCTCGACGCCTTCCAATGTTCTTTCATACAAATTATAGGAAAGGGACGTGGTGCAAAACACATAGAAGAGGTGCGCACACATTTACGGTCGTACGTGATTCGTCTAGGTGCCCCGGCAATCGGGGCCGCGCCGCTTATGTATATTTTCATACATAAAGTGCAAAGGCTGCCAAAGGTACGAATTATACGAAAGTTTTCTCGAAGCGAGAATTACCGGGAAATCAACCCTTACTCGAGACGAGAAAAAAGTTTTAAGAACTCGATAAATAGAAATCTGTATTACTAATAGAAAATGACAGTTTCAAAGATCCATAATAGATTTGGTTCTTGGTTGGTATACATTCTACTAATATTATAAACGCGAAAGTTTGTAAGTATGGATGGATGTTTGTTACTCTTTCACGTAAAAACTATTGAATGGATTTTAATGAACCTTACAATAATATAGCTTATACATCAGAATAGCACATAGGCTACAATTTATAAAGATATTATGTGAATTGTCCAAAATATTGATATTTTAAGTAAGTAGGAAAAAATCTAAGATCTGCGAGCTATTCGGGCGTGCGCCATAAAATTATAATTTTAATGTTAGTTCTTTTCTACGCCACGCTAATATAAGCTATTCAAAATACTAATCATGCGCAGACGAAGTCGCGGGCACCAGCTAGTCTTATAAATAAAATCGTAAACATCGCGTGTCTGTACATTGAAGATATTTGCAAAAAAAAAATTGGGGGGTCTAAGGATAAGCAACAGAACACATTTCGATCATTTTTGAAATTTTTGTCTGTTTGTCTGTTTGTCTGTTTGTCTGTTTATCTGTTTGTCTGTTTATCTGTTTGTCTGTGAGGTTGTGCACGCATCACTTAAAAACGACTGATCGGACTTTGATGGACTTTTCACAGAAACGTGGGGCTTAATTTGGTGTAACATATAGGCTTTATTTCATTGCAATCGGTGCAGTCATTCAAAAGTTATGCGAATTTATAGTTTCCGAAAACTGAGTGTAGGGTGTAAATGCTCGATTGAATTCGTGAGCGGCAGCGGGAGCGGGTATCGTATCAATGTAATGTGAGATTTTGAAAACTATAAATTCGCATAACTTTTGATTGAGTTAGTTGTTTACGATAAAAAATCTGGAGCTGGAGCTGGATCTGGAGCTGGAGCTGCATCTGGATCTGGATCTGGAGCTGTATCTGGAGCTGGATCTGGAGCCGGAACTTTAGCTAGACCTGGACCCGGACCCGGACCCGGACCCGGACCCGGACTCGGACCCGGACCCGGACCTGGACCCGGACCTGGACCCGGACCTGGACCTGGACCTGGCCTGTACTTGGACCTGGACCTGGACCTGGACCTGGATCTGGATTTATAGTCTGAGTGGAAGTGGGATAGGGAGCGGAAGTGGGAATGGGAGCGGATCCTGTAGTCCACGCGAGCGGAGCCGCGGGCACAGCTAGTTATTAATAAAATACATAATTAATACTTACTGCGGTGTAGCCGACTTGACTTATTCGCCCGAATCCTGACACTAAGCATCTTTTGTTAAGATATTGATTAAATTTAGTCGCATATTTAACTGGCTGTACGTGTGAATTTAAGCGGAAACTGTATCTCGTGACCTGAAGAGGAAATACACATATATTACCCTAACAATGCCACTTTACGATTTTCCGGATATAAAAAAAATGGTTTAGGATTTTTGACCCAAGAAAGGCCTATGTCCAGCAGTGGATTGGATACCACAGAATGTGTCTCTTACCAAAAATAGTTTGGGAGTCCCTGATCTAGCCGAATGATATCCTACACGGCGCCTGATTCAATCGTAGTAGAGAATCTGTCAACCGTAGTTATCGGTTCTTCGACAAATGTGACACCTCCTGCAGTAAGCCTCCATCCATCCTTTTTCCTGAACCTTAATTTACACTGGCTCTATTACCCTTTAAGTTGTTGCTTGGCAGTAGAAATAGGCAAGATGTGGTACAAACCCTGCACTAGAGCATCATCATCAGGTTATTTTTGTCTCCACTGCTCCTGCAGTCTCATAGAGACAGACGGAGGATTTGGCCTACACTCCCCGCGCTGGCCAGATGTTTTATAATGTATTCCCTTAGTCGCCTTGAACGACATCCACGGGAAGAGTTGGAGTGGTTCTATTCTACTCTACCGGAAACCACGCGGCAGTTAGGCTAGAGCATAGCCTAAGAATAACTAGAGTCCAACCGTCGTGTAAAAAACCACTAACCACAACACAAATATCATCCCTTGGAAATTTGTATTTCGGAGGGTACGCCAAACCCTTTAAACTTCTCCACTGACCGTGTGCTGCAGTGTCTAGTTTATTATAACGATCAAAAGTTCGCAGGTTCCCAGCAACGGCCACAATAGTAGATAATTTCTTTTCGCCGATACGACTACAAAAATACGGAAAAATTAAACAATACTCCATCAAAGACTAGTTCTTTAAGATTCTGAAATTCCATCGCTTGATGGTGGAGTTCTCAATAAGTCTCTCAAACGAAAAAGGACAACATGATGAGGAAACTAACATCGTTTATCGACTCCATATAGTAATTATTTCCAACTTGGACGCTCGTGGTTTTCAAGTCATCGAAGTGTCAACAATTTGAACTAATGAGCTTAGTAAGCCAACCTGCCTAGCAAGGCCGTTATAGGTCTTAATTCGGATCCAAAAACTCTATAGTCTCGTCCACTGTTGGACATAGCCTTCCCCAATGAACGGAAGCATACCCGGTCGTCCGCGTTCCGCATCAAGCTGCTTCCGGCCACCTTCTTCAGGTCGTCGGTCAATCTAGCGGCGGGACATCCCACCCTGCGCGTGCCGATTCGTGGTCTCCGCTCCGGAACTCGTCTGCCCAACGGTCGTCGGTTCTGCGACAGATGTGGCTTCAGCTTTCAGCGTCTCTGTCACGCCCAGTGTCACTTCAGCTTGCTAATCCTTTCTGCTATGTCGGTCAGCTTCGTTCAAACTCAAACTCCGACTTTGCTTAATGATAGAAGATACTTTATACAAACCCTGATGAAAAGCATTTACTGCCCATGACGGATTCAAAGCAATGAGCAGCAGTAACCATTTTTCGATTTGAAATAAGTGTGCCCCCACAAAATGATACGTAATGCATACTTCTCCTCTGACGAGATCTAAAAGAGACCTGAAAATATATCAAAGACACTAAGAGTTAGTAGAGGTCTAGCCTATAATTCTACTGGCTCATGGATATATCGACCAACATGTTGTTCAGAAACTTGCATGGACTACTTTCCATTTACACTAACTTCACCTCAACAAACTTTACCGTCTTTAGTTTTTTTTTCTATTTGTCTCTTCTGAGATATGAATTGCAGTAACGTACGCCAGTGTACGTACGTACGTATTGCCAGGTACCTCTTCGATTACAACTCTTACCTTATTCCAACTTTCTCTTTCGACACTAACCAATAAACTACAGTTCCATGAAACTTCTGAGGGCATCACCCAAGGTGTTTGCTCATAGGTCTGTAGTCCATCATAGTTATGAGCCCAGTGTCATACCATGTCAGGGGACTTGATTGAGGTAGTTGCCTATCCGGTGCTATCCAGACGAGTCACCGGTATGCGGTCCCGGCTTCCCGAGTAATCGCTAGTACAATCCCACTATACTTCCGTAATAGCGGTATCCCTTACCTACCCTATACTCCTTAATACCCCATCTCCTGTCTCTCTCGCCCCGGTCCCTCTCCCATCCGCCAATCCAAGGTCTGCCGTGCCGATGGATGCGTGTCCAGGGGCTAGCCTGGTCGTAAGCGTGCCGACATCCCGGAGCTGGGCGAACTCCGGGCACTATTAGCCTCACCGAATCATGCGAGGCTCTGATGAGGTGGACCATTATTTCCCTAGCTAATCGTGGTACCTCAACAAGGCAACGATGCTGTTCGCAACACGTCACGTCAAGGAGTATCACGGGGCGAAAAGCGGGCGAAGGAAAGCCACTTTGCGACATTAGATTACGTTGCTTTCCTTCTCGTAGAAGCATTTGATTTCTCATTCATGGAATACTAGTAATACACTGACAGCTCTCTAAGCAATTATGCCACCTCACATGCATCTATGCATATGTGAGGCCACTTGACCTGGTCATGACAAAATATCAGCACCTCAGTTCATGTAGCGTGCTGCAGCATTATGCTAAGTTAGTACCTTTCTGTTGCTGCTACATATGTCTAGATATGCCGTGTGGTTTCCGTTAGAGTAGAATAGGACTACTCCAACTCTTCCCGTAGATGTCGTACAAGGCGACTAAGGGAATACATTATAAAACATCAACCAGTCCTCCCCAACCCGTCTGGCCAGCGCGGGGAGTGTAGGCCAAATCCTCCGTCTGTCTCCGGCAGATGAAAGAGGGTTGTGCTCCTGCAGTGGAGACAAAAATAACCTGATGGATGCCTAGATTATTTTGAAACTGTAAAGTTCTTTTTACGTTTGTTTCTTATCTATGTATGTGTCGTTGCTATGAATAAACGGTCTATTCTATTCATAGTACTTTTAATATTATTATTATTTACCTGATAAGGAACCGATGTCAAATCAGCTGGTCGACCATTTACAACCCTGAAGACTGGATACCCCTCTCCATCAGTAAGAATTGACTTATTAGTAAAATCCTCCAGAGTAGAAGACTCCTGCTCTATGGTGAAAGTTTGATTTGTAAAACTTTGCTGTACATAGTCTGTTTTAATGTTTGCTTCGAATTCTTCAGAATTTTTCTGTGATGTGGAATTCTCTGTAACTTCATCTTCATACATAGAAAGGTATGTAAACGAACCAAAATTATTTAACAATAATATGAATTTTTTTTTTCGCGGGTAGGTCGAAAGTAGAACATCGAAAATTTGTGCTACTCAGTTATTTATTTTAAAATAATATATATATATCGAATTTTGCGACAGTCTACAGTGTAAATGTATTGAGGACCTCACCTGCACCTGCTGGTATAATAATTTCACTTTGCACTGAACACTTTCACATCTTTCACTCTTCACTATGGACCTGGCAGTTGAGTTGAAAAACAACATGGCACACTTGATGTCACATTTTGATACACGGATGGATGAATATGAGAAGAGTCAACAGCAGCAGTCCGCATCGGCAGCCCCACAGCCAACTGTTAAGACGCTGTCCGCAGACTACTCAACTTTTAAATCGTTCGTGTGGAAGACTCTGGCCATGTTGAAAACGCAACTGGAGGTGGTTGTCAGCTGTTTAGATCAACAAGAAAACCATTGTCGCAGGAAAGTACTCCTATTCCATGGGATACCGGAGACAGACAATGAGAATTTGGAAAGCAAGATTCTTGGGGTATTGCGAGACCGAATGAGGATGTCTGACATCAACGCTTCGGCTGTGGAGGTATGTCATCGTTTAGGGGTTAAGAAAGACAGGACAAGGCCCATCTTAGTACGATTTATGAGCTTGAAGCATAGATCAGCAGTCTGGAACACTAAAACCACACTGAAGGGCTCTGATATCTCAATATCCGAGTTCCTAACCAAGTCGCGACAAGAGGTTTTTGTCGCGGCGCGTAAACACTTCGGTGTCAAGCACTGCTGGTCGTCGGAAGGCACCATCGTCGTCCTTTTGCCTGACAAGAGCCGCAAGAGGATTGTGTCCATGGCCCAGCTCCAAGAGTTGACGTCGCAGTATCCTCCAAACAAGAATGCGGTAGAGGAGCAGAAGAGGTCACGTCGCACGGCTGCTCCCAACAATAACACCACATAATGCGATACTTTAGTGCTACGAAACAGGGCCCCGTGTATACTTTGTTATATTATCTTTGATACTATGTTCCGTGTTGTGACTTTCTATTTTTGTCGTGCTGTATCGCCAGGTACTTATCACAATTTCCTGTTTTAATCAGGTAGGTAGTTAGTTAACAAAATAACTCGGTTCACCAACCAATTTTATTATTTTTAACCAAAATAAACCTTTGACTATGACAGTTTGACAGCTGTATGTCTAGTACAATGGTAAAGGTATCTGAGAACATACAGCCTAGTCGATTGGTATTATGTTAAGTATAATAGAAAGCATTTACTTGACTAGTTACTTTTTCGTTTCAAACGATCCATGGTTCTTTTTTAGTAGTTAGTAGTAGTAGTTTTAAATTATTTTGAGTTTTTAAAGTGGTTGTATTGTGATGTAACTTTGTAGTTCCATAATTTTGTCCTCAATGTTCAGTGTATAATTTAGATTCTATTTTAATCTCTTTCAGCCAGCTTGTGCTGGTGGATTTATAGTAAACTTTAGTTTTAATTATTTATTTAGTGTTATATAATAATAGTAAGTATATTTTTATTTTAGTATATTTTATATATATTTATGTCTATTGATCTTAATGACTCATTTTTCTCATGCTTGTCTTCCGATGAATATGATAGTGCTCTTAGTGATGTATCTTCAATCTCAGATTCCTCTCCGCTTGAAACTAAACTGCAGTCTACCTTTTCTAGCTCTTCCTTTCTCAATGTTGTACACATTAATGCGCAGAGCGTGCCTGGCCATTACACTGATCTCCTTGCTTCTTTTAGTGGAAAGGAAGTTGATGCCATCTTAGTTTCTGAAAGTTGGTTAAAACCCTCACTTAATTCCACTTCTTGGTCCCTTCCAGGCTTCAAGCTGTATCGCAATGATCGCATTGGCGTTGGTGCAGGTGGAGTCTGCATTTACCTTTGCGGCCATATCCCTTGTGCTGTTATTAGTCAGTCCCCAGGTGAATACTCTGGTCAAATGGAGCACCTTTTTCTCGAAATTATTCTTCACCACACAAAAATTTTACTTGGCGTCTTGTATATCCCTGATGATAAGGTCAACTATTTTAACTCACTTGAGTCATTGCTTGAAAAGCTAGGTCCTTTATATGACCATATCATTATAATGGGTGATCTCAATACGTGCCTGTTAAAAAATGACTGTAGGTCTCGAAAACTGGAATCCCTGGTCTCCTCTGTTAATATGCATATTATGCCACTATCTTCTCCCACACATTACTTCCCCAACAGCGCACCATCTTTAATTGACTTGATGATAGTTTCGAAACCTGACAGTATTAATTCGCACGGCCAAATGACAGCGCCCTTCTCTCACCACGATTTAATATTCTTGTCGTACAAGGTGCGTCCACCAAAACGCAAGAGTAAAGTAATCCTCCAGCGAAACTTCAAAGATCTAAACATTGATCACTTAAGGGAATATGTGGAAACTACTGATTGGTCTGATATTTACACAGTATCCACAATAGATGAGAAAGTAGCGCTTTTCACTACAACTCTTACGCAGATTTACGACCTACATGCCCCTATCAGACCAGTTAGAGTGAAGCATTATCCGGCCCCCTGGCTTTCAGATACCATTAAAAAAGCTATGTCTAAAAGAGATCGGGCCAAGTGTAAATGTAAAAAATATCCAACTGCAGAAAATATCACTGCATACAGAAACCTGCGCAACATCTGCAACAGGATGTGTAGGGACGCAAAACGTCGTTACATTCACTCTTCCATAGATAACTTGCCTCCGGCTCAAGTCTGGAGATTTTTAAGGTCACTGGGTGTGGGTAAGGTTCCTGAAGCTGTTAATAATACATTAGACTTAAATACTTTAAATAGTCACTTCTCAACCCCTCCGGTTATTCTTGACAACCTCACCAAATCTTCCTCTCTTTTCAAACTCGCTAACACGGCCCCACCTAACTGTGATCCTCTCGTACTTCGTGAGATCGCGGAGGAGGATGTTAAAAATAGCATTTTATCAATCTCCACCAAGGCAGTTGGTAGTGACAATCTGAGCCGTGACATGTTGCTTCCCATTCTTAATCTAGTTACTCCAGTTATCACACACATCATTAACTTTTCTCTAACAACGAACGTTTTTCCGTCAGCGTGGAAGAAGGCTCAGGTCATACCACTGCCTAAGACTTCAAACCCAACCACTCTCTCCCAATATCGTCCCATTTCTATTCTTCCCATTCTTTCTAAGGTTCTTGAAACAGCTGTTCACAAGCAACTATACTCCTTCCTTTCTGTTAATAATCTTCTCAGTACCTATCAATCTGGATTTCGCCCGGCGCATAGCACAGTCAGTGCTTTACTAAATGTCACTGATGATATTAGATATGCCATGGACCATAAGCAGCTTACCATTATTGCTCTGCTTGATTTTAGTAACGCATTCAATTCTGTAGACTATGATATTCTATTAGGAATCCTTCGCTCTATTAATGTATCTTCCTCCGTGATTGATTGGTTTAGTTCATATCTTCGTGGTCGCCAGCAGTGCACTAAAACGGATGACTCTGTATCTGATTGGTCGGATTTAACTGCTGGTGTTCCGCAAGGCGGCGTACTTTCTCCACTACTTTTTTCTGTCTTCATTAATGAGATAACCAAAATAATTTCTTCTCCCTACCACCTGTATGCAGATGACTTACAAATTTACAAACACTTTGATGTCAGTGATGTTGCAGTTGCTGTTAATGCAGTCAACTCGGATCTTGCTGCCATTGATAATTGGGCTAAATCATTCGGTCTTCTTGTCAATCCTACTAAGTCGCAGGCGATGATTGTGGGTAGTAGCCGACTGAGAGGGAGACTGGATTTCGATACCATCCCTCATGTGTGCTATAATGGTGTTGATATTGTTTACTCCAACAAAGCAAAAAATCTCGGTTTAATAATCGACTGCAACCTATCCTGGACGGCCCATATTAATGAGGTGAGCAAGCGAATGCACTACTCTTTTCACTGTCTTAAAAAACTCCAAAACTTCTTACCCTTCAAAACCAAAGTTATGCTTTCACAAACCCTTTTACTTCCTATCCTTGACTATGCAGACGTATGCTACCTAGACGCGACTGAGGAGCTGCTTAATAAGCTAGAACGCCTTCAAAACCTGGCCATTCGGTATATTTTCAGTTTGAGGAAATATGACCACGTTTCTGAATACAGGTCTAAATTAAAGTGGCTCCCAATTCGCCATCGTCGAAACCTGCATATCCTTTCTCTTCTATACAACATTTTGAAATACCCTTCATCACCCCACTATCTTCGCTTCCGTTTCCAACTTCTTCCTCCAACTGACCGACCAAAGCGAGCCTGCGTCACTAAAACCCTAATCTATCCCACCTCTAACACCAACTTCTTCTATAACTCCTACACAGCCCGTGCTGCACAGTTATGGAATAGTCTCCCTGCGCACATACGAAACAGTTCTACTGTAAGAGCTTTTAAACTGAGATTGAAAGAGCACTACCTGTCAAACTTGTCGTGATATATATTGTATGTATGTATGTACCTATGTATGTATGTATCTATCTATGTATTTTATATATGTAACTGTTATGTTTGGTTATCTATTGTATTCTATGTATGTAGTAATATGTAATATTATCTGTATTTTATATAATTTTATAGTATGTTTATGCACATTATCCATTGGTCTCCCGTTTATTTTTTAGATTCTCCCACAGTAGAGGTTGGCTGGAAGAGATCTCTTTTAGAGATAAGTCCACCTTTGTACATCTTTTTTTCTTTATGTAATGTATTGACAATATTTATGTGTGCAATAAAGAATATATATATGAACATAAGAGTTTCTGAAAACATTTGTAGAAAAAACTATAGATTTAGATTTTTGGCAATAAATATGTATTTGATTGTCACAGTCATTTCACTTCTTCATGAACACAGAATTGTTGCTTCGGTTCCTAAAAGCAAAAGTGTTAACCATACAGTCTTGTCTCTGTTAGTAGAATTCATTTAATATAAATAATAATATATAGGGCACGGTTCTGAAGTCACACATTTAAAATTTGACAGCGCTAAAATTGGTTTCGTCTTTATCTTCATAATACTGTGTGACAAGGATAGCAACAGTTTTAGTGCTGTCAAATTTTAACGTTGTGCCTTCAGAATCGAGCCCATAAACTGTATAACAATAACAAACACTAAATAACAAAAGTCTTGAGACAGTAATGACTGCAGACTGTCCTCTCCGGATTGCCCGCCGCAGTATATGCAACAGCATACTTGTCATTGGTCATGCCCACGGATGGCGGCTTTGGATACCGTTTTCGATGGGAAAAAAAACTGAATTCGGGGTGTATTTGACGCACACACGGGCGGCACTCAGCACTGCCTACACTCACGTAGGTACCTGCACTGTAGGTTTGTATTTCATCATCATCATCAGGATATTTTTGTCTCCACTGCAGGAGCACAACCCTCTCTCATCAGATGGAAACAGACGGAGGATTTGGCCTACACTCCCCGCGCTGGCAAGACGGGTTGGGGAGGCCTGATTGATGGTTTATTATGTATTCCCTTAGTCGCCTTGTACGACATCCACGGGAAGACTTGGAGTTGGGGAGAGTTTGTATTTATGTATGATTATTTGAATAAATAAATTAAAGTTGAAATTTTAAATCCAAGTGTTTCATTTATCGTCCAACCGGTCTTGTGGCACACAGAGGATTTTTCAACCAAAGAAAAGACAAATGTAAATCTTAACAAAAAGTGTATAATTTGAGATTATCGTCCACTAATCAACTCATCTTCATCGGGACAAAGTACCAGGAACTCATAAGTTCTTAACAAATTGCTTCAACCATCCTCTATATTTGGCCACATCGGTGAACAACACGTACTGACTAGGATCACATACTGCCGCGTCTTGACGCGCCACGCTGAGCGACACAATCCCTCTGACGTACCACGTGCCTGGTGCATTGGGGGAAGTATCACCTGCTGTATCTGGGACGAAGACCTGAAAGGCACCTCCGCTGTCACCGTTGCAAGCTGACGTGCCTGTGTTTGATAAACATTTAAATTACCAAACACCATTTTTATGAACCAAATTAAGATATTCTGATGCTATGAATCAGGAACAACACTAACACAGAGCATTTAGACCCGAAACATCTGCTTGTACCGCTCGCCCACGACTTTTGGCTTAGAGGGACGCGACGCGGTGAGCGGCGCGGTTTCGGCAGGCGGAGGGTTGGCCGCTGATTGCGGCGCCTCGTGGCGTGCTGCTAACATTTTTATACATTTGTTCTCGCCGCTCGCCGCCCCGCTCCTAGCTGCCGCTGGCAGCGGCAAGGTCGTGGCCGAGCGGTTAGACTAATTTTACTAGATATTGTGTCCCATTAATCTTACACAATAGGTATAAGGGGGAAAATGCCTAAGCAATGCTTCTACAACTGCGAATTGATAATTACTGCAATCATCTTGAGTTTAGTGTTACTTAAGGTCAAATTAGGTAAATTTTATTTTTTTGAGTTTTTCGAAACTTAAGTACGGTTTATTCAGAAAACACCACAGGCTTTTTGGTAAAGGAAAACATCGCAAGGATACCTACATATGCCAAATAAGAAATTCTAAAGCATCTAGAATATTGACTTGGGATGTCGATGGTATTTTGACACAGGCGTTTGATACAAAAGATCCTGAAGAGTCGAAGTGTTGCCAGGTCTTTCTGCACCCCGAAGAAGATAAGGTAGGCTAGGGTAAAATTAAAAAAAAAAAGTGAAAACGAAAAGTTATTAACGAAGACAAAAATCCATAGTAAAAAGTTGACGTTTTCCAAATTAAATTATATTCTCATACCATTATTCCATCCGGCACAAAATTTCCGACTGTTCAGCAACGTCCCGAAGAAGACAGGATTGCTTTTAATGCACTGGGCATCTGATATTTTTGGTATAGTCGCTTGTTTTAGTTGATTTGATAAAGTGTCTGACTGATCGAATCCCCAACCTACTACCTGAAATAGTAACTTGTATTAATAATTATTGTAGATGAGGTTAAAATATTTAATAAGAGACTCCATGATCTGTTGACGGAAAAATACTATTACAGTTTTAGAGTATTTCTCCGAGTCACTAATTTTTGATGTCCGGTGACCTATTTGCATATTATCAAAACAAATAATGAGAGCAATATTTTTTTTATTAAAGCTTAACTTCTCTTTTAACTGGGACATAATTTATTTTTTGATTAATTATAATCTAAATATAGACAAATATTTTTTAAACCCCATTCTTCTGATTCATCTGGTGCGTCCGTTTTACATTTTTCTCCTTAAAGGTAACAATATTTCATTTCTATAACAATAAATCCACATCAGAGGTATTTATGTCGATAGATGCTTAGTTGTATTGATCAAAAAAAATATAAGTCATTTATTATATATGTTATTTTTTTTTATAAATAAATGAATAAAAGTTGTCCGCCGCTGAATTCTGATTACTGTGGTGCGAGGCTTACTCAATCGCACAGCCAAATTCTTGACGAATTGAACAGCGGTACCCCGCGCAAGCAGTAGCCAGGCGAGCAACGAACAAGCTAGAAGACGGACGTGTGGCTGGTCAGCGTTGGATCCGGAACTACGAAGGTAATTATGTGATTCCTCTGGTCTTGGTTTAGGTAGGTTTATGATTACTCTGCTTGCTTTTTAAATTTTGATATAGTATTTCGAAATTCAAAACTGTGTTCGAGATAATGTTTGAGGTCATGGTTATGCGTTCCAGAAAATGCACTGTTCAATTGTGTATGTATCGGTAATTATACACAATGTTTTATAATTTTCTGATACCTCTGTCTCTGATTCCTCTGGCCACAATAGCATATGAATCATAAATTAACGCTGTTTCAATGTCTTACTTGATAAGTTGGAAAAGTTTCTTGTTGATATACTTTCTTAGTGAGTTATTAAGGTCCGCATTATAATAGAGTTCGTCTATTTGCATATGGTAATTCTGTAAATATAGATAAATATTATGGTTGCTAGTCGCGTCCCATATTATTTTCTTTATAGATACAATATGTATGAATGACAACAGCAAGATATTTGTATCGCCCTTACAGATGAGCGACTCTGTGAGTTGGTGACTGCCGACATTGGGTGATAATAAAATTATTTAGGTAGTATTAGTAACTAGCATACATTTTATGTTGTAAATAACAACAATGCCACGAGAAAAACTAAATGAGGAAAAAGGAAGGCAAAAAACCAATTGCAGAACCTCTATGGATGGAGAAAATTAGAAATAACCCGGAAGACTATACTCTGTGGCGAGCAAAACAAAGAGAAATTTATTTGAAGAAGAAAAGGCAAGGGAAGGTCATTCTAATTCATAAATAAACACCATAATAACAACAAAATTGCTAGACGGAAGAGTAATCAAAGCTCAAAGACATGGTATGCAAAGAAAAAAATTAAGGAATGTTCTATCAATATGAAGAAGAAATGTGCCATGCGTGATTAAAATATACTTAAGTGTGATTTAAAAACACCTGATTGTGTTAGAAATACCTAAGATTAAGATTAGGAATATACCTTATCTAAGATGAGTAACACTCAGATGAGACTGACTTGATTATTATATTATAATATGCTTATAATTACAAAATTACAAGAATGATTATTGATTACTTAATGTGTTCATTTCTTGTTTCTAAAAAATAAAGCGTTACAAATTCGAAGTAATTTTTTATAACTATTTCTGATTACTCTGTTAAAAAATCCTGATTCCTCTGGCCACAAAAAATTAAAAGCCTAAATCTCAGGAATGGTTTACGCAAAACGAGTGCCTTAAATGAATATATGTTTATTGGTACATATATTTTCATGGCAATATGTACTATGTACTTAAAAATGAGTTAATTTTTACGCCAGAGGAATCAGATGAAGAATGCAATCTCGAAGAAATACCCTTTAAATGAATTCTTGGTAACGATTCCCTCTCAGGATCTATTTATACTTAATTGTTGTTTTTATTTTGCTAACTTAATTAGTGTTTTTATGTTGTATGCCCATGTGGCGGGACATAGCCGAGCTCTTTATCCTCTATGTATGATCCACAATAAATATATTTTGTCTTTATTCTCTATAATAACTCTTTCATCATCATCAGGTTATATTTGTCTCCACTACAGGAGCACAACCCTCTCTCATCTGCCGGAGACAGACGGAGAATTTGGCCTACACTCCCCGCGCTGGCCAGACGGGTTGGGGAGGCCTGATTGATGTTTTATAATGTATTCCCTTAGTCGCCTTGTACAACATCCACGGGAAGAGTTGGAGTGGTCCTATTCTACTCTACCGGAAACCACACGGCAATTCAGAGAATAACTCTTTATTTCGTCTAATTTT
Source organism: Esperia sulphurella (assembly GCA_947086405.1). Lineage (NCBI taxonomy): Eukaryota > Metazoa > Arthropoda > Insecta > Lepidoptera > Oecophoridae > Esperia > Esperia sulphurella. Next base: position 9,381,980 of record OX352280.1, on the reverse strand, counting down.
TTTCCACTCTCTTCTTTTTTATCTCGACAACTGCAGTATTCTAGTTTTCCTTGACAAACCCTGAATTAGACTTTTTATCATACATTCTTTGGTTTTCTTTTGTGCTTAATTAAGAACGTTGAGCTATTTTGTTATTGCATCTGTGAATGTTTTATCATGCAATAAAGAGTAATTGAATTGAAATATATTATAAAACATCAATCAGGCCTCCCCAACCCGTCTGGCCAGCGCGGGGATTGTAGACCAAATCCTCCGTCTGTCCCCGCAGATGAGAGAGGGTTGTGTTCCTGCAGTGGAGACAAAAATAACCTAATGATGATGAATTGAAATGAATTCTACGTTAATACTATGAAGAGCAATTCCATGTGAAACTCAGAAGATAGCGCGTAAGATACAAATGCGGATGCAGCACAGACACCCTTCGTCTGTAGTGTAATCGGATTTGTTGCTTCCATTGTATCCGACGCGTAGATTGCTACAATTCAGTTCAGTCTCTGTCTGTACTGCATCTGCATATGTAATTATCAGAATTAGGTAGCGTCGTTTAAATACTTGCGAGAAAAATGTTTATGTTAATATCTCTATATATCAGACATTCACACCAATTATCCAGTCCCAAACTAGGCAGAGCCTGTGGTATGGTTACTAGATAACGGATACACATACTTAAATAAATATATATACATCCAAGACTTGGGTACAAACATGCATATTCATCATACGAACATTTGCCCCTAGCGGGATTCGAACCCGCAACCTCCGGCGTGGCAGTCCGAGAGCTACCCGTTCCGCCACGGAGGTCGTCATATGGATATTCCGGGTTTTTTCCGAGATTTATTTAAAAATTTGTTCTATATTGCATTCCACATCTCTCATTGAATCCTACTAATATTATAAATGCGAAAGTTTGGATATCTGGATGTTTGTTACGCAATCACGCTTCAACCACTGGACGGATCGTGATGAAACTTGGCACACATATAGGTTAGGTCCTGGAATTAGTCCATAGTTTTTATATCGAAAAAAGTCCTATTCCTAGGGGAAGTATATAATAATTTGTTATGTTAAGTTGTCCACGCGGACGACGTCGCGGGCAACAGCTAGTAATCTATAATTCTTCTTCCGCCTCCGTCTTACCAGTAAAATTAAAATACAAAAAATATAAAATTATCCTTTCTTGATTGGATGTTATATACTTTTCAATTATTACGACTAAAAGGTCCAGGATTTTTATTACAACAAGAAAATCCCGTTAGAAGATATGTGTTATATAAATTTTCATCGCAAGTACAAAAAAACACTACCTTATTTCGATACCTGGTAATTTCGCTACAGATAACTCATATGTAGTAAGTGGAAGTAAGTAAATAAATAAATAAATATAAAATAAATATATGGGCACTTTCACACACATTTCACACACGGCCATCTGATCCCAAACTAGGCAGAACCTGTAATATGGGTATCTGTAAACTATGACGATGTGAACGATACCCTTCGGCAGTTCATGAATGGTTTATTGCTAACAACCTTGTTTTAAACTCAATAAAAACTAAATGCATAAAATTCACACTTCCAGGTGTTAAACCATGTGATAATGAAATAATATTAAATAACGAGAAGTTAGCATTTGTGGATAATACAGTTTTCTTGGGGCTAACCCTTGATAAGAAGCTGCAATGGGGTCCACATATAGAATTGTTATCAAGTCGGCTAAGCTCCGGAGCATAAGCCGTTAAAAAAATTAGAGAGTTGACAGATATAGCCACAGCAAGACTTGTATATTTTAGCTACTTTCACAGTCTTATGTCTTATGGCCTCTTGCTCTGGGGTCGTGCCGCTGATATCGATTCTATATTCATTTTACAAAAAAGAGTAATAAGATCTATTTATGGGCTTCGTAGTCGTGATTCTCTAAGAGAATTATTTAAGGAAATAAATATAATGACAGTGCCATGTCAATACATATTCGCTAACATTATGTTCGTTAGACAGAACCTTTCTTTACTCAGCTTAAATAATGAGAGGCATAATTTAAATCTTAGAAATAATAATAAAATTCAAATACATCATTCTAGATTGTCTAAGATCAATAATTCTTTTGTGGGGCTGTGCGTGCGGTACTACAATAAGGTTCCGAATGAAATTTTTTACTTATCTGAACAAAAATTTAAATCTTCTATAAAAGTTAATCTGTGCAAGAAAGCCTACTATAAGTTAGATGACTACTTACATGATAAAAGTCCATGGAGTGCTTGATGGCTCAGCATAGGTAGACTTAATGATTGTAATGAATAAGATAAATCAAAGGTAGGTAGGGCCCTGTGCCGTTGGGTTTGTTGCCACTTCTTCCCCTCGGTTATACAGGTGGAAGTGGAGTAGTTTTAGGCAGAATTTGACGTCAAAAAGAGAATAATGTATTCCAATTTTGAAAATAAATATTTTGATTTTGATTTTGACGGCAAACACAAGTGTTCATCACACGAATGTTTGCCCTGGGAGGGATTCGAACTCGCAACACCGAGCTTCGCAGGCAGGTGTAATACCGACTAGGCTATGGGGCAGACCAGTTATGAAATGTTCCTCATCCAGCCGCTTAATAACTCTTTCTGAAAGACTTACCGTGCCGAAAACTGTTCCAGAAGGTATCCTTTTTATGACATCTGGATGCCACATGCAAGCTGGTTGAACATAGTCATCGAACACCACTTCTGTCTTCAACTTCAGCAACGCTATATCGTTGTCCAGATGCTTGTATGAAAACTCTTCGTGTACAATTACTTGGTGTATCTGCGAATTGTAAATAACAAAAGTAAAATCATTTATTTCAGGCGTTGCTCATAGAGTCTTAGTATAACAGTGATATCTTATAACTACTCTGAGAAAAGAATAAGTAGCCCTCCTACTTACGTAAGGATAAAAATGTACCACTATTACGTAAGTAGCCGCCCCAATTATAAATGGTGTCGCCTACAACTGATTCAGTAGCCAGCCACATTACTAAGTAACCAAAGTTCTTAATAATGTGGCTTGTCACACAGTATTATGAAGATAAAGACGAAACTAATTTTAGCGCTGTCAAATTTTAACGTTGTGCCTTCAGAATCGGACCATTATAAATTTATATTTACTAAGTCTATGATTAAATCTGTATCTCTAAGCTGAAGATATTATTTAATATTTTGCACCTAAAGAAGTAAAACTTTGCTGAACGGGTATATTCAACAAAGTTTTACTTAATTTGATGCGAAACTTACCAAACTTAACAACACATTTTAGTAAAATCCATGAGTACGCTATTCGAATTTCTAATCCAAGCAGAGATTGACAGGAAAAAACCGCAGTGAAAACCTAACTTATTTATGTGTCAAACCAAATGACAGATGTCAATGACCAAGTTCTGTTATCAATATTTTGGAGTTTCTTCTTACACTAGTGAATTCTCCCTATATCAAGTATTTAGCTAAATACATTAATATATGTAATATAAAATTTTAAAACCCCAAGATAATTAATATATGCATGCTTGTCCTTAAATGTCTTAATAAACCTTTTCTCCCTCTGCTAACTTTGTGATGGTGAATTTATTTTGTTTGTGTCGTTTGTTTTAGATGGCGGTTGGACGATCATCTCAACTTTCGTTTCAAAATTTACCGACCTCCTGATTGGAAACCAGAGTAACCTCCTTCGTGTATTTTCCACTACTATGACATTGGCGGAATTATTGTGCCTTTTAAGCATAATAACAAAGGCCATTTAAAAATAAAATATATTTTGGACGTTTTAACTCAAACATGCCTGCACTGAATTAAAGCAATCGAAAGATGAAATGTGTGAAAAAATCTAATGGTACGGAAACCTGCATTCTAATGATAACAATAAAGCTCGCTTAAATATGCATCATTGTCTAAAACTAGTCCGAGCTGGAGTGCATAACACCGCGGAACACAAGTTACTCGTATGTCAGATTTGAAGAGTCAAAACCCCAGTGTAATTTTGGCCACACGAGGCACCTTCTGGAGTTCTGTATTCTCTATAATACAAACTCATTTGCGAGACTCACTCAGGTGACTTCACTCACTTTGAAACCTAATCAAATGGTATTCTGCAAACTTTCTAGAGCACTATCGAAGTGAAGTGAGTTCTATTGTTCACCTCACTTCGATAGTGCTCTGGGAATGTTTACAGAATGCCAATGGATAGGTGTCAAAGTGAGTGAAGTCACTTGAGTGAGACTCGCAAATGAGTTTATATTTTAGAGAATAGCACTATTGGAGTAGAGACCGCGGGTCGGGAAGGTCTATGTTCAGTAGTAGACGTCGATAGACTGAGATGAGGGTAGTGAGGGACTTCATCCGTAGTAGACATACCACGCTTTCGCACGAAGCGTTTTGCTTCCTCGTTCATAATGCGAACTGCTAAGGAATGGAACTCCCTGCCAGCTTGGGTATTTCCGGACAAGTACAATTTGGTTCTTTTTAAAAGGACAGTGAATAGGCATCTTCTGGGTAAGGGCGCTCCACCTTAGGCTTCATCATCACTTACCATCAGGTGAAAAAAGGGGTTTTAAAATTTTATATTACATATATTAATGTAATATATGTAATATAAAATTTTAAAACCCCAAGATAATTAATATGTGCATGCTTGTCCTTAAATGTCTTAATAAACCTTTTCTTCCTCTGCTAACTTTGTGATGGTGAATGTATTTTGTTTGTGTCGTTTGTTTTAGATGGCGGTTGGACAATCATCTCAACTTTTGTTTCAAAATTTACCGACCTCCTGATTGGAAACCAGAGTAACCTCCTTCGTGTATTTTCCACTACTTTGACATTGGCGGAATTATTGTGCCTTTTAAGCATAATAACAAAGGCCATTTTAAAAAAAAAAAATATTTTGGACGTTTTAACTCAAACATGCCTGCACTGAATTAAAGCAATCGAAAGATGAAATGTGTGAAAAAATCTAATGATACGGAAACCTGCATTCTACTGATAACAATAAAGCTCGCTTAAATATGCATCATTGTCTAAAACTAGTCCGAGCTGGAGTGCATAACACCGCGGAACACAAGTTACTCGTATGTTCAGATTTGAAGAGTCAAAACCCCAGTGTAATTTTGGCCACACGAGGCACCTTCTGGAGTTCTGTATTCTCTATAATACAAACTCATTTGCGAGACTCACTCAGGTGACTTCACTCACTTTGAAACCTAATCAAATGGTATTCTGCAAACTTTCTAGAGCACTATCGAAGTGAAGTGAGTTCTATTGTTCACCTCACTTCGATAGTGCTCTGGGAATGTTTACACAATGCCAATGGATAGGTGTCAAAGTGAGTGAAGTCACTTGAGTGAGACTCGCAAATGAGTTTATATTTTAGAGAATAGCACTATTGGAGTGGAGACCGCGGGTCGGGAAGGTCTATGTTCAGTAGTAGACGTCGATAGACTGAGATGAGGGTAGTGAGGGACTTCATCCGTAGTAGACATACCACGCTTTCGCACGAAGCGTTTTGCTTCCTCGTTCATAATGCGAACTGCTAAGGAATGGAACTCCCTGCCAGCTTGGGTATTTCCGGACAAGTACAATTTGGTTCTTTTTAAAAGGACAGTGAATAGGCATCTTCTGGGTAAGGGCGCTCCACCTTAGGCCTCATCATCACTTACCATCAGGTGAAAAAAAGGTGGTGATGATGACTGTCGTCATTGACTATCAGCTTGACTTAAAGCCTTTAATACTCTAGCTACCTGTTTCTCTTGTGAAGCTACATCTCCGCCAATCAAATTGTACTTCCCGAGAACAACGCTGAGTATTTCCGGTAACACGCGCTCGCCTCTTATAGAAGTGCAGTGAGCAGCTGTGGAAGATAAAGGCTTGATTAAATTTTTCCCTGCAGGAACAGACTGTTGTCCTACGGTAAAAAAATCCCTATGTTCATTTCAGCTTTTTTTTAATTCATGACAAACGGCTGTTAAAGAATTAAGTGATCTCTATATAATATAATATAATCAATAATTAATAAATCTTAAGCGTGTATTTCATTATAAGTATTGCGTGATTTAATTTTTATTAAAAATATTTTGATTTTGTAGTCAATCGATGATTGGCTGCTGTCACCAACTGTTTTGTGATTGGCTGATGCAGCCCCGCCACTTTCCTACCGAGTCGCACAAGCGGCGGCTAGAACATGGCTGCATCAACCAACAAACCGGCAGTCTTGGAATCGACTGCGAACTGTGAACATCTACTTTAGCGGAGATTATGCTAGACAGAGAGTAAAGAAAGGAAATGCAGTGAATGGAGCCAGATCATGTCTCAAAAGGCAAGGATGGCTGTGCATAGTGATGTTCTGGTTCCTACGCTGACGTATGGTAGTGAATGTTGCGTATGGCAGAAGAATCACGAAAGCAGGATAAATGTGGTTGAGATGCGGTCTTTAAGAAAAATATGTGGAGTGAAGTTCATCAACCTTTGAGTTGATGAACTTCGCACTGTATATTACTTTTGTCACTCTTCTTTCACTCATACGCTCTAAATGTCCAAACCAACGCAACATACCCTTCTCTACCTTCGTTACTACATCTTCTTTTAAACCACACTTCTCATGTAGCACTGAATTCCTCACTCATTTCATTTCATTTATATAGCCATAATTTATAGGTACGTACATGATCTTAAAAATACATCACGGTTCCAGTATAAATTTACCCAAGGGTGTAGCTTGCAATATTCATTCTGGAATAAATGATATGTGCAATAATATCAACAATAAATTCATTAAATATAATGCCTAATAGTACATTTTTCACTACAAAAGAAAGACTCTCTTCTCACTCTTCTCCTCATCTCTTCCAGTCAGTAAGTAATTGAATTGAAATTAAAAATAAGTTACCGGTCAAAATAAAACTCTTCGAAATCACCGTCCCGCCACAGATATATTTGATAACACTTCCACTCTCCAGTCTATATATTGCAGCGTGCCATGGCCAGTCCCCAGATTTGGTGCTAAGACCATTGGTAATCAGTGCAGTATGCTGCACCTTCCTCCGGCCACATTTTCCCGTGGGAACAGGCAGGTGCACTTCAGCTGTGTCTTGGTTGCCTTGAATATATTGGTCTAGGTATCCCTGGGAAAAATTGTAACACATCATTATTCGACGAAAGAAAACTTAAATTTAATGTGGACATACATACATAATGCTCACGCCTTGGTACCAGAGGGGTAGGCAGAGACGATGGATCGCCACTTTGTGCTGTCCTGACACACCTCACTCACATTCATCAACCTTTTCATGCACCTCATTTTATTCTTCTCACTGCGGACCCCAGCCTTTTTGAGGACGTTACTAATTTGATTCTTGTGTGGAATTAATGTGGAATTTGAAGTATTTATAATTTGTTTCTAGAAAAAACATAGTTGCCAGTAAGGTTCTAGTCTAGTTTATTTATAATACCACAGGCTTTTCGGTGAAGGAAAACATAGTGAGGAAACCTACATATGCTAAAGAAGAATTTCTAAGGCGTATGTGAAGTCCACTAAATCGGCTTGGGGCACCGTCGGTGGACAGGGGTTTGGCACAAAAGATCCTGAAGGGTCGAAGTGTCGCCAGGTCTTCCTGGCCCCCTAAGAAGATAAGATAAGGTTCTAGTCTGTCTGTCTTCCTCATGCAGTGTGAATCCTTAGTAAGTAAATTTATTTTTAAATTCTAAATTAAGTACTAGTTCTAGGGCTGCTAAATTTGATAAACCTCGACGCAAATTACAAAAGTGCATATTCAACGACAATGTATTTTGGGACAGTTTTTTCTGTCATTTTTAAGATCGTTTGGAACAAGCTCGTGACCAAGTTACCAAGTTGAGTTAGTAAGGAAACGTTAAAAAAGTTAAGGAAACTAAGGAAAAAGTCCTTAGGGAGCTCATATGGAGTAAGCATTTATGGACACTTTGTATGTACATAAATGCTGATTTTACTTACCGAGTTCGGATTTTTACAGTATTCGACGGTATTAATTACCGCACTTGTCACGTAGGGTATGGTTCCTGTGGCTGGTCCTTGCACTTTTAAACTTATACTTTGATCTTTTTTAAAGTATCTGATATGGAACATACCGTCTAAGGCTGAAATTCTAGCTGTTGATGGGTCTATCTGAAAAATGAATAGGGACCATTTTACGTAAGTCTATCTGAACCATTCAATAAGGTCAAAACAGGAAAAGCATTTCTGTACATTGATTTTAAAAGCATCAAGTCCCCAGACATTTATGCTAGAAGAGTCCAAAAATTTTTTTTTTCGTGTCTGTTTGTAGGATGTATGTTTGTTTAAACGGACTAATCTTGGAAACTGCTGGACAATATTTTACGGGATTTTCACTGTTTAATAGCTTAGGGTTCGGGTCACAATCTAGTGAAATGAAATTAAATGTATGAAAGTGCAGCGTCGCACACTACCAGTCACAAAAAGAATTAATATAACATTTAAGTACTTACTAAAGATACTACAGCCTCTGAATCAAATTTGATATATACTCTAGTATGTGCTGGTACTTCTTCCATTATAAATAATATGTACTGGTTCTCTGATCCTGGCGGTAGACCAGGTTCAAACGAGACCGTCATTTTATCATTGCCTTTACACGGTCTTGCATGTAGCAGAGGATTACCAACTATTCCCCAGCCTTCTTTTAATTCTTCACTTTTAACTCCTACTACTATTGTTAGAAGAATTACTTTCCACATTCTTCTTTTGATCAGAGAGTAATTAACTGTCTTAACTTTCGTACGATTTTCTTATTAAAGTGGAGGGCCTTGTAAATTCGGTAGTAATTTTCTTAGTCTTTGTTCTTTATTTTTTCCACATTTTAATTCATATTTCGATAGAGTTAAATAGTTTACTTATTTCACTTGTTTTCCTTTGTTCAATCGTATATCTTCATATATTTCTAATCTTGGTTTCAAAGACCGTAATGTTTGTCTCTAAAACGTTCACCCTTGGTTATTACTGGATTGTGACGCCGTTTTCTCGTCTCAGACAGATTTTATGAGATTCTTTGTCGCTAAAAGCACTAAAACACAAAACATTTCAACATTTTAATTCTAAATAAACACTTCTATCACCATTCTTGACAATATTGTTATTTGTTCAAGACTTATTCGCTTTTAGTTTACAATAATTAGATCAATTACTTACTTGACTATATTAAAGCCCTTGTAACCGAAAAATTATATTATAATAACCAATGAATCCAATTCTGAAGGCATCCCTTAAAATTTTAGTTAATATAAAATAATTTATTTATAACATCGAGAGATGTTAAGACACTCCAGGCATTGTCGTGTTTTGAGGTAAACTGTCAATATGAAGTCAAGTTATTATGTTGCAGACAGATAAATATTAGAAATTTATTCATTTGCCCAGTTCGTATAATATACAGATGACACATACACAACGACATTTCGAAACTAATTTTGTTACTGGTATAATAACAAATCGAGATACCATCACTAAATCACACACAAGTGTGGTTTGAAAGAAGATGTATTAACGAAGATATAGAAACCCTTCTGGTGTTGCGTTGGGTTGGACATTTAGAGCATATGAGTGAAAGAAGATTGTTAAAAGAAATTTACAGTGCGAATGTGGAAGGAACTAAAGCTAGAGGTCGTCCTAGGAGGTTCATGGATCAAATAGGTGACAAAGAAAGGCAGCGATATGAATAAAAGTATGTAAATGAGGAGGTTGAGAAGGTGAGAGAGGCTAGCGAGGTGTATAAGAATCTCGCAGTGGCGATATATTGTATCTGCCTACCGTTCTGGGACCAAGGCGTATGTTTATGTATGTTTTATGTTAAAGATACCATCAGCAAATATGCAAAATATCTACCAAAATCCATCTAAGCAGTTTTACTGCAACATAAGTAGGTTCATTGGAAAAACCGGTCGACGCAAACAAGTCCGTTCTCAGGAGGACAAATTATCTCGTATAATAATGATATTATAATATTACTCACTTTCCGTTTAATAATGACGTAATTTGTAATAACATTTTAGTTCAATATTGTACTTTACTGTTATTTGGAAATAGTGCTCAAGTTTCAACAGAAATTTAATAGCATTCACGTCATTATTTCACCGATAGTGCGATTCGTTCACATATATGGACCTAGGCCTTATTTTTAACGAGAAGTGTTGTCGTAAACATATTACTGAGAATAATGAAATGAATGAAAAGTTTTTATTTCAGAAACCAATGATCCATTCGGCCTGCGAATCGGCACGCGCAGGGTGGGACGCCGCCAGATGGACCGACGACTTGAAGAAAGTGGCCGGAAGTGGCTGGATGCGGAGGGCGGATATCCGGGTGTGGTGGCGTTCATTGGGGAAGGCCTATGTCCAGCAGTGACTTTTAGGGGCTGACATGATGATTTATATTTAGTAAATAATTAAATGTTCTGCTTAGCAACTGCACAAGTGTCAAAGTGAATGTGAACGAGTTGCGGCTAACGTAGCCGCAAGAGAGTGTAACAAAGCGGTTGTTTCGTTCGCACCATCTGGTAGTAAGTATATAGAGATCATTAGGCGCGAGTTAAACTTTTTTAAAATATGAAAATAGATTTAAATAAACAAAGTCTTTTCGAGAAAATACTAATCATTATTTAAACTAGAATTAACTAAAGAACTTTACATCTTGCATTAATCAATTTGAAGCACCCATTTCATCAGTAAAATTGCAGGAAACCACCCAAAACAAAACCTTCAACGCTTCCCATTAAAGTTCAAACTTTGCTGGAGCATCAGTAGGGAGGCCCCAACGCCAAGCCAGTCGATTATCGACATTACGATTAGAGCTGTCAGTGGCACCGGATCTACCTAATTCACAGTGCTAGTGTTGGCACGTCTGTCGATACTGCCCACGCATAGATTGAACGGAGCTGTTTATTACACCGTAGCGTAACGATACAACTAACAAGAGAACCTCGCGGGGCTCGAAGTCAACGTATTGGATAAAACTCGGTACAGATGTTGATTTATTTTGACACTAGCTCTTGCCCGCGACTTCGTCCGCGTAGGTTCCGATATTTACACATCTTGAATTTCAAAATAGATATCATTTTCATAATCAACGTCCCTAAAAATTTCACAAATGACATTCATATCGACTCATATAGACCTGTACACACGATTAATTTAGTTTCCCGTAGGAATTAGATATCTTTTCAGAATAAAAACTCCAGGACCTAACCTATATGTGTGCAAAATTTCATCCCGATCCGTCCAGTGGTTGACACGTGATTGAGTAACAAACATCCAAACATTCGCATTTATAATAGTGGGATAGTCCCACCGTCAACGAGTATATTCTGTAGAACTTTTACAGTACATTATAAAGTACGCTGTGCGGTTTCCGGTAGAGTAGAATAGGATCACTCCAACTCTTCCCGTGGATGTCGTACAAGGCGACTGAGGGAATACATTATAAAACATCAATCAGGCCTCCCCAACCCGTCTGGCCAGCGCGGGGAGTGTACGCCAAATCCTCCGTCTGTCTCCGGCAGATGAGAGAGGGTTGTGCTCCTGCAGTGGAGACAAAAATAACCTGATGATGATGATGATAAAGTAAATCCAAAGTAAAATTTAAAACACCTCATAAAATGTATCTAAGGTATGTCAGATAAAATAAATAGAAACGCACTGTACCTAATTAGTATTTTGTGTTCTGCTGCCTTGCCTGTGTCATTTTTATTACACTTTGTAGTACCTCTCTTATTTTATTGCATTTAGTTATTATTTTTTTTACATTTTGACTATTTGTTTTTTGTATTGTATTCTTATATGGCTTTTTACCTAATATTAAACAAATTTAAAATGCACCGCTGCTCGCCAGTACAAAGTTACTACACCACTATCGACCGTCGCTTAGAGATAGACGCTTTAAGTTAGAAAGAGGAACACTTATGTTGTTGACGTATAACGCTGTCCCTTTCGGTCGACTATGCTCGCGCGCGCGCTAGGCTGGTGCTTCTGTAATAGTAGTAGGTGATTAAACCTGTTCGCTTGTGTCAGTCGACGGTGTGACAGCCGCCCAAACTAAGCCCCAATTGACATGACCAGATCTACGTATAAACCTAGCAATACCTTATGCATGAGCGTTGGAGCTTGAAACATTGTCTGTCTCGACGCTGCGTACTATGTAATGTACCTAGGTATTAATATCAACTAAGTGTTGCACGCGGTTTTGTCTGGAAATCAAATTATATATTATACGATACTTCTTTTTTATGTTATTCCGTTATTTTACTAAGGGATTGCACCAGGGACGGGCAGCAACGTTCTCTTGTATACATTACTGCGATCACCAATCCGACTGCTAAGCGCCCTGGTCGCCTAGACGACACCCACGGGAAGATTTGAGGTGGCCCTATTCCAAGCCGGGAACCACATGGCACCTTACTAAGTCTTAATCATGGTAAAACAAGTTTATTTTTATTGCAAAACTCTCCCTTTCGAGTCGAGACGTTGGTATAATTGAAACATCCTGTAAGAGTATAAGTTAATTCTTACCCACACTCCGTATAATAAACATTGCAATTTACCCGGTAAAGCCTTCTTTATTCAAGCCCCAGAACAAAATTGATCTACCAAATTTTTCCTGTACAAGCCTCGAGAAAGTGTTACCTTTTGCTTGACTTAAAACTCGACAGTTAATCGTATTTTCTACTAGTTACTGCGACACACTCTTTACTCCTTCCTGGCGTATAAGTGGCAACTATAACCTACTAGCTGTTGCCCGCGATTTCGTCCACGTAGACAACTTAACATGACAAATTACTATGTAATGGTATTTCCCGTAGAAATGGGATGTTTTTTTCTGGTTAAAACTATACTATGTCCTATTCCAGGACCTAACCTATATGCGTGCCAAGTTTCATCCCGATCCGTCCAGTGGTTGAAGCGTGATTGAGTAACAAACATCCAAACATCAAAATATCCAAACTTTCGCATTTATAATATTTGTAAGATACTTAGAATACCAAATGCATTTATTTGCCGCAAAAAAAAGACGTGCTTAAATGTACCAAGTGTACTCATATGCAAGACTTTGACTTGACTTTGACATTGTCATCTACACCAGGCTTTTTGCACTCCATCTATCTTATCTTCTTAGGGAGCCAACAAGACCTTGCGACGTTTCGATCCCTTAGGACCGCTTGCGATTTGGTAGACTTCACATTTTTAGATGACTTACGATCGAGAACCCGCAGTACCACCGCAGTACCTTCGCTCATCCCATGATAAAGTGTTGAACATAAAACTTTCCCATAACGACTGCTCTGTCACGAGCAAGTACCCCATTTATCCTTCCCCTGGAAGCTGCAGAAAAAATACAACAGCAAAGTTGTTTATTATTATGTAATGAGAGTCATTTCTGAGACAGGCAAAGGAATAAATTGGTTTTTAAAACAATTGAATTCAAAACATACAAAAGGATACTCTGTCTCATTGCTCTAATAACGCGTAGCTCAATTGAAATTTTCCATATTACTTATATGGAACATCGTGGTTGCGAAAGTTATTTAAGGAAGATTCCTTAAATAACTTTCGCAACCACGAATAAAGATGTTTAAAACAATTGAATTCAAAACATACAAAAGGATACTCTGTCTCATTGCTCTAATAACGCGTAGCTCAATTGAAATTTTCCATATTACTTATATGGAACATCGTGGTTGCGAAAGTTATTTAAGGAAGATTCCTTAAATAACTTTCGCAACCACGAATAAAGATGTTTAAAACAATTGAATTCAAAACCTACAAAAGGATACTCTGTCTCATTGCTCTAATAACGCGTAGCTCAATTGAAATTTTCCATATTACTTATATGGAACATCGTGGTTGCGAAAGTTATTTAAGGAAGATTCCTTAAATAACTTTCGCAACCACGAATAAAGATGTTTAAAACAATTGAATTCAAAACCTACAAAAGGATACTCTGTCTCATTGCTCTAATAACGCGTAGCTCAATTGAAATTTTCCATATTACTTATATGGAACATCGTGGTTGCGAAAGTTATTTAAGGAAGATTCCTTAAATAACTTTCGCAACCACGAATAAAGATGTTTAAAACAATTGAATTCAAAACATACAAAAGGATACTCTGTCTCATTGCTCTAATAACGCGTAGCTCAATTGAAATTTTCCATATTACTTATATGGAACATCGTGGTTGCGAAAGTTATTTAAGGAAGATTCCTTAAATAACTTTCGCAACCACGAATAAAGATGTTTAAAACAATTGAATTCAAAACCTACAAAAGGATACTCTGTCTCATTGCTCTAATAACGCGTAGCTCAATTGAAATTTTCCATATTACTTATATGGAACATCGTGGTTGCGAAAGTTATTTAAGGAAGATTCCTTAAATAACTTTCGCAACCACGAATAAAGATGTTTAAAACAATTGAATTCAAAACATACAAAAGGATACTCTGTCTCATTGCTCTAATAACGCGTAGCTCAATTGAAATTTTCCATATTACTTATATGGAACATCGTGGTTGCGAAAGTTATTTAAGGAAGATTCCTTAAATAACTTTCGCAACCACGAATAAAGATGTTTAAAACAATTGAATTCAAAACCTACAAAAGGATACTCTGTCTCATTGCTCTAATAACGCGTAGCTCAATTGAAATTTTCCATATTACTTATATGGAACATCGTGGTTGCGAAAGTTATTTAAGGAAGATTCCTTAAATAACTTTCGCAACCACGAATAAAGATGTTTAAAACAATTGAATTCAAAACCTACAAAAGGATACTCTGTCTCATTGCTCTAATAACGCGTAGCTCAATTGAAATTTTCCATATTACTTATATGGAACATCGTGGTTGCGAAAGTTATTTAAGGAAGATTCCTTAAATAACTTTCGCAACCACGAATAAAGATGTTTAAAACAATTGAATTCAAAACATACAAAAGGATATCTGTCTCATTGCTCTAATAACGCGTAGCTCAATTGAAATTTTCCATATTACTTATATGGAACATCGTGGTTGCGAAAGTTATTTAAGGAAGATTCCTTAAATAACTTTCGCAACCACGAATAAAGATGTTTAAAACAATTGAATTCAAAACCTACAAAAGGATACTCTGTCTCATTGCTCTAATAACGCGTAGCTCAATTGAAATTTTCCATATTACTTATATGGAACATCGTGGTTGCGAAAGTTATTTAAGGAAGATTCCTTAAATAACTTTCGCAACCACGAATAAAGATGTTTAAAACAATTGAATTCAAAACATACAAAAGGATACTCTGTCTCATTGCTCTAATAACGCGTAGCTCAATTGAAATTTTCCATATTACTTATATGGACCATCGTGGTTGCGAAAGTTATTTAAGGAAGATTCCTTAAATAACTTTCGCAACCACGAATAAAGATTTTTATAAAATGCCGTCGTATGCCTTAAACAACCTGATGGACTGCAATTCTGAATAGATATCTCGTCTAGACAGCACCTGACAGGCAACTACTAGAACCAAGTTACTTGACTACCTAATTGTTGTATGTACCCGCAATAAAAACTTTAATTTTTGATTTATTTGTACGAAGTCACGGGAAACAGCTAGTTGATTAGATTTAACTTGAAAAGACCAACGATCTCTATGTACTACGAGATGGAGCGTTCTAAACAATCGCTCTGTTCCACGCAACTGCGGCTCCGGGACCCGCAACTCAGTTACATTCACAATAAAACCCGTATTTATTTACCCGTAGCGTCAATAATATAATATGTCAGACATTCACACCAATTATTCAGTCCCAAATTAGGCGGAGCCTGTGTTATGGTTACTAAATAACGGATAAATATACTTAAATAAATATATAAATATCCAAGACTTGGGTACAAACATTCATATTCATCATACGAACATTTGCCCCTAGACAATATTTAGTAATAATTAAATGTTTGGCGTAGTAACTGCACAAGTTTAATTGTGAATGTTACCGAGTTGCCGCTCCCTGAGCAGCAGTTGCGTGGAACAGAGCGATTGTTTGGAACGTTCCATCTAGTAGTACATAGAGATCGTTGGAAAAGACCTTGCCACGCGAATCTCCTTGCGCCATTCTAGTTGCTTTATAATTCAATTCCTGCTAAGATCAAATAGCTGGAAGTAAATCCCATTTACTTTACTCTGACTGAACTATCATTTGAGTAGTGTTTCTGAAGTACAGTCTCTCGCAATTAAATCGTAAATGCTGAATGCAGCTCGTGAAGTCGTGATTGTAAACTGAGGAATAAGACGACATTTTCTCAGTGTTAGCTTATTTAGAGTTTCCAGTGCGCGTCTGAAGCACGCCATTGTAACTAATTCAGGATATACTACCAACTATCCGCTGTATATTCTTTATTATATTCTTTATTGCACATAAGATACAAAAAAAGGTGCAAAGCATAAAAGTGTACAAAGGTGGACTTATTTCTATAATAGATCTCTTCCAGCCAATCTTCACTGTAACCCTTAAGTTTCTGAAGATAAAATTTTTTGTATTTTTTTTTGTATTGTATACGTTTGTTATGAAATAACTCAACATAAAATGATAAAATATATGATCAAATACAAATTCTTTATTTGTAATTTTCATTACAGGTCAAATTAAAATATGTAAGATAAATTAAAAATATAATTAAAGGTAAATTAAATATATTAAAATACAATTAAAAAAATTCAAGGGGTATCACGGGGAGGAAAGCGGGCGAAGGAAAGTCACTTTGTGACATTGGATTGCGCAAAGTTCCGTTACATCGTCACTGCCTACCCCTCTGGGACCAAGGCGTGAGCTTTATGTGTGTATGTAAATAAAATATTCTATTAAGTAATTAGCAGTTTTGACAATTAAAATTAAACAATATTCTTAAAATTAAAAAAATAACTAAAAAAAACACATTTTTAATAAACGATATTATTTTAATAGGTTTTTAATTTGTCATCATGATCATTTATACATTCTATTATTTATAAATAATTCGTACAAATACTGTCCGGCAGACCTAATTCACCTGGAGCAAATCACGCTACTTCTTAGACTTAATTCATCCAGGTGATTGGAAGGTACATCACGTTCACTACTTGGTAATTACAAAGCTGCAGTTTCAGTTAAAGTTTCATTTACAGTTATATACAACGACAAGACATGAACTCCGTAACCAAGGCCGGTTCACCGTAGTGCCCCGGCGCACTGCACTTGCCACAAAAAACCCGCGAGTCATCGGTCCCACGTACTACGAGCACCTCCCCGCAGACCTACGTAACGAAACAAATGACGAAACGTTTAGTCGCCGACTGAAAAATCTATTGTTGGATAACGAATTTTATTCTGTTGATGAATTTTTAATACTAAAATTCTCTTAAGATATATACATTATTGTATACTGACATTGGGCTCGATTCTGAAGGCACAAAGTTAAAATTTTGACAGCACTAAAACTGTTGCTATCCTTGTCACACAATATTATGTAGATAAAGACGAAACCAATTTTAGCGCTGTCAAATTTTAAATGTGTGCCTTCAGAATCGGGCCCATTATGTGATTTAATTATGATTTTATATGAAATAAGGTTTATTATTGTATTCAATTGACGATCCCTTTTATGGCTAAGATAGTATATAATATTATATATTGTTTTATGGTATACTAGCTGTGCCCGCGGCTCCGCTCGCGTGGACTACAGGATCCACACCCATTCCCACTTTCGTTCCCTATCCCACTTCCACTCAGACTTTAATTCCAGGTCCAGGTCCAGGTCCAGGTCCAGGTCCAGGTCCAGGTCCAGGTCCAGGTCCAGGTCCAGGTCCAGGTCCAGGTCCAGGTCCAGGTCCAGGTCCAGGTCCAGGTCCAGGTCCAGGTCCAGGTCCAGGTCCAGGTCCAGGTCCAGGTCCAGGTCCAGGTCCAGGTCCAGGTCCAGGTCCAGGTCCAGGTCCAGGTCCAGGTCCAGGTCCAGGTCCAGGTCCAGGCCCAGGCCCAGGCCCAGGCCCAGGTCCAGGTCCAGGTCCAGGTCCCTCCTCTCAAACCTCCCCTCAGCTCTGCTCTCCCCTCAACCCGCCCCTCAAACCTCTTTCCCTCGTCTCTCCAAATGTAGTCCTCGTAACTAATCCATCGCAATCCAAGTTCCGACCAACATTACTTTGTTGCATACGTATACCACAAATTCATCGTAATCGGGTAACTCAGTCAAAATTCAAACACTCAAATTACACTGGTACCATACCCGCTCCCGCTACCGCTCACGAATTCAGTCGAACATTTACACCCTACTACATTCTTCGCAGTGAATGCGAGTTTTCGGAAACTATAAATTCGCATAACTTTTGATTGACTGCACCGAAATGAAATAAAGCCTATATGTTACACCAAATTAAGCCCCATGTTTCTGTGTAAAGTCTATCAAAGTCCGTTCAGTCGTTTTTAAGTGATGCGTGCACAAACTCACAGACAAACAGACAAAAATTTCAAAAATGATCGAAATGTGTTCTGTTGCTTATCCTTAGACCCCCCCAATTTTTTTTTTTTGCAAATATCTTCAATGTACAGACACGCGAAGTTTACGATTTTATTTATAAGATTAGCGAAATAAATAAATCTAAATCTATAGGAGAATGAAATATACCTACTCAAAACTAATATCCATATTAGTTACCCGACAAGGTGAAGAGCCTTCTGTACTTAAAAGTACTTTTTAATACTTATCAGTACCTAAGTAATAAATGTACATTATCATAGGTTTTCTTAGGTTTATTTATAAACTTAATATTAAAGTAATAAATAAATAAATATCTCAGATATTCACAACAATTATCCAGTCCCAAACTAGGCAGAGCCTGTGGTATGGTTACTAGATAACGGATAGACATACTTAAATAATAAATAAATATATATAAACATCCAAGACTTGGGTACAAACATTCATATTCATCATACGAACATTTGCCCCTAGCGGGATTCGAACCCGCAACCTCCAAAAAGTAAGTTGTTTACTAACAAGGTATGGCTCAGTGGTCTGTTTAAAAAAAAACAGCAACAGTAAAGAGAAGCGACATTTTTACCGTGAAAGTTCTCCCACGACCATCTTTAGTCTTCAGACCTGGAATAGAACACTAATAAAAACAAGAATCTCGTAATTGTAGTGTAAACTATTGGAACTTCGTCCCTTTATTGTTGTTCACGACTTTTGATTGTAGAGAAGTCTTTGTTCTTATCTAGTAGTTCTAAGTCACATAAGTACTGTCTTATATCAACAAAAGTTTAGTAACTTTGTAAACATAAAAGTCTTTAGTGTACTTGTTAGTCTAGTTCTTTTCATTCAGAGTCAAAATCATTTATTGCGCATGAGTACACAAATGCAAATGTGCTCTACATTTGCATTTGTGTAAGATAGGACGATATCGCGCAATCATGTAGACTCGCGGGATAATGCGGGGTCATGTGATCTTAGTCTAAGTCATAGATGCAGTTGATCACCTCTTTGTGTAAAGGTCTTATAATTATGTTTGGGATCACATCTAGGGTCTAGCACACTAAGACTAGCTATATAATCTCCCACGGAAATGCAAATATAGGCCCTCAAGACCATAGCGAGTCGAATCTGTACTTAAATTGAGTTAAAGTACATAAACTTCAGTATTTTGACAGACGTTTAAACTTTCCCAATTTTCCAGCCCATAGAACTGCGATCACTGCGGATTTAAATAGGTTTTAATTCTAAATTCAGGAAAGAAATGATACTTTGCTGTGTGGTTTCCGGTAGAGTAGAATAGAACCACTACAACTCTTCCCGTGGATGTCGTACAAGGCGACTAAAGGAATACATTATAAAACATCAATCAGGCCTCCCCAACCCGTCTGGCCAGCGTGATTTTGCGATTACCGCTACCTTGTTATATCTGGGGCGTAAGTGTTAACCTTAGTATGGAACGCTGCATTTTGTGATTAAAGCAAGCCGCTTTGTATAGTTGTTCCCTGGGTGGACCTGAGCTGATTTAGCCTGTTAGCCACCAGGGGCCATCGCGCTGGTGAGAGGGGGAGGGGGGAAAGTTTTCTTCCGCCGAGCTTCCGTTTCAGCTCAATATCTGCATACCTACAGCTATTGTAAACGACCAATTAACAAAAGAAAATTGACGTTTTATTGTTTTTACCAAATACTTAAATTTTTTTCTATGGAAAGGTAAAAGTCTTGTTCCAGAAATGAATTCATCAACCTTGATTTATCCGAAAATGATACCTCACTTGTAGACATAGGTATACAGATATTGAGCTTAAACAGAAGCGCGGCGGGTGCAAACTTTCCCCCCTCCCTCTCTCACCAGCGCGATGGGCCCCGATGGCTACCGGGCTAAATCAGCTCAGGTCTACCCAGGGAACAACTGTGCCAAGCGGCTTGCTTTAATCACAAAACGGAAGGTACCTTACACTAACGCCCCAGGTATTCGCGCTGTGAAGAAAAATCGGCATATCAAACTTCGTGCAATACTTAAAAATCAAGTTTGTAAACAATAATATAAGGATTGTGCAAAGCTAAAGCAACGTTAGTACTAGTCATCTTTGTTGTTCAAATAATTGTCTATTTTATAATCGGATTTTTTTACAAAGCAGTTTTTAAGTTTCTGTACATCAAAAGGAAAAAAAGGATCACGTCGTTGTCCGTCTGTCTATCTGCCGTCTATCAAGACCTTTTCCCCCAGGAACGCGTGGAGTATCAAGTTGAAATTAATATCAAATAGGCAGTCAGGTCTGCAACCCTTGGAGCTGTGAAAAAATCAAACTCTAAGTGAATGCAATCAAGAGCCGTGGTAGCCGGTTGGTTGTGGACTCGCCTCACGTTCATGAGGTCCTGGTACAAGCCCCGCCCGTACCAATGAGTTTTACGAAACTTAAGTACGGTTTACTTATAATACCACAGGCTTTTCGGTGAAGGAAAACATCGTGAGGAAACCTGCATATGCTGAAGAAGGAATTCTGAGGCGTATGTGAAGTCCACCAAATCGGCTTGGGGCACCGTTGGTGGTCAGGGGTTTAGCACAAAAGATCCTGAAGGGTCGAAGTGTCGCCAGGTCTTCCTGGGCCCCTAAGAAGATAAGATAAGATAAGATAAGAATGCAATCAAACAGGGTTGGCATGTTTTAAACAAAGTCTTTAAAACATCTGTTTTTTATTGTTTAAATTGTTTAAAATGTGGTTTAAAACATGTTTTGTATAAAAAAAATGTTTTTTTTCCAACCCTGAATAGATACGGCCGTTTATGCCGCATATTTTGACAATAGCTAGGGAAACAAAACCTATAGAGTACTTCCCGATTATTAATAGATTTATAAATTTTTTGTTATTAATTTTAGATTGCCTTTGGTAGTTTATTGTAGAAGCGTATACATTGCCCCGTGAAGGATTCAGATGAATTACCATCATATTAGACCCATCACTAACCCAACTCTGTACATTGATTCCAACTCCGTATCATCCATCACACACGCTCATCGATCCATCACCTGCATAGCACACCGTACCTATTGGACATAGAATGCAAATTCATATCAAATTATCTAAATATTTATTTATATTCACAATTCATCATCATCATCATCATATCAGCTCTTAGACGTCCGTTGCTGGACATAGGCCTTTTCCAATGAACGCCACCACACCCTGTTCTCCGCCCTCCAGCCGCTTCCGGCCACCTTCTTGAGGTTGTCGGTCCATCTGACGGCGGGGCGTCCTCGTCTGCCCCAACGGCCGTCAGTTTCGTGACAGATGTGGCCCGCCCACTGACACTTCAGCTTGCTAATTTCGGCTATGTCGGTTACCTTCGTTCTTCGTCGGATCTCTTCATTACGAATCATATCCTTTAAAAAAAACCAGCAATTCACAATTCGAGCTTACTTATACTTTTCACCCACCCTTTTCAAAAGAAATATCTGGTTTCTATCATTATTTCTGGCTTTCAGTAAAAAATGGATTACTTTTAATATCCAGTATTTTTCTAAGAAGCACTAGGATCTAGAACCAATAAATGACTAACCAACCAGATAAGGATGGCTTGACCGACTTGGCCCCGGAAGTAGGATAGCAAAGAATGGAGATGGAGTTGCCTACGAAAATGTAATGTTAAATCAACACATCCAAATTAAAGAATATATTTAACTCAAACTCTACTGAACGTCTCAAAGGACATAATATAAGATTACAAATATCAAATGCTCACCTGAACCCTCAAAGAAACTTTTTAAGCAATAAGGTTGTATCCAGATGGAACAAATTGCCAGAATCTGTCGTAACTGCCACATCAATAAACATGTTTAAGAACAGACTAGACAATTTCTTAAAGGAACATAATCAATTCGACTAATGATATGGAAGCATTTGCCTTTCCATTTAAATAAAATAAAATAAATAAATAAATTTACTAGCGATTCCTTTGCATGTGTCCAACTTGATTAATAGAAAGTGTGCACTTGTTATCAGAAAACAAATATGAGAAATAAACTTATTTAATTTATGTAATACGTAGAACACTGTATTGCCCAGCTCACTGAATCTCTATCCTTTCGGACTTCCTGCGATTTCCTGTCTAACGCCTCCCTACCTGTCTTCTTTCCTCCCTCATTTCTTTGTCCTTCCTTCTCCAACACTCAGTTCAATTTTTATTAATATTTTATTGTATAAAAAATCCTACAGCATATAAATATTGATAAGGTAATTTTGTTTAAGGTTCGGGGCGTGGGAGGGTCACCCAATATATATTTTTTTTCGTAGGAAAATGCATACGTATACTCACTCGTCTCGAGCACTGGCTTTCTTCTAGGCACATCGAGGGACTCCGTAATAATACAATCCGGAGTTCCTCTAACGCTATGGGCCCACCTCACGAGTAGTCAGAGACCTCCCCTTACACTGAATTGGCTTGTGGTACGTTCTAGAGACGCGTGCGGGCCGCGATACTATTTCCGTCTCTTTTGTCATTGAGCATTCTTTCTCACTCCCACTCTCGAACGTACGGTTGCATTTACAAACATCATTTTCCTCTTATTAGAAACTGTTGATATTGTTTCCCATAACATGAACTATTTAAGATTAACAAAACTCTCTCCATACTAGTAAAGTCCATCAATGTAAAGCTTTGAGCTTCGAACTCGAACGCAGAGAGAAATATTCAAATTAGGAGCTCCTGTAGAGTACGAGAGATATCTTATTTATTCTTAGTTTTAAATAAGTATTTTATATAAAATAAAATCACCTCAGTCCACGTGAATTAATCTGAAATTACATGTTCTATAAGTAATATGTTATTATAAACATTAAAGTTAAATAGAGGGACTATTTAATAAATAAATATTTCCAAAAAAAATTAGGGTTTTGTAAGAATAAATAGTATTATTTAGAATACATCTAACAAAAAAAATAAGATGAGGGGTATGGAAGAAAAGGAGGGGAGCGAGGAAATGGGCACAACGGAGCTAAGGTAAGGTAGGGGGGAGGGAGCGGAGGGGGCATAATGAGGTCGGAAAATGGGATACGTAGCCGTGCGGTTCCCGGCTTAGAATAGGGTCACCCCCAGTTTTCCTTGGGTGTCATCAAGGCGACTAAGTGACTGCACCTACTACATCTACCATTCAGATAGATGGTACACTGTCTAGGTTAGTGGTGCTCTCTTACTTACCAATTTGGGCAAAGATTCTTCATACCTTTTACTTATACAATATACACCTATATACAGTCCACTTATTATAATTAAAACCAGCCTATATTTTGTTGTGACAACAAAAACATTTTCAGGGAGCCTACATCGATACCCCGCGCATCAGGGATGTTCGCAGAAGCTCGTACACACGTCTTTTCTGCAATAATACGCAACAAAGCGAGCTCCCTGATGCGCAGGCTGCGGGGCGGCGCTAATGGGATCCTGAAAATGATAGACGAGAGATTTGACGGTCCCATTCCGACTGAGTTGTTGAAACCAAGAAAATCTGGGGAAGGCGTAGTAGATATGATAAAAATGATAATACAAACTTAATCGCTATTTTATAGTGTAGATACACAAAAATAGAACAGCCTACTTTGTGGGAAAAGTAGTACATTATGTAATGATTCCTTTTTATGTACCCATTTCGTTTACCGTCCAACCATTAACCCTGGCAGTACAAAAAGTGGACATAGTTTTACTAGATACGTCATGTAAAGTCAGAGATCTAGTTAAAGATTCATCGGAGGACTGTGACAGTTAGATATCGTACAATCGCTACTTTTTGCGAGAGGTGAGCTCAGGACGCGTTCAGCTAATTAAAACTAAACAGATCATCAGTAACTTAGTGTAAATAAAATAATAAAAATAAATAAATATCTCAGACATTCACACCAATTATCCGGTCCCAAACTAGGCAGAGCCTGTGGTATGGTTACTAGATAACGGATACACATACTTAAATAAATATATAAACATCCAAGACTTGGGTACAAACATTCATATTCATCATACGAACATTTGCCCCTAGCGGGATTCGAACCCGCAACCTCCGGCCTGGCTCCACACATTGATAATAATAGTAATACAGTAATAATATAACGGGTACATTGAAATGTAAGCGATTTAGAGGAGTGGGGCGAGCCGTCGTGCACTGTACGATATATATTATTATATACTAGCTGTTGCCCGCGACTTCGTCCGCGTGGACGACTTAACATCACAAATTATTATGTATTTCCCGTAGGAATGAGATGTTTTTTCGGGATAAAAAGTATCCTATGTCCTATTCCAGGACCTAACCTATACGTTTGCCAAGTTTCATCCCGATCCGTCCAGTGGTTGAAGCGTGATTTAGTAACAAACATCCAAATATCCAAACTTTCGCATTTATAATATTAGTAGGATGTGTTACTCTAGCGGTTTTGGCAGCGCACGCCAGAATAGCTCGCAGATTGTAGTTTTTTTCCTACTTACTTGATATTTTGGACAATTCACACAATATCTTTATAAATTGTAGCCTATGTGTTATTATGATGTATAAGCTACATTATTGTAAAGTTTCATTAAAATCCATTCAGTAGTTTTTACGTGAAAGAGTAACAAACATCTATCCATACTTACAAACTTTCGCGTTTATGATATTAGTAAGATTTCATACTAAACATTTGAAGGATTGGACTGTTTTCTACCAAAGTTACGATATTTTCAAAATATAGCAGCACTGCAATTGAAAGTTAATGTTCCCTCCTACATTACTGCTCTTTAACTGGGTATCTTACTGCAAGTAGATAAATATCTACTTTGGCTCGTTCAGATTGGTATCCTTTTTAACACTCTTACATGAGCAAATGTTTCAAAAGAACTACGATTTGATTAATTATAATTGACAACTCGTCTAGCTCTTAGAGTGGTGAAAATTTGAATATAAATTCATAGTTGTTACTTTCTTGTTTTCATCAAGAGCTCTATTTGAAGTGAAAAAAAGGGCTATCGAAGCCTAGTTATAATAAAGCCAGCCAAGTGTACAATCTTTTTATATTTTTTTTTATATTTCAGAAAGCAATTTTTCTCCTGATCTTTCAATAATTTTACCATTAGGACGGTACAATTTTACATATATATGTTCCTATTTCAGCGCAATCGGTCCAATAGTTTTTCAATTATCGATCGGACCGCCAGACAGGCCAGACTTTGCTATATTTTGATAAATTCAGTGATAACTACGCTCATAGCTTTACTGGTGATTCTTTATCTTTGTTCTTCCCTACTACTTAAGTCTCGAATTGCAGCATCCCCTCTCATTAGTCTACACTATAATCGCACTAGCTCTCTTCTGCAGTTAGTTTATCTCTTAATTTTGCAATTCTCAACTAAATACCTTTTATTCTTTCTTAGCAGGTTTTCGAGCGAGAAACTGATTAGTTTTTAATGTTTTGTCTTGTCCGAGATTTTGTTTTCTCTAAGTTTGCGTTTCCTGTCTAGAGATTGTTCAAGGGTGTTCTTTTTGTCGTTTTTTGTCTGTTCTGGTTCACATGCTTTGTTTACCCGATCTGAGTAACTAATTATTTTATCTTATAATAGGGGGCTAGGTACACCCGGTGACACGTCAACCTTATGGAATCTTTTGTGTCAGCTGCTACGAGTATGTCTATACAGTGTTTCCACCCTTCACAGTCCGCTGCATAAATACTATTGTGAAACTAAGCATAGAAGCCTGTAGTCCTTTGGGTTCAGGGTAAGATACACCCAGGACACTCATACACCTTGCAGCTAGTGCATTGCATTCACACAGCAAATGCTTCGTCGTATCTACAAAAAAAGTAAACAAAACAATGTTGACTGTCTAAGTCAACTGTCTAAATCACAGTACTCAATATCACAAAAGGTTGAAATAAATGAGTATATAAGGGACTACAATGATGGAATATAAAATTAATTCCTTTCTAGGTACTTACTATACGATACTTCGATGACGGCAGAGCCAAACACTCATAAAATCAGTAACTCGATGAACCCCATTAATCAACATAGAGATTCAAACCCTCGCCTCTCCACAAACCCCAACCGGAGCCCAGTAGACAGTAATTGACCACAACTGCGGTTGAATTATGACGTTTATCCCACATGTGGAAGCAGGACAGGTAATAGGGTAATGGCGTAATGATGTTAAATGTCCGCAGTTGTGGCTTTTTCGATTCAAGAATTCAGGAATTATTTGGGTGTAAATGAAGAGGGTTTTTTTTTGTTTATTCAACTTTTGCTTATTTTCAGGAATGTGGTAAATCATGTAGCTTTTAGTTATTAGCTATATTTAGTTATTAGCTATAAACGTAAAAAAACCGTGGAATTAACAAGTTTTGAGAAAACGCTCCTCAAATAAAGGCGTATAATGAAAAACTATAGCCTATATTTATTGTACCACAGTGTACCATTTCTCGTAGATGTTTTTTGGGACTTTTAACACTTGAGACCCTATATTAAGCACTCCTAGGGGTCAAAATATATTATTTATTTAAGCTACCTGAATCCTATACTCTATTTTACTTCTTAGGGGGGCAGGAATACCTGGCGGTACGTTGACCATTCAGGATCCGATGTACCAAACCCCTGTATACCAACGGTGCCCTATGCTAAGTTGGTGGACTTCACATACACCTCAGAGTTTCTTCTTCGGCATATGCAGGTTTCCTTACGATGTTTTCCTTTACCGAAAAGCCCGTGGTATTACAACTAAACCGTAATTAAATATCGGAAAACTCCTTGGTATGGGCGGGCTTTGAAGACTACCACGGCGCTAAAGTTTATCTTTCACTCAAGATGATTGCAGTAAGTTTCAATTCACAGTTGCATGATGCATAGGATTTTCGCTCTTATGCGTACTGTGTAAAGTTTAAGTGACCTAATATTGGTACGTGAACCGAGTGCAAAACCAACTAGACTAGACGACCATATCGCTTAAAATAAATTCAAATTCCATTCAGTTTGCTCTTGTCTACAATAGAAGCCAGTCTTTAAGAATTCTTTAACCTTTGCTCTCCTCGTTCCGTATTTCCGAGCCAATGATCTAGAAGTAAATAGTTTAAAATGAACATCTTAAAACACCTTAAGAAGGGAGCGTTGTCCATTACAGTTAAATGGACACAGTCGAGTCATAACTTCTGTCTGGATTACTTCATGGGTTTAACGTGTGGTCCCGGCTTACAATAGGACCACCTCCAATCTTCACGTGAGTGTTGCCAAGGCGACTAAGGACGGGCGTTCTCCTGTGCATATTATGATCATTACTGCGGTAAACAATCCATCGGCTAAGCGTGGTGATTTTAGCAAATGGACAGCCCACCAAAAGTGTCATTCTAATTTTTTATTTTTTATTTATTAACCGATAAAAACAGAAGCGTAGTGTGGGACACCCCCTGGCTAGATGGAGCGACGATCTGCGTAAGGTGGCTGGCAGTGACTGGATGAGAAGAACCGAAGATCGGGTTCAGTGGCGCCCCTTGGGAGAGGCCTATGTCCAACAGTGGACTCTTTCGGGCTGATGATGATGATGAAAAACAGAATTTACATATTTCCAGTGCAACAAAAACCAGACTTGGTTTGTCTGTGCACCGCGACGACTTACAAACTAACATTTAACAGTCATATTATGTGCCAAGCCATCTATCTGTATACATTGCTTAATTAATTACTAACAAAGTCGAAACCTTCAAAAATAAGGGTACAATATAAAAAAGCGGCCAAGTGCGAGTCGGACTCGCCCATGAAGGGTTCCGTAGCAGCAAGTAACATAATATAAAAGTTATACCTAGTAGTTCGTTGTAACTTTGATCGATGTTTTAATAATAGTATTATGGTTTACGATTTATGACGTATTAAAAAAAATTACTTACTAGATCTCGTTCAAACCAATTTTAAGTGGAAGTTTGCATGGCAATGTACATCATATATTTTTTTTAGTTTTATCATTCTCTTATTTTAGAAGTTACAGGGGGGGGGGGACACATTTTACAACTTTGGAAGTGTCTCTCGCGCAAACTATTCAGTTTAGAAAAAAATGATATTAGAAACCTTAATATCATTTTTGAAGACCTATCCATAGATTACATACACGTATGGGTTTGATGAAAAAAAAATTTTGAGTTTCAGTTCTAAGTACGGGGAACCCCCAAAATTTAATGTTTTTTTTTTTCTATTTTTGTGTGAAAATCTTAATGCGGTTCACAGAATACATCCACTTACCAAGTTTCAATAGTAAGTTCTTATAGTTTCGGAATAAAGTGGCTGTGACATACGGACGGACAGACAGACAGACATTACGAATCCATAAGGGTTCCGTTTTTGCCATTTGGCTACGGAACCCTAAAAAGTGCCAGTCGGTTGCAAGTGTGCGTGTGTGAGTGCTGTTTGTTCTGTTGGACGATACTCGCGTCGAATAGCATTCCTCTAAATACAGCATAATTTTTAAAAAAACATATATATATTGGGAAAGCTTATGTTCAGCAGTGGACGTATTTCTACTGATACAGACGTATTTCTACAGTTTACCTAGTTTGGGAGTCAGGGCTTCATAAATAATGTATCATTTTGAAATGAATAAAGTTATGTTTGTGATGTTGAACTCTTTCTAACCCTTGTACTAGTTTGTGACTATGGTTTGCTTGATTGTTGAGAAATTCTGTTCAAGTCCACTGCTGGGCTTACATTACATTAACCGCATTAATTATGTCTCGTTTAAATATTGGGGTGGCCCTATTTTTAACCGCGATTAAAATAAATAATATCGCCGTTTAAATTCAAAATTGTATGTCCATGATTTGTCATTCGTTGTTGTCATTGTAGTATTGATTATTTACTTACTTACTCTAACTTATGTACAAAGTTATCTGGCCCAGTGGAAGTTGAACCTACTTGCACTTGGATCCAATGCTTATTACACTTACCCGAAGCGAGACGAGCAGTAAGGCTTAAAATTGAATCTCTAACAGGGTTTTGTATTATACTTATTGCAATTTATATGAGCTTCAAGCCTCAATAAATACCTAATTTAAACACTTAAACACAGTTCAGTCTAGACATATCAATAAACTAGTTACAATTTCTATCTCCGATGTAACAAATGCCTGGAATTTTAAATGGTATTCAACTGTCTTTGCAAGGTTTTAATCCAATTTTAATAGATTCAACCTTTTCATGTTCAAAACTAATCTAGATCTCTTCAGATACAATTAAGGAAAGCATTCCGAATTTACTTTGACATTATTTATTAATCTAATGTCACGTGATTGCGATGGTTAGATGTGATGAAGCGAAATGACAAACTTCCATTTCGACCATGTCTTATGATGGAAAATGCATGGACATTTGGCACAGAAATAGCTCAGGTCAGCAAATCGTTCACGGGGCAATGTATACGCTTCTACAACAAACTACCAGAGGAAATCTTAAATATGACGGACAGAAAGTTTAAGATTTACATTTAAAAACAACTTTGTAAGAAAGCCTATTATAAAATAAACGATTATTTGAATGACAAAGATGCCTGGTACTAATGTTGATTCAGCTTCGCAAAATCTTTATTAATTGGATGCAAACTTGATTTTTAAAAGATGTGTTGCGTGAAGTTTGTTGCGCCGTTTCTTCTTCACAGCGCTAACACCTAGGAAGCGGTCGTCGATAAAAAAAATTACGTGTATAAATGTACCAAGTGTACTCATATGCAATAAATGATTTTGACTTTGACTTTGCTCAATTTTAAATAATGTAAATGTAGCTTTCAGATCAAGTTGTATTAATTTACAAAACTGGGTGTAATTAATTATTTTCTTAACTTGCAAAAGCTAATTACATTTGAAAGTTAGCGCTTGGGTGATTTATGTATTGTAATTAGCAATTAACATTTTGCACTTAATTAATTTTGATTACAAAAAATTTCACGTTTTTTGTTATTATTTGTACCTCATACCACGAAGCAAAATAATTTTACGTAGCTCATAGTTTCACCTCAAAGTTTTTTACTTCAGGATTGACGCTAATTGGTTATTCAATTAGATAACAGATGATTTTAATGTGCATCTGTCATCTAATTTAATAACCAATTAGTGTCAGTCATGAAGGTAAAAACTTTGAGGTAAAACCATGAGCTACGAAAAAATATTTTGCTTCATGGTATGAGGTATAGAACTATTTATGTGAACAGAGGACTATCATCAATATTATGGATTTCATGTTCATCAGTAGTTTGGGCTGGCTTGGTAATCATAACACGTGTGGTCGCCGCGGGATTAGACAGGCATGCGTGATTGCGCGCAAAAGAAAAATTGGTACCCTGCGTCGCGCGTAATCACGCGGTCTTGGTATCGACGCAATTATGCGGTCAATCACGAGTGCTAAGTCATAGCTATTACTCTTCGGCATTAAGAGGGTTATTATTCACTTGAGATAACATTTGAGACACATTACCAGTCTTACGTGATCGCGTGCGTTCTTTACCACGGACACGGTTAAGAATGTGCGTCTCAGCGCGACTCGGCCCGCGGAGTAAGATAGCACGATATCGCGCAATCATGTAGACTCGCGGGATACGGCGCGGTGATGTGATTTTAGTCTAAATGTCATAGATGCAGTTGATCACCTCGTGGTCTTATAATTATGTTCGGGATCAGATCTAGGGTCTAGTACAATAAGACTAGCTATATAATCTCCCACGGACATGCAAATGTAGGCCCTCAGGACCATAGCGAGTCGAATCTGTACTTAAATTACGTTAAAGTACATAAACTTCAGTATTTTGACAGACGTTTAAACTTTCCCAATTTTCCAGCCCATAGAACTGCGATCACTGCGGATTTAAATAGGTTTTAATTCTAAATTCAGGAAAGAAATGCTACTTTGCTGTGTGGTTTCCGGTAGAGTAGAATAGGACCACTCCAACTCTTCCCGTGGATGTCGTACAAGGCGACTAAGGGAATACATTATAAAACATCAATCAGGCCTCCCCAACCCGTCTGGCCAGCGTGGGGAGT
The DNA here is from genome assembly GCA_947086405.1 of Esperia sulphurella. Taxonomy (NCBI): domain Eukaryota; kingdom Metazoa; phylum Arthropoda; class Insecta; order Lepidoptera; family Oecophoridae; genus Esperia; species Esperia sulphurella. Next base: position 9,350,442 of record OX352280.1, on the reverse strand, counting down.
GTAGGCCAAATCCTCTGTCTGTCTCCGGCAGATAAGAGAGGGTCGTGCTCCTGCATTGGAGACAAAATAACCTGATGATGATGATGAATGCTCCTTTTTATACAGGGTAATTTGAAAATGATTGCAAATGCCCCAAATTATATAAGCGACATGGTATTTTTCCTCATCTTTTAGTGCAGAATCTGTCTGGATGTTTACTTTCTGTCGCCAGACAGCAATAATAACATTGTTGTAGGTATTCCAGTTTGATGTGTAAGAGAAATAGACACACGAGACATTCAAACACAGTTATCTTAGACTGTTGCACCCAACAGCAGTGCAAATGCGAGAGGCGATAGCAAGCGCTTGGTGGTAAGCGATGCAGGGTGTCTGTCCGTTTGGCTCTGCCGGAGACAGGCGGAGGATTTGGCCTACACTCCCCGCGCTGGCCAGACGGGTAGGGGAGGCCTGATTGATGTTTTATAATGTAATTTGTACTAATCCAGAACAAATCCAGCTATCACTGTAACAAGTTGCATCTAAATCGGTTTAGCCGTTACTTCGTGAGAGAGGAAATAAAACCCAAACATCTGAACTTTTTCTTTTATTTTACAATTTTTTCAAAAATTCAACAGTATTTACATAAGAAAATTATTAGCTGCCATAATTGTATTTATCAGTCCCTGTCATATCTTCGAAGCAGCTATTGTCCACATGCAGATCCAGGACCGGGTTATCCATTAGGCAGTGTAGGCAACTGCCTAGGGGCCCGCATCGGCAAAATGGCCCCGCGCCCTGAGTCTTTTTTGAAAATGTTTCTTAGAGTGAAAAGAGGAGTAGGCGTGGGCCTGGGAGTGGGCATTGACGTGGAAAGTGAGTAAGTAGTTCATGTGTGAGGAGTTTTGCATTGTGGTAGAATAACTATATTTCAGGAAGTTAGAACACCGTAAAGGGGCCCCGACATCCGGCTCTGTGCAGATCCCATAAATAAATATCTCAGACATTCACACCAATTATCCAGTCCCAAACTAGGCAGAGCCTGTGGTATGGTTGCTAGATAACGGATAGGCATACTTAAATGAGTATATAAACATCCAAGACTTGGGTACAAACATTCATATTCATCATACGAACATTTGCCCCTAGCGGGATTCGAAGCCGCAACCTCCGGCGTAGCAGTCCGAGAGCTACACCGTTCCGCCACGGAGGTCGTCAGTGGTCTGGGTCCAGTGTTTTTAGGGTTACGTACCAAAATGGTAAAAACGGAACCCTTAATGTGACTGTCCGTCCATCCGTCTGCCACAGCTGATTATCTCAACAACTAATAATGCCATCGACTTGTTTTTATTAACCGTAGACACACCAGAACATACAATGTAACAAATCTATTTAAAATTAAAATTAAATATTTATTTTTTAAACCAAAAAGCCAATATCAAGATAACAAAATTGACGCCACGGAGGTCGAAATAATGTTAAAACCTTAGTAAATATTAAGGGTTTTATCGTTTATAAGTACTTTTATTCAGCAAGTCTTATTTATTTATTTTAACGAAATACAATCATCGGCTAAGATGTTTACAATCAATTGCAAATTCACCTTGTATACCAAATATCTGAATAGAGCCCTATTGTCAATGAATTGTATTGTATTCCATTGTACTGTACTGGGGACATAAATAGACTGTTGATTTGACTCAATTTGCATTGTTACGGTCTATATACCTTAATATATAGGCTTCTACTTATAAAAGGCAAAGCCTTAATGAATAAATCTGCATACAAATTGTTGTAAACTATAGCTGCCTTTGCACTCGATCGGCGTAGAATTTTAACCCCTTGGAATAAAAAATCCTTAACCACTGTGAAACATTTCAAGTTTAGATATATTTCATTCCAGATTAATAGTCCTATGAAAACAAACGCATTTGCGTCTCGAAAACAAAATACACAATAGATGGTGTTCCTAAGTGGACCGCAAAGTTTACTTGGTAATACAAACCTATTTTTGCTGCTGGTGACCCTTTCATGTATATGTTACCGAGACGTAAATAGCGTTGGTTTTCATAGGACTATTAATCTGGAATGAAATATAGATGTTTGTGATAGAAGGTTGTGGTCAAGTGCGGGTCGGACTACGGACCCGTTCACGATCGATACAATCATCATCATCATCAGGTTATTTTTGTCTCCACTGCAGGAGCACAACCCTCTCTCATCTGCCGGAGACAGACGGAGGATTTGGCCTACACTCCCCGCGCTGCCCAGACGGGTTGGGGAGGCCTGATTGATGTTTTATAATGTATTCCCTTAATCGCCTTGTACGACATCCACGGGAAGAGTTGGAGTGGTCCTATTCTACTCTACCGGAAACCACACGGCATTTATTTAGTTTATTTTTATTTTAGTGTAAGAGTAAAAGGCAAATATATACAATACATATATAATACATACCTATAGTGTGACGTGTCGCTTTAAGAAAAACAAGGGAAATAGAGGGGGATGCGAGGGGAGGGGTGGGGGGGGTGAGCTAAGAAAAAAGGAAAGAGGTTCAAAGACGTTTTATCTAAAATCGCATGAAAATCGACCTTCTGATGGTTGAGAGATTGCCGATTTCGAGTTGGGTATTATAAGATCTCCGATAAGCATTATGGGCGGAGACTCGACCTAAATTGATAACTTATTGGTGCTAAAATGTCCAAACCAAATACCTTAAATGTTAGGCTATGCACATATCGCCATCCTTGAATTATCCGAAAATGATACCTCACTTACCCCAGTGTATAAGTATGCAGATATTGAGCTCCCCCCTCCCATGGCGATACATCGTCTCTGCCCTCTGGGACCAAGGCGTGAGCATTATGTATGTATTTTTTATCATGAAATAAAGAGTAATTGAATAGAATTAAATGTTTGTTGCAATGTCCATCAGTATAATTTCAACTGCTTTGTTGACTGAATACAGAGAAAAACGAGTGATACATACAGACAACCCCCACAACCTCTAACCCTGGTGAGTGTGCACGACCCTTAACTAAGTTAGATCGCACGTCTGCCTTAATGACGTCACGTCCCCGTCCGGACATTCAAAGACCCGAACTTATGAAGGGTGATCTCCAGTATTTTGGTGCCTGACTAAATTTAGTGCCGAATTTAGTTGAAAAATTCTGCTCTTTAGCAGAAACGTGGTGCGGCTTTTAGAAGAGCTGGAGTGACGCATCCAGAAAAAATAACGATCTCTATGTACTACTAGATGGAACGTTCCAAACAATCGCTCTGTTCCACTCAGCTGCGGCTCCAGAAGCCGCAACTCGTTTAATTTCACTTTGACACTTGTGCAGTTACTACGCAGAACATTAATATGACTAAATATTGACGCTACGGGTTAATAGCATCAATATTTTGTAAATAATTAAATGTTCTGCGTAGTAACTGTACAAGTTTCAAAGTAAACGTGAACGAGTTGCGGCTCCCGGCGCCGCGGTTGCGTGTAACAGAGCGATTGTTTGGAATGTCACCAATCTTTTAAAATAGCACTGTCTCATTCAGCTTATCATAATATGGTATGGTATTTATGTATGTTTATTATAATTTGTTTTATACTAGCTGAGCCCGCGGCTCGGCTCGCGTGGACCACAGAAATATTGTTGCATTTTCTAAAATAAAATTGAAAATTAATTAGTGTTAATCATGTATGTATGTATGTATGTATGTATGTATGTATGTATGTATGTATGTATGTATGTATGTATGTATGTATGTATGTATGTATGTATGTATGTATGTATGTATGTATGTATGTATGTATGTATGTATGTATGTATGTATGTATGTATGTATGTATGTATGTATGTTTGTTTGTATGTATGTAAACGCTTTATTGTACCAAAAATAACTGCAACAACAATAATAAAATAGGAATTATACTGTGTACAAAGGCGGACTTGTCCCACTTAGGGATCTCTTCCAGTCAACCTTAGAGTAACCGAAAGGACAATAAAAATAATAATTAACATAGAATAAAATTATCAAATAATTATTTATATTTTATACATGTTAATACTTTAGCAAGTGATTTCTGTAGCTATCCCGCTCCCGCTCCGTCTCACATATTAGATTATTATTTCTAGCACCTAAATCCTTTTACACGTAAAACCCCATGCGAAACAGTATTTGGACAAATTCAATTCGGCAGAGATTCTCAATTTAAATTCGCACACGTCTCTCTGGCAGACACGATCCAGAATATCTCGTTAGTCCAGTATTGTCAACCCGCCCCGTCTCGTATGCATGTTGTGCAACTGTGATATTGCTATAATACTAGCGTACGAATCGTACTAGCTTGTTAGAATGGTACAAAATCTTTACCAACTGACCTTTGGGTCATGCAGATAACAAGCCGTCGGCGCAAATTGCAAATACGAACACATACTATACTAGCTGTGCCCGCGGCTCCGCTCGCGTTAACTACAGAATCCGCCCCCGTTCCCACTTCGCTCCCGTTCTCTTCCCACTTCTACTTCCACTCTCACTCAGACTCAAGACTTCAATATGCCAATCCCAACCCCAACCTCAACCCCATCCCTATCCCCAATAACTAAATTTCACTCAATCCCATACGCGCCGCGCCGCGGCCGTTGACCTCGCCCATATGTTGAACATACTCGTACGTTCGAGAAATATTGCATTCTTTTTATCAATATTTTCGTAAAAAGAGAGGATTTTTCATGAATGATTTCTAAATGTGATACTGAGTTACTGGAAGAAATATTAACAGTCGTTTTATTATCATCCGATATAATGGCTTCTAGAAAAATTAACTTTATTAATATCTCAGGTTATAAGTGGCGTAAGATTTTAAGTTAGACCATCAGCAAGACAACTGTGAAAACTTTTTCAAATTTCAATCAGTAGTTTTTGCGTGATGCGGTAACAAACATACATACAGACAGACAGACAGAAAGACCGACAGATGGACAAAAATTCTAAAAAAAATGTTTTAGCTTCTATTGTCCCTATAAAGACCCCTCATAATTTTTTTTTTATATATCTCTCATGTACAGACATAGACCAGCTACAGTTTTATTATTATGCGAAAACATACTATATTTTATACCATCTCACATCAATACATCACCATCAACCGAAATACGTCCACTGCTGAACATAAGTCACCCCAATGCTACTTTTGGTGGGCACATTGCGGGATTTGCGGCGGCAGCAGGCGGATTGGTGATCGCAATAATTTTTGGTTGATTTATACATATTTCAGAAAATTCGTTGTAAATTTTCAGAAAATACAGTGGATACGTGAGAAGTGTGTTTTAAAAGAAAATGTAGTAACGAAGGTAGAGAACGGTATGTTGCGTTGGTTTGGACCTTTATAGCGTATGATGAGTGAAAGAAGAGTGACAAAAGTAATATACAGTGCGAATGTGGAAGGATCTACAGCTAGAGGTCGTCCGGAGGACGTTCAAGGATCAAATTAGTAACGCCCTCAAAAAGGCTGGGGTCCGCAGTGAGGCGAATAAAAGGAGGTGCATGAAAAGATTGACGACTGTGAGTGAAGCTAGTGAGGTGTCAAGATCGCGCAAAGTGGCGATCCATCGTCTCTGCCTACCCCTCTGGGACCAAGGCGGGAGCATTATGTATGTATGTATGAAATTTAGTTACCAAATGGGACGCCGCAATTCCTATTCCGTAACCGATTACGGAATGAGAATTAATTTCCCCTTACGTAGCCAGTTACGAAATTTGTTTACGAAATGTGTTAAATTTACTTAAATTTCATAACTGGCTTTGAAATGAAAGAATTCCCAAATTAAATTAATTGAATTGGTAACAAAATACGTGGGTGGGTGAGAAATTAATCTTGTCGATCGTACATACATTCCTACAAAGATAAATTACGTCCAGACACAGGGCAAACACAGATGCCTCGTCACACAAATGTTTCCCCTGGGCGGGACCCTCAAGTTTCGCAAGTAGGTGCACGATCTACTATTCTGCTCGACTATCATAATATTCTATTCCAATGTTAACTTCTATATTAGCTTTTGCCCAAGTTTAACTTCGCAAAGCACTATTGGTGTTAGGCGAACGATAATCGCTCAAGATAAGCCTTAATACTATCCAACTCAGATTGGAAGATCCCAGATATTCTGAATTTCAATGGAGCAAGTTGTATACATGTGCCAAATTGTATAGTTGTTTGTTGTTGCTAATGGCTAGAGATGGGTAGAGGAATGAACTTAATTGATTTAATGAAGCAGTTCGTATGGTTTTATCATCTAATTAACTTTTATGCAGGACTAGCTGTGCCCGCGGCTCTGCTCGCGTGAACTACAGGATCCGCTCCCATTCCTACTCCCGCTTCCGCTTCCGCTAGCGCTTCCGCTCCCGCTCCGGTCCCGCTCCCGCTCTCACTCCCGCTGCCGCTTCCGCTTCCGCTTCCGCTCCCGCTCCCGCTCCCGCTCCCACACCCACTCCCCTTTTCACACGCCCACGCCTACTCCCACTCCAATTCCCACTCGCAGCTACAAATGTAATCCAAACTCATCGCAATCTAAATATTACGGAAATAATATTATGTGCAATGTATTGCATACTAACCTTACCTACTAATGTGTTTGAAAACTAAAAATGTCTATAACTTTTGATTGAGTTAGCCGATTGCGATGAAATAAAGACTAAATGTTAAGTTAAGTTAAGCCCCATGTTTTTGTGAAAAGTCCATCAAAATCCGTTTAGTAGTTTTTAAGTGATGCGTACACAAACTCACAGACAAACAGACAAAAATTTCAAAAATGATCGAAATGTGTTCTATTACTTATCCTTAGACCCCTCAATTATTTTTTTTTGGAAATATCTTCAATGTACAGACACGTGATGTTTACGATTTTATTTATAAGATTGAGGGAAGTGGCACAGTTGAAAAAAAGTTATGATAATTAAACACGCTACCTCGTTGGCTAAGTGTGATCATACTGATCGTAGAAAGAAACCGTCAAAGGTCGTGGATATCGTTACACGAGAGGGTTGCCTGGAAGAAATCGCTAGCGAAAAGTCCGCCATTGTAAACTAAACTCACCTTTTATTAATTTTTTTATATATAGAAACGCCCCGCCGTCAGATGGACCGACGACCTAAAGAAGGTGCCCGGAAGCGGCTGGATGCGGAGGGCGGAGGACCGGGTGTGGTGGCGTTCATTGGGGAAGGCATATGTCCAGCAGTGGACGTCTAAAGGCTGACATGATGATGATTAAAAAATACTGATAATATCTCGAAACCGGATTTCATTGAACATGAAATTTCTCATTTTGATAGGGCTTCACCCCATATACCCACAGTTTCGTTTTGAACTTTTATTTACATACTGGACTGATATAGAATATATGTCAAAATCACTATGTGTATTTTATTCTTTTCTCAAGCGTATTTACGGTGAAGAATTTCATCTATCATCTCAATAATTTGACAACATCGTTCAGATGAACTAGTTCTCAGATCACGTCTCTATAAAACGACTGTACGGGGACGTGATAAAATCTGTGAGAGGATATGTTTGTGGGAAGCAATAGAATCTACAACCGCATTTTGTAGAGGAGTCATTCACTCAGAAAACGAGAAAAAGCTTTATAGCAATTAGAACCCCTAGATATTTATTTAAACACGATCTTATAACTGTATTTACCTTTTATAATGCTTTTAAAATATTCATGTGGTAATTGTTAATTGCCATGTGGTTTCCAGCTTAGAATAAAGCCACCGTGGACCTATTCCACATATCCCTACTGGTCTGTCCCTACTAGTAAGGAAGAACGGATTTTTTTTCCACTCTTTTCTACTAGGGGGGATACATGGAAATTTTACTTCCACGTATTTCTACTAAGATAAAGTACAGGTAGAGAGAAAAATCCTTTATTGTACTTGAAAAAAACATTCTCGATACTATCGGTATTGTAAGTCGACTCAGGGTTTGCACCAGGGACGGAAACACCGTTCTCCTGTGTGCCTGGCATTCTATTGTGAAGGTTTATGTTCAGCAGTTGACGTATATATGCTGATGATGATGATGAAATCAACTAGCACAAGTTACTTCAGTGGCACGCTCAGGGTTGGATGCCCCGCGTGGCCGGAAGTGGATAGATGCGGAGGGCGAAGGACCGGATGAGGTGGCGTTCATTGGGGAAGGCCTATATCCACGTTTAAGGACTGATATGATAAAGAGTATTCATTTTTATTGTCTCTTTTATGCCCATGGATGCATCTCTAGGGGCTAGCCTGGTCGTAAGCTGCCGACATCCCGGGACTGTGCGAACTCCGGGTAATATAAGCCTTACCGAGTCATGCGGGGCTCTGACGAGGTGGACAATTATTTCCCTAGATAATCATGGTACCTCAACACGGAGGCGGCGATGTTGTTCACGGGGCGAAAGCGGGCGAAGGAAATTCGCTTAGCGACATTGGATTGCGCAAAGTGGCGATGCATCGTCTCTGCCTACCACTCTGGGACCAAGTTGTGAGTATTATGTATGTATTTATTATTCCATCGATTAATAACAAATATATAAACATTTAATTCCAGCCTCTACACGTATAAAAGACGAGTTACGGATGAGCTCAGTTCTACTTTACCCCACAAATAAATCCTATTTAAATTGTTTTTTTTATTTATTATGTGTTTATTTGCATTTTCCGTTATTATTTTGCCAAAAACATAGATTTTATTCTTTATTTTTATTTTATAGACTTAAGATATTTGTAACAATAGTCTGCAATACTGATCATGCTGTGTATACATAGTTTGGGTTGCCGTTCTCAATCAAAACGTTGTTAATTTATGTATATTACTTACTATGGCTGTATTTTGTTTACCTATATAATAAATAAAATATAATATAATTGTTTTGCCGTGTGGTTTCCGGTAGAGTAGAATAGGACCACTCCAACTCTTCCTGTGGATGTCGTACAAGGGAATACATTATAAAACATCAAACAGGCCTCCCCAACCCGTCTGGCCCGTACGGGGAGTGTAGGCCAAATCCTCCGTCTGTCTCCGGCAGATGAGAGAGGGTTGTACTCCTGCAGTGGAGGCAAAAATAACCTGATGATGAAGAATATAATTGTGAAAGGTACCATTTTTCACAAACATTTCTTAGCCTTGCTATCATCTATGGTTGCATATGGATCTGCATTCCATTAAAAGAAAATATAGCTATTTGAATTGCATATTATGCAAATTTAATAAAAACAGAACGCAGACTGTACAATTTTTTAAACAAATAGACGCCAAGTGGAAGAAAATTGCTTCTGTTATGTACATTTCAGATCTTAGACAAAGAATTTTCCATTCTAAGTAGATGCTGCAATTGAGTGAAGCTTAATGGAATATTAAAACATCACTTAGGTCCTCTCAGACTCTTAAACAGCGTCATGAACTTAATACTCAGCGAATTTTAAATATTACCAGCTACGTACTAGCGCCACTCGCCTCCCCTGACGAGTTAACGTCTCCTGTAAGAGAGCCGCCAGATGGACCGACGACCTGAAGCGGTTGAATGCCGAGGGTGGAGGACCGGGTGTGGTGGCGTTCATTGAGGAAGGCCTATGTCCAGCAGTGGACGTCTAAAGGCTGACATGATGATAATGATTGAATCTAAGTTAGACATATTTTAATCTTAATATACTCGTTTCTTCTCAATATATATTTCTAAAACAATACGTTTATAAAAACAATAGATAAATATACTACATCAGACCTTCAAAAATTGTTTTCCAATGACGCTGTCTGACCATTCTAAAGAGATCTCTGTCCAACCGGATATTTCTTTCAAACACCATACGGTTCAGAATACCGGAAGGGGTCAAAAGAAATTGGTGTTTGGAATTTACGGGCTGTAGGAAATCGTAAAATGTCCGGGAGGGGTAAAATCTGCACAACAGGGTGTTGGATAAGTGATATGCTATTATCGTCTTAACGCATCACCAGCTTTGTCAACATCCTCGGAAACATTTTGGTTTTTAAATGTAATAAATGAATGAACATACTTTATTGTACACAATTTACAGAAATATGTAAATGAAATATACAGTAAATGTTTACAAGTGGCGGCATTATCGCTTTTTGCGATTTGTTCCAGGCAACCATATGCTAGTGAGAAATCCTACTATCCTTCCTATTAATATTAGAAATGCGAAAGTTTAGATTTATTAGAAATGGGTATTTTGATGTTTGGATTTTTGGACACTTGGACACTCGGACATTAGGACATTAGGATATTCGGACACTCGGGTACTCGGATATTCGGATACTCGGATACTCGGCTGCTATTATACTCGGATACTCGGATGCTATGATACTCGGATACTAGGATACTCGGATATTTGGATGTTTGTTACTCAATCACGCTTCAACCACTGGATGGATCGAGATGAAACTTGGCACACATATAGGTTAAGTCCTGGAATAGGACATAGGATAGTTTTAATCCCGAAAAAACATCTCATTCCTACGGGAAATACATAAATTTTTTTAATGTTTAATTGTCCACGCGAACGAAGTCGCGGGCAGCAGCTAGTAATTATATATGTTAACTCGACTTTGATAAAAACAATATTGATTCCAATTTTTGTTGGCGTAGTATTCATTCATTGTGTTCTGTGTGTTCATTGGATGCGCTGTGTCCGAAAATCGACACGCGCGGAATTAACGTAATCAAATGGCTAAAACCGTTCTACCTTAATAGGATTTCTATGTACAACATTTAAATTAAATTAAATAAAACTTTATTTCAGACTGAAGTTAGTCCATAATTTTGTTAGTGTGTTAGTAATGATAATGCTTAGGTATACAAGTTAGTATTGTTATTTTTGTTGGTATCATATAATTATTTTTTTCAGACCTACGACTGTCTCCACCCAGTGTTTCTGGAAAGGACAGTCCGGTATGGAGGCAATCATTTTCAGAATGCTGTTGTCACTACCATGCTGCAGTAAAGAGGCCGCTTTCTTTCGCATAATGGCGTGAAAACCATCTGCTTTAGATGTGGGACAAATTAAATTTGTCGACCGTTCAAGCAGAAATAGACTGTAAAGTGACGAACCTCTTCGTACCGCCACAGTACAGTGTACAATACTAAATTATCAGCTGTCAAAATGTCGTAACTTCGTGAATTTCATTACAATTTCGCCTCGCGAACGAAGTTGGATTAAATTACGCCTGTCGTCGCTCATTTATTTGAAACAACGACTGGCGTAACATTGAGCTGAAATCTGTTGTAGTAGATGAGGTACTACTCGTATAAGCAGTGAATAATACATACTACGTAAAGAAGCGAATTTAGTCGGTGCATCCTGCCTAAAAAAGTGAGAGAGGCGACGATCTCTATGTACTACTAGATGTAGCGTTCCAAACAATCGCTCTGTTCCACGCAAGTAGCCACAACTCTTTCACATTCACAATGAAACTTGGGCAGTTACTACGCAGAACATTTAATTATTACTAAATATTGACGCTACGGTTAAATAATGTCAATATTTAGTAAATAATTAAATGTTCTGAGTAGTAAGTGCACGAGTTTCAAAGTGAATGTGAAAGAGTTGTGGCTACTGAGCCAGAAATGACGGCCGTTGGGAGGATGGTCGCACCGCCGCCGGGCGATGGACCGACGACCTGAAGAAGGTGGCCGGAAGCGAGTGAATCTGGAGGGCAGATGACCGGGTGTTGTGGCGTTCATTAGGAACAGCCTATGGCCAGCAGTGGACGTCTAAGGGCTGATATGAGTATGAAAGAAGCGACACTCACTTCCCCCCGCAGTTTAACGTCGTCCGCAAAGTAGAGTACGGCTGGCACTATGCACTACTGGGCTGTCGACGCCTAGAAATGGACGCTATAAGTTAGAAAGAGAAGCACTGGTGTGGTTGACGCCTTACGTTGTCCCTTTCTCAATCGAGTTAGACTATATTCGTAAGCTGGGTGCAGCAGCCCTATAAGGATATTATACAAAACACCTTCACATTAGTTCCTAAATTATCAGAGACTGAGATCTAGGAGTCTTCTAGCCTGGCTCTGTCTGCGATTAGATAATACCTAGGTATTAGATCCAATTAGTGCAGAGACAAGGCTGGATTTCCCCAGCGAGCGACGACGGAACCCCGCGCTCTAATGAGAGGACAGCTGAGCCGTATTTAAGGCGCTCGATGTCATTGGCAGCGATTTATAGAGTAAATAAATAAATATTTCATACATTCATACACTTAACTTTAATCGTGGTACCACAGTGTGTCTCAATATGGAGGCAGCGATGTTGTGGCGAATTAGCAAAGATTACTTCAATGGCATGCGCAGGGTGGGATGCCCTGTGTGGCCGGAAGTGGCTAGATACGGAGGGCGAAGGACCGTATGAGGTGGCGTTCATTGGGGAAGGCCTATATCCACGTCTAAGGACTGATCTATTATGCCGATGGATGCATCTCCAGGGGATAGCCTGGTCGTAAGCGTACTGACATCCCGGGACTGTGCGAACTCCGGGTAATATTAGCCTTACCGAGTCATGCGGGGCTCTGACGAAGTGCGGCCAATTATTTCCCGTGATAATCGTGGTACCTCAACACGGAGGCGGCGATGTTGTTCGCAACACATCGCGACAAGTTTCACGGGGCGAGCAGGGCGAAAAAAAGTAGCTTAGTGACATTGGATTGCGCAAAGTGGCGATGCATCGTCTCTGCCTACCCCTCTGGGACCAAGGTGTGAGTATTATGTATGTATGTATGTATTATTCCTTCGATTAATACGTTTAAGGACTGATATGATGAACAGTAATCATTTTTATTGTCTCTATTATGCCGTTATATGCGTCTCCAGGTGCTAGCCTGGTCGTAAGCGTGCCGACATATGGGGACTGTGCGAACTCCGGGTAATATAAGCCTTACCGAGTCATGCGGGGCTCTGACGAGGTGGACAATTATTTCCCTAGATAATCATGGTACCTCAATACGGAGGCGGCGATGTTGTTCGCCACACATCACGCCAAGTGGTATCACGGGGCGAAAAGCGAGCGAAGAAAAGTCGCTTTGCGACGTTGTATCGCGCAAAGTGACGATGCATCGTCTCTGCCTACCCCTTTGGGACCGGGGCGTGGGCATTATGTATGTACATAAACTTGTCTATTCCCAACATTTTCTGCTGTATGATATGGATGGAACATGATCAGCCGAAATACGTCCACTGCTGAACATAAGCCTCCCCAATAGAATTACACTTTTGGCTGGCTGTACCACGCTGGGCAGGCGGATTGGTGATTGCAGTAATGATCAGGAGAACGCTGCTGCCCGTCCTTGGTGCAATCCCTTGGTCACCTTGACGGTTTAGGTTGTCTAGAAGAAACCGCTCAAAGCGACAAGGCCGCCGTTGTACACTAAATTCATCCTTCTATGTAATTTTTTTTATCAAAATTGTATATGTATTGCTGCACAATAAAGAATATTTGAATTGAATTGAATTGACGCCCCCAACCTACACGCACGGGTAGGTTGGGGGTGGCATTATTCTGAGCCGGGAACCAAACTATAGGTAAAAAGAAACGCAGAATAGGAAACCCTTTCAAACAACACCGTAGCTCGGGTTAATTTGTAGCTGTGGTTCTCAAACTGCGTAGCGACGTAATGGGCCGTGATACTACGAGCATTAACCGCTATTTAACCGTTCTTTTGTGCCGGCGGCTCGGTTAATGGAAACAATTTTTGAGAATCCTTTATTTCCTTTCTTCTGTAAACAATTAGGGAAGCTTTCGGCTCGTTTTGTTAGTCAATTGGTTACGGTTATGATTTCTGGGGTCTTGAATAAAGTTCATCTGCGTAGAGTAAAGAGCCGTGGTAGCCTGGTTGGTTGTACACGCGGCTCACGTTCATGAGATCGTGGGCTTTTCGGTGAAGGAAAACATAGAAACCTGCATATGCCAAAGACGAAATTCTAAGGCGTATGTGAAGTCCAGCCAATCGGCTTGGGGCACCGATGGTGGACAGGTGTTTGGCACAAAAGATCCTGAAGGGTCGAAGTGTCGCCAGGTCTTCCTGGCCCCCTGAGACGATAAGGTATGTACCTAATGTACCTAATGGAAATAACAGTTTTATTATAATTAATATTAATATTATATTACAAACATTTTATTTGAAACCGATAAAACAAAAAAGTAGACCGGGAGCTGAAATCAAAAGTTTTAGTTAATCAATCATCAACCTGTCAGCGCTTGCTGTTGTATAGAGGCTTTTCATAATTCGAAATATTCAGTTCAATTTCAATATATTCAACTTCACAGTTATTTGAACTGCTGTCAAAACGAATCCATTGAAAGTAATTAAGTACATTTTAGGTACCAGGTTTATGTAGCTAATAATTATCAGCCTGCAAGAGTCGACTGCTAGACATAGGCCTCTCTCAACGATCTCTATCTGCTACTAGATGAAGCGTTCCAAACAATCGCTCTGTTCCACGCATGTAGCCACAACTCTTTCACATTCACTTTGAAACCCGTGCAGTTACTACTCAGAACATTTAATTTAATCTAATAAATAAAATCGTAAACTTCGCGTGTCTGTACATTGAAGATATTTGCAAAAAAAAAATTGGAGGGGTCTAAGGATAAGCAACAGAACACATTTGGATCATTTTTGAAATTTTTGTCTGTTTGTCTGTTTATCTGTTTGTCTGTGAGTTTGTGCACGCATCACTTAAAAACTACTGAACGGATTTTGATGGAATTTTTACAGAAACATGGGGCTTAACTTAACTTAACATTTAGTCTTTATTTCATCGCAATCGAAAGTTAGCACTCAATCAAAAGTTATAGACATTTTTAGTTTTCAAATACATTAGTAGGTAAGGTTATTATGCAATATATTGCATTATAGTATTTCCGTACTATTCAGATTGCGATGAGTTTGGATTACATTTGGAGCTGCGAGTAGGAATTGGAGTGGGAGTAGGAGTGGTAGTAGAAGTGGGAGTGGGCGTGGGCGTGGGGAGGGGTGGGATTGAGAGCGGGAGCGGGAGCGGGAGCGGGAGGGTAGCGGGAGCGAGAGCGGGAGGGGAGCGGGAGCGAGAACTGGAGCGGAACCGGAGTTGGAGCGGGTATGGTACCAGTGTAATTTGAGTGTTTGAAAATTCGCATAACTTTTGACTGCGTTACCCGATTACGATGAATTTGTGGTATACGTATGCAACAAAGTAATGAGAGGAGGGTTGAGTGGAGTGTTGAGGGAAGGGTTGAGAGGAGTGTTGAGAGGAGGGTTGAGGGGATGGTTAAGGGGAGAGTTGAGGATCTGGACCTGGACTTGGAACTGGGCCTGGGCCTGGGCCTGGGCCTGGGCCTGGGCCTGGGCCTGGGCGTGGGCGTGGGCCTGGACCTGGACCTGGACCTGGACCTGGACCTGGGCCTGGGCCTGGGCCTGGGCCTGGGCCTGGGCCTGGGCCTGGGCCTGGGCCTGGACCTGGACCTGGACCTGGACCTGGACCTGGACCTGGACCTGGACCTGGACCTGGACCTGGACCTGGACCTGGACCTGGACCTGGACCTGGACCTGGACCTGGACCTGGACCTGGACCTGGACCTGGACCTGGACCTGGACCTGGACCTGGACCTGGACCTGGACCTGGACCTGGACCTGGACCTGGACCTGGACCTGGACCTGGACCTGGACCTGGACCTGGACCTGGACCTGGACCTGGACCTGGACCTGGACCTGGACCTGGACCTGGACCTGGACCTGGACCTGGACCTGGACCTGGACCTGGACCTGGACCTGGACCTGGACCTGGACCTGGACCTGGACCTGGACCTGGACCTGCGCCTGCACCTGCACCTGGACCTGGACCTGGACCTGGACCTGGACCTGGACCTGGACCTGGACCTGGACCTGGACCTGGACCTGGACCTGGACCTGGACCTGGACCTGGACCTGGACCTGGACCTGGACCTGGACCTGGACCTGGACCTGGACCTGGACCTGGACCTGGACCTGGACCTGGACCTGGACCTGGACCTGGACCTGGACCTGGACCTGGACCTGGACCTGGACCTGGACCTGGACCTGGACCTGGACCTGGACCTGGACCTGGACCTGGACCTGGACCTGGACCTGGACCTGGACCTGGACCTGGACCTGGACCTGGACCTGGACCTGGACCTGGACCTGGACCTGGACCTGGACCTGGACCTGGACCTGGACCTGGACCTGGACCTGGACCTGGACCTGGACCTGGACCTGGACCTGGACCTGGACCTGGACCTGGACCTGGACCTGGACCTGGACCTGGACCTGGACCTGGACCTGGATATGAAGTCTGAGTGGAAGTGAGATAGGGAGCGGAAGTGGGAATGGCGCTCCCATTCCCACGCGAGCGGAGCCGCGGGCATAGCTAGTTATTACTAAATATTGACGCTACAATGTCAATATTTAGTAAATAGTCTCTCTCAAGTCGGACCACATAATTAGAGCTACCCTAAGGGGGGGGGGCTTACTCGCTGCGCTTGGCAGGCGGGTTGGCGATCGGAGTGTGACTCACGCTTCTGCCCACCACCGGCATGTGGAATTTAGTCCATACTTTTGTACATGGTTATACCGCCATCTGTCGGTCGTGTCAGTGGTCAGCTGGCTTTTTCATCCCCTTACATCCAATTTTATTTCTAGGCTTGTGTTGAGCAGTGGACGTATTTCGGCGGATGGTGACTCTGTTCTAATTAACGATCTCTGTGTACTTACAAGATGGAACGAACCAAACAATCGCTGCAACTGCGGCTCCAGAAGCCGCAACCCGTTTACATTCACTTTGATATTTGTGCAGTTATTACGCAGAACATTTAATTATAGACTCTATTTACCCGTAGCGTCAATACTTATTTAGTAATAGTTACATGTTTTGGGTAGTAACTGCACAAGTGTCGAAGTGAATGTGAACGGGTTGCGGCTCCCGGAGCCGCAGTTGCGTGGAACACAGCGATTGTTTGGTTCGCTCCATCTAGTAAGCAGATATAGATCGTTGGTTCTAACGTATGCGTTATATAATAAACATCATTTAACTTTAGGCTTACATAGTATGTACCGTTCTTCAGAACTTATATGTTAAAAAATCGTCTTAAGCTCCCGACCTAACCGATTCCCAGCAGACTTCAGAATCAGGGCGGGCTCTTCCATAATGTATATACACATTTGAAATGTAGACGTTTCTTATTTACATTATACGATTGAAATTTTGATAGAGTGTTTTTCGATGGATTCCGTTCCTCTTCCGTTTAGGCAGTGATATAAGGAAATGTTGATGTAGGGAGTGGATTTGTGTGTTAGGCTACATACATCGTCACTACCTACCCCTCTGGGAACAGGGCATGAGCATTATATATGGATGTACGTATGGAGTGGGTTTGCCTATCGACGGCCACTGTTCGATATTTTTTTAATAATCTTCCTACTGAAGTTGAATACGCTTCTAACATAATCATAGATTTATAATAAACCTTTATTTTTATTTTAGCAATAAGACCAGACTGACGGTGGTCCTGATCCACGAAGGAGGGGGGAGGGGGGGGGGGGGGCAATATATGCCGCAGAGCCGACGGGGCAAACGAGTTCTAGAGTGGGGAACGCGATCAACCGACCTGAAGAAGGCTGGACCTGGACCTGGACCTGGACCTGGACCTGGACCTGGACCTGGACCTGGACCTGGACCTGGACCTGGACCTGGACCTGGACCTGGACCTGGACCTGGACCTGGACCTGGACCTGGACCTGGACCTGGACCTGGACCTGGACCTGGACCTGGACCTGGACCTGGACCTGGACCTGGACCTGGACCTGGACCTGGATATGAAGTCTGAGTGGAAGTGAGATAGGGAGCGGAAGTGGGAATGGCGCTCCCATTCCCACGCGAGCGGAGCCGCGGGCATAGCTAGTTATTACTAAATATTGACGCTACAATGTCAATATTTAGTAAATAGTCTCTCTCAAGTCGGACCACATAATTAGAGCTACCCTAAGGGGGGGGGGCTTACTCGCTGCGCTTGGCAGGCGGGTTGGCGATCGGAGTGTGACTCACGCTTCTGCCCACCACCGGCATGTGGAATTTAGTCCATACTTTTGTACATGGTTATACCGCCATCTGTCGGTCGTGTCAGTGGTCAGCTGGCTTTTTCATCCCCTTACATCCAATTTTATTTCTAGGCTTGTGTTGAGCAGTGGACGTATTTCGGCGGATGGTGACTCTGTTCTAATTAACGATCTCTGTGTACTTACAAGATGGAACGAACCAAACAATCGCTGCAACTGCGGCTCCAGAAGCCGCAACCCGTTTACATTCACTTTGATATTTGTGCAGTTATTACGCAGAACATTTAATTATAGACTCTATTTACCCGTAGCGTCAATACTTATTTAGTAATAGTTACATGTTTTGGGTAGTAACTGCACAAGTGTCGAAGTGAATGTGAACGGGTTGCGGCTCCCGGAGCCGCAGTTGCGTGGAACACAGCGATTGTTTGGTTCGCTCCATCTAGTAAGCAGATATAGATCGTTGGTTCTAACGTATGCGTTATATAATAAACATCATTTAACTTTAGGCTTACATAGTATGTACCGTTCTTCAGAACTTATATGTTAAAAAATCGTCTTAAGCTCCCGACCTAACCGATTCCCAGCAGACTTCAGAATCAGGGCGGGCTCTTCCATAATGTATATACACATTTGAAATGTAGACGTTTCTTATTTACATTATACGATTGAAATTTTGATAGAGTGTTTTTCGATGGATTCCGTTCCTCTTCCGTTTAGGCAGTGATATAAGGAAATGTTGATGTAGGGAGTGGATTTGTGTGTTAGGCTACATACATCGTCACTACCTACCCCTCTGGGAACAGGGCATGAGCATTATATATGGATGTACGTATGGAGTGGGTTTGCCTATCGACGGCCACTGTTCGATATTTTTTTAATAATCTTCCTACTGAAGTTGAATACGCTTCTAACATAATCATAGATTTATAATAAACCTTTATTTTTATTTTAGCAATAAGACCAGACTGACGGTGGTCCTGATCCACGAAGGAGGGGGGAGGGGGGGGGGGGGGGGGGCAATATATGCCGCAGAGCCGACGGGGCAAACGAGTTCTAGAGTGGGGAACGCGATCAACCGACCTGAAGAAGGTTGCCGGAAGCGACTGGATGCGGAGGGAGGACGACCGGGTGCGGTGGCGCTCATTAAGGAAGTCTTATGTCCAGCAGTGGACGTCTAAGGACTGACACGATGATGACGATCACCTAGATGTACTCCTGTAAGGTACATTATTATTATGTCTGTGTAATTTTAACGAGCAACCAAAAGCAATTGAAAGGACTAGATATTATCTTAGGGCTCTATTTACACACACGACTGTTTCAGGTTACTGCAGCTCTCGAAAGCTTTTTTTCATTTCTTATTGCGAATACGAAAATTTCAGACTATCACAGAAACTTGTAACCATGTAGTGGAACGCAAACTGAAACGTCGCAGAATGCCCGGTCTCAGAAACACGAGTGGTTGGAAGCAGTGCTATTGCGGGATGTTGGAGTACCTCGCAATTTTCATACTCGAGATATAAAAGGCTTTTACATTCATATAATTGTTTGCTTCCTTTTCCTAAGTGAGTGTTTCTTATCTTATAAATAAAATCGTTAACATCGCGTGTCTGTATATTGAAGATATTTGCAAAAATAAAAATTTAGGGGTCTAAGGATATGTAATAGAACACATTTCAATCATTTTTTGGAATTTATGTCTGTTTGTTTGTGAGTTTGTGCACGCATCACTTCAAATCTACTGAACGGATTTTGATGGACTTTTCACAAAAACATGGGGCTTAACTTAACTTAATATTCAATCTTTATTTCATCGTAATCGGCTAACGCAATCAAAAGTTATAGACGCTCGCCCCATGCCAGATAGATCGACTGTAATGGTGCACTTAAACACGTCTACATTAAATTACTAAATCGATAATTAACTACGCGATAATTAATTGAAGTGAACTATGCTATTAAATAAATATCTCAGACATTCACACCAATTATCCATTCCCAAACTAGGCAGAGACTGTGCTATGGTTACTAGATAACGGATACACATACTTAAATAAATATACAAACATCCAAGACTTGGGTACAAACATTCATATACATCATAGATAAATACCTTAACCTAGAAATACATACATTATTATAACCATAATTAACAGAGTTCATCACACTACTTTTGGGATGTTAGTCTTTGAATCCCTAAAACATCTAAACACTACTCCCTCGGGCCAGAAGTCGGGACTGAGGAATGTACCTTGGTGTTCTGTGGGAACCCGGGGTCTACAGGCCTCAAAGTTATTAGTGCTAGTAGACTCCAGGAACGCACATTCGACCCTGATTCGTTCCTCAGTCCAACCCATAATCCTCGTCCGGATGTGTTGCATCACATCCTCTATTGATGTTGCCGCATCACGGGAGAGGTAAATAGGTGTCATCGGTGTTGCAGCCTTTAGGTTGGTCGAGGCTTACGGACGTTGGCAGCCCTGAACAGAGAGACAGATCTGAAAAACAAATTAGGACATCAAGCAACTGCTAGATATTCCAAATTATTCGCGATTAATAAGTATTGCCGTGTGGTTTCCGGTAGAAGTAATCCACATCTTAGTTCTAAATATTCTATGATACATAATAATAAATCTTATAAATAAAATCGTAAACTTCGCGTGTCTGTACATTGAAGATATTTGCAAAAAAAAAAATTGGGGGGTCTAAGGATAAGCAACAGAACATATTTCGATCATTTTTGAAATTTTTGTCTGTTTGTCTGTTTGTCTGTTTGTCTGTTTGTCTGTTTGTCTGTGAGTTTGTGCACGCATCACTTAAAAACGACTGATCGGACTTGGATGGACTTTTCACAGAAACATGGGGCTTAATTTGGTGTAACATATAGGCTTTATTTCATCGCAATCGGCTAACTCAATCAAAAGTTATAGACATTTTTAGTTTTCAAATACATTAGTAGGTAAGGTTAGTATGCAATATATTGCACATAATAGTATTTCCGTTCTATTCAGATTGCGATGAGTTTGGATTACATTTGGAGCTGCGGGTGGGAATTGTAGTGCAAGTATGCGTGGGCGTGGGCTCGGGCGTGGGCGTGGGCGTGGGAAAAGGGTAGTGGGTGTGGGAGCGGGAGCGGGAGCGGAAGCGGGAGGGGAGCGGGACCGGAGCAGGAGCGGAAGCGGGAGCGGAAGCGGGAGCGGAAGCTGAAGCGGGAGCGGGAGTGGGAATGGGAGCGATTCTATAGTTCACGCGAGCCAAGGTCACCTGGACGATACACTGCGAAGAATGCAGGGTGTAAATGTTCGACTGAATTCGTGAGCGGTAGCGGGAGCGGGTATGGTACCAGTGTAATTTGAGTGTTTGAAAATTAGCATAACTTTCGACTGAGTTAACCGATTACGATGAATTTGTGGTATACGTATGCAACAAAGTAATGTTGGTCGGAATTTGGATTGCGATGGATTAGTTACGAGGACTACATTTGGAGAGACGAGGGAAAGAGGTTTGAGGGGAGAGTTGAGGGGAGAGCTGAGGGGAGAGTTGAGGGGAGGGTTGAGAGGAGTGTAGAGGGGAGGATTGAGGGGAGGGCTGAGGGGAGAGTTGAGGATCTGGATTTGGACCTGGGTCTGGGCCTGAAATTGGCCCTGGACCTGGACCTGGACCTGGACTGGACTGGACTGGACCGGACCTGGACCTGGACCTCGCCCTGGCCCTGGCCCTGGACCTTGACCTGTACCCGGACCCGGACCCGGACCCGGACCCGGACCCGGACCCGAACCCGGACCCGGACCCGGACCCGGACCCGCACCCGGACCCGGACCCGGACCCGGACCCGGACCCGGACCCGGACCCGGTCCCGGTCCCGGTCCCGGTCCCGGACCCGGACCAGGACCTGGACCTGGACCTGGACCTGGACCTGGACCTGGACCTGGACCTGGACCTGGACCTGGACCTGGTCCTGGACCTGGACCTGGACCTGGACCTGGACCTGGACCTGGACCTGGACCTGGACCTGGACCTGGACCTGGACCTGGACCTGGACCTGGACCTGGACCTGGACCTGGACCTGGACCTGGACCTGGACCTGGACCTGGACCTGGACCTGGACCTGGACCTGGACCTGGACCTGGACCTGGACCTGGACCTGGACCTGGACCTGGACCTGGACCTGGACCTGGACCTGGACCTGGACCTGGACCTGGACCTGGACCTGGACCTGGACCTGGACCTGGACCTGGACCTGGACCTGGACCTGGACCTGGACCTGGACCTGGACCTGGACCTGGACCTGGACCTGGACCTGGACCTGGACCTGGACCTGGACCTGGACCTGGACCTGGACCTGGACCTGGACCTGGACCTGGACCTGGGATATGGAGCGGAAGTAGGAATTGGAGCGGATCCTGTAGTCCACGCGAGCGGAGCCGCGGGCACAGCTAGTAAATAAATAAATACGTAGTACATAAATGTGAATATAAATAAAATACAATACAAAGTCTGCGTAGATAATTGATAAAAATAAATTGATATTATTCTAAAGATTATAAATAAGTCTATTAAATAAAATATATCATAATGAAGAATTAAAAGACAATAGTATATTGTGAAAGCCCGGGTCAAAGTGTCGAAGCCTCCATTTACCTGGCGGAAAAGCAGGCGAAGGTAAGTCGCTTTTTGCGACATTAGATTGCGCAAAGTGGCGATACATCGTCTCTGCCTACCCCTCTGACCAATGTGTGAGCATTATCATCATCAGGTTATTTTTGTCTCCACTGCAGGAGCACAACCCTCTCTCATCTGCCGGAGACAGACGGAGGATTTGGCCTACACTCCCCGCGCTGGCCAGACGGGTTGGGGAGGCCTGATTGATGTTTTATAAGTATTCCCTTAGTCGCCTTGTACGACATCCACGGGAAGAGTTGGAGTGGCCCTATTCTACTCTACCGGAAACCACACGGCAAGTGAGCATTACATAATATGTTTTAAATTCTTTTATTTTTAAATTTATTGTTTGTTTTATTTTATTTTTATTTAATTTGTATCTGTAACGAAAGTTATCAATAAATATCTCTATGTCTATTGCCTCTTATACATCAGTTCAGTGAAACATTAAATTTGATTTAAGATACATATATATTTATGTATCTGTATTGATATTTATAGTTTATTAGTTTATGCTTATTGTATTATATGTTCTATGATTATTTAATATATAGTAAGTACACGCGACTACTGCCTCTCCATAATCCCTTGTCTTCAACGCAGGTTAGCTGGAAGAAATTTCTTTAGAAATAAGCTTATCCTTTTGTATAATTTTCTTTTCTTTGTGTTGTTCTTTGTATATTTGTGTGTACAATAAACTATTAAATAAATAAATAAGATAAAAGTGGATAGATACTGATTTATCTTACTTATAGAGTTCGATTCCCTGGAGTCGAGTGCTCAAGATTTTTATGACAGTGAGAAACTGTCGACGCACCGTAAAATATGGCTTCCCTATTCAATAAACAAGGAAAAGCTATAAAAAACAAAAGAAAATCTTGGTTGGGAGTCACTCCAGTAGGCTTTAAGATTGGTTGGAAATGTCGATAAAACTGTGGGTTTTCGGGACATTTTATATTAGACTAGCTGTTGCTCTTGGGTTCGCTTAAGTAAAGAGAATTTAAAGATACATGTTTTATCTCTGTTATCACGAAAATCCGCTCTCTAAAATCCTACTTGATTTGTGAAAACTACATTAAAACTACATATATAGTAGGTACACGCGGCTACCTGCCACTCCATAATCCCTTGTCTTCAGCGCTGGTTAGCTGGAAGAAATTTCTTTAGAAATAAGCTTATCCTTTTGTATAATTTTCTTTTCCTTGAGTTATTCTTTGTATATTTGTGTGTATAATAAACTATTAAATAAATAAAATGAGGTTAAGCAGTTCAGGAGTTAACGTAACAGAACTGTCTCACATACTTACGCGGTATTCGGTCGGATATCGCGTGAACGATACTTTAAGTCACGCGCCGCTTCATAATTCGAATGCTAGGCCCTAGGCGTAACATAGACTTTCTTCCTTGCAAGTAGGATTCAATTTGGCTTGCATTGAATTTTGTAGGTAAGTTCTGTACATGCCCTATTCCTTTTTCTTTGACGTAACGTAGTTTTGTCTCCGACTTGATTTACTAAAATCATTACTGGGGTCAACTACCTTTTCTTGTAGCGATGTTTTACAAGGAAGGTTTCTTAGTGGTATGCTTAATTTAATCATAACCATATTACAATCTTACAAGATAATACAACTTTGTAAATAAACATCATCATGACAGCCTTTAGATGTCCACTGCTGAGCATAGGCCATCCCCAATGAACGCCATGACACCCGGCCTTCCGGCCTGAGCATCCAGCCGCTTCCGGCCATCTTCTTAGGCCGTCGGTCCATCAAAATAAACATTATTTGGATTTTTAAGTATTTATTAGCATGTATGCCCACGTGGCGGGACATAGCTGAGCTCTAACTATGACATGTAATCCTTTTATATAGCTATGATCCACAATAAAGATATTTCATTTCATTTCATAAGTATAGAGTACAAGTGCCTTCGATTTGGTTTCCTAAATTCAGCTTCCCTTATGTTAAAGCTAGCCACTTGACTCATAGGTACAATAAAACCTTCCTTAAGACACTCTTTAGAAACTACATCAAAATGTGTTCAGCAAGTACAGACAAAAGTTACACTTTAACAAATATAGTTTAGAGTATATAGACAGAATTATGTTGCTATAAAAATATATATATTTTGGACACTTCGTCAATTTATCGACTTGTCCCGGGAATATTGCTTGACATCCAACTTTTTGGCTGCGACAGATAAGAACGCCCATAGATGTATATAAAGAATTGAATAGATATTCCAACATTGGTAACAAAATATGGGATTTATCAACAGACGTATAGATAGTATCGATTATGAGCTTAAATTATATCGAAAGTATGATTTCCGTTCATTACGGCTAATTACCCAAAGTAACATTCCCCGAATGTCCAATTCCCGGGAAGTAAATTTCCTGAAATGTGCCTCGTATCCCGTGAATTCCAATCCCCCGAAATTATAAAATCACCACATGTCAATACAGCGTCTGTTACAAACAGCTCGTCTTGGTTATTAGGTACTAGCTGTTGCCCGCGACTTCGTCCGCTTAGTTATTATGTATTTCCCGTAGAAATGAGATGTTTTTTCGGGATCCTATGTCCTATTCCAGGACCTAACCTATATGTGTGCCAAGTTTTATCCCGATCCGTCCAGTGGTTGAAGCGTGATTGAGTAACAAACATCCAAACATCAAAATTTACGCATTTATAATATAACTAGCTGTTGCCCGCGACTTCGTCCGAGTAGACAACTTAACATTACAAATTATTATGTATTTCCCGTAGACGTTTTTTCGGGATTAAATCTATCCTATGTCATATTCCAGGATCTAACCTACATGTGTGCCAAGTTTCATCCCGATCCGTCCAGTGGTTGAAGCGTGATTGAGTAACAAACATCTGCGTTCCAAACTTTTGCGTTTATAATATTAGTAGGATATTTGTTTAATTTCTGCCGTGTGGTTTCCGGTAGAGTAGAATAGGACCACTCCAACTCTTCCCGTGGATGTCGTACAAGGCGACTAAGGGAATATATTATAAAACATCCATCAGGCCTCCCCAACCCGTCTGGCCAGCGTGGGGAGTGTAGGCCAAATCCTCCGTCTGTCTCCGGCAGATGAGAGAGGGTTGTGCTCCTGCAGTGGAGACAAAAATAACCTGATGATGATTGTTTAATTTCCATAGCACAGGAGAAAAGTTATCCGTTTCAATAAATGTAATGGTAGGAGCAAAATACCACCTCTATTCTACCATTATATTTATGATTCCCGTCCAACAGCCTCCGTTATCTATATATTACCAGTCCTCTTAATTCCTTGCCAAGTTGTCGTACTAAAGAAATACGTTCGCTGCCTTCTGAGTTTGTGTGGGCCTGATGTATATAGTGCTAACATTGTAAATACGGGAAATATTATATTTTAGGACTACTTTTTTAGGGTTCCGTACCAAAATGTTAAAAACCCTTAATGTGCGACATTGTCCGTCCGGACGTCTGTCACAGATGATAACCTCAGGAACTATTAAAGGTCATCATCATCATCATCAGGTTATTTTTGTCTCCACTGCAGGAGCACAACCCTCTCTTATCTGCCGGAGGCAGACGGAGGATTTGGCCTACACTCCCCGCGCTGGCCAGACGGGTTGGGGAGGCCTGATTGATGTTTTATAACGTATTCCCTTAGTCGCCTTGTACGACATCCACGGGAAGAGTTGGAGTGGTCCTATTCTACTCTACCGGAAACCACACGGCAAACTATTCGACGTGAAATTTGGAACAGTTTAAATAATGCCCACCCCACTTTTGGGGTATCACCACGCACCAAGCGGATTGGTGATCGCAGTAATGACCTTAATATACTAAGGAAACCGCTACTGGGCAGTTCCTAGTGCCTAGTGTCCCTTACTTTGACGAAAACCCACGGGAAGATTGAGGGTGGGCATGTTTTAAGCCAGGCTACCGGAAACCACCTAAAACCTCCTATCAGCAGAAATACAAAACCTTCACAACACATTCACACTAATAGTCATACATTTCCTCTTTCCAAGCGGCGAAAACGAGACAAAAAATAAGCACAGTTTCCCCGTTCAAAAGAGCATTAAACTACATTACGCTGTTAGAGCTTGTCGGCGATGCGATCTCCCTATTTTCCACTCCAATTTAAATATTTCACCGTTCAAGATTGAGCAAACCCAGTTACCTATTGAAAAAGAAAAGGTTCTAAAAGTAGGGAGGAAGTTTCGTATTGTTTAATGTTTTTACTATACTAGAGGACAAAACATTTAAAATAATGATCAAGAGATTTCTTATTCCAGTGTGTCCCTATAGTTTACGGGAGTTCCTAGACAATAAGTGTTGACCATACAGATCTAAATTTTTGACATACATCATCAGGTTTTTTTGTCTCCACTGCAGGAGCACAACCCTCTCTCATCTGCCGGAGACAGACGGAGGATTTGGCCTACACTCCCCGCGCTGGCCAGTCGGGTTGGGGAGGCCTGATTGATGTTTTATAATGTATTCCCTTAGTCGCCTTGTACGACATCCACGGGAAGAGTTGGAGTGGTCCTATTCTACTCTACCGGAAACCACACGGCAAATTTTTGACATAATTAGTTTTAAATTCTTTTTGACATTTTTTTTTATAGTACATTTATTATTGTATTCTAATTTATGCCCAATGTAATTCTACACAACTATTTTTGTAATGAATAATATATAAATAAAAAATAAGAGGTACCGCTACTCAGCTCAATTTAAGTTTAACGTCACCCGCATAATAGAGCTCGGCTGGCAGTACGCACTATTTACTGAGCTTCCGCCCGCGCTATCAAGACGAGAGATCGACGCCATAAGTTAGAAAGAGAAACACTTATGTTAGTAGCCCTACAATAATTTACGCACATACACCAACGTGTACGGACAGGCTGGTAGTAGTAGTAGGGAATTATATCTGTTCGCTTGTAGTCCCGGAAGTGTGCCGAAAACCTTGTAACGTCGAATGTTATGATAATTCTCATTCGATAATTAATTAGAACAAGCTTTTTTCCGTATGCTATGGAAGTAAAAGAAAGAAGAAAGAAAAAACATTTGTTTACTACCATAATTGGCACACACAAAGAAAAAACCAACAAAGCAAGAAAAATGAAAAAAAAATATTAAATAAAAATTATAAGAACTAGAGAAAACTATACAACAACAACTTAGGTATCAGTTTAAGGGGCCAGGAAGACCTGGCGACACTTCGACCCTTCAGGATCTTTTGTGCCAAACCCCTGTCCACCAACGATGCCCCAAGCCGATTTGGTGGACTTCACATACGCCTTAGAATTTCCTTTTGCAGTTTTCCTTTACCGAAAAGCCTGTCGTATCGAAAATAAACCGTAGCTAAGTTTCAAAAAACTCATTGGTATAGGCGGGGTTTGAACTCAATACCTCACAAACGTGAGGCGAGTACACATAAAACTAGGCTACCACGGCTCAAACTACAAACCACTTGACCTTTTACGGTTTGTATGACAAAACGAAATTTAAAAAAAGTACTTCTCCACATACCTCGTTTTATCGCAACGTTTGAGTTCCGCTTCCCGATTGGTCGTTATCGCTCCGATGCGATATTAACTCGCGATTGGCTAATTACGCATCCAAGTCCACTTTAAAGTCGGTTAATAGCACTATATTTAGAAGAGATTGGCTCCTGTACTCCATTTTTCAACCAAATACGAAAGAACCGAGGTAGACTAGTTGGTTTTGCACTCGCCTCACGTTCATGAAGTCTGGATCGAACCCCGCCCGTACTAATGAGTTTTTGACTTTATCATCAGGTTATTTTTGTCTCCACTGCAGGAGCACAACCCTCTCTCATCTACCGGAGACAGACGGAGCATTTGGCCTACACTCCCCGCGCTGGCCAGACGGGTTGGGGAGACCTGATTGATGTTTTATAATGTAATGTAATCCCTCAGTCGCCTTGTACGACTTCCACGGGGAGAGTTGGAGTGGTCCTATTCTACTCTACCGGAAACCACACGGCAGTTTTTGACTTAAGTACGAGTACGGTTTATTTAATTCGTCCGCGTGGACAACTTATCATCACAAATTATTACATATTTCCCGTAGGAATGAGATGTTTTTTCGGGATAAAAACTAACCTATATCCTATTTCATCCCGACCCGTCCAGTGGTTGTAGCGTGATTGAGTAACAAACATCCAAACTTTCGCATTTATAATATTAGTGAGATGGGACGTTCTCTACATTCCACCAGAAGGTACTTGCAAAATATCAAGAATTGCACTAGGGACGGACAGCAGCGTTCTCCTGTGTATATTAAGATCATTACTGCGATCACCAATCCGCTGCCAAGCGTGGTGGCAATCCCCAGTTATGGCAAATCCCCCAATGGACATCTAACCAAAAGTGGTATTCTATTGGGGAGGCCTATGTCCAGCGATGGACGTACTCGTATTTAGGCTGATGATGATGATGATGATGATCTCTTCTGAACATTATTGAACATGAGATTGATAATGAATTATGAATTTCAATATCCATGCACATTTAATTTTTATTCTTTTTGACCTACCGCTTGTTTTAGCTTTTCCCACAGTGAAGGTTGGCTGGAAGAGATCTCTTATAGTGATAAGTCCACCTTTGTACACTTTTATGTTATGCCCTTTTTTTTGTAAAATTTATGTGCAATAAAGAACATAATTGATCAGTCTACATTGACAGCGACGAAATTTACACTTTGTCTGCTCACAAAGGTAAATTTCTAAGGTATCCTGGAAGGGTTCAGACTGAATGCAACTGCACAAGAGTTACATTCAATTTACAGTGAACAATAAAAAGGCCTTACCCACCGGCAGGCAGTAAAGTGGTGCGTAAACGTGTAAAGCTGGATTCACAACGCACCGTGGAATAACGAAGAGTGAATAGGCATCTTCTGGGTAAGCGCGGTCCACCTCAGGCATCATCATCACTTACCATCAGGTGAGATTGAGGTCAAGCGCAAACCCCATCAACAATAAAAAAAACGTCAAATTTTTTTATGTAAGCGTTTTACTGCATAATAAATAAGATTCTCATTGAAGTGACGAATCTTTAGTTGTACCCGGGAAGACCGTTTTACAAACTCTAGTGTCATCATCACCAGCCGAAATACGTCCACTGCTGAACATAGGCATCTCCAATTGAATACCACTTTCGGTATGTCCTTTGGTAGATTTGCATTAATCACCACGCTTGGCAGCGGATTGGTGATCGCAGTAATGATCTTAATATACACAGGAGAACGCTGCTGTCCGTTCCTATGCAATCCCTTAGTCGCCTTGATGACACCCATATGAAAATTGGGGGTTGTCCTATTATAAGTCACTCGGAATTCTAGTGTGTCTGTACCTAAGTCTGTTGTATGGAGAATTTAATAAAAATAAAAAATGTATGTAATGCAAGGTTATTAACGTAATACCAGTTAAGAATGGGTGTAAGTATTTTTTTCCTCGACAAGTCACAATCTCTTCTGCTAACTTCAAAAATCAGAGAAGTGTCATCGGCAATCTTGGCCTGGTGCTGACAGAATACCAGCGCTGGAGTTCGCGTAGCGTGCTGCAGCATTATGCTGATTCAGCGCCATTTTATTGCTGCAACACATAGGTACCTTAATTATTTTTAAATTGTAATTTATTAATTCTGTTCTGTTTATTTCTCATGTATGTGTGTGTCGTAGCTATGAATAAATGACCTATTCTATTCTATTCTATTTTTAAACAAGACGGTATTGGACATGTTTTGTACCAAGAAGGGCTAGTTATCTTGATCATCATATCAGCCTTAGACGTCCACTGCTGGAATTAATCCGTCCCCAATGAACGCCACATCCAGCCGCTTCCGGCCACCTTCCTCAGGTCGTCGATCCATCTGACAGCGGGGCGTCCTGCTCTGTGTCCATGGTCACCACTCCAGAACTCATCTGCCTCAACGACTGTCGGTTCTGAGATAGATGTGGCCCGACTTCAGCGTGCTATTTTTTTCGGCTATGTCTTCCTTCTTCATCTGATCTCCTAACTACGAATCTTATACTTCAAATAAACCATGAGCATAGCGTTCTCAATAGCTCGAGGATCAGGCCCACCGTCAGTGTCCACGTTTCAAGTCATTTATATACATATACAAGAAATGAAATGGACCCAAATCTGAGCCTTGGGGCACACCCCCATTTTTCCTATAGGCTGCTTTCTTGGCAGATTGTCCAATCGCAAGACGCTCGTTATCGTGGACTCAGCACCATCTATCAAATAATTGGACCACAAAGAAAAACTCAAAAAGTATTTAGAAAAAAAGAACCGTCGGCTGATCTACGTCTGACTTAATACAGAACCCCTGATCTTTATAAAAACGTTCCTAACACCGGAGATTGGGATTTTATCGGACGCTGCCTATCATAAAAGATAAATAGAAATTTATAAGCTTCCCTTCGCCCTAATATTTTCACGTAATAGGTACGAAAGAATAATTTCCAGGAACGGATGCCTTCAGTTTAAAAAGCGATTTTCCGGCAGTCTTATTTAAAACCTTAATATTTACTAGGTGTGCCCGCGTCTCCGCTAGCGTGGACAATTTTTTTTAAAAGTTGAAATTTACTTAGTGTAAATCTCCTTCCGCGTTCCGCTCTTCCGCTGTACCACAGCTTTCAAACTGTACCACAAAAACATACTCATCATCATCAGGTTATTTTTGTCTCCACTGCAGGAGCACAACCCTCTCTCATCTGCCGGAGACAGACGGAGCATTTGGCCTACACTCCCCGCGCTGGCCAGACGGGTTGGGGAGGCCAGATTGATGTTTTATAATGTATTCCCTTAGTCGCCTTGTACGACGACCACGGGGAGAGTTGGAGTGGTCCTATTCTACTCTACTAAACCACACGGCAAACATACTATTGCATGGAAAATAGTGTTTAATAGTTTGACAACAGAGTTTAACTTTAGATGTCATTTCTGTAATATTAAGAGTATGGAGTCGGTAAAAACCAGTAAACAAAACATGAGATTTATTCATACATAACAACGTAATACTGACCGCCTTGGTCTCAGATGGTAGACAAAGACGATGTATCGCCACGTTGCGCGATCCTGACAAACGTAACAAATCGACTGTCCTTCGTCCGCTTTTCGCCCCGTGATACCACTTGGCGTGATGTGTGGCGAACAACATCGCCGCCTCCTTGTTGAGACACATTATGGTACGACGATTAGCTAGGGGAATAATTGTCCACCTCATCAGAACCCCGCATGACTCGGTAAGGCTAATAATGCCCGGAGTATGCCCAGCTTCGGGGTGAAGATTTATTCAAATGTTGGCACTGGTACAAACAGAAATAGGCTACTGTACATGACAAGACCAGGTCGAACCCGGACTTCTCAACATGGTAGGCCACTGCTCTCCTATCCCCAGCGGCGTTCTTCTCCGAGGATATCAAGTTAAATTCTATTTTCCATCGGCCATGATGTTCTAGTGCTCCCTAAGATCCCACAAAAGTCTAGCCTTTCCAAAGCCGTTGTGAACGCGACTTAACTCGGCTGCGGAGTAACGGATAGAGTCTATTTAGTGTTCAGTGGAATTTATAGTTCCAATGAAACTGCGCCTTAGCCCAAGCTCCTCGTTATTTTGTTGTATGTGCTGTCTTACTATAGTCTTACGGGCAATTTGTAAAGAGATCCGGAAAAAAATACTAGATGTAGCCTAACTGAAGAATTTACTGGATATTTTAGATAAATAATGGGCTCGATTCTGGAGGCACAATGTTAAAATTTGACAGCACTAAAACTGTTGCTATCCTTGTCACACAGTATTATGAAGATAAAGACGAAACCAATTTTAGCGCTGATAAATTTTAAAAGTGTGCCTTCAGAATCGGGCCCAATATTAATATATATTTCATATATACATACACTAAAAAAGCGAAAAGCGGGGGAAGGAAAGCCACTTTACGACAATAGATTGCGCAAAGTGGCGATACATCGTCTCTGCCTACCCCTCTGGGACCAAGGCGTGAACATTATGTATGTATCCCAAACTAGGATATTTTCCTGTGCTTTATTGGGAAATTAATAAGACAATTAACAAATATAACATCTAGACAGGGACCAAATCGCACAAATTGTACAAAGTTGTCTGTATCTAGTGGGAATCGAAACAACGACCTCTTGCGCAATCGGCGGAAGATCCGAAAATTACCCGGGTTAGCGATTTTAAAGTAATATCATCATCATCAGGTTATTTCTGTCTCCACCGCAGGAGCACAACCCTCTCTCATCTGCCGGAGACAGACGGAGGATTTGGCCTACATTCCCCGCGCTGGCCAGACGGGTTGGGGAGGCCTGATTGATGTTTTATAATGTATTCCCTTAGTCGCCTTGTACGACATCCACGGGAAGAGTTGGAGTGGTCCTATTCTACTCTACCGGAAACCACACGGTATAAAGTAATATGTTTGTTATTAACGCAGTTGAGAGACAATGACCGCCTCGTTGGCCTAGTTGGTCGTTAGAATCAAGCACCCGAGGTTGTGGATTCGATTCCCACTGGGGATATAAAACTATGTACAAATCGTAGAAGTATCTTCTAGGGGGCCAGGAAGACCTGGCGACACTTCGACCCTTCAGGATCTTTTGTGCCAAACCCCTGTCCACCAACGGACTTCACATATGCCTTAGAATTTATTATTTGACAAATTTTCTTAAAAATTCTTTACAAGGTAGGTAAGGTCATTCACCGAAAAGCCTTTGGTATCCCACTAATATTATAAATGCGAACGTTTGGATGTTTGGATATCTGGATGTTTGGATATTTGTTACTCAGTCACGCTTCAACCAATGGACGGACCGGGATGAAACTTTGCACACATATAGGTTATATCCTGGAATAGGATATAGGTTAATTTTTATCCCGAAAAAACATCTCATTCCTACGGGAAATACGTAATCATTTGTGATGTTAAGTTGTCCACGCGACGGTGCCCCAAGTTGATTTAGTGGACTTCACACACGCCTAAAAATGTCTTCTTTGCATATGCAGGTTTCCTCAAGATGTTTTCCTTCACCGAAAAGCGTGTGGTATTACAAATAAACCGTACTTAAGTTTTGGAAAAACCCATTGGTATCGGCGGGTTTGAACCCACGACCTCAAGAACGTGAGGCGAGTGCACAACTAACCCGGCTACCACGGCTCTAATTGTACAAGTAACATTCAGTAAGTAATCTTCAAATATTATTCAATGGATAAAAGTCTTAGTAAAAGTGAAACAGGTGAAGGAACTTTTATTCAAGTCTAGTCACGGGTTTAGCGTTAGGTTTAGACGTTCACATGTTCAAACAAGTCCATATTAATAACTAGCTGTGCCCGCGGCTCCGCTCGCGTGAACTACAGAATCCGCTCCCATTCCCACTCCCACTCCCACTTCCGCTAGCGCTGGCGCTTCCGCTCCCGCTCCCGCTTCCGCTCCCACACCCACTTCCCTTTTCCCACGCCCACTCCCACTCCTATTCCCACTCCCGCTTCCGCTTCCGCTGGCGCTCCCGCTCCGGTCACGCTTCGGTCCCGCTCCGGTCCCGCTTCCGCTTCGGCTCCCGCTCTTGCTCCCGCTTCTGCTCTCGCTCCCGCTTCCGCTCTCGCTCCCGCTTCCGCTCCCGCTCCCGCTCCCGCTCCCCTCCCGCTTCCGCTTCCGCTCCCGCTGCCGCTCCCGCTCCCGCTTCCGCTCCCGCTCTCGCTTCCACTCCCACACCCACTCCCCTTTTCCCACGCCCACGCCCACTCCCACTCCCACTCCCACCCCCATTCCAACTCCTACTCGCAGCTCCTAATGTAATCCACTTATCGCAATCTGAATAGTATGGAAATACTATTATGTGCAATATATTGCATACTAACTTTACCTACGAATGTATTTGAAAACTAAAAATGTCTATAACTTTTGATTGAGTTAGCCGGTTGCGATGAAATAAAGACTAAATGTTAAGTTGAGTTAAGCCCCATGTTTTTATGAAAAGTCCATCAAAATCTGTTCACTAGTTTTTATGTGATGCGTGCACAAACTCACAGACAAACAGATAAACAGACAAACAGACAAAAATTTCAAAAATGATCGAAATGTGTTCTGTTGCTTATCCTTAGACCCCCCAATTTTGTTTTTTGCAAATATCTTCAATGTACAGACACGCGAAGTTTACGATTTTATTTATTAGATACTGTAATATTTTCGCAGCCAGTACATCAATGACAGTAACTAATTCTGCTCAAAAACCTTTACCTAGAGCAATCCATTAATCACTGGAATTCCACGCCAGGGTTGAACCACTACAAAGTACTAACCAAGGCTGAAACCGTAAGTCTGCTCAAGAAGCATTAGCGCTTAGCAGGAACAATTTACGCATAGTAGTGAGAGCTCTCACAGGACATTGTGGCCTGAACAAACACGTGTTCAATCTCAAGCTCCGAACCACAGGAGCCTGTAGGCTCTATGAGGAAGCAGAGGAAACCCCCATGCACCTCCTGTGCGAGTGTGGACCACTGATGCGTAAAAGAAATACATACCTGGGTGCTTCGCCCTGACGAAGTAAAACAACTCAGTGCTAAAAGCATTGTGCAGTTTCTAACTGCTGCAAGGCTTCACACAGAACTATAGTATGGTGGCGATCACTATAGACCAGAAATGGTCGCAGTGATACAAGGTCTAGACTGAGACCTTGAAATAGCCCCAACTCGAATAATAATACATAATAACAAATTCTGATCCATGCTGCTCATCAGCATGGTAGCTAAGGTGGTAATTTTGGAGTAGGTACTTGATGTCGTTCGTCCCCCTTACTTACCAAAATCGCATTACCTGAAAGAAAACAATCTTGAGCATGCTTAAAGAAAAGATTAAGTCATAATCAAAACAAATTTAATAGCTACTCCAAAGCGCCTGACGGAAAGTTCGCAGCAACATTTTAATCAAAGTAAAACTTTTACTCAACTCTCATCAGGCGCTATTTGTTACTCACATGCTTTTACAGGCATGAAACTGCTACCTGAGCGTTTATAGCTGAAACTTGGCCACTGCTAAGATGTTATACTACTTTGTTGTTTTAGTGTGGTACAGATAACAAAGACAAAGTCCTAGGATATATTCTAACCAGGATCTGAGACATTGAATGGAATTAATAAATTATGCGAATAAAACTTAAGACATTAAGAAGACTTAGTAAAATAATGTCTTTGTTGTACTTACCTATTGGCTATTATGGCAGAAAATACTAAATATTACTACATACCAAAGCGACACTTCCCTCCCCCCGATAGTTTATTGTTGCCCGCAAAACAGACCACGGCTGGTAGCACTCACGGTTAAGAGAAAGCAGTTAGAAAGAGAACCACATATGTTGCACATAAATTCACCAGCCAGCCTTACGATTATTTACGCGCACACACAAACATGTACGGACAGGCTGGTGGGACTGTAATTGTACACAGAAAAAAACATTTCTCAAACCAAGATTACGAATATTGTTAGGCATCCCAAGAAAAAATATGCTTAGATGAACAATATATAGTTCACTTAACAATTTCAGCTTTATTAAATACAAATATCAAATTGTCAAGCTGTTTTCTTGAATCAAGTAAATTATCTTAGATTAAAACAGTTATATACTTGTATTAACTAGAAGAAAAAGGTTATTGAAAGAATCTTAATGTCGTCGACTTAATGAAGCGGTATTGTTGATTAAACAATATTTATACTTGAACTAATGACAAAACAATGGAAGCTTTGGATGGATAATACATATTGTTGGTTTAAGTATTTCGAATAATCAACTGTAATTTTCTCAGTTCATTTAGCTAAGAAAGTTTATTTTTAAGAAAGACTTTCAATGTATCCATCTAACAATATATATTTTTGAATTGCTTATTCAATATTTATTCTTAGAACAACTAAGAATAAATATTGTTGGATTAAGCTGTAACAAGCTATCAGGTGAAGTTTTTAGTTACTTCATTTAACAATGAATTTTCTTGGTTGTCCCATTGATATTGTTTGATCAAAATTTATACTTTTGGTACAATCGTTTGATGTTTTCACAAAAAAAAATGATTGTCATTGGCGAACGGCGTTGCGCCTTCACTCTATACACGTTTACCATTATTTAGTATCTGTTTTCTGTGTTGGATCTGGATTTTTATTACAATGAACGAGCGTATTTAAGTGTAAGTGATTGCTTTTACTTATACATATTTGGTAATGAGTAATTAATAAGTATTTTATTTTTATTTTACTGATTAGGTAGAAAAAACTGGTGACGATGAGTGGTGCCGAAGATGTCGATGTAAAACAAACACTGCACATTTCCCTTCGATTTCAGTGGGGAACCTCAACCCAAGACAAATAACTTCACCTAAGTTGAGAATATCATATTGTAAACACAAAAGAATGAATACACAATTATCAATACAACACAACCGAATTATTAATTTGAAAATACCGAACTGTTCATTTAAGAATACGCAATTATCGATACAATGAACGGAATTGCTTTATTAAGAATATAGATTTTTCATTTGAATCAGTTACGTATCAGTTCAAGTGTCGCTTATTATCCAAATAAAACAATACATTGTTCGAACAACAATGAGATATTGTTAATTTAAGAATATAGGATTTCAAATGAACAAAACTGTAATTTTAAATGGGCTTCAAATAACAGTTAAGTCAACCAAATGTTTCAAATAAGAATGCGTATTGTTAAACTGACATTATTTATTATCATTCTAAGTAAACTTTATTATTACAGCAAGAAAATTAGTGTACTTCTTTTAATAATAAACCATATTCTTATAAGAAATCATTCTCCAATCTACAATTAACAATATATTGTTTCAGCGGAATGCAATCATCTTAACAATATTGTTTTCTACATTTAAGAGAACATCCTGTCGCTTATATGAAACACAATATTATCTTGAATAACCAAAATCTTTTTAAAAACCATTTTTATTTTTTATGAAATCTGTTCGCTAGTATGAAGTGTCGGGGGTGTGATGATGATGTGTGTTAATTAACATACATTTTACCAAACTCTTATCTATGTCTACCGCCAAACAACAATGCATGCTTTGCTTGTGTTTCGTTTTGAACGATAAGAGATCCAGTGTAATACAGGCACCCTCAAAATGACAATGCACTTGTAGCCGTGAGACTGTTGCATGCTTAGGACTCTACAGGCCAGTATTCAAGGTTGATAGTAGCCACTTACCATGACGTGCCTTTGCATCTGCACTTTACGTAAAAAGTCTACCTACGTAATAATTATTGCAATGACAGATTTCTTCCAGGCCGTAAATTCTTTCGATCTAGCTCTCTCCGCTTCAAGTAGGTTTATACTCTTCGTCCACTCCATCCATCTCATGGCGAAAGTCGCTCACAAACTTTATTTTCATTGGGGATTTTTCCTCTCTATTATGTTTGTGACTAATAATTCTTCAAAGTTGTTGATTAGATCGGTCGGAAGTTTTTCAAATATGTATTTTATGCATAGACTGTATTGATGCGTGTTTTAAATGTAACAATTTGATAGGGAGGGAGACACGGGTATTGTATTAATTATTATAATATTTCTAACAATTTTACAAAATAAGCAGGGAGATGATGAATTGATGTCCGTTTAAGTTACAGCTAGAGAAAAAGGCAGGGTGCGTTTATAAATCTTACACCATGCATTAGATGTTGAGGTATGATCGTAAATTTACTACGTTTACTACGCCGACATCTATTAGTACTAAAATTAATAATAACAAATATGAAAAAAAAAAGTATATTATTGTAAAGATAATAATAAAATTAGTAAGATGGGTGAACCATCTAGACTTTTAGATAGTTTCAGTCTGAGTGCTGAGTTGAAGACCCTTACATCACACTATGACACGTGGGTACTGCCATTCAGTAAAGTGCCTGACCACAAAACAATACAAGCACTACGTGAACTATTATTCTGTTTCGCATCTGTTTAATGTATACTGTCTACAACTAATAGTAAATTTGTTTGTTATGCTTTCACAGCTTGACTATTCACCCGATAGTATTGCAACTACTAGTATTCCGTAAGTGACTATATGTCAATTATGACATATAGTCATGACTATATGTCAATTATGACATATAGTCATTTACGGAATACTAGTAGTTGCAATTCAAATCTCAGAATGCCAAAGACCAAGTCACAGAGTATCCAAATCTCTTAAGTGTTATTTTCCGATAGTGTATCTAATAAATACAGATCATTCTGCCAAACCCCATTTGCCTCCACCTCCTATATCTTGTCAAGAACCCTCCAGTGAGTGTCAAGGACTAATTTTCAAATTGAACATGTAAATTGAAACCCACGTGTTCAATTTCAAGCCCCAAATTGCACTTTGCTCCAATCACCTGGATTTCGTGGCAAATTAAATTTCAACGAAACGTAAGCGTGACAATCTTAATAACACTTTAGAGGTGGGGGACTATAGTTATTTTAAAAAAATATGATTAATTTAATTCACTTACATTAAAATAAGTACTCTTTAATGATATTATTATTATATATACATCATCACTTATGTGAACAGTAACGTCTCATCAACGGTTCGTCAAGTAAAGGGTAAATAAATTATAAGTTTAATAGAACATGTTGTAGCCTAATCGGTTGCGCACTCGCCTCACGTTCGTAAGCGATTTCTTCCAGGCAACAATATGCTAGTGATAAATAGTTAAGTTAAAATTATTATGACAAAGAAGAAATTCTAAAAGCGTATGTGAAGTCAGCCCACCAAATTGGTTTGGGACACACCGTTGGAGGCATAAAAGATCTCAAAATTTCGAAGTATCGCCAGGTCTTTCTGCCCCCCTCCCCTCCCCCCCTAAGATGATAAGAGAGATAAGAATAAAACATGTAGAAAATGTTAAAACAATGTTTAAGTGAAAGCGCCTACGAAACTTAAAGTAGCAACGTCGTTAAAGCGTAAACACGTAAGTTTAAATTCAGCAGGCGCTAAGGCATAAAACTTGATAGAATTTGATTACAAGTTTTATACTTCGAATGGGAAGTAAATTAAATAAAACTTCAAAGTGTAAGCCTCTCAGGTATTCTAGAGGGTTCCGGCTTCAGAGGCAAAGTCATTTACATAGTCTGATAGGTGGAATATCAGACATATTATTTATACAAATATCTAAGTTCTATTACGGTAAGGTAGCTGAAGGTTACATATATTTCTGACAAACAAATGGAACTTCATAATCTCACAAATTACAGATAAAATTTACAGGGAATGAAGATTAACATCAGTCCGAATACGTCCACTATTGATCATAGGCCTCCCCAATAAAATGCCACTTGTCGTAGGATGTCCATTGGGGGATTTGCCATAATCACCACGCTTGGCAGACAGAGTGGTGATCAAAGTAATGATCTTATTATACACAGGAGAATAATGATATCCGTCCCTGGTGCAATTCCGGCCTTGGTGACACCCACGGGAGGATTGGGGGTGGCCCTATTCTAAGCTGAGAACGATCAGTGGTTCACAATATCAAAAGATATTTTTTTGAAAAGGATTTTGGTATATGTAAGGCACTCTGAAAACTTTTTTCCCCTCGACAGCTAATCCCAGGGAAAAACGGAAAGTTTACTGCGAAATATTCTCTCGCCTGCCTAAGTAATATCTTGTTGCCATCATTAATCAATTCACGCCAGTTTTATTTTGACAAAATAAATGGATTAAACTGTACAAAATATTCGAAGAAATGTTCATTGTGCCAGAAAGATTTTGCAATAGAATGCCATTTTTGGTCGGCTGTTCATTGAGGGATTTGCTATAATCACCACGCTTGGCAGGAGGATTGGTGATCGCAGTAATGATCTTAACATACACAGGAGAACGCTGCTGCCCGTCCCTGGTGCAATTCATGATATTTCGTAAGTACCTTCTAGTGGAATGTAGAGAACATCGCATCCCACTAATGTTATAAATGCGAAAGTTTGGATGTTTGGATGTTTGTTGCTCAATCACGCTTCAACCACTGGACGGATCGGGATGAAACTTGGCACACATATAGGTTAGGTCCTGGAATAGGACATAGGATAGATTTTATACCGAAAAAACATAGTCATCGTTAGAAGCAGTGAAGATGTGTAAATATCGAAACCTACGTGGACGAAGTCGCGGGAAAAAGCTAGTAACAAATAAATAAACAGTAAATAGGCGGCGTGAAAGTGATGTATCTAGACAATATGATAACATACATAAAGCTCACGCCTTGGTCCCAAAGGGGTGGGCAGAGACGATGTATCGCCACTTTCCGCGATCCTGTCAACCGTTGCAAAGCGACTTTCCTTCACCCGTGATACGAGTACCATTTGGCGTGATGTGTGAGACCAACATCGCCGACTCCGTGTAGCACAATATACTCCTACTCGACAACTGTGACTTTCCCTGAGCGAAATCAATTAGAAATAAGAAGAAGGTTTTGTTATAATTAATTTTAATATTTTATTCAGACAATATTGTCCAATGAAAAAGTAACTAAAAATATATATATTGAAACTACGTTAGTGAAACATATATACTTATCTTCTTAGGGGGCCATGAAGACCTGGCGACACTTCGACCCTTCAGGATCTTTGGTGCCAAACCCCTGACCACCAACGGTGCCCCAAGCCGTAAGATATATACTTACAATAATGTTTAAAATTGTAAACTTTACTTCAAAATCGATTACATTACAAATGTTTGTGTGTGAGACTGCTCCTCTCAAACTGAGAATTCAGTTTTGTGGGGTTTTTCTGTGACTCTATTAATGTTTTTTGAATAAAAGATTATTATTATAGAGGTATATATAGCAATTAAATGGTTGCTTAAGCCTCAAAAGTATTTAACAATGTAAACAACATCAAAACGTACTTAACAGAATTAAACAATAACAAAAACAAACAATAGACGTTCTCATTGAAAATCTGAACAGGGGCGTAAATTTGAAACAAATTGCCAATCGGGAAGTGTTTGGGAAGTTTAAGAGGTCGTTAAAAATTAATAGAAACCCAAAACATTTACTGTATTGTCTATTGGCAATAAAATGTTATATAATAATATTTAAATACAATTGTCTGTACGTGTAGCAAAGGCACTTTACAGTCGATTCGGTTTTTTTTTAATTATACTATTAGAGCATTTTGTGTTTTTTTTATATATTTTTTTATTAAAATGATAATTTTTTTTATTAAAAATTACGGCTAGTCCCTAACAAATTAACCCCCAAGGTTTATCCGTGGACGGGGTTCCCGACTTAGAAGAATAGGGCCACCCCCAACCAAAGATAGCACCAGGGACGGGCAGCAGCGTTCTCCTGTGTACATTAAGATCATTACTGCGATCACCAATCCGCCTATCAAGTGTTGTGATTATGGCAAATCCCCCAAAGAACAGCCCACCAAGATTGTCATTCTATTGGGGAGGCTTATGTTCAGCAGTGGACGTATTTCGGCTGATTATGTACGTCTTTTTAGACGTACAGGCTGGATATACTAATAAATCGTATAAATGAATAAATATCCCACACATTCACACCAATTAACCAGTCCCAAACTAGGCAGAGCCTGTGCTATAGTTACTAGATAACGGATACACATACTTAAATAAATATATAAACATCCAAGACTTGGGTACAAACATTCATATTCATCATACGAACAATTGCCCCTAGCGAGATTCAAACCCGCAACCTCCGGCGTAGGAGTCCGAGAGCTACCCATTCCGCCATGGAGGTCGTCAATATATAAGAGGTATAACATCCTATATATACAGGGTGTCCAGTAAACAAACGTTTAAAACTTGAGGTTTTTTTATTATATCATTTATTCATTACAAATAATATTACATAGTAAGTAGGTTGCCGTGTGGTTTCCGGTAGAGTAGAATAGGACCACTCCAACTCTTCCCGTGGATGTCGTACAAGGCGACTAAGGGAATACATTATAAAACATCAATCAGGCCTCCCCAACCCGTCTGGCCAGCGCGGGGAGTGTAGGCCAAATCCTCCGACTGTCTCCGGCAGATGAGAGAGGGTTGTGCTCCTGCAGTGCAGACATAAATAACCTGATGATGAGTAAGTAGGTACTACTAAAGAGCACCTGTTTGTGGTAGTACGGATATTCGCCGTTCATACTATTTACAAACAAAGAAATGCTATAACAATACAATGTTTTCCAGCCTATATTACAATCTCATCATGCCGTTCAACTCACTGCAAAGAGTAAGAAACTACCACGTACAATTTCCATATGAAGTGTATGAGGGTAGTTTTATGTAGGTCTATAGTCGCTCGCGCACAGGCAGCGCGAGGCGATGGTAGATATAGGTAGATGGAGGGGTGGGGGAAGGAATCACGTAGTTTGGGTTCCTTCCCTTGGTTCATTCCCTAACGCTTCCTTGGTTGTTATTGGGGAAAGTTAGACAGTGCACAACCTCACCTGGCTATCTCCCGATGCATCATTAAGAAAACGTCCAGTAGTGCGATTCTGTAAAAACTTACTTTGCAACTCGACTTCGAAATTGCTTAGTAATTCAAATTCGTATTCCGTAAAGTTTACGGTCGTTCGATTTCTATACCAGCGCCACACTTTCGGGCGCGACGGCGGGTTGTAACTACTGTTAAATGGACATGTTGACGTTTGTTTGTATGAGATGACGTTTAGAATCGTATCCTGAAGCAACATTATGCACGTCGTTCAATTCGAAGCTCGTGCCTGCATTCGACGAAGATTTAGTACTTTGTGCGTGAAAATTTGCACGAATATTGTGGAATTGCTGTAGAAAAATTTTATAAAGCTTAACTTAGCAACTATAATCTAAATCCGCCGTGAGATTTCACATTTTCATTAATTAAAGTTCACAGTCGTTCGATTTCTATGCTAGCGCTACACTTTCGAGTGCGACTTCGTGTTGTAACTACTGTTAGTGGACATGTCGACTTTTGTTTGTATGAGATAACTTTAGAATGGTATTTTATAGCAACATTACGAACGCTATTTCTATCTACGACTCGTACTTGTATTCGACTAGCAAAAAGTTACTATTTTGTGCGTGAAAACTTGATCGAATGTTGTGGAACTGGAAAATAAAAGTTATTCTATCGCAGAATAGTGGTTACTTGTGTTTAGTGACATATTTTAAAGATGGCTCGTTCATTTCAATTCATAAGTTCAGTAGAAGAAGCTCACTATTATGATATCCAGCATCAAGCTAATATTATACGTAAAATCAGCGAAAACGACTATGTGGAGGTTTATAGGTTGTCGGAAGAATTAATTAATCAATTTGGACCTAATAAGAACAAAGGTACGTTTTTATAGCTTTCTTAATTATTATGCGACTTACCGTGTATTTTAAATGATATCACAAAGAAATCATAACACTTATCTACTTGCAGATATCAT
Organism: Esperia sulphurella; assembly: GCA_947086405.1. Lineage (NCBI taxonomy): Eukaryota > Metazoa > Arthropoda > Insecta > Lepidoptera > Oecophoridae > Esperia > Esperia sulphurella. Next base: position 9,306,218 of record OX352280.1, on the reverse strand, counting down.
TCCTGGGTAATGATAGCTACCAAAAATGGTGAAAATAGTGCCTACATATTTGTCCCAATCTTTAACTTCACCTGTATAAAGGAAGTAGTGAAAGCCTTAACCATCCTTTTACAGTGAAAAAATATACCTTTTCAGTTTCCACAAAATCGACAAGGCAGGTGTTAAATTAGAGCAAGCAGTAAAAGATATACTTTGTCGGAGCTGGAGCGTCAGCACACGGCAAATCCCTAATGTGTAATTTTATTGAGGCTTACCTATATTTAGCAGTGGACATATTTCGGCTGATGGTGATATATAAGGTGAGCCATTGCAGTGGGTCAGTATGAAGAAAAATCACCAGAAAAAATCACTACTTGTATTAACAAGAAAAAAATCTAAGTTAGAAAAAATGCATGCAATGTTTTGACAAATATTTCCTAAAATTCTCATACACAACTGGGAATCGAACCCCGTCATTTTCCTTAAACTAATCGCAAATTGTTTTCTTATTCACCTACCTATTATTATATTACTTTATTAGCTAAAAAACTAATATAATAATTTTCATCTTTTGTGGTATTTCATTTGTATGCAACTTTATTATTTTTCTTTTTAGGTAAATGCCTGTTTATTTTCAGGTGATTATGGATATGCATAGCGTGTCTTCACCATGATTCCTTTGGCTAATGTAGAAGAAAGTAGTCCAGAGGCTTTTATAATCAACAGCAGAAAACAGCCCGTAATTCAGTAGGACGAGCAATTGGTCTTACCACCTTGGTTGTTGTTGATAAAGAAAATATATTACTACTTGACGAGGACCATATAAATTGTTTTTTTTTTCATCTGCCAATGGTTTTAAGCCCTCCTAAGCCACCTGTAATATGGTGGATATCAGGCAGCTAATATATATCACATAAATAGATAAATGCATACTTACGAGTACACACTCATATAACATCCAGACACAAAGCAAAAGACAAGCACTCATCACACAAAATATTTGCCCTGGGCAGGATTCGAACCCGCGATTCCGTGCTTCTATATCACAATATTGCGGAGCATATTAGGTATTATGTTATAATACTCGTATATAGCTAAAATTTTTGTCAGTTTTTATTTTTGTTACAGTACAATGTATGTTTGTGGAAGTAAAAAAAGGCAATTTATATTTATTTATTTAATCTGAATCAAACTCGCTTTCATCTAAATATTCCACGCCAGAAAAATCTTCATCCATGGCTTGGCTAAGCTGGAACTTTATCCAATAGTCTGGCTGTCTTCAGGCGTATCACTCCTGCTGCTGTCATCTTGAGGGGTGTATGACTGACTATTCTGACGATGTCGCCATACAAAGTTTGTCAGTCCTCTTTCATAACATTGCTTTTCTATTTTCATTACATGTTGGCACAATTTTCTCCAATCATCAACTGAAACCTCCAGAAACGTTTCAGCTGCTGCCTAAAAAAAAATACACAATATAAACATATGCAAATTAATTTAATATCATCTTATCTTTATGTACAGCTAACGCAAATGCTCTTCACACAAATATTAGCTATATCCTGGGCGGGATTCCAACTCGCGACCACGAACTTGGCAGGCAGGTGTACTACAGACTAGGCTACGGAACATAATAATAATAACTTTACCGTCTTGTATCTACACTCAATAATTTGATACAATAAAGTCATAGCACCTTAGAACACATAACTAAATATAATTCCTTGATAGAGGGCGGTTTACTAACACTGCATTAGGGCAATACTTAGCTTATCATCATCAGGTTATTTTTGTCTCCACTGCAGGAGCACAACCCTCTCTCATCTGCCGGAGACAGGCGGAGGATTTGGCCTACACTCCCCGCGCTGGCCAGACGGGTTGGGGAGGCCTGATTGATGTTTTATAATGTATTATTCCCTCAGTCGCCTTGTACATCCACGAGAAGAGTTGGAGTGGTCCTATTCTACTCTACCGGAAATCACACGGCAAATATAATTAATTAAATAAAACCATAACATACCGGTCATTTCAGCAGCTCTTCTAAAAACATCGTTAGGAGATCGGACAACAAATTTCCGGCTTCGAGTTCTGGCAAACATCGTGTATACACTTTATAATAATATATGACCTGTCTAGCGGAACTGCGGATTACAGGTTTGTTCATCTTTAACACGATTAATCACCACGAACGACCACAAATCTTCTATATATAAAAGAAAGTCGTGTTTGTTACAACACTTATAACTCGAGAACGGCTGGACCGATTGCCATGGTTTTTGATTTGTTGGATTTGTTTCCGTCCCGGATAGCAGAATACATCTTAAAAACAATGAAAACTCGATATGTGTAATGAATACTTAATCATTTCAATAGATGCTGATTTGTTTATTACATGTCAAACATTTGTTGTCCAATCCTGTCAAATAGTGTAACAACAATTTTTTTTGGAGCTTATGGCCTGGTTGCTGAGACCTTTAAGCCACAACTTTATTTTTTTCAGAAGACATCATGTGTGCGTTCAGAAATTTTATTATTTTGTATCATTGTTTTACGTTCATCAAAGCCTAAATTAGTTCAGCTAAAAAGTAACACGACATTCATTGACTGTTAGGCGGTACGAAGTTCGCCGGGTCAGCTAGTACAATATAAAAATAAATTACACGAGCAGAATTGACACAACACGTACTGATTGATTTTTTTTTGATTCGTCCTTCGGACAGGCAAAGGTCGCTAGACTATACAGCCAGGTCATTTTTAGTAGGATTTCTTAGTTTTTTGCAGCTTATAATGCCGAAGCCAAATCTTATTTTTCCCGACACTGTGGTCTTGATATAATCACAGAACCCCCTTACTAACGTTGATAGTAAACTTTAGTAAGGTTTGAGGTTAGGAAGTTCTTGCTTTAAGAAAATCAACATAGTCACGTTTATATATGTTTCCTTCATAATGTACACACGCACAGAACTTGTTGTATAATATACTATCCCTACTAAACACCAAAGCCCGATGTATACAGAATTTTGGAAAAAACAAATACCCAAAAAACGCGAGAACAAGCTCTGCGTACTGATTTGACGTGATTGACAATTGCGCAGCAGGACTGTCAGATGAAAAAAATTAAAAATAGTATACTACCTTTGAAATAATGGTACCTTTAAATTATCCTCAAATTTTATTTAATTACATAAAACCATGTCTTAAATGTATGTATTTTCAAGTACTATTTTCATCACCTAAATAAACCGTGTCTCAAAATTAACAATAATAAAAAGTATAATACCAATATTATTTACTTCAGCAGACATTGACCTAATGGTAGATGTAAATATGATTATTTTTTAAACCCCCAATCTTTATCACTGCAATCAGACCATAATTAGACATAAAAAGTAGTTTGTCTCCATGCTACGACATCATATTTTAATAAGTTAGGGGTTTCCACTAAATCTATCTACCTCAACGGAGAGGGTCGGTATGCATCAACAAGAGAGAAGAGAAGGGTAATAAGATGACACTCTATGCGTATGCAATGCAGTTTACCGCATTTACACATGCGTACGGAGGCTACTGCGATCATATCCCTGGCGCGAGTGATTCGCAAATGGTATCGCTACACGAAAAAGTATCGAGTATGTGACGAAGTATCGATACCTCATATTCATCTTGAGGATCTTGCCAATCTTGAGGAGTAACAACTCCAAATAACATTAATCTGTTCTTCCTTTAAGTTTTGTTTAAATAGTATGCTACGCATTAGACGACATCTAGTGTACAATTGAATGAACCAACAGAAGGTTGAAACCATGTTGGCCAAGAATGAGTATGAATTTCTTTTTTTTTTTTTAAAGCAAAGACAATATTTGATTGCATTATGTATTTTTTACTATGTAACTTTATGCTGTATGCAAATAAAATCTAGACTTAGAAACTGTAGTTAAAGGAAAGCACTTAAATAATTTTTTATTAGTATATTTCTTTAAATAAGTTAAAAGAAAAAAAAACTCGATTATATTGACTAGGATATTTTTCAGAGCGTCAAGCACTAGTCCAACAAATGCGAGCAACGAAGCTCACACAACTTCGAAGTGGCTTGTTCTTGTTTACAAAATACCTATTCAGAGTCGTTCGTGATCTAATTCGCAGTAAGCGTCGGTATTCGTTTCGAGTTTCCAGTTATTGTTTCAATTTTACAGAATCGACACCCAGCAGTGGAAGTAAATAAATTTTTCAAATCAAATCATATTTATTGTTGAACTATAGGTGAGATTAAGATATTACATTGCTATTGTATGTTCTCTATAGTTTACCTATTAGGTGTACAATAATTATAAAATGAAATTAATGATAATTGATCTTATAAACTATGTACAACAATAATTAATTAAATTATTATTTTATTATTACATTAATATTAATTCTAATTTAAGTAAGCTTAAATAGTTAATTAAGTTTTATTTTATTGTTTTTATTTATTATTGGGGCACCCATTTACGGGTAAAGGTCTCCTCCATGATACGCCATTGCTTCCTGTCAGCAGCCAGTCTGGTCCATGTCCGCCCTGCCACCTGCACGATGTCGTCGCTCCAGCGTCGCCGGGGCCGCCCGCGGGGCCGGCTACAGTCTCGCAGATACCAATGTAGTAAGTACCCTCTCGCTCCATCGTCCGTTTGTTGATCGTGCCACGTGGCCCGCCCATCTCCATTTGAGGCTACAAGCTAGTTGGGCAGCATCGATAACTGTCCTCCTCCCCAACCCGTCTGGCCAGGGCGGGGAGTGTAGGCCAAATCCTCCGTCTGTCTCCGGCAGATGAGAGAGAGTTGTGCTCCTGCAGTAGAGACAAAAATAACCTGATGATGATGATGAAGCTGTATATAACAATCAGGAATGTTGTTGTGTATTTTTACGGACATATAGTACAGGCTTTTGTGGAAGAATGCTGAGGTATGAACATTTGGAGAAGGCGGTGATTTTGTCTCAAATTTCTCTGAAATTTACTAAAAATAACGATAGACGAACGCAGCAGCATGCGGCCGCTAGTCTATTTCAGGACTCAATATAATTCTCACAATATTCTCAAGTTTATTGTGAACATAAACAATCGCGAGGATCCGGTCCCGAAATGAAAATTACGCACAGTCCAAAGCATTTATTACCCTTTAAACACAGTGCAGTGCGATACAGTGAAGACACTGCAACTATTACATGCAAAGTGCATAACTGAGTAGGCTCCTGCGGGAGTGGAACGGTGCGAGAGGGTTGACATGTTTCAACACAACTGTCTCGCTATACGCTAAGTATATCGTACTTTAATAATTTTACTACACTGAAAAAAGGAGATAACCGAATTATTTCACTTATACTAGAATAACCAAAATATGTTTATTCGTTTTCAAAGTCAATTTGAATCAGCAAAACTGTTTACTTGTTATACATAATAGTAACAGTTGCAAAAACTTTTTTTTTTTTTTGTGGCTTCCCACGTCAGTGGATTTAGCCAATGCGTGCAAATTGTCTATAACTAATTTTTTTTATGTAATAGACAAAACTTCATCATAATCTGCCTCCAAGAGTCCACTTCTGGACATAGGCGTCTCCCAAGGCGCGCCACTGAACCCGATCTTCGGTTCTTCTCATCCAGTCACTTCCAGCCGCCTTACGCAGATCGTCGCTCCATCTGGCCAGATCATCAACACAAAACCTTAGTCACTTACTTATAAGGAAATTAAAAAATTAAACTTTATCATGAACGAATTGGATTGGTTTATACCTATTAGTTTCAGACTGCAGCCTCTGAATCACGTAACGCTTGCAAGTAACGCTTCCTTGGACGTTGTTGAGGGGTTGGAGGGGACGAGAGGAAATACGCACACATTGAAGCACTGCACATGCAAGGCAGTAACACGTAGCCATGCTCTAAACAAATACCAAACAGGTGTCTATAGCAAGGGCCTGTACTGTATCATTCCTTTATACTTTGATCGTTCGCTTTCCGAGTTATAAAAATAATTTTATGCCAGTAGTAGGTAATATTGCGAACAAAGACGTTTTATGCTTTTTAATGTATTTTGCACCGTAAATAAACGTTTAATTTGGTAGATATTCAATTAAAAGCTCGTTACTAGGCGCCCATTCGGTTTATGAAATGGTTAACTTCATAGCAATGATAAATACCACTTAATTTTGTTGGAAGTCAGTCTGTGTTACTCGTGTTTTTCATATTTTTCGCCATTGTGGAATTTTTCCAATTTTACTACCGAAATCAGTAGAAAAATTGGAAAATTTTCCACTATTACGAAAATCACCGAAAAATACCCAACAGTAGTATATGTAGAATAGAATAGAATAATTATTTATTGGCTGCAACAAAACACATACAGTGCAACATTACATACAAACATAAATAGTACTAAACTAGAACTAAAAGTTGGGTGCACTCGCCGGGATCGCGTCACACGGTTTGTCGGACGATAATTTAATGTCACACCCGCTTGCACGAGGAGCGGAAACAGCGCGAGAAACTTATCCGACAAACCGGGGGTAGAACCAAGGCGTGTGACCGACCTGTAGGGGAGGGGACAACAGTACAGTGTGGCAATACTGTAGTAGACATGTGGGATTACTTGTCTTATTATTGGCTACCTATGATAAAAAGAAACAGATTTAATGACCTACCATACTATTACAGGCGCACCAACCTTTCCGTACAGATGCATGTGTGCGCGTAAACTATCGAGAGCGGGACATCGTTATACTTCAACACATAAGTGCTTCTCTTTCTAACAGGCAGCATAGTAGTATGTACACAGAAATCATATCAATATAGAATGGTGAAGTAGGCGCGACAAGCGTGCCAACAATTTACAGAACATTGCAAAAACTATCAAAAGACTTAATCGTTTCGCGCTGAGTCAAGGTCGTGTAAACATCGTCAAAAAATCTGCAAAAATTACATATGGCACGGTTTTTAACTGTAAAACTGTTTTTTGTCACTAGAAACGTGAGCGCGAAACATAAAGGGTGCGCGGGAGATTCACATTAAAAAAATTACTTTGTAAGAAAGCCTATTATTTATAAAATAAACGATTATTTGAATGACATAGATGCCTGGTACTAATATTGAAGCTTCGCAAACTCTTTATATAATTGTATACAAACTTGATTTTAAAAGATGTGTTGCGTGAATATTGAACACCTTGGAAGCGGTAGTCGATAAATAAAAATGACGTGTATAAATGTACCAAGTGTGCAATAAATTATTTTGATTTGACTTTTGACTTGACTTCACTCCGAAAATCGGCACGCGAGGAACTGAAGTAAACAAATGGGTATAACCACTCTATCTTACGTACTATCAATCGTGCCGTGTAGCTTGTTTACGTAGTTATATTTAGCAGTATCTCCTATAATCTAATATAATAACTAATATAATCATTAAATTATAATAAATATTAGATATACACACATACATATACATACACTTGTCTAATCCCAAACTGGGATTTTCTCCTGGTGCTATTAGAATTATTAGTTCCCTGCGCCCTCTGATCGATGCGCTCAGCAGCGCCATGTCATCTGCGTAACTGATATTATTAAAGCAGACCCCGTCCACATGGCAGCCTACATGGCGAGTGCTGAGCGCGACGATCAGCTCGTTGACATACAGGTTGAAGAGCGTGGGCGAGCTTAGCCCCCCTTGCCTCACCCCGCACTCCAACCCATACGTTTTTGAAAGTGCACCTGCCCATCTCACATTATTTTTCTGGTTTCCATACCAGTATCGGAAGACACTGATAAGTTCCGGCAGTAAGTTTATTTCTCGAAGATTTCTCCACATGACATCATATGAAACCAAGTCAAAAGCCTTCGACAGGTCGAGGAAACAGGCATACACAGGAGTGCTTTGTTGTGTGTAGTATTTGACGGCATGCTTTAGACATACTATAGCACTTTCCGTTGATCGTGCAGTACAATATGCCTATCCAATTGTGTGTTCAACGGCAACACTTATGCTATTATTGTTGCTAATGAGATCGGCCTGTACTTGTTTTTATCCGATATGTCCCCGGTGTTATCTTTGACAATCGGTACTACGACTGTTCTCATGAAGTCCGCCGGCAGGTACGAGTGACCTACGTGAATACCAGTACACCAGATGCAGGAGGTGCTCAATGCTGAGACCGTCGTGACCTGGGGACTTTCCTTTCGACCTTGCCTTTATGGCATTTCCTACATCTTTAACTGGCAGTAAATCTGATCCCCAACGATAATGAATGAAGTAATGAGGAGATCCGACGAAGATCGAAAGTCACCGACATAGACGAAAGGATTAGCAAGCTGAAGTAGTAGTGGGCGGGCCACACATGTCGCAGAACCGATGGCCGTTGGGGCAGACGAGTTCTGGAGTGGACATGCCCCGTCGCCAGATGGACCGACGACGTGAAGAAGGTGGCCGGTAGCGGTTGGATGCGGAGGGCAGAGGACTGGGTGTGGTGGCGTTCATTGGGGAAAGCCTATGTCCAACAGTGGACTTCTAGGAGCTGGCATGATAATGATGATGATGAACGTCCACACCGGGACCAGTTCCTACAAATTACATAAAGTTGACTGTCCCCAGTGGGAATCGAATCCACGATCTCTGCATGACACTCAAGTCTAATGGACCAAGCCACTAGCCAAGGCTATACCGTAACTAGATTTATTTCTCTCTAAAATACTTAGGCACATTCTCATATCAACATTTGTATTACAAGTCAATTTTCGAGGCAGAAAAATACAAATATCTTTTACTTAGAGTCAGCCCCTGGGGTAGTGATAGGTCACGGCTGTTATAGCAAAGAGGTTTCACTCACTAGTGCAAATATTCCACAAAGGAGGGACGTTTGAGCACTTGAGTAGTACAAGTTTGCACATAAAACCCTTTTTATTGGTCAGACTAGACGCGAAGGTCGAGTGAATACTGGATACAGTACGGTACAAGACAAAAGAATAGCAATGGATAGGATTGTTTTTTTTTTTAAACCACACATGGTTTGAAAGTTGATCTAGTAGCGAAGGTAGTTTGCGGTGGTCTGGTTACACTTCTTTTTTATTTATTGATCAAAACATTAGTGATACGAGTACATCGTATATCTAGTCTTCTAGGTTTATCTGTAGAAGACGAGTTCGCAACAAATAAGTTATGTACTTTTACAAATTATAGCATGCCTATACAAACATATAATTAAGGTACATTTCAGATTTATAAAATACTAACTGTTGCCCGCGACTTCGTCCGCGTGGACAACTTAACATCACAGATTTTTATGTATTTCCCGTAAAAGTTCTGAGCAACCTGAGCTACGCTGATGATATGGTGCTGCTCAGCTCCTCGATCAAATCATTAACGTAGATGTTGAACAGGTCGGGAGAGGTTAGTAAAAATTCTGAGCAACATGAGCTACGCTGATGATATGGTGCTGCTCAGCTCCTCGATCAAATCATTAACGTTGAACAGGTCGGGAGAGGTTAGACCGCCCTGTCTTACACCACATGCCAACTTGAAGCTGTCCGATAGGACGGGGCAACGTCCGGACATTGTTACTTTGGTTGTGATACCAAAATGACATAATATCAATTATGTCACTTTTTTTCCTTATTATACCTCCTACTCATTCCTTTAAGCCCTTAAACTCGGTACCCCACTATAGATCTTCGAGCGGCTTTTGCCCTGCCCTGAAACCGCCTTAAGGCTAACCTTGTACCATACGTAGGGCGGCAATAGCTACAGAGTGTTCTCATAAAACACAAGGCGGCCCGCGTCGGCAGTAAAACGCAGATTTCTGAGCAACTCCCAATAATATATAAATCTGCTTCCTCTTTTATTCCTCAGCCAGCGACACTCGAAGTCTCCTTGACAGCGGCTTAGGGGCTGTCAGGACTGTTGTTAAGCATTTTTGTTATCATAGTCTCGAACGCTGAGAGTCTTAAGTATCCGTTTAACTATTTTCTATATGTTGAATCATCAGGTTATTTTTGTCTCCACTGCAGGAGCACAACCCTCTCTCATCTGCCGGAGACAGACGGAGGCGCTGCGGGGAGTGTAGGCCAAATCCTCCGTCTGTCTCCGGTAGATGAGAGAGGGTTGTGCTCCTGCAGTGGAGACAGAAATAACCTGATGATGAATATTACACACATCACATAATATCTTTATTTATCTTTGCTTCTTCTTATCCATACCTGTACTCTCATATCATTTTGACTGCCTCATTGGCAGTTGGTAGAGGTTGTCGGTTCGATTCCCACTGGAGATAGTTAACTTTGTAAAACAAATGAACATTGTTAGGAAATTGTACATAATTTTAAGGGAGCTGGTTCAATTGCTCATATAACGTACCTACAAAATTCATCGCAAGCCAAATTGAATCCTACGCGCATGGGAGAAAGTCAATGTTACGCTAAACCGCTAAAACACGCAACATTTACAGTCGTACGAGATTCGCCTAGGTGCCCCGCCATATCCTATCATAAATATCCTATCATAGAATCATATCCTTCAAAGAAACCCCGAGCATAGCCCTCTCCATAGCTCGCTGAGCGACTTGGAACCTGTGGATCAGGCCCACCGTCAGTGTCCACGTTTCACGGCAGTGGACCGGGTGTGGTGGCGTTCATTGGGGAAGGCCTATGTCCAGCAGTGACTTCTAGGGGCTGATATGAATTATAGTAGGATTATTATCCAAAAACGATTTATATTGTAGCGCCCTTACAGGGTTCATGTCAGTGCCTTTGTATTAATAAGACCCCATAACGACATGAAACAATAAATGATATGATTATTATTATATTTCTAAACCTAAATTGCGGTACGAAACAGTCCAGGAGATGGTAAATAATTAACTAAAATAATAACTTTAGGAACAACGAAAACAATTTAGTCTACCCTGTTTTACTTGGAACAAATTAACTCAGTAGCTAAGATGGGAATAATAATTACATGAACTACATACAGGACGTTTCGTAAAATGAATGTGAGTGTGACTAGTATTTTTAGTCAAAAAGCTATTAAATTTCCCTTTTCTTAGTCAGTTACTAAAATTGGTTACCAAATGGGACTAAAGGAAAACGAATACCTTTAAATTTGCAATTTGTAGTCGATAAAAAAATGACGTGTATAAATGTACCAAGTGTACTCATGTGCAATAAATGATTTTGACTTTTGCTTTTTTTTTGACCATTTTTCAGACCATCAGGTCATTTTTGTCTCCACTGCAGGAGCACATCCCTCTCTCATCTGCCGGAGACAGACGGAGGATGAGGCCTACACTCCCCGCGCTGGTCAGACGGGTTGGGGAGGCCTGATTGATGTTTTATAATGTAGTCGCCTTATACGACATCCACAGGAATAGTTGGAGTGGTCCTATTTTACTCTACCGGAAACCACACGGAAAATCCAACCATACAACCTGTATATAATGAAAAGTCAATCGTCCTACACTGTTCCCAACGTTTCTCTTTAAGATAATAAACATTACCAAGAATTTAAATTGGTTTATTAGAACCTCCATTTGCGATTTAGAAAATTAAGATTTCTTTCACCACTAAAAAGTATGACCAAACTCTAAATTATAAATATAATCTATTTCCAGTCAAAAAGTATCTAATAGTAAACAATACAATACATATTTATGTATTAAATTGAATATATTCTATCTAAGTTTATGTGTAGTTTATATATTTATTTAGTATCGTTTGTTATGTATGTACACACTTCTGACCAGAATTTTTTTTTCTTTTCTTTCATTGTTTTGTATTTTTTTCGTATATGCAATAAACTGTTAAATAAATAAAATAAATACAATACTACATAACGCCGACGATAAATTAAATTGTCGTAAGGGACCACTTCCGTGTGGTTTCCGGTAGTAGAATAGGACCACTCCAACTCTTCCCGTGGATGTCGTACAAGGCGACTAAGGGAATACATTATAAAACATCAATCAGGCCTCCCCAACCGGTCTGGCCAGCGCGGGGAGTGTAGGCCAAATCCTCCGTCTGTATCCGGCAGATGAGAGAGGGTTGCGCTCCTGCAGTGGAGACAAAAATAACCTGATGATGATGATGATGAAGAAGGGACCACTACTTTTCACGAGATGCAATTTTTGTTTTTTAATTTATTTGTGACTGTCACTATTTTGTATGTACACCTATATTAATTATGTTAAAGGATAGAGTCGTTGAATTACAAAGTGTTTTTAAATATATATATTTATATATATATATATATATACTATACTTATTCTTTTTTGCACAAATTTTAAAACTAAATACGTTTACAAATTTTGTGTACAGAGGCGAGATTATGTCTAAAAGAGATCTCTTCCAGCCAACCTTACAGGCTTAGTGATCATAGTAATGATATTATGTATGTATGTAAACGCTTTTTATACCAAAAATCACAACAACAACAATAATAAAATAGGAATTAAACTGTGTACAAAGGCGGACTTATCCATATACACAGGCATTGATATTAAGATGCACAGGAGAACGCTGCTGCCCGTCCTTGGTGCAACCCCTTAATCGCCTTGAGAAGACCCACGGGATGATTGAGGGCGATCCTATTCCTACCACAAGAATAACTGATTTGACTGAATACCTACCTATCAAAGTATGCTTAAGTATTCTGTTTTGGAATACACATGTACCTGAGCATTTTTGGTTTTGAACATGACTGTTTAATGTAAATCTATGTGTAGTACCTAATTTTACAAAAATGTTACCTCACCATCAAAATAAATTCTTCACCAGAATAGCGCCATCTGGCGTCACTATACAATACTTATAGTGAAGCCTTCTGTATGTTCCTTTGCCTGTATGGAATTCTCAAAGCGACATAAAGTTATAAAAGTAGACTTAAAGGTATAAAGATGGCGCTTGTAAGGCAAGTGGTTTAAGGTTAACAAGAAGATGGGCTCGATCTGAAGGCACAACGTTAAAATTTGACAACATTGAAAATGTTGCTATCCTTGTCACACAGTATTATGAAGATAAAGACGAAACCAATTTTAGCGCTGTCAAATTTTAAATGTGTGCCTTCAGAATCGGACCGATATATGCTTATGGCCATACCTAAACCATTTAATTTGATAGTGGGTTCGAATCCCATCCTCGTCGCCAAATCATCATCATAATCTAATGATGAACCTAGATGAATTTATAAATGAGAAATTATTGTTATATTTTTGTGTTTATTTCATGTTTGTTGCGTTTTCTTATGACCGGCAGGTCAAAAGCATAAATATTTACTTCTGACAAACCAACATAGCAATCATGAGACTAACCTATTACCACTAGTAAGTCACAGCCACATTACTAGATCAGTAACCGGGGGCAGGTATAACGTACCTAGGCTGGGTAATTACTATGGCGACAGAACCATAAGAAAACGCCTACCTTATTTACTTAATACCTTGCCCGAGGATATTAGAATGGAGTGTAACAAGCGTAAATTTAAAAAAATGCTGATAAATTATTTGCTGGAAAGTATTTAACTCCATCATATTTAATTATTAATTTCAATTAATCATAGGAGACTATGATCCCCCAGTCAAACCGTCTAGACGGTTTTGGGAGACAATTTTTGTAAGAAAATATTTTAATATATACGATTAATAAATTAAATTAATAATAATAAAAAAGTAGTCATCAAACAGCTATATTCCGTAACCCAAAAGCCGTACTTAGGAATCGTGCTTACGGGGCCGAAGATAACGACGCCACCAATATGGTGGCTGTAATGAGCATTCGTAGACCTTATGTGGAATATATTGTGGTGACGCAGGTGGCAGTGGAGACAATGTTAGTTGGTGAAACAATCTTTTGTACAATGCTCCAGTTGTTGACAGTTTCCGCACAAAAGAAAAATGACGATCGCTTTCCCTTTATTTACAGGGTCTCCCCATATATGTTTCATTTTATGTAAATGCTTTGTGTTCCATGTTTCTTTGGAAATTCCGTTCTGAAACTTTAGTGTTTTTATTTAAGAGTTGCTTCCATATCTGAGGTCATTAGCGATGTTACTATTTCAGGAACTGTGTAGAGTGTCTAGTATAGATTAAAAATTAACTAACTTAGAAAAACAAAATAAAAACAATAGTGCATATTTTAATAGAGAGGGGTCAGAGAGTAAATTAATATAATAAAATGAAACACCTATACATTAAATAATTAGAGATGAGATACGTTGGGGGAGGGGGGGTATGTATGTGGATCTACCTAATCAGACCTGATTCTGCCTTTCACTAGCCTTTTAAAAGCTCCAGGTTTAAGAAGAAAAATGCTAAGGTCCTGGAAATAAGCTGCTACACTGATATGCCAAATATCACTGTCAACGTCTCAAACGTCACTGTCTATCCTTTGCCAACAGTCACCACCGCCGCTGTCGTTCTTCTTGTCAAAGAGAGGTTCAAAGATACATGCCGTTCCGAATTTCTATTCGGCATGTATCTGTGAAAGGCAGAAACAGGTCTGATTAGGTAGGTAGGTACATTCATACCCCTCCCACCTCCCCACCCCACATGGAATTTAAGAAATGACTACATTTGATTTCATTTATAATAACTGATGAAATTGACTAATATTTTAAATGAAAAGATGTGTCTTTTCATTTAAAAATTATAAATGAAATCAAATGTAGTCATTTCTTAAATCCCATGTGATTGAAGTTGTGAACCTGACCTCCATAAATAACAATCAACTGCAATACAATTACATACTCCATAGATTTCTGTGTCTCACTGACAGAGGGCGAGGTTGTTCACCCCCGATATCGGAATATAACCTTAAAAGTTACCTTCGTCCTTCTATGACTTATCTGGACATCTGCACGGTAGTCATAGATTTGAACTAAATAGCCTCTTATTGTGATAAATTTATTTAACTATTTATTGAACATACATATATTTATTAGTACAAATGAACAAAAGACTATAACTAATACATTTTCCTGAAATTTCAGTAATTTTTCTATCACATCATGGAATTCCATATAAGTATATTTCAAAATTCTCAAAAAAAAACACCGTTCTTACTTTTAAGTTTTTGTCTCTAATAAAATTAGTGTGGTTTTCTTATGGTTTTAGTATGTATGCATATATGTGTGGTATGGTAATAGATATTTATGATTATGTCTTATTGAACTGGTAAATAATAGAATAATTATAATTATTATTATATTATTTACCAGTTCAATAAGACATAAATAATAGCATTTATTAACAAGTAATATAACACAATAGTTACAGATTATAATTATAAAATCATCATCAGGTTATTTTTGTCTCCACTGCAGGAGCACAACCCTCTCTCATCTGCCGGAGACAGACGGAGGATTTGGCATACACTCCCCGCGCTGGCCAGACGGGTTGGGGAGGCCTGATTGATGTTTTATAATGTATTCCCTTAGTCACCTTGTACGACATCCACGGGAAAAGTTGGAGTGATCCTATTCTACTCTACCGGAAACCACACAATAAATTATAAAATATACAAAATAAAATGAACTATAACAATATAAGTCTATAAGATTATACAATTGAACATGTTACAGTTTGCCATTTCAGTCCGATGCATGGTTAACCAGCGCTTTGTGAAGCAGTTGCTGTCATTACTGGCCCCAATAATATTACTGACTGCTCCGTAGTTGCTGCCAGCAAGAGGCGGTCCGCGCTCTCAGGATGGCAAAGAAGTCAGGAACCCCCGCGAACATGCTCTTCGCGCTGCAGAAAGGAGGCTCTCTCATAATGCCAGCTAAGGCGAAGCGATACTCAAAACAGTTTAATAGTTGTTATTAAAAAGACCATCGAATATTATGTTCAAAGATTCTGAGTTAAGCGGGGAACACATTTTTTAGTTTTTCTTAAATATCTCCTAAAAAATGGTTTCGTGAAATATTTATATGATTACCATTATACCTAACTGGGAAATTTTATAGTTATCGAGTTCGATAGAAAAGGTTTGAGAGTATTCGTCTTCACAGATGTCAATCAGCAAGAATACAATGCCAACACAATACACTAATAGTTTTTCCCACGGCGTTCTTTCGTCGTGTGTGGCTATCGGTCTCTGCGCTACCAAATACGTTCGCATACGCGTTGGGAATTAATTATCTTTAACGATTCACGCTTCCGAATAACTGTATACGACCATGTTTGAGGAACTTGAGTAGTCTACAAGGAACTGTTGGACAAAATGTATCTGTATGTACGCTTGCGTAGGACGCATAAGAGTGAATGGACTTATTATAACTAGACATCAAATTCTGATCAAAATCTTCCTTAGGAAATGGCTAAAGATCATCATCATCAACAACAACCTGCAAGTGTCACTGCTGGACATTGGCCTCTCCCAAAGCGTACCACTGAACCAGATCCTCGGTTCTTGTCATTCTGGCACTACCTTACGCTGATCGTCGCTCAATCTAGCCAGGGGCGTCCCACACTACCGACAGTGTTTCAGTGGGCTGGTCACATCCGTCGGAGAACCGATTACCATTGGGGTAAATGAGTTCTTGAGTGGCAACGATCTCTATGTACTACTAGATGGAGCGTTCCAAACAATGGCTCTGTTCCACGCAAGTAGCCATAACTCTTTCACATTCACTTTGAAACTTGTGCAGTTACTATTTAGAACATTTAATTATTTACTAAATATTGACATTATTTAACCGTAGCGTCAATATTTAGTAATAATTAAATGTTCTGCGTAGTAACTGCACTAGTTTCATTGTGAATGTGAAAGAGTTGTGGCTACTGCGTGGAACAGAGCGATTGTTTGGAACGCTGCATCTAGTAGTACATAGAGATCGTTGTTGAGTGGAGACCGTGACTGTGCAGACCCAAAGTTTTGCAAGTGTAAATATAAAATTAGTTACCTATATTCACGCACATTAATAATGTCGCTATGTTTAATTTCTTAGGTTATTTGGAAGAATACTTCGGCAGTAGGCATTTTAAAGGTAGTGGTCTCCCGACTGATCGCGAATGAGCTCAGTTTTATCACCGCAGATTTAAATCTAATTACTTATAGAACATAATTAATTATATTAGGCAATATTCGGTACTAAGTTTTACGTAAAACGTCTTTGTTGCCGCTACCCTGTTTCCTCTCCTCCCCTCACCTTCCTCTCTGCCTACTTTCGGCCCGCCATCCCTATATAACTCCCTACCTTCAGATTCCTCTGAATAACAACAAGAACGCTGCCAGCGATACTTCTTCTGAAATATTTATCATCATCATCAGGTTAATTTTGTTTCCACTGCAGGAGCACAACCCTCTCTCATCTGCTGGAGACAGACGGAGGATTTGGCCTACACTCCCCGCGCTGGCCAGACGGTTTGGGAAGGCCTGATTGATGTTTTATAATGTATTCCCTTAGTCGCCTTGTACGACATCCACGGGAAGAGTTGGAGTGGTCCTATTCTACTCTACCGGAAACCACACAGCTAAATATTTATAGTACAGTAAAATAGGAATTTAATTGTTGCGTCACGGAAGCCAGTAAACTCGTCTCACATAACTATCAATCACTTATTATGTCCAAACTCGTCTCACACACTTATTATCAATCGCTAACCTCTACGCCAGTCGAAGTGGAGGGTCAATTGTGGCCCATTCGCAATGGAGAGGTTAACCACAGAACGGGCCTTAACCATCGAAATATTGACGTGCACGCAATGAGGAAGTATCGGGGTTCAATTTGCAAACAGATTGGCTGTGAGAACTACGCCGTTAATAGAATAGTTCTCGTATTGTTCAGACTAGTCAATGACCGCAGCTTTTCTTGAGTAGGAAAATAATATACTGTACTTCCCACCGAGTTAAATCATCGTCCGAGGAAAGTGACAGTTGCATATAGCAGCACTGCAATTGGAAATTTCATCATCATCATCAGGTTATTTTTGTCTACACTGCAGGAGCACAACCCTCTCTCATCTGCCGAAAACAGACGGAGGATTTGGCCTACACTCCCCGCGCTGGCCAAACGGGTTGGGGAGGCCTGATTGATATTTTATAATGTATTCCCTTAGTCGCCTTGTACGACATACACGGGAAGAGTTGGAGTGGTCCTATCCTACTCTACCGGAAACCACACGGCACAACAACAACTGGAAATTTGACATTAGCTATTCTATGGTTTAACTTTTCACCCTACATCACCGCACATCGTTACCCAAATCCCTTTATTTCGTTCCCCCACCATCTATGTATAGCTTGTATTAAAAAGATATATATTCTTTATTGCACAATTTTAAAAATTAAATACAGTCGCAAATTTTGTGATCAAAGGCGAGCTTGTCTCTAAAAAGGATCTTTTCCAACCAACCTTACAGGGTGTGAGACAAGGCACTAAGAGCGAATAGGGCAAGAAATATTGTTCGAAGAAGAAAATAAATAAAAAACTAATCCATGTATTAAGATATTATTTAACAAAAAATCATTTATATACAGTGGAGAAAATATTTTAATATAAGAGTTTTATTTTAGGATAAATCGAGTGAAGCAAACTAATAAAAGTTTGCTTTTTAAAGGTATTCTTGGCCTGGTAAGACCTTTAAGACGTAGGTATTGAATATTTACAAAAGTCAGTTTTGGAACGAACTGGAACTGTATTTAGATGCTTTTATTTTGTTTTCTCGTACAATATTTACATCCAAGCTGGTGTGGGGATCAACATGCACTGTATTAATAACTTGAGTATAAGGATAATAAAGTATCGATCAGAGTCTATTCCAAATAATTAAGCGTAAAAAATTTGATTTTCAGTCTCTAACTTTAATTTGTATACTTGCGTAATTTCAATAACAATATACAACAATTAATCATTTATATGGTAAACAAAGGCAGCCGAATTTGAATTGATGCATAATTAAATTAATCGGAAGGGTGGGAGAAAGAGAGGGCGAGAGAAGGAAGGGCAAAAGAGAGGGCAGTTGGAATTGACGTTGATATGTTGGGCAGATGGTAAGAAATAGGTAGGAGGGTCGTAACAGATCCTGTACTAAAATCCTGCCACCTAAAAGCTAACAGGATTCTTCGCATGCAGGAGAGGTTAGTACTTAGAAATCTTGTAATTGTTGTAGGGCATGACTTGAGCCTACCCACTATTGCTACACAAGAGCCGTCAGCTCACCATACTTGGTGTCGTCTCTAGCCAAGCGAGACAGCTCCTCGACGCTGGCTATACCCATCGATTCGCTGATGTTTCCGAGCTTTTCTTCTACTACATACACTTCACTTCCTTTCATGTCTAGAATCAAGATCAATTGCAGAAAGTAGTACCGTTTGTGTTTCGGCACATGTATTCCACCTTCCTTGTCTTCATGAGTTGTCTCACATCCACCTCTACAACACATAAAAATACCTAGGCGCTTATAAAAGTTTTATCACGTAACCTGCAACTTCCAAGTTTCAAGTGAATGCAAGAACAATGATAAAACTTTGACTTGAAGTTATTGCAGGACAATTCTTACTTACAGTTGTTAAGTTATGCGAAAAGTTGAAGGTATGGAGCAGGGTGTTTTAATTTGTTTTGAGCACGGCACTGTTGTTATAAACACGAAGGAGTCAAGGAGTTATTTAAAACCAGAAGGTCTCAGAGCTCTTAACTTAAATGCTAATCTAAAATAATGGCAAGGAACAAAGTTCATCATCTATATTTTACCAGCATCTCGTCGTCCACTGCTGCATATATACCTTCCAGTGAATGTTATTACACCCGTTTCTCAGCTTTCAGCATTCAGCCCTTTTCTAAAGAAACGACGATCCGACGATCTAAAGCTACCTTCTTTAGATCGTCGGTCTATCGAGCAGCCTGCGATCTCCATTCTTGAACTCATCTGCCCCAACAGTCGTCGGCACTACGACGGTTGTGACCCGCCCACTGCCACTTCAGCTTACTAATTCTTTCGGTTATGTCGGTCACACTTGTTATTCGTCGGATTTCGAGATGTGAACGATCGAAATTGATCCTATCCAACTGTATTGTCTGTCTTTCTAATAAAGGCCCCTAAACAGAATAACAAACTTTTTGTATCGATACTTTTGGAAATACCCTGGAGTACAACATCTAAAATAAATAAATAAATTAAACTATAAATGAGCTTTAAAACCTTTCTGTCACCTTCTGTCAAGTTTTTGCACTGACCAGTAATGTTGAACTACACTTTCATACAAATGATATGAAATGAGAGGTCAACTTGTAGTTCAGAATCCTGACATTTTATTGAGATATAACTTATACCAGTATGTGTCCCGAACTCAAAGTTATTAAATAGTGAAAACGCCGTCAAATTCTGTTCAGTAGTTTCCAAGATTAGCCCGTACATACATACATACCTACATACATACAGACACGAAATTTTTTAATTATATTTTTGGACTCTACCGGGCTTACGTAATGTCCGGGAAGTGAATTTTTTTTTAAACTTCAATGTACAGTTTTTTTTACTCTTTTATTATATGTATAGATGAGTACACTTGGTACATTTATACACGTTTTTATTATCAACTGTTATGTCTTACGACCTTAGTTCTATGTTGAATCTCCTTATTTCGGATCATATCCTTAAAAGAAACAGTAAATATAACTCGTTCTATATCTTGCTCAGCTACTTTATACTCTGAATCATGCCCACCGTGAGTGTCCACTTTTTTATTATTATTTATTTTGGCAAATTATAATCAGTTATTCGGTAAAGATTTCAAAGTTATACGTAACAAAAAATGTACCAAAAAATACAAGCCTTCTGGTTGCACCTTTTAAAACGCTTTGTTATTTTTATTTTAGGACGAAATCTTTTCAAACAAGACCACATAAAGGAGTTCCAGAAAGATGTATCTGGCTCACCATTTAAGGTAGATTCACATGTGAGAAATTTACTCAGCGAAATATGTACTATGCTCCAAGTTTCTAGAAGAATATCATCGTCTTGATTACTCTGTATCAATCAATTTGGCGTGTGGTTTCTGGTAGAGTAGAATCGAACCACTCCAATTCTTCCCGTGGATGTCGTACAAGGCGACTAGGGGAATACATTATAAAACATCAATCAGGCCTCCCCAACCCGTCTGGCCAGCGAGGGGAGTGTAGGCCAAATTCTCCGTCTGTCTCCGGTAGATGAGAGAGGGTTGTGCTCCTGCAGTGGAGACAAAAATAACCTGACGATGAATCTACTTCTATAATGCTGACCGTAGGCCATTGGTGGTATCCATGTGGAAAATATGTCCTACTTATCTAATCACCATGCCCTGCGGTTCAGCGATCACAGTCTGGTACCCTTACACATAATGCTCTTGCACTTGTGCTTGACCAGACTTTTGTAGATGGTAATATCTGCTACCTATCAGTCGTCAGGACCTCGTCCGTTTATCAGCAGGTGTGTTTTTTCCACCCCCTTACATTTAGAAGAATGTGATCTATTATAAATAGATACCCAGAGTGGGACATCGCGCAGGGTGGGACACCCCGCCGCCAGATGGACAGACGACCTGAAGAAGGTGGCCGGAAGCGGCTAGATGCGGAGGGTGAAGGAGCGGGTGTGGAGGTGTTCACTAGGGAAGGGCCTATATGTAACAGTGGACGTCTAAGGTCTGATATGATGATGATGATGATGATGATGAAATAGATCATCATCATATCAGACCCTAGATGATCAGCATCCAGCCGCTTCCGGCCACCTTCTTCAGGTCGTCGGTTTACCTGGTGTCGGGGCGTCCTGCGCGTGTCGACCCGCGCTCTCCACTCCAGAACTCGTCTGCCCCCAACGGCCGTCGGTTCTGCGACAGATATGACCAGCCCACTGCACTTCAGCTTACTACTTGCCTTCGACTATGTCGGTCACCCTCGTTCTTTGTCGGATTTCTTCATTACGAATCATATCCTTCAAAGAATTAGATACAGAAAGGAGAAGAGTCAATAAAAAAAATTTAAAGGGAGTGGACCAGAGGGCTGTAGTGGAGACCGTCTGCTTTTATATGTGGAATGTTCCTCTGCAAGATGGACCGACAACTGATCATTGAATAAAATGTGGTCCTCCTAAATTGTAGAGGGTTTTTTGGGGTAAAAGGCAAAAGCCCTAGACCTAGTTGATTGGATTTTTGAGGTAAAAGTCAAAAGCCTACTTCCGAGGGATCCTTCTGCATTCATCGACATGTAAACCAATGCTAATTTTATTCTCTGTCTGTCAGAATTTCGCTCGACCTAATTTTGAAACGCCCTCGACTTTAAAAACCTCTGAAAGGCAGTAATTTTGTTTTTTTCCTGAGATTGATGGTGTTTAAGTTTTTATTTAGTGTTTCTTATAAAATCTCTATTGTTATGCAGATCTTTAGAATATAATAGAATTCCTCGCGTGCCTACTTTTATTGTGTAGCTTTATTCTTTTAAATATATATTTTTTTTAAGTTCTTGTTTACGTTTTTTAGTATAGTCTGTATTTTAACAGTATTTATCATTATTATTTTAAAATAACGTCCAAAACAGTTTTCTACTTATTTATTTATTTTCTTTTCATCATCGCCTGAATGAGTCCGCTGCTGGAGATAGGTCTCTCCCAAGGTGTGCCAGTAAACTCATCTCATTCAGTCACTGCCAGCCGCTCAATCTAGCCAGGGCGCGACCCACGCTACGCTTGCCCAGTCGCAGTCTTCACTCGAGAACTCGTTTACACCAGCGGTAAACGGTTCTCCGACCGATATGGCCAGCCCACTGCCACTTCAACATACTAACTTTATGTATGTTGAAGTGGCAGTGGAAGGCTCTATGTCGAAAGCTTTAGATTCCTAGTCTCTGATCATTAATTGGAAATGGCATTATTATGTTCTTGGTGTATTTGATCTACCTTAGATTGAACTCCGATCGAACTCACGACCTCTGATATTTATACCAAACACCTGTTTCGCTGAGTCCCTTAACTGATGAAAAAACGAAGATCTGGGAATAGAGTGTCCAAGTCTTCTAGAAAGAGGGTGGATTCTGTGACATATCTTTCATTTACGACCCTTCTCATTCAAAATGATTTCAAAATGTTCAAAATGTTTATTTCCTCTTACTTACTTCTCTTCTCGACTTCTACAACGAAGACGAGCTTCGCTAATTCAGGTTCAGTTTTTACACTACCCTTCTGGTGGTAGAATCTTAGTGCAGGGCCAGTCCACTTCGGTGGAAACGACCCTCTTAGCTATTTCTGCCACCAACTTGCTGTATTCCAGAACCAAACCCCGCATTTGTTGCAGCTGCAGATGTTAACGGGCGACAGAATCCGCTTATCGTTACGTATTTTCTGCCCATTACCCGCTTCAGATTGTAAAACCAAACCCTGAAAATATACATATTTCCTCCATAAATAAAAACGAGCACGGAACTGACATTTGCCTTGAATTAGCGAATGATAATTACACGGCCATGGCAAATGTAAAGATAATGGTGTTTTCAGATGGCGTGACTAACCGCAGGGGTGCCGAAACGTGACATTGGGACAATGTCACGGCAAAAGAGGACATGGTAATGATAAAACCTATGATAGTGAGCTCGCCAAAGAAATAGGTGACGGACACAATTTAAAAATAGCATAAAAAAAATAAGGCGCAGAGGTTAATGCATCGGTGATAAGATATCAGTTACGAAATTCCGAAAAACCTTTGCTTGGATACAGAGTTTGATCTTTCGAGGTCTGGCGAGTCAAAAGCATGGCCAAGGTGAAGGGGGAAGGGAGGAAGGGGGAAGGGAAAGGGAGGGAGCTGCTGCCTCTCTAGAGATTCGGATAAACGTATGTATATAACGTTTTATTGTACCAAAATTAACAACAATAATAACAAAATAGAAATAAAACTGTGTACAAAGGCGGACTTATCCCCACTTATGGATCTCTTCCAGTCAACCTTAGAGTAACTTAAACGTAGGTTAGTAACAGAAATGTAAACAGAGTCGTTCAAAAAACAGAGCCCGATAAGGTTATTTTAATTGTTTTTCTTTGTATATCTCATATTTAAAACTTGTAGATATTTTTTTGTTTTATTTTATTTGTAGGTATTTGTTTGTGAAATTCAGTGTATTATAGTATTGTATTGTTTTTTTAACTTTTCTTCCATTAAAAGTCTTTCTTCAGAAATTAAAATCATTGTACTTATTTGTACCCACAATTCATATAATCTTCTTACTTACTTTTTCAATTTTTTTTTCTTCGTCTTGTACTTCGATAGAAGGCGTGTCACTCTTGTGTGTTACTCTTTCAGCCCAGTAATAGACTATATTCTATAGAATATATGTAGTGGAACAAAATGGAGATTATATATATTTATAGTTCTTTATCATATCGTCAGTGGAAAGGTAAAAACGCTAAAGCGACACATTGGTCGAAAATGAGTCATATATACCATTCGACTGTATTTTTTTTCTGCGTCGATCTGTATATGTGTATGTATATGTTTGGCGTTTTTCACCTGACTAACATTTTTTATATTTTCAGGAGATTTTCGCTAAAGCGACATCTATCTCGTAAAATAAAAGACTTATGATACTTTTTTTTTACATAATTAAGCAGTTATTATACAATCATATTTTTTTTAAGTTACATAAAAGTACTTCTCATAGAAAACGAGATATTAATTATTTTCCGAAAACAAAAACTTTATACATCTCTCCTGTAAAGTTGTCAAACTGGCGCTTTAGCGTTTTTACCTTTCCACTTCTTCTACCTTCATATAGTTGAGTGAAATAGTTTTGTAGAATAGAAACGTAATTATAAGTTTAAAAGTTTTGGTTAATTCAAAACTCTGTGCCATTCCAGAAACATTCCAACCTCATTGGGCTCAAAATGTGAATGCCAAACTTTATAATTGCACCGAAACTTTAGAACATATGCGGCTTCAGGAAGTCATAGGGCCATGACCCCCTTAACATAAATTGAACACTAAGAAAAATATTATGACGTGTAGGTACAAGACATTAGATTTTAACGTTGCTATGATAATTTACAACTAAATTCTGAGATTTAATTAAGTGCTTAGTTTCTCTGTCGTCAAATTTTTGAGACTATACACGGAAATAAAGATTTCTTACACCAATGCAAATTGCGTTTATTCAAGAGAATATTGTCTTCCATATAAGGGACAGGATATTCTCTTAAATGTAGAATACAATATTGTTAAGATGATTGCATTCCAATGAAACAATATATTGTTAATTGTACACTAATTTTCTTGCTGTAATAATAAAGTTTACTTGGAATGATAATATATAACTAATGATAATAATATGTCAGTTTAACAATACTCATTCTTATTTGAAACACTAGCTGTGCCCGCGGCTCCGCTCGCGTGGACTACAGGATCCGCTCCCATTCCCACTTCCGCTCCCTATCCCACTTCCACTCAGACTTCAAATCCAGGTCCAGGTCCAGGTCCAGGTCCAGGTCCAGGTCCAGGTCCAGGTCCAGGTCCAGTCGCAATCTGAATAGTAGGTACGGAAATACTACTTTAAGCAATATATTGCATAATAACCTTACCTAACTAATGTATTTGAAAACTAAAAATGTCTATAACTTTTGATTGAGTTAGCCGATTGCGATGAAATAAAGACTAAATGTTAAGTTAAGTAAAGCACCATGTTTTTGTGAAAAGTCCATCAAAATCCGTTCAGTAGTTTTTAAGTGATGCGTGCACAAACTCACAGACAAACAGACAAACAGATAAACAGACAAAAATTTCAAAAATGATCGAAATGTGTTCTGTTGCTTATCCTTAGACCCCCCAATTCTTTTTTTTGGAAATATCTTCAATGTACAGACACGCGAAGTTTACGATTTTATTTATTAGAATATGGTTGACTTAACTCTTAGTTGGAGCCCATTTAAAATTACAGTTTTGTTCATTTGAAATACTATATTCTTACATTAACAATATCTCATTGTCGTTAGAACGATGTATTGTTTTAATTAGATAAAAAGCGACACAGAATACTGGAATCGTATAGAGATGAACGAAAACACTGAGCTCTTCCCAGGATGATATGTTTTGGAATTGTCCTATCCTTGTTTAATTTCCATAGCAAGGAGGAATCCCAATTCGGGATATGACAAGTGTAGTGTAGATGTATATAATATTTATTTATTATTTAGTTTTTCTGGGTTGGTTATTTCTTGCAATTTACACTGAGAAAACCATAAATAGCGCTCCTACTTATATAAGGATAAAATATACCACTATTATGTAAGTAGCCGCCCCCATTATAAATGGTGTTGCCTACAACTGATTCAGTAGCCGGTTACAGTATTAAGTTACCACACTACTTAGTGATGTGGCCAGCTACTGAATGAGTTTCAGGCGACACCATTTATAATAGGGGCGGCTACTTACGTAATAGTGGTATATTTTATCCTTATATAAGTAGGAGCGCTATTTATGGTTTTCTCAGTGTACCCTGCACTAAATACGACCCTGCGCTGAAGCGTCGGTAATTATCACATTTCGTGCTAACCGGCGATTAGGTATAATGCTCGGTTGACGGTGGTTTATTTTAAGCTCAGTTATTTTAGTTGCTTTGGCTTTATGGTACCTTGCTGATGTCGTATCTGTTGTTGATATAACTGGCTTTAAGGTCTCATCACCATGCTTTGAACACTCATAAGGATCAGGGATTTTTTCATTTCTAGTAACGGCGCTGGCATAAAGAGAAGCACTTATTTCATTGAAGTATAACGTCAACGATCTCCATGTACTTACTAGATGGAGAGTTCCAAATATTAGCTCTGTTCCACGCAACTGCGGCTCAGGGAGCCGCACCCTGTTCACATTCACTTTGTGTAGAATGTGTATATATGTAGGCAGCAGCACATTGTCAATATTATTACTTTATTTACCATCTGGGTAATTGCATGTAAGCTATATTTCATTCCAAATTCATAGTCATATGAAAACAAACGCATTTGCTTCTCAACAACAAAATAAATAATAGATGGTGTGCCTAAGTGGACCGCAAAGTTTACATGGTAATACAAACCTGTTTTTGCTACTGGTGAACCTATCATGTATATGTTACCGAGACGCAAATAGCGTTGGTTATCGTATGACTATTGGTTTCGAATGAAATATAGTGTCATTTATTCATTACACATATATCAGAAGCATTACATTATTTTGTCTCTTTCTCTCGCCTTTCCTTTTAAATATACCTACTACATTTTGGTGACGAGGATGGGATCGGAACTCAGAATATAACATTTCTCATTTCCCTCGTTTTTCCTTTTAAATATATACTACACTTTGAGACTTGTGCAGTTACTACACAGAACATTTAATTATTTACCAAATATTTACCCGTAGCGTAAATATTTAGTAAATAATTAAATGTTCTGCGGTGAATGGGATACCGTTCCCGGAGCCGCAGTTGCGTGGAACAGAGTGAATGTTTGCTTGATCCTTATGGATAGGTTCCACCCTATTACCTACCTCTGTCATCACCATCATCAGCCGAAATACGTCCACTGCAGAACATAAGCCTTCAAAACAGAATGTCACTTCTGGTGCACTGTCCATTGGGGGATTTGCCATAACAACGACGCATGGCAGGCGGATTGGTGATCGCAGTAATGATCTTAATATATAGGAGAACGTAGCTGCCCGTCCCTGGTACAATCTCTTAGCCGCCTTGACGACACTGACAGGAAGATTGAGGGCGGCCATAGATTAGATTAGATTAGATTTATTTATTTCACTTTTACATCTTAAAAATTCAATTTTACATGTCATTCAAATATGGTAAAAGGGATCGTCATAAAATAAAATAATGTACAAAATATAAATTACAATGTCAACAATTCAAATAATGTAGCCCCCCCTTAATCTCCCCGTCAGTGTCGTTAGAATAGTCTAAGCCGAGAACCAGACTACTTCTATCTACTTCTGTCGCGAAATAGCAATGCTAGAATTGTTGCAGGGAAAACGCTTACCTGTCCGCCGGCCATTCCAGATTTGGCCCACACATATAAACTTCCAAACGTAGTTTACAATGAAAAAGAAACACCAAAACCCACTAAATCATAAAACCGCGTCATTCATTCATTTTATTTCTGTAAAACCCACGCAAAGTTTTCATATTCAGTTCTTTTTTTGAATTTTTTACCCTTATCACACTTAATAGCTTAAAAATAAGGGTTAATTTTAGAATTTGAGGGGAGTTTTACGGTATATCGTTGTCCTTGGTACTGTGGTGCCTGAAATGGATGACAAATGTTGTGATAACGATGGAGCCATAGAAAACGCCCATCTGACATGTAATCTTGTATTTGGCACGCAATTTCAGTTAAGAATTTTACAAAACCGTGAATGCCTCGCTTAGAGGCTTGATCGCAAAAAAAGGCTTCGAACAACAAACGAATAACCGAGTGGGATCTTAAGAATTCCGTTTGTATCACGGAATCCTAGAACAAGAATAAAATATTTAATTTCGGACGCTATGCACGGGGCAATGTATACGCTTCTACAACAAACTACCAGAGGAAATCACAGAAAGTTTTGAAATCACATTAAAAAATAGTTTTGTAAGAAAGTGTATTATAAAATACTAGCTGTTGCCCGCGAGTTCCTCCGTGTGGACATCTTAACATCACAAATTAGCTCAGTCAAGACTTAGCTCAGTTTCCTACCTCACGGAATGACTATTCCCAAAGAAAAAATATCTACATTGTTGCTTGCGCTAAAACAGTTGATTACGTAAACACAACCCAAAAAAGCAGCATCGCATGTAAGTGCAAAGAATACACCCCTATTACCCTCTCCCTCACTGTGAAATCACGCGACAAAATATAGAGCTGATACTAATGGGAAATACTAGTTACAAAGTATCTACAGAATATGGTATGCTTAAAATTTAAACACTTAAAAAATCTTAACACCCTCTCTCGGAGATTTTCTCGTCGGGTGGGGAGGGATATGTTCGCCACCTCGCTCCACGTCACCCCATTTCAAGGATAAAGCTCTTTGCTTCAGATCTCCAAGTCCCCAATTGATTCCAGGTCGGCATATTTGACATGCTGCAGCCCAGCCGCTCTTTCAGCAGCTAAGCCTGCAGTCAGAGCAAAATTTCTTCGACTTTCTAGATTTTGAACGATATAAAATCAAATATAAGTTAGTTCTGATTTTAAAAATACGTATCACCCATTTTTGATATTGTTGATATTTGATTTAGATGGATCGTCCGGCTGGTCCGACGACCTAAAGAAGGTGGCCGGAAGCGGCTGGATGCTGAGGGCGGAGGACCGGGTGTGGTGGCGTTCTTTGGGGAAGGCCTATGTCAAGCAGAGGCTGACATGATGATGATGTCCGGCTAGTGATAGGAATTTAGGTTCTAAGTTAACGAAGATATCAGTGTTATTCATAACTACATTTAAATGCAGGTCAGTGCCTTGGTAAAATACCAGTTCGAAGAAATACCAGTATGCTGTCCAACTTAATAACCTAGTATCTGCATCCAAATCAATTTTAAATTGTTTTATGGGTACTATATAATAAAATATAGACTATACAAGTATACTATAATTTAAAAAAAATGAGTGGCTTGCTTGGCAGCCACGTCTCCCATTTTAGGCTGTTTTTATTTTACAACTCTGACAGATACTTTATGTAGCCGAGTTCCAAAACACGGCTCTAGGATAATAAAAATCGTCGCAAACAGGAGTGTCCCTATTCTGTAATGACGTCATCGTCGGAATGGCATGGTGTTTAGTGTCACGTAAAGTTAAAATAAACATGGGTCAGGCGAATGGTGTCGTAAACAGTGCGTGTTGACTGTATGGAACTTCTGGAAAAGAGCAGCTTTTGGATGTTCGCTTACGGGCTGAGTAACCCAAGGTGGCGTAGTAGGCCAGAAACACTTTTAACACTTTAAACTTGTAATGTGCATCACTGCTGTCTGCCTTAATATCTTGCTGGTCTCTTTCACTCAAAGGTTTACTCGTAGAATACTCTTACAGAGTTCAGTCCGCCTTCGTACATTATAGATTTGAATGGATTGGATGTCTTGGAATTTTTAAAATGAAATTAATAATTTATTCACTGGAATATGGTTAATATTAGGTAGTCTCAAGTAACAGTTCAACATATTTTGCCAGATGTATTGACGTGTAAATATTTAATTGCATTTGCTAAATGGGAAAAACTTAATCAATTAGTAATAGAATTTAGTGGAAATATAAATAACACCTACACACACACATCCTTAAACTATCGTACAATAAAGTATAAATGAAAAGCAATTAATGTAGGATTCTTTGTATTAATACATAACATATTATTTAAGGAAAATATGTGGAGTGAAGTATGTGACAGAGTGAAGCATAAAGTGATACGTCAGAAAGTGTGGTTTGAAAGATGATGTAGCAACGATGGTAGATGGCTAATTCTCATCGCCACGATTCTCATCGTCACCTTCGTGGTAAATTCTATTATTTGCTTATATAAACTATTTTTATCAAAAATCTAATAGCGCTTGATAATATGAGTAAATTTATAAGTAAATTAATCAAATCGTGAGTCTCGGTTGGAAGTAATAATGTTTTGAAGTTCTAGATGCTACGAAAGTGACTCAGTAACTTTACAGCCATTATTTTCTCAGAATTGACTACTGGTTATGAGACTAAATGTTCATGAAATAACAACTTAATCTTATTTTCATAATTAAACAGGCAAATACATGATATTCAATCAAGCGCAGAGAGAGTTACCAGTTCGGTCCTAGGTTCGGTCATCCTACGAAATAGGTTCCTATTATTACTGATATGCTATGTCAATTAAAACTACATAATTTTAGTGAAAAGTTCTTATTATAGAACATTATTAACGTAGGAAATAAATAGAAACTTTACTGTGGTTTTATTAATCAGGTACTTATATTTCGGAGGATAGTTTTACTCTAAAATACCCTCTTTATACATGTGATAACATAATAACATACCTAATGTATCTAAACTTATAACAATTGTGCATAATTTGAGTATACTTTAATTGTAATATCACTGCTAATTTGTGACATTCACAAATAATCAGTCTCCGGTGATAAAAAATAATCAAAAACTTAACCTAATTGGTTGTAATATAAACTATTTCCTAATGATGAATCAAATAAGTCTTTAGAACTTAGATACTACTTTTAGTCTGAACTTAAGAAAGACTAAATCTCTCAAAAAATAAAAACGAAATGTTACACGTTGTTAGGCAGCACTTTTCCTTTTCAAAAACAAAAACGTTATTCTATAAAAAAATCTCATTACAAGAAGACGGTAACATCTTCGAACAATAAAAGAAAATATCAGAACGTTACGTTTGCGTAAATCAAATATATTGTAACTCGAATCTGGATCATCATCAGACCAGAAGCTACGTTGGTGTTGAGGGTTCATTTTTACCATCTTGGTTCGAAACCCTAAAAACAACGTTAATATACTTACTTACTTACTTTAATTAGTACCTACCCATACTTCATGTTTAATTAGTTATCTATTAATAGTGTAGTTGTTAATTTATCATGTAAATATACTTACTTATGTATTCAAAATACATCAAACTAGTTGATTTTGTAAATACGTATACACCAGTCGCTATATATCGAAATAAAACAATGCAAAAATCACTTTCGTGGCAAAAAATCACCTTCGTGGGTAAAACGCCACGAAGGTGATGCCACAAAGGTGACGAAAATATCCCTTTTTTATAAATTCCTGCAAAGTTTAGGTGTATTGTTTTAAATCAAATACTACATAAATATCTCGAACATTTTGGAGTTTCGATTAGCTAACTTTAATTTCCATTACCAAAATACAATGCACAAATATGTTGTCCACGCAAGTGATCGGTACACCTACGAATAAATATAAACTTACCAATATTTTTTACTCACTAAACGATGAGTCGCTCGTCCCACTTCTGCGAAGCAGGAACACGACTGACGATGACCGAATCGAACTCTGTGATTAGTTGCTGCTGTTGTATTCAACAGCAAGCCTTTATTACTACTCAAATCTTAAGTACCTAAAATCGTGTGACCGACACATATTGTGTTTCCAATTCAAAATAATGACGAAAAGTTTTTTTTTACACCAACGTATGTAAAGTGTATTTAATTACGATGACTTTGGTATATATAACATACAAATACACTAAAATTTGGTAAAGCAGTAACCAAATGTTTTACTGCAACGGGAAGTGTGACATGATGAGAATACGAAAAATGGCCCCGTTTTTGATCGTTCGTGTTAATTATTTATATTATTTTTGCTTCAATTACGGCAAGTTTTATTTATTTTGTGACCAAATAGATGTTTTATCCACCAATCCACAAGTTATGTTTTTAACTTATACTGTTTAGGAAATATAACTGTGTGACCATAAAAATTGAGTGTCAATGAGAAGTACCCAGATAAGGTTATGTTGAGTTGGCTTGGACATTTAGAGCGTATGAGTGAGAGAAGAGTGACAAAGGAGATTTACAGTGCGAATGTAGCAGGAACTACAGATAGAGGTTGTCTTAGGAGGACTGTGAATAACCAAGTATGACTAAGGCTGCAGCAGACGAAAGGAAAAACCACCAACCGAATTCTAGTTCAAAAAACGGTGATTTTTATTTGTCACTAACTAACACTGACAAGGTTCTTTTTACAAAATCATAGAAATAATAAAAACTATTAAAGAGTTCGCAACAAGGACGTTCAAGGATCAAATTAGTAACGTCCGCAAATAGGCTGCGGTCCGCAGTGAGAAGAATAAAAGGAGGTGCATGAAAAGGGTGATGGATGTGAGTGAGGCTAGAGTGAAAAGCAAGTCAAGGGGTAGGCAGAGAAGATTTTTCTTCTCTGCCTACCTCTCTGGGAACATGGCGTGAGTATTATGTATGTATATTATAACACCATTTTTTTTCGAGTTTCACGAAAGCGATTTTACCTCTCTTTTACCGATTTAAAAAGAGTGGTACGACCGAGGTAAGATTGACCTTATACACGAGCACTGCTGACAGTAAAACTTTCTACCTACTTAAGCAACTCTAGTAATCTCTAGTTAGGTACTGCGTATTAAATACATATCAATCATTATTACGCAGTAGAGTAGACTCTATAATCCACAAACTGGTTTAAAAGATATCTCGTCAAGTTTTGCAAGAATAGTAAGAAATTGCTAAAGAAAAACTGGTATTAATACTAGTACTTTTATTATTGTTTTAAATACAGGGTGTACAGTAAAACAGACTAGCTTTTAAATGACAGAAAGTACTAAGTATAAAAACCTAGTAATGTATAAAAAAAAAGGTTTGCGTAAAAAAATCTATCAGTTTTTATCTGACTACTGCAAAGTCAAAGGAGGAATATTTTAGCAGGCTATCTATGTTCATCTGTGCCCTCGTATCTTGCAAACTACTCGTCGAATTAGATCAAATGAGTTTTCGTTAAAATGTCTTAATCTTCTGCGGGTTATAGGTTATACGTAGTATTGTCATCTCTAAAATCTCTGCTAAATCTCTAAAAAATCTGCATTCTTGAATCATAAAACTACCAGCTATATACTATACGGACATGTCAACAGAGTTTTATAAGTTACTCAGTAAAATAAAAAATAGTTTTAATTGCCATATATTAACTCTTTTTGAAAACTTTAAAACCCGGACTACAAATAAAATGATGGATGTTCCCCGGACGCCCCGTAAACCCGGACTGATGGCAACCCTAGTTATATGACGTCACAATAAATATAATATGGCGCCCTTCAGGCGGGTATACAGTGCTAGCTCAAAAAATAGATTTAAGATAAATATATCGTGTTTGATGATAAATTAAAGGTCTTATGAGGACAGTCTTATATTAATGGGTTTAAGGGTTTACAATTTCTGTTTAAAAATTCAAGTTTAAGTTTAAATATAACCTGTGGTATCTGGTGTCCAACGTTTTAAGTGTGTCCATTATATTTTGGTAAAATTATATACTAGCTGCTGCCCGCGACAACGTCCGCGTGTACAACTTAACATTACAAACGAATAAATAATGTCCCGTAGGAATGAGATGTATTTTCTAGATAAAAACTATCCTATGTCCAATTCCAGGACCTAACCTATATGTGTGCCAAGTTCTATCCAGATCCGTGCAGTGGTTAAAGCGTGATTGAGTTACAAACATCCAAACATCAAACTTTCGCATTTATAATATAAGTAGGACTTTTGTACACCAGAGACTTCAAAGCTCGTAACAATATCGAATAATCGCCGAGCTGTTTAAATTTGGTATATGAAATGTCAATTTATTTTTACACAAGAGACGTGTACAAAACTCGTATTAGATATGCAGTTGTGCAGAAGAATATATAAAAAAAACATTTATTCATCTCCCCAAGAAAATATATTTATTTATTTACTTTGAAGAAGACTTACAGACTAATTACAAAATAAATAATAATGCAAATATAAAAAAATACTGATTACAAGTCCCCACTTATAAATAGCAATACCATTTAACAAACTTAATAAATAGTAAATATACTTAAATGAGGTATTAAGAGATAACAGAAACCTAACAACAAAATTACAATATTTTACATTAACAAACAAAATAATAGATCAAAAAACCCATTTACATACAATACATATACGAGTACCAATACATACAATAACTCCGCCAAACTGTATAATACAGTTTGTTGGCAGAAATTGCTCTCTTACTTTATACACATCTATGGCAGGAACACTAAATATCACTACTCAATGGTGAATAGCAAAGCAAATTACAATGTTTTAATTTTGGCATTACCAAAAAAAATAAGATTGAGGTTACGTTAATGAGTTTACTAGATATTTCTTATACTTAATTTTGAAAGTATTTTTGTTAATTTAAGTGCTTCTGATATCTAGTGGGATAGTGTTAAAAAATTGGGGTACCAAATATTGACTTGTTCTTTCACCATAGTAGTTGGAGATATGAGGCCGTGTCATTATTATCTTAGCTTCTTAGAGAGCCAGGAAGACCTGGCGACACTTCGACCCTTCAGGATCTTTTGTGCCAAACCCCTGACCACTAACTGTGCCCCAAGCCGATTTGGTGGACTTCACATACGCCTTAGAACTTCTTCTTTGGCATATGAAGGTTGTTCCGTATCATAAATGTTTTCACTTCACCGAAAAGCCTGTGGTATTATAAGTAAACCTTACTTTAGTGTTAGTTTCAAAAAACTCATTGTTACGGGCGGGGTTGGAGCCCACGACCTCATGAACGTGAGGCGAGTGCACAACCAACTAGGCTACCGCGGCTCTAAGGCCGTGGAGTTTTCCTCCTAATCTTTAAAAGTGAAACTTTAACTACCTACAGAACACTGCTGTCATAGCAGAACGTTGTAAGTCGATTTTAGCAAAAATAGAGGAGCGGAACATCTCATTTCACCTTTACTTGCAAACCTAACACTCTCGTGTTGCCCAACCAATTAGCGGGCTGCGCCGGATAATGGTTAGCTTGACACCATAGACCTTGGAATGAGGTTTCGAAACTGCACTTTATTTTTAAATTGATTATTAAAACGCGTACTAAAGCCAAAAATTGCAAAAGTACTAAAGTTTTTTTTATTAGAGACTTATTTTCATATAAGCCCTTAGACATCACACCCGATAGTATGCAATTCGCCTAGGTGCCCCGCATGGAAATTTGTTTATACCTAAAGCGCGGAGTGAGGCAGATCTGATCGTACTGAATGACAGCAATTATAAATTACAACTATAAATTACATATATATATATTAATATAAATACATATAAATTACAATTATAAATTAGCGTGGTGATTATGCCAAATCCCCTAATGGGCATCTAACCAAAAGTGGTATTCTATTGGGGAGGCCTATATCCAGCAGTGGACGTATTTAGGCTGATGATGATGGTAAATTACAACAATGCCACTACAAATACATTTTCTTATCCTGATTCATATTCGTCGTGCGGTTAATATTTCAATTTTAAAAAATGACACAAATTGACCACTTCTAATAGACTTCAACGTCGTATCCATTAGTTTTTACTTTTATTTTCTAAGTTATTTATTTTGTAAAGTTCTTAGCTCAGTAGTTCTAAAAGGTCGGCGCACATTAAAATCATCTGATACGGCTTAAGGTGTAGAGGATACTTAAGTTAAATGAATCTGACGGACCGACAAGCGATCTTCAAAGTAGAGTAGGAGGAAATTTTAATTGTTTTGTATTAAATTTTGATGCTTTTGAAAGCTTTTAGATAATCTGTTTTAATATTGTTAATGAAAGAGTTATTACATTAAAAATACACATATATCAAAGAATAGACAAATCTTCTAAGTATCTGCTTAATTTATATTATTTTCAATATGCTCATTTCTTTATTTATTGCATCCTACTAATATTATAAATGCGAAAGTTTGGATGTTTGTTACTCAATCACGCTTCAACCACTGGACGGATCGTGATGAAACTTGGCTCACATAAGGTTAGGTCCTAGAATAGTACATAGAATAGTTTTTGTCCCAAAAAAAACATCTCATTCTCACGGGAAATACATAATAATTTGTAATGTTAAGTTGTCCATGAGGACGAAGTTGCGGGCAACAGCTAGTATTTTGGTTTCTTTTCCTTTCTACATATGAACGAACTTTTCTTTGACATCGTTGACTTAGTGGTTTGATCGTTAGAGTTGAGCGCCAGATGTCTTTAGTTTGGTCCCGGTCTTGATGTTATATATATATGTTTTTTTATCTTTGTCTTATTGGCAAGAATTAATAGGTACATAAGAAATTCCTAGTTTGGGAGTAGACAACTCCAAATGAATAGTTTACATGAATAGGTATCCCTTATTTTTATACATCCATAATATTCTTACTAAAATAAGCTCAATCGATCAAGTAGTATTCAAGTTTGCCTGATAGACATTCAGACTAAAAAGCTTTGACGGAACCCTAAAAAGGACTAACCACTGCCACAATGTTAAGTGTAAAAGTTATTTTCGTTTATTTTCTAAATGCACTAGAGCTTAGATAAACACCTTAGGTTCCAAGCACTCAAAAAGAAAAAGGTGCTACTTACTTAAGATTTTTGTGTTTATTTTCCTTAACCTTTGCTATTTTCTAGTAAAATGAAGTAGTGATAGAGGTTTTGTGTTAGCCCTATTGCAAAGACAAAAGGATGGTTATGATTTTAGTGAGATAAATCAGAAATAAGCGAGACACACTCGGATTTCTTTTTTAATTTATTGGTATATATTTTTAAAATGGTACATTTATACTTTTATTTTCAGGAAACTTACAGTCTATACAGATAATTATATTCTAACAGTATTACAAACTAGTATTATAAACTAATATAAAAACGCGTCACAGTAAGAACACGTCGTCCAGCTCGCCTGTGTACGCCATGGTCCCCAAGACACTGGGACGTTTTTAAAATGTATTACTGTAAATTCAGATAGTCTACGTTACATTCATAATCAGTTCATCTTTTTGACGTAAACTTGTGGACATAGGTCTCCACAAGAAACGACATCGCACATGGTCATTTGCCCTCGGGATCCAGCTATTTCGGTCCCCTTCTTTATGTCGTCGGTCCATCTGGCGGTGGATCATCTCACCCTGCCCGCCTAATCCGCAGTATCCACTCCAGAACTTGTCTGGCCCAATAGACGTTGGTTCTGCGACAGATGTGGCTCACCTACAGCCACTTCAGCTTTCTAGCCCTTTCGGACATGTCGGTGACTTAGTTCTTCATCGGATCTCCTCATTACGAATCATATCCTTCAAAGAAACTCCTAGCATAGCCCTCTCGACAGCTCTTTGTGCGACTTGAAACTTGTGGATGAGGCCCTGATAGTGTCCACGTATCTGCGCCATAGGTAATGACAGGCAGGATCCCGTTGTACCGGTCTTACGCAATGATTAAAGCCTTTTGTTTGTGAAACAGTAATAATGCACCGTGGAATAGGCGACGTAACGACACCGGTGTGAAGTTAGCAGCCAAAGTTAGAAGCCAATTTGTAACCCGACCAAATAGAGATCACATACTTTTTAAAAATAAGATTAATAAAATAAAATAAAATAAAATAAAATAAAATAAAATAAAATAAAATAATATAAAATAAAATAAAATAAAATAAAATAAAATAAAATAAAATAAAATAAAATAAAATAAAATAAAATAAAATAAAATAAAATAAAATAAAATAAAATAAAATAAAATAAAATAAAATAAAATAAAATAAAATAAAATAAAATAAAATAAAATAAAATAAAATAAAATAAATGGAGCAGACCTTCCAAAACCAAACGTATGTCAAAAGAAAGGGAATACATCAAGGAGTAGCCCATATGAAAATGAAGTAGATTGATAGGGTCCTAGGGTTCCGTATAATTTATTATATTATTAAGGTGAAAATTGGTGTCCGGGTATATGGAGCAGACCTTCCAAAACCAAACGTATGCCGAAAGAAAGGGAATACATCAAGGAGTAGCCCATATGAAAATGAAGTAGATTGATAGGGTCCTAGGGTTCCGTATAATTTATTATATTATTAAGGTGAAAATTGGTGTCTGGGTATATGGAGCAGACCTTCCAAAACCAAACGTATGTCAAAATAAAGGGAATACATCAAGGAGTAGCCCATATGAAAATGGAGTAGATTGATACGGTCCTAGGGTTCCGTATAATTTATTTTAATATTAAGGTGAAAATTGGTGTCCGGGTATATGGAGCAGACCTTCCAAAACCAAACGTATGTCAAAAGAAAGGGAATACATCAAGGAGTAGCCCATATGAAAATGAAGTAGATTGATAGGGTCCTAGGGTTCCGTATAATTTATTATATTATTAAGGTGAAAATTGGTGTCCGGGTATATGGAGCAGACCTTCCAAAACCAAACGTATGCCGAAAGAAAGGGAATACATCAAGGAGTAGCCCATATGAAAATGAAGTAGATTGATAGGGTCCTAGGGTTCCGTATAATTTATTATATTATTAAGGTGAAAATTGGTGTCCGGGTATATGGAGCAGACCTTCCAAAACCAAACGTATGTCAAAATAAAGGGAATACATCAAGGAGTAGCCCATATGAAAATGGAGTAGATTGATACGGTCCTAGGGTTCCGTATAATTTATTTTAATATTAAGGTGAAAATTGGTGTCCGGGTATATGGAGCAGACCTTCCAAAACCAAACGTATCTCAAAAGAAAGAGAATACATCAAGGAGTAGCCCATATGAAAATGGAGAAGATTGATACGGTCCTAGGGTTCCGTATATTTATTTCAATATTAAGGTAAACATTTTTCAGAAAAATTGGTGTCCGGGTATATGGAGCAGACCTTCCAAAACCAAACGTATGCCGAAAGAAAGGGAATACATCAAGGAGTAGCCCATATGAAAATGAAGTAGATTGATAGGGTCCTAGGGTTCCGTATAATTTATTATATTATTAAGGTGAAAATTGGTGTCCGGGTATATGGAGCAGACCTTCCAAAACCAAACGTATGTCAAAATAAAGGGAATACATCAAGGAGTAGCCCATATGAAAATGGAGTAGATTGATACGGTCCTAGGGTTCCGTATAATTTATTTTAATATTAAGGTGAAAATTGGTGTCCGGGTATATGGAGCAGACCTTCCAAAACCAAACGTATGTCAAAAGAAAGGGAATACATCAAGGAGTAGCCCATATGAAAATGAAGTAAATTGATAGGGTCCTAGGGTTCCGTATAATTTATTTTAATATTAAGGTGAAAATTGGTGTCCGGGTAGATGGAGCAGACCTTCCAAAACCAAACGTATATCAAAATAAAGGGAATACATCAAGGAGTAGCCCATATGAAAATGGAGTAGATTGATACGGTCCTAGGGTTCCGTATAATTTATTTTAATATTAAGGTGAAAATTGGTGTCCGGGTATATGGAGCAGACCTTCCAAAACCAAACGTATCTCAAAAGAAAGAGAATACATCAAGGAGTAGCCCATATGAAAATGGAGAAGATTGATACGGTCCTAGGGTTCCGTATATTTATTTCAATATTAAGGTAAACATTTTTCAGAAAAATTGGTGTCCGGGTATATGGAGCAGACCTTCCAAAACCAAACGTATGCCGAAAGAAAGGGAATACATCAAGGAGTAGCCCATATGAAAATGAAGTAGATTGATAGGGTCCTAGGGTTCCGTATAATTTATTATATTATTAAGGTGAAAATTGGTGTCCGGGTATATGGAGCAGACCTTCCAAAACCAAACGTATGTCAAAATAAAGGGAATACATCAAGGAGTAGCCCATATGAAAATGGAGTAGATTGATACGGTCCTAGGGTTCCGTATAATTTATTTTAATATTAAGGTGAAAATTGGTGTCCGGGTATATGGAGCAGACCTTCCAAAACCAAACGTATGTCAAAAGAAAGGGAATACATCAAGGAGTAGCCCATATGAAAATGAAGTAGATTGATAGGGTCCTAGGGTTCCGTATAATTTATTATATTATTAAGGTGAAAATTGGTGTCCGGGTAGATGGAGCAGACCTTCCAAAACCAAACGTATGTCAA
The DNA here is from genome assembly GCA_947086405.1 of Esperia sulphurella. NCBI lineage: Eukaryota > Metazoa > Arthropoda > Insecta > Lepidoptera > Oecophoridae > Esperia > Esperia sulphurella. Next base: position 9,265,651 of record OX352280.1, on the reverse strand, counting down.
AATAAAGGGAATACATCAAGGAGTAGCCCATATGAAAATGGAGTAGATTGATACGGTCCTAGGGTTCCGTATAATTTATTTTAATATTAAGGTGAAAATTGGTGTCCGGGTATATGGAGCAGACCTTCCAAAACCAAACGTATCTCAAAAGAAAGAGAATACATCTAGGAGTAGCCCATATGAAAATGGAGAAGATTGATACGGTCCTAGGGTTCCGTATATTTATTTCAATATTAAGGTAAACATTTTTCAGAAAAATTGGTGTCCGGGTATATGGAGCAGACCTTCCAAAACCAAACGTATGCCGAAAGAAAGGGAATACATCAAGGAGTAGCCCATATGAAAATGAAGTAGATTGATAGGGTCCTAGGGTTCCGTATAATTTATTATATTATTAAGGTGAAAATTGGTGTCCGGGTATATGGAGCAGACCTTCCAAAACCAAACGTATGTCAAAAGAAAGGGAATACATCAAGGAGTAGCCCATATGAAAATGGAGTAGAGTGATACGGTCCTAGGGTTCCGTATAATTTATTTTAATATTAAGGTGAAAATTGGTGTCCGGGTATATGGAGCAGACCTTCCAAAACCAAACGTATGCCGAAAGAAAGGGAATACATCAAGGAGTAGCCCATATTAAAATGAAGTAGATTGATAGGGTCCTAGGGTTCCGTATAATTTATTATATTATTAAGGTGAAAATTGGTGTCCGGGTATATGGAGCAGACCTTCCAAAACCAAACGTATGTCAAAATAAAGGGAATACATCAAGGAGTAGCCCATATGAAAATGGAGTAGATTGATACGGTCCTAGGGTTCCGTATAATTTATTTTAATATTAAGGTGAAAATTGGTGTCCGGGTATATGGAGCAGACCTTCCAAAACCAAACGTATGTCAAAAGAAAGGGAATACATCAAGGAGTAGCCCATATGAAAATGGAGTAGATTGATACGGTCCTAGGGTTCCGTATAATTTATTTTAATATTAAGGTGAAAATTGGTGTCCGGGTATATGGAGCAGACCTTCCAAAACCAAACGTATCTCAAAAGAAAGAGAATACATCAAGGAGTAGCCCATATGAAAATGGAGAAGATTGATACGGTCCTAGGGTTCCGTATATTTATTTCAATATTAAGGTAAAAATTTTTCAGAAAAATTGGTGTCCGGGTATATGGAGCAGACCTTCCAAAACCAAACGTATGCCGAAAGAAAGGGAATACATCAAGGAGTAGCCCATATGAAAATGAAGTAGATTGATAGGGTCCTAGGGTTCCGTATAATTTATTATATTATTAAGGTGAAAATTGGTGTCCGGGTATATGGAGCAGACCTTCCAAAACCAAACGTATGTCAAAATAAAGGGAATACATCAAGGAGTAGCCCATATGAAAATGGAGTAGATTGATACGGTCCTAGGGTTCCGTATAATTTATTTTAATATTAAGGTGAAAATTGGTGTCCGGGTATATGGAGCAGACCTTCCAAAACCAAACGTATCTCAAAAGAAAGAGAATACATCTAGGAGTAGCCCATATGAAAATGGAGAAGATTGATACGGTCCTAGGGTTCCGTATATTTATTTCAATATTAAGGTAAACATTTTTCAGAAAAATTGGTGTCCGGGTATATGGAGCAGACCTTCCAAAACCAAACGTATGCCGAAAGAAAGGGAATACATCAAGGAGTAGCCCATATGAAAATGAAGTAGATTGATAGGGTCCTAGGGTTCCGTATAATTTATTATATTATTAAGGTGAAAATTGGTGTCCGGGTATATGGAGCAGACCTTCCAAAACCAAACGTATGTCAAAAGAAAGGGAATACATCAAGGAGTAGCCCATATGAAAATGGAGTAGAGTGATACGGTCCTAGGGTTCCGTATAATTTATTTTAATATTAAGGTGAAAATTGGTGTCCGGGTATATGGAGCAGACCTTCCAAAACCAAACGTATGCCGAAAGAAAGGGAATACATCAAGGAGTAGCCCATATGAAAATGAAGTAGATTGATAGGGTCCTAGGGTTCCGTATAATTTATTATATTATTAAGGTGAAAATTGGTGTCCGGGTATATGGAGCAGACCTTCCAAAACCAAACGTATGCCGAAAGAAAGGGAATACATCAAGGAGTAGCCCATATGAAAATGAAGTAGATTGATAGGGTCCTAGGGTTCCGTATAATTTATTATATTATTAAGGTGAAAATTGGTGTCCGGGTATATGGAGCAGACCTTCCAAAACCAAACGTATGTCAAAAGAAAGGGAATACATCAAGGAGTAGCCCATATGAAAATGGAGTAGAGTGATACGGTCCTAGGGTTCCGTATAATTTATTTTAATATTAAGGTGAAAATTGGTGTCCGGGTATATGGAGCAGACCTTCCAAAACCAAACGTATGCCGAAAGAAAGGGAATACATCAAGGAGTAGCCCATATGAAAATGAAGTAGATTGATAGGGTCCTAGGGTTCCGTATAATTTATTATATTATTAAGGTGAAAATTGGTGTCCGGGTATATGGAGCAGACCTTCCAAAACCAAACGTATGTCAAAATAAAGGGAATACATCAAGGAGTAGCCCATATGAAAATGGAGTAGATTGATACGGTCCTAGGGTTCCGTATAATTTATTTTAATATTAAGGTGAAAATTGGTGTCCGGGTATATGGAGCAGACCTTCCAAAACCAAACGTATGTCAAAAGAAAGGGAATACATCAAGGAGTAGCCCATATGAAAATGAAGTAGATTGATAGGGTCCTAGGGTTCCGTATAATTTATTATATTATTAAGGTGAAAATTGGTGTCCGGGTAGATGGAGCAGACCTTCCAAAACCAAACGTATGTCAAAATAAAGGGAATACATCAAGGAGTAGCCCATATGAAAATGGAGTAGAGTGATACGGTCCTAGGGTTCCGTATAATTTATTTTAATATTAAGGTGAAAATTGGTGTCCGGGTATATGGAGCAGACCTTCCAAAACCAAACGTATGCCGAAAGAAAGGGAATACATCAAGGAGTAGCCCATATGAAAATGAAGTAGATTGATAGGGTCCTAGGGTTCCGTATAATTTATTATATTATTAAGGTGAAAATTGGTGTCCGGGTATATGGAGCAGACCTTCCAAAACCAAACGTATCTCAAAAGAAAGAGAATACATCAAGGAGTAGCCCATATGAAAATGGAGAAGATTGATACGGTCCTAGGGTTCCGTATATTTATTTCAATATTAAGGTAAACATTTTTCAGAAAAATTGGTGTCCGGGTATATGGAGCAGACCTTCCAAAACCAAACGTATGCCGAAAGAAAGGGAATACATCAAGGAGTAGCCCATATGAAAATGAAGTAGATTGATAGGGTCCTAGGGTTCCGTATAATTTATTATATTATTAAGGTGAAAATTGGTGTCCGGGTATATGGAGCAGACCTTCCAAAACCAAACGTATGTCAAAATAAAGGGAATACATCAAGGAGTAGCCCATATGAAAATGGAGTAGATTGATACGGTCCTAGGGTTCCGTATAATTTATTTTAATATTAAGGTGAAAATTGGTGTCCGGGTATATGGAGCAGACCTTCCAAAACCAAACGTATGTCAAAAGAAAGGGAATACATCAAGGAGTAGCCCATATGAAAATGAAGTAGATTGATAGGGTCCTAGGGTTCCGTATAATTTATTATATTATTAAGGTGAAAATTGGTGTCCGGGTAGATGGAGCAGACCTTCCAAAACCAAACGTATGTCAAAATAAAGGGAATACATCAAGGAGTAGCCCATATGAAAATGGAGTAGATTGATACGGTCCTAGGGTTCCGTATAATTTATTTTAATATTAAGGTGAAAATTGGTGTCCGGGTATATGGAGCAGACCTTCCAAAACCAAACGTATCTCAAAAGAAAGAGAATACATCTAGGAGTAGCCCATATGAAAATGGAGAAGATTGATACGGTCCTAGGGTTCCGTATATTTATTTCAATATTAAGGTAAACATTTTTCAGAAAAATTGGTGTCCGGGTATATGGAGCAGACCTTCCAAAACCAAACGTATGCCGAAAGAAAGGGAATACATCAAGGAGTAGCCCATATGAAAATGAAGTAGATTGATAGGGTCCTAGGGTTCCGTATAATTTATTATATTATTAAGGTGAAAATTGGTGTCCGGGTATATGGAGCAGACCTTCCAAAACCAAACGTATGTCAAAAGAAAGGGAATACATCAAGGAGTAGCCCATATGAAAATGGAGTAGAGTGATACGGTCCTAGGGTTCCGTATAATTTATTTTAATATTAAGGTGAAAATTGGTGTCCGGGTATATGGAGCAGACCTTCCAAAACCAAACGTATGCCGAAAGAAAGGGAATACATCAAGGAGTAGCCCATATGAAAATGAAGTAGATTGATAGGGTCCTAGGGTTCCGTATAATTTATTATATTATTAAGGTGAAAATTGGTGTCCGGGTATATGGAGCAGACCTTCCAAAACCAAACGTATGTCAAAATAAAGGGAATACATCAAGGAGTAGCCCATATGAAAATGGAGTAGATTGATACGGTCCTAGGGTTCCGTATAATTTATTTTAATATTAAGGTGAAAATTGGTGTCCGGGTATATGGAGCAGACCTTCCAAAACCAAACGTATGTCAAAAGAAAGGGAATACATCAAGGAGTAGCCCATATGAAAATGAAGTAGATTGATAGGGTCCTAGGGTTCCGTATAATTTATTATATTATTAAGGTGAAAATTGGTGTCCGGGTAGATGGAGCAGACCTTCCAAAACCAAACGTATGTCAAAATAAAGGGAATACATCAAGGAGTAGCCCATATGAAAATGGAGTAGATTGATACGGTCCTAGGGTTCCGTATAATTTATTTTAATATTAAGGTGAAAATTGGTGTCCGGGTATATGGAGCAGACCTTCCAAAACCAAACGTATCTCAAAAGAAAGAGAATACATCAAGGAGTAGCCCATATGAAAATGGAGAAGATTGATACGGTCCTAGGGTTCCGTATATTTATTTCAATATTAAGGTAAACATTTTTCAGAAAAATTGGTGTCCGGGTATATGGAGCAGACCTTCCAAAACCAAACGTATGCCGAAAGAAAGGGAATACATCAAGGAGTAGCCCATATGAAAATGAAGTAGATTGATAGGGTCCTAGGGTTCCGTATAATTTATTATATTATTAAGGTGAAAATTGGTGTCCGGGTATATGGAGCAGACCTTCCAAAACCAAACGTATGTCAAAAGAAAGGGAATACATCAAGGAGTAGCCCATATGAAAATGGAGTAGAGTGATACGGTCCTAGGGTTCCGTATAATTTATTTTAATATTAAGGTGAAAATTGGTGTCCGGGTATATGGAGCAGACCTTCCAAAACCAAACGTATGTCAAAAGAAAGGGAATACATCAAGGAGTAGCCCATATGAAAATGGAGTAGATTGATACGGTCCTAGGGTTCCGTATAATTTATTTTAATATTAAGGTGAAAATTGGTGTCCGGGTATATGGAGCAGACCTTCCAAAACCAAACGTATGTCAAAAGAAAGAGAATACATCAAGGAGTAGCCCATATGAAAATGGAGAAGATTGATACGGTCCTAGGGTTCCGTATATTTATTTCAATATTAAGGTAAACATTTTTCAGAAAAATTGGTGTCCGGGTATATGGAGCAGACCTTCCAAAACCAAACGTATGCCGAAAGAAAGGGAATACATCAAGGAGTAGCCCATATGAAAATGAAGTAGATTGATAGGGTCCTAGGGTTCCGTATAATTTATTATATTATTAAGGTGAAAATTGGTGTCCGGGTATATGGAGCAGACCTTCCAAAACCAAACGTATGTCAAAAGAAAGGGAATACATCAAGGAGTAGCCCATATGAAAATGGAGTAGAGTGATACGGTCCTAGGGTTCCGTATAATTTATTTTAATATTAAGGTGAAAATTGGTGTCCGGGTATATGGAGCAGACCTTCCAAAACCAAACGTATCTCAAAAGAAAGAGAATACATCAAGGAGTAGCCCATATGAAAATGGAGAAGATTGATACGGTCCTAGGGTTCCGTATATTTATTTCAATATTAAGGTAAACATTTTTCAGAAAAATTGGTGTCCGGGTATATGGAGCAGACCTTCCAAAACCAAACGTATGCCGAAAGAAAGGGAATACATCAAGGAGTAGCCCATATGAAAATGAAGTAGATTGATAGGGTCCTAGGGTTCCGTATAATTTATTATATTATTAAGGTGAAAATTGGTGTCCGGGTATATGGAGCAGACCTTCCAAAACCAAACGTATGTCAAAATAAAGGGAATACATCAAGGAGTAGCCCATATGAAAATGGAGTAGATTGATACGGTCCTAGGGTTCCGTATAATTTATTTTAATATTAAGGTGAAAATTGGTGTCCGGGTATATGGAGCAGACCTTCCAAAACCAAACGTATGTCAAAAGAAAGGGAATACATCAAGGAGTAGCCCATATGAAAATGAAGTAGATTGATAGGGTCCTAGGGTTCCGTATAATTTATTATATTATTAAGGTGAAAATTGGTGTCCGGGTAGATGGAGCAGACCTTCCAAAACCAAACGTATGCCGAAAGAAAGGGAATACATCAAGGAGTAGCCCATATGAAAATGAAGTAGATTGATAGGGTCCTAGGGTTCCGTATAATTTATTATATTATTAAGGTGAAAATTGGTGTCTGGGTATATAGCAGACCTTCCAAAACCAAACGTATGTCAAAATAAAGGGAATACATCAAGGAGTAGCCCATATGAAAATGGAGTAGATTGATACGGTCCTAGGGTTCCGTATAATTTATTTTAATATTAAGGTGAAAATTGGTGTCCGGGTATATGGAGCAGACCTTCCAAAACCAAACGTATGTCAAAAGAAAGGGAATACATCAAGGAGTAGCCCATATGAAAATGAAGTAGATTGATAGGGTCCTAGGGTTCCGTATAATTTATTATATTATTAAGGTGAAAATTGGTGTCCGGGTAGATGGAGCAGACCTTCCAAAACCAAACGTATGTCAAAAGAAAGGGAATACATCAAGGAGTAGCCCATATGAAAATGGAGTAGATTGATACGGTCCTAGGGTTCCGTATAATTTATTTTAATATTAAGGTGAAAATTGGTGTCCGGGTATATGGAGCAGACCTTCCAAAACCAAACGTATCTCAAAAGAAAGAGAATACATCAAGGAGTAGCCCATATGAAAATGGAGAAGATTGATACGGTCCTAGGGTTCCGTATATTTATTTCAATATTAAGGTAAACATTTTTCAGAAAAATTGGTGTCCGGGTATATGGAGCAGACCTTCCAAAACCAAACGTATGCCGAAAGAAAGGGAATACATCAAGGAGTAGCACATATGAAAATGAAGTAGATTGATAGGGTCCTAGGGTTCCGTATAATTTATTATATTATTAAGGTGAAAATTGGTGTCCGGGTAGATGGAGCAGACCTTCCAAAACCAAACGTATGTCAAAATAAAGGGAATACATCAAGGAGTAGCCCATATGAAAATGGAGTAGATTGATACGGTCCTAGGGTTCCGTATAATTTATTTTAATATTAAGGTGAAAATTGGTGTCCGGGTATATGGAGCAGACCTTCCAAAACCAAACGTATGTCAAAAGAAAGAGAATACATCAAGGAGTAGCCCATATGAAAATGGAGAAGATTGATACGGTCCTAGGGTTCCGTATATTTATTTCAATATTAAGGTAAACATTTTTCAGAAAAATTGGTGTCCGGGTATATGGAGCAGACCTTCCAAAACCAAACGTATGCCGAAAGAAAGGGAATACATCAAGGAGTAGCCCATATGAAAATGAAGTAGATTGATAGGGTCCTAGGGTTCCGTATAATTTATTATATTATTAAGGTGAAAATTGGTGTCCGGGTATATGGAGCAGACCTTCCAAAACCAAACGTATGTCAAAAGAAAGGGAATACATCAAGGAGTAGCCCATATGAAAATGGAGTAGAGTGATACGGTCCTAGGGTTCCGTATAATTTATTTTAATATTAAGGTGAAAATTGGTGTCCGGGTATATGGAGCAGACCTTCCAAAACCAAACGTATCTCAAAAGAAAGAGAATACATCAAGGAGTAGCCCATATGAAAATGGAGAAGATTGATACGGTCCTAGGGTTCCGTATATTTATTTCAATATTAAGGTAAACATTTTTCAGAAAAATTGGTGTCCGGGTATATGGAGCAGACCTTCCAAAACCAAACGTATGCCGAAAGAAAGGGAATACATCAAGGAGTAGCCCATATGAAAATGAAGTAGATTGATAGGGTCCTAGGGTTCCGTATAATTTATTATATTATTAAGGTGAAAATTGGTGTCCGGGTATATGGAGCAGACCTTCCAAAACCAAACGTATGTCAAAATAAAGGGAATACATCAAGGAGTAGCCCATATGAAAATGGAGTAGATTGATACGGTCCTAGGGTTCCGTATAATTTATTTTAATATTAAGGTGAAAATTGGTGTCCGGGTATATGGAGCAGACCTTCCAAAACCAAACGTATGTCAAAAGAAAGGGAATACATCAAGGAGTAGCCCATATGAAAATGAAGTAGATTGATAGGGTCCTAGGGTTCCGTATAATTTATTATATTATTAAGGTGAAAATTGGTGTCCGGGTAGATGGAGCAGACCTTCCAAAACCAAACGTATGCCGAAAGAAAGGGAATACATCAAGGAGTAGCCCATATGAAAATGAAGTAGATTGATAGGGTCCTAGGGTTCCGTATAATTTATTATATTATTAAGGTGAAAATTGGTGTCTGGGTATATGGAGCAGACCTTCCAAAACCAAACGTATGTCAAAATAAAGGGAATACATCAAGGAGTAGCCCATATGAAAATGGAGTAGATTGATACGGTCCTAGGGTTCCGTATAATTTATTTTAATATTAAGGTGAAAATTGGTGTCCGGGTATATGGAGCAGACCTTCCAAAACCAAACGTATGTCAAAAGAAAGGGAATACATCAAGGAGTAGCCCATATGAAAATGAAGTAGATTGAGAGGGTCCTAGGGTTCCGTATAATTTATTATATTATTAAGGTGAAAATTGGTGTCCGGGTAGATGGAGCAGACCTTCCAAAACCAAACGTATGTCAAAAGAAAGGGAATACATCAAGGAGTAGCCCATATGAAAATGGAGTAGATTGATACGGTCCTAGGGTTCCGTATAATTTATTTTAATATTAAGGTGAAAATTGGTGTCCGGGTATATGGAGCAGACCTTCCAAAACCAAACGTATCTCAAAAGAAAGAGAATACATCAAGGAGTAGCCCATATGAAAATGGAGAAGATTGATACGGTCCTAGGGTTCCGTATATTTATTTCAATATTAAGGTAAACATTTTTCAGAAAAATTGGTGTCCGGGTATATGGAGCAGACCTTCCAAAACCAAACGTATGCCGAAAGAAAGGGAATACATCAAGGAGTAGCCCATATGAAAATGAAGTAGATTGATAGGGTCCTAGGGTTCCGTATAATTTATTATATTATTAAGGTGAAAATTGGTGTCCGGGTATATGGAGCAGACCTTCCAAAACCAAACGTATGTCAAAAGAAAGGGAATACATCAAGGAGTAGCCCATATGAAAATGGAGTAGAGTGATACGGTCCTAGGGTTCCGTATAATTTATTTTAATATTAAGGTGAAAATTGGTGTCCGGGTATATGGAGCAGACCTTCCAAAACCAAACGTATGCCGAAAGAAAGGGAATACATCAAGGAGTAGCCCATATGAAAATGAAGTAGATTGATAGGGTCCTAGGGTTCCGTATAATTTATTATATTATTAAGGTGAAAATTGGTGTCCGGGTATATGGAGCAGACCTTCCAAAACCAAACGTATGTCAAAATAAAGGGAATACATCAAGGAGTAGCCCATATGAAAATGGAGTAGATTGATACGGTCCTAGGGTTCCGTATAATTTATTTTAATATTAAGGTGAAAATTGGTGTCCGGGTATATGGAGCAGACCTTCCAAAACCAAACGTATGTCAAAAGAAAGGGAATACATCAAGGAGTAGCCCATATGAAAATGAAGTAGATTGATAGGGTCCTAGGGTTCCGTATAATTTATTATATTATTAAGGTGAAAATTGGTGTCCGGGTAGATGGAGCAGACCTTCCAAAACCAAACGTATGTCAAAATAAAGGGAATACATCAAGGAGTAGCCCATATGAAAATGGAGTAGATTGATACGGTCCTAGGGTTCCGTATAATTTATTTTAATATTAAGGTGAAAATTGGTGTCCGGGTATATGGAGCAGACCTTCCAAAACCAAACGTATCTCAAAAGAAAGAGAATACATCAAGGAGTAGCCCATATGAAAATGGAGAAGATTGATACGGTCCTAGGGTTCCGTATATTTATTTCAATATTAAGGTAAACATTTTTCAGAAAAATTGGTGTCCGGGTATATGGAGCAGACCTTCCAAAACCAAACGTATGCCGAAAGAAAGGGAATACATCAAGGAGTAGCCCATATGAAAATGAAGTAGATTGATAGGGTCCTAGGGTTCCGTATAATTTATTATATTATTAAGGTGAAAATTGGTGTCCGGGTATATGGAGCAGACCTTCCAAAACCAAACGTATGTCAAAAGAAAGGGAATACATCAAGGAGTAGCCCATATGAAAATGGAGTAGAGTGATACGGTCCTAGGGTTCCGTATAATTTATTTTAATATTAAGGTGAAAATTGGTGTCCGGGTATATGGAGCAGACCTTCCAAAACCAAACGTATCTCAAAAGAAAGAGAATACATCAAGGAGTAGCCCATATGAAAATGGAGAAGATTGATACGGTCCTAGGGTTCCGTATATTTATTTCAATATTAAGGTAAACATTTTTCAGAAAAATTGGTGTCCGGGTATATGGAGCAGACCTTCCAAAACCAAACGTATGCCGAAAGAAAGGGAATACATCAAGGAGTAGCCCATATGAAAATGAAGTAGATTGATAGGGTCCTAGGGTTCCGTATAATTTATTATATTATTAAGGTGAAAATTGGTGTCCGGGTATATGGAGCAGACCTTCCAAAACCAAACGTATGTCAAAATAAAGGGAATACATCAAGGAGTAGCCCATATGAAAATGGAGTAGATTGATACGGTCCTAGGGTTCCGTATAATTTATTTTAATATTAAGGTGAAAATTGGTGTCCGGGTATATGGAGCAGACCCTCCAAAACCAAACGTATGTCAAAAGAAAGGGAATACATCAAGGAGTAGCCCATATGAAAATGAAGTAGATTGATAGGGTCCTAGGGTTCCGTATAATTTATTATATTATTAAGGTGAAAATTGGTGTCCGGGTAGAAGGAGCAGACCTTCCAAAACCAAACGTATGTCAAAATAAAGGGAATACATCAAGGAGTAGCCCATATGAAAATGGAGTAGATTGATACGGTCCTAGGGTTCCGTATAATTTATTTTAATATTAAGGTGAAAATTGGTGTCCCGGTATATGGAGAAGACCTTCCAAAACCAAACGTATGTCAAAATAAAGGGAATACATCAAGAAGAAGCCCATATGAAAATAAAGTAGATTGATACGGTCCTAGGGTTCCGTATAAACTATTTTATTGTTAAGGTGAAAATTGAAATGAAAATACGGAACCCTAGGACCGTATCAATCTTCTCCATTTTCATATGGGCTATTCTTTGATGTATTCTCTTTCTTTTGACATACATTTGGTTTTGGAAGGTCTGCTCCATATACCCGGACACCAATTTTCACCTTAATAATATAATAAATTATACGGAACCCTAGGACCCTATCAATCTACTTCATTTTCATATGGGCTACTCCTTGATGTATTCCCTTTCTTTTGACATACGTTTGGTTTTGGAAGGTCTGCTCCATATACCCGGACACCAATTTTCACCTTAATAATATAATAAATTATACGGGACCCTAGGACCCTATCAATCTACTTCATTTTCATACGGGCTACTCCTTGATGTATTCCCTTTATTTTGACATACGTTTGGTTTTGGAAGGTCTGCTCCATATACCCGGACACCAATTTTCACCTTAATAATATAATAAATTATACGGAACCCTAGGACCCTATCAATCTACTTCATTTTCATATGGGCTACTCCTTGATGTTTTCCCTTTCTTTCGGCATACGTTTGGTTTTGGAAGGTCTGCTCCATATACCCGGACACCAATTTTTCTGAAAAATGTTTACCTTAATATTGAAATAAATATACGGAACCCTAGGACCGTATCAATCTTCTCCATTTTCATATGGGCTACTCCTTGATGTATTCCCTTTATTTTGACATACGTTTGGTTTTGGAAGGTCTGCTCCATATACCCGGACACCAATTTTCACCTTAATAATATAATAAATTATACGGAACCCTAGGACCCTATCAATCTTCTCCATTTTCATATGGGCTACTCCTTGATGTATTCTCTTTCTTTTGACATACGTTTGGTTTTGGAAGGTCTGCTCCATATACCCGGACACCAATTTTCACCTTAATATTAAAATAAATTATACGGAACCCTAGGACCGTATCAATCTACTCCATTTTCATATGGGCTACTCCTTGATGTATTCCCTTTATTTTGACATACGTTTGGTTTTGGAAGGTCTGCTCCATCTACCCGGACACCAATTTTCACCTTAATAATATAATAAATTATACGGAACCCTAGGACCCTATCAATCTACTTCATTTTCATATGGGCTACTCCTTGATGTATTCCCTTTCTTTTGACATACGTTTGGTTTTGGAAGGTCTGCTCCATAAACCCGGACACCAATTTTCACCTTAATATTAAAATAAATTATACGGAACCCTAGGACCGTATCAATCTACTCCATTTTCATATGGGCTACTCCTTGATGTATTCCCTTTATTTTGACATACGTTTGGTTTTGGAAGGTCTGCTCCATATACCCAGACACCAATTTTCACCTTAATAATATAATAAATTATACGGAACCCTAGGACCCTATCAATCTACTTCATTTTCATATGGGCTACTCCTTGATGTATTCTCTTTCTTTTGACATACGTTTGGTTTTGGAAGGTCTGCTCCATATACCCGGACACCAATTTTCACCTTAATAATATAATAAATTATACGGAACCCTAGGACCGTATCAATGGTCTCCATTTTCAAATGGGCTACTCTTTGATGTATTCTCTTTCTTTTGACATACGTCTGGTTTTGGAAGGTCTGCTCCATATACCCGGACACCAATTTTCACCTTAATATTAAAATAAATTATACGGAACCCTAGGACCGTATCAATCTACTCCATTTTCATATGGGCTACTCCTTGATGTATTCCCTTTATTTTGACATACGTTTGGTTTTGGAAGGTCTGCTCCATATACCCGGACACCAATTTTTCTGAAAAATGTTTACCTTAATATTGAAATAAATATACGGAACCCTAGGACCGTATCAATCTACTTTATTTTCATATGGGCTACTTCTTGATGTATTCCCTTTCTTTTGACATACGTTTGGTTTTGGAAGGTCTGCTCCATATACCCGGACACCAATTTTCACCTTAATATTAAAATAAATTATACGGAACCCTAGGACCGTATCAATCTACTCCATTATCATATGGGCTACTCCTTGATGTATTCCCTTTATTTTGACATACGTTTGGTTTTGGAAGGTCTGCTCCATCTACCCGGACACCAATTTTCACCTTAATAATATAATAAATTATACGGAACCCTAGGACCCTATCAATCTACTTCATTTTCATATGGGCTACTCCTTGATGTATTCCCTTTCTTTTGACATACGTTTGGTTTTGGAAGGTCTGCTCCATAAACCCGGACACCAATTTTCACCTTAATATTAAAATAAATTATACGGAACCCTAGGACCGTATCAATCTACTCCATTTTCATATGGGCTACTCCTTGATGTATTCCCTTTATTTTGACATACGTTTGGTTTTGGAAGGTCTGCTCCATATACCCAGACACCAATTTTCACCTTAATAATATAATAAATTATACGGAACCCTAGGACCCTACCAATCTACTTCATTTTCATATGGGCTACTCCTTGATGTATTCTCTTTCTTTTGACATACGTTTGGTTTTGGAAGGTCTGCTCCATATACCCGGACACCAATTTTCACCTTAATAATATAATAAATTATACGGAACCCTAGGACCCTATCAATCTACTTCATTTTCATATGGGCTACTCCTTGATGTATTCCCTTTCTTTCGGCATACGTTTGGTTTTGGAAGGTCTGCTCCATATACCCGGACACCAATTTTTCTGAAAAATGTTTACCTTAATATTGAAATAAATATACGGAACCCTAGGACCGTATCAATCTTCTCCATTTTCATATGGGCTACTCCTTGATGTATTCCCTTTATTTTGACATACGTTTGGTTTTGGAAGGTCTGCTCCATATACCCGGACACCAATTTTCACCTTAATAATATAATAAATTATACGGAACCCTAGGACCCTATCAATCTACTTCATTTTCATATGGGCTACTCCTTGATGTTTTCCCTTTCTTTCGGCATACGTGTGGTTTTGGAAGGTCTGCTCCATATACCCGGACACCAATTTTTCTGAAAAATGTTTACCTTAATATTGAAATAAATATACGGAACCCTAGGACCGTATCAATCTTCTCCATTTTCATATGGGCTACTCCTTGATGTATTCTCTTTCTTTTGAGATACGTTTGGTTTGGAAGGTCTGCTCCATATACCCGGACACCAATTTTCACCTTAATAATATAATAAATTATACGGAACCCTAGGACCCTATCAATCTACTTCATTTTCATATGGGCTACTCCTTGATGTATTCCCTTTCTTTTGACATACGTTTGGTTTTGGAAGGTCTGCTCCATAAACCCGGACACCAATTTTCACCTTAATATTAAAATAAATTATACGGAACCCTAGGACCGTATCAATCTACTCCATTTTCATATGGGCTACTCCTTGATGTATTCCCTTTATTTTGACATACGTTTGGTTTTGGAAGGTCTGCTCCATCTACCCGGACACCAATTTTCACCTTAATAATATAATAAATTATACGGAACCCTAGGACCCTATCAATCTACTTCATTTTCATATGGGCTACTCCTTGATGTATTCCCTTTCTTTTGACATACGTTTGGTTTTGGAAGGTCTGCTCCATAAACCCGGACACCAATTTTCACCTTAATATTAAAATAAATTATACGGAACCCTAGGACCGTATCAATCTACTCCATTTTCATATGGGCTACTCCTTGATGTATTCCCTTTATTTTGACATACGTTTGGTTTTGGAAGGTCTGCTCCATATACCCAGACACCAATTTTCACCTTAATAATATAATAAATTATACGGAACCCTAGGACCCTATCAATCTACTTCATTTTCATATGGGCTACTCCTTGATGTATTCTCTTTCTTTTGACATACGTTTGGTTTTGGAAGGTCTGCTCCATATACCCGGACACCAATTTTCACCTTAATAATATAATAAATTATACGGAACCCTAGGACCCTATCAATCTACTTCATTTTCATATGGGCTACTCCTTGATGTATTCCCTTTCTTTCGGCATACGTTTGGTTTTGGAAGGTCTGCTCCATATACCCGGACACCAATTTTTCTGAAAAATGTTTACCTTAATATTGAAATAAATATACGGAACCCTAGGACCGTATCAATCTTCTCCATTTTCATATGGGCTACTCCTTGATGTATTCTCTTTCTTTTGAGATACGTTTGGTTTGGAAGGTCTGCTCCATATACCCGGACACCAATTTTCACCTTAATATTAAAATAAATTATACGGAACCCTAGGACCGTATCAATCTACTCCATTTTCATATGGGCTACTCCTTGATGTATTCCCTTTATTTTGACATACGTTTGGTTTTGGAAGGTCTGCTCCATCTACCCGGACACCAATTTTCACCTTAATAATATAATAAATTATACGGAACCCTAGGACCCTATCAATCTACTTCATTTTCATATGGGCTACTCCTTGATGTATTCCCTTTCTTTTGACATACGTTTGGTTTTGGAAGGTCTGCTCCATAAACCCGGACACCAATTTTCACCTTAATATTAAAATAAATTATACGGAACCCTAGGACCGTATCAATCTACTCCATTTTCATATGGGCTACTCCTTGATGTATTCCCTTTATTTTGACATACGTTTGGTTTTGGAAGGTCTGCTCCATCTACCCGGACACCAATTTTCACCTTAATAATATAATAAATTATACGGAACCCTAGGACCCTATCAATCTACTTCATTTTCATATGGGCTACTCCTTGATGTATTCCCTTTCTTTTGACATACGTTTGGTTTTGGAAGGTCTGCTCCATAAACCCGGACACCAATTTTCACCTTAATATTAAAATAAATTATACGGAACCCTAGGACCGTATCAATCTACTCCATTTTCATATGGGCTACTCCTTGATGTATTCCCTTTATTTTGACATACGTTTGGTTTTGGAAGGTCTGCTCCATATACCCAGACACCAATTTTCACCTTAATAATATAATAAATTATACGGAACCCTAGGACCCTATCAATCTACTTCATTTTCATACGGGCTACTCCTTGATGTATTCCCTTTATTTTGACATACGTTTGGTTTTGGAAGGTCTGCTCCATATACCCGGACACCAATTTTCACCTTAATAATATAATTAATTATACGGAACCCTAGGACCGTATCAATCTTCTCCATTTTCATATGGGCTACTCCTTGATGTATTCCCTTTATTTTGACATACGTTTGGTTTTGGAAGGTCTGCTCCATATACCCGGACACCAATTTTCACCTTAATAATATAATAAATTATACGGAACCCTAGGACCCTATCAATCTACTTCATTTTCATATGGGCTACTCCTTGATGTATTCTCTTTCTTTTGACATACGTTTGGTTTTGGAAGGTCTGCTCCATATACCCGGACACCAATTTTTCTGAAAAATGTTTACCTTAATATTGAAATAAATATACGGAACCCT
Source organism: Esperia sulphurella (assembly GCA_947086405.1). Taxonomy (NCBI): domain Eukaryota; kingdom Metazoa; phylum Arthropoda; class Insecta; order Lepidoptera; family Oecophoridae; genus Esperia; species Esperia sulphurella. Next base: position 9,248,570 of record OX352280.1, on the reverse strand, counting down.
AGGACCGTATCAATCTTCTCCATTTTCATATGGGCTACTCCTTGATGTATTCCCTTTATTTTGACATACGTTTGGTTTTGGAAGGTCTGCTCCATATACCCGGACACCAATTTTCACCTTAATAATATAATAAATTATACGGAACCCTAGGACCCTATCAATCTACTTCATTTTCGTATGGGCTACTCCTTGATGTTTTCCCTTTCTTTCGGCATACGTTTGGTTTTGGAAGGTCTGCTCCATATACCCGGACACCAATTTTTCTGAAAAATGTTTACCTTAATATTGAAATAAATATACGGAACCCTAGGACCGTATCAATCTTCTCCATTTTCATATGGGCTACTCCTTGATGTATTCTCTTTCTTTTGAGATACGTTTGGTTTGGAAGGTCTGCTCCATATACCCGGACACCAATTTTCACCTTAATATTAAAATAAATTATACGGAACCCTAGGACCGTATCAATCTACTCCATTTTCATATGGGCTACTCCTTGATGTATTCCCTTTATTTTGACATACGTTTGGTTTTGGAAGGTCTGCTCCATCTACCCGGACACCAATTTTCACCTTAATAATATAATAAATTATACGGAACCCTAGGACCCTATCAATCTACTTCATTTTCATATGGGCTACTCCTTGATGTATTCCCTTTCTTTTGACATACGTTTGGTTTTGGAAGGTCTGCTCCATAAACCCGGACACCAATTTTCACCTTAATATTAAAATAAATTATACGGAACCCTAGGACCGTATCAATCTACTCCATTTTCATATGGGCTACTCCTTGATGTATTCCCTTTATTTTGACATACGTTTGGTTTTGGAAGGTCTGCTCCATATACCCAGACACCAATTTTCACCTTAATAATATAATAAATTATACGGAACCCTAGGACCCTATCAATCTACTTCATTTTCATATGGGCTACTCCTTGATGTATTCCCTTTCTTTTGACATACGTTTGGTTTTGGAAGGTCTGCTCCATATACCCGGACACCAATTTTCACCTTAATAATATAATAAATTATACGGAACCCTAGGACCCTATCAATCTACTTCATTTTCATATGGGCTACTCCTTGATGTATTCCCTTTTTTTTGACATACGTTTGGTTTTGGAAGGTCTGCTCCATTTATTTTATTTTATTTTATTTTATTTTATTTTATTTTATTTTATTTTATTTTATTTTATTTTATTTTATTTTATTTTATTTTATTTTATTTTATTTTATTTTATTTTATTTTATTTTATTTTATTTTATTTTATTTTATTTTATTTTATTTTATTTTATTTTATTTTATTTTATTTTATTTTATTTTATTTTATTTTATTTTATTTTATTTTATTTTATTTTATTTTATTTTATTTTATTTTATTTTATTTTATTTTATTTTATTTTATTTTATTTTATTTTATTTTATTTTATTTTATTTTATTTTATTTTATTTTATTTTATTTTATTTTATTTTATTTTATTTTATTTTATTTTATTTTATTTTATTTTATTTTATTTTATTTTATTTTATTTTATTTTATTTTATTTTATTTTATTTTATTTTATTTTATTTTATTTTATTAATCTTATTTTTAAAAAGTATGTGATCTTTATTTGGTCGGGTTACAAATTGGCTTCTAACTTTGGCTGCTAACTTCACACCGGTCGTAACGACTGACGTCACATTAAAAGACGTTAAATAAATTACAACCTTTCAAGTCACAATCAACGATGCGCCACATCAGTCTACGTCGACTCATGTAGCCAGAGTTCAATAACCTTTTATAAACTTAAAGCCTTTCTTTAAAAGTGTAAATTTATTCAAATTTCAAAAACGAAGCGCACGCCTGCATCCTTTTCCAATAAAGACCGGTAAAATATGAGACAGTTATATATTGAAGACGGTGAGAGCGATAAAGACAAATTCAGAGTTGTCTGTTTCTACTAGGAACCCGCTTCAACAATAGCCGTGGTGATGATGTGATGTGCATTTGCAATAGTTTTAAGAAAGTAAATTGTAGATAAAAATTAAAAAATATATTTAAGAAAAAGGACACATTACAAAAGCAAAAAAAATATTTACAATTCTTACTTAGATTTTCTTATTAGGAAATGAATTAAAACTTTTTAAAATCTATATATCTATATTTTACTCTGACCGACTAAAACATATTGCACCAAATCATTAACTAAAACAAAAACTCCAGAAATATTTCTAGTCGACGGGTTTAGATTAAAGTATAGATCTCACAACTTTACTGTTAATGATATTGTATAAATTTTCCAAATAAAAAAAACTACCAAGGTCTTGAATGTAAAAAAAAACTATGTAGACATTATTCAAACGCTGTAATTTATCCTTAAAAAGATTTTCGAAAGTCGCCAGCAAGAGCAGGTTAATAATTAAAAGCGATTAAAAAGCTATTGATAAGCAGTTTTTGAAATGTGAAAAATAAACATCAACATATTTTTTTCTCAGACTTCTTCGAAACTCGCGCCACCAGTCGAAACTTAATATATGTTTTTGATAACATGATTTGTTGCTGGGCCTGAAACAAATGGTTTTTTTGCTTTGATTGTTTAAGCAAGATAATCGTTTTGGAAGAATGCCTGTGATTTAATTTAATTAAAAATAAATATAATCCTTTCCATTGGACTTCCAACTTAATGAACAGAGTAAATACTCTGTTCATTAAGTTTAAAGTCCACTGGCAAGGATTCTGCATAAAATTACACTCTAATTACTACACACTAGCTTTCGTCTCTTTCTTACTTTCTTTGCAGCCAATAAATAGGCGGCTATAGAATGTTTAGTTCACGATGACATGTCCCACTGTTTCTCTAAATCGCTTACATTTCGTTGTATGCGTTATATTGTTACTGTCTTAGTTCTATCGTTACGCACCAATCATCAATGTGTACATACGTACTGTAACCATTGTAAATGACATCTATACTCACATGTACTTGATTTCAGTAAATATATATATCATTTACCTATATTTAACTTTGTCATCTATCTATAAATAGAATTAATAAAAGTTTTTATCATTAAAGCAGTATAAACAAGTCTGTACAAAGGGTTACATTTGATTGATATTTTGAAAATAACCTTCATCTCTTTCAAATGAATAAATAACATGCTCTTTAAAATCAAAGCCATTTCTTTCTATTTAAGAGAGAATAATTTACATTTAAAAGTTAATTTATTGACTTTCATGGAATGTTCTGGAACAACTCTGAGAACATTCCTGTACTTAAAATCCATTATAAAATTCAGATTCATGGCTCTAGCTACAACTTAAATCTCTACATAGAGAAGTGACTTATCAAATTTTAAACATTAGCTGTAGAAAGATGAAAAATAAATAATATTGAGAGCAATCTATCTGTAGCTCCAATGTAAAGGGATCTAACTAAGTAAATTCTACTTTTCAGGAGATCAAATACGTAATTTTTAATGATGTTTTAAAAAAGATGTAGGAAATATTTCAATGTTCCTTTATATTCATGTCAAATTCCATGAAAACTTTTGGACCGTTTGATGAAAGTGGCAGTTTCTGAGTTACATCCTTTTTCACTGGAGGCATAGTATTGTAGAAATATTATTATAAGGTCTTTAGGTTTTTAAGATCTATTGTTATTATAATAAGGCACAGTATTGTAGAAATATTATTATAAGAAATTTAGGTAACGTCTACATTTACTTTTAGATTGTTAAACATACCAATAATAATTAACACTTAATTTTGAATCAACTTCTGACTGACAGTATTCCTCATCATCTGATCAGCCCTTAGACGTCCACTTCTAAACATATACCTTCCTCACTAAACACCACACCCGGTCCTCGACCCTCCGCATCCAGCCGCTTTCGGCCACCATCTTCAATTTCCCGGTTCATCTGTCGGCGGTGCGACCGTCCCACCCTGCGGTCTCTACTCCAGAACTCGTCTGCCTCAACGACGCAACTACAGCTTGCTGATCCTTTCGGCTATGTCGGTGACCTTCGTTCTTCGTCAGATCTCCTCATTACGAATCATATCCCTCAAACAAACAGCGAGCATAGCCCTCTCCATAGCACATGACTGTATTTAATTGATTTGAAAATTCATTGTACCACTAAGTCTGGAACAAGTTATTCGAACCACCATAATTTAATTAAAAATATGTCAGGTTAATAAATCGATGCGCTTTTTAACATGGCGCATGGGAACGCCCAGGGCTGATTTACTCCCCAATTAAATCGAATTCAGTTGTAGAAACTGAAATCATTTTAAACGGTTCTTGGAAAACCTTTTGTGTATTTTTTTGGGTTACTGCGTTTTTGCATACGTCCGTTTAATATCTTACTTGTTTGACGGTTACTCACATTTTTTTCTTTTCACAATTGCTGTGCACTTTGTTCTTAAATATCGATTATACGAGTTTGGTTCCCGGCTTAGAGTTTCCTGTGGGTGTCATGTCGTCAAGGCAACTAAAAGATTGCACCTGGGACAAGCAGCCGCGTTCTCCTGTGTAAGTACCTATATTAAAATCATTACTGCGATTACTATTCTAAGTCAAGCTTGGTGATATGGCAAATCCCCCAATGGATAACTCAGCAAAAGTGGTATTCTAATGAAGAGTCTTATATTCAGCAAATTATAACCTCGAAAGTTTTTTTTTTTCTGACGAAGAGTTTCTCCGAATTTGAAGACCGAAAATGCAATTTCGAATAAGATTAATCTCACATCAAAACTGTACAACTGAAGTTGAGTGAGTGAGAGAGAAAAGCAAAAAACACAACCACTTTTGCCTAAAGCGAACCGGTCTGGCATAACCAACTTCACGCAGTCGCATTTCATTATACGAAGGTCAACCGTCTGCGCTCGCACTCAGATGCTTTCCGACGTTCAGAGCGAGCGGACGTCGCGGTGAATCACTAAAAAAACTTTTCTCGTCATCAAAAAAACACGCGACACAACTTGTTTTTTACGATAAAACATGTAAAAAAGAACTTTTTGTGTTGTTTTCTGACAAATTTCATCTGCAGTGATGTAGAAACTGGTTTTCTGTCGTGATATCAGTAAAGTTCAGCTAGAAAGTTGGCATGCATTGACAAGTAAGTCTATACAAACAGTGTAGGTACGTGTATTACAATTTTAGTATTGTGCAGTGGTTTTAAGTGAAGGTTTTTGAACTGTGGCCGGAAACTTAACGAGGTAAGTGTCAATTTCAACTGTCTTTACAAAAAAAATTGGTTTAATAACTTTATAATTTTTCTCTCTCTCTACAACTGTAAAATCTTTTGCATAAAGTACGAGTAACTTGATGCAGGGTCATTATGTGCAGGGAATTTAGATACAATGGTGTAAGTCTTCATTAATAAAAAAAAATTTCTTCTACGATTGTTTTTGTGGTAAGAACTTGATATTTCTCGCAATTCAACAAAAATTTATGACGTGTTTAATTTACTCAAACTTAGCTATAAGTGTCATATTTCAAAGTCTAAAACAATCTTGTAATTACCATCTAAAGTAGTTTCATACTCTAGCAAGATAAAACTAATTACATCATTGTAATTTCTTCAATAATTACTAAATCATAATGGGATCAGTCGTTTTCACTTTATGTTAGACGAGGCATCAGCGCAGCAAAACACTTTTTTTCATTGGTAGAGTCTCAATATTCAATTTTATAGCTTTCATCATCAGGCGAAATACGTCCACTGCTGAATATAAGCCTCCCCATCAGAATGCCACTTTTGGTGGGCTGTCCATTGCTAGATTTTCTATAATCACCACGTTTTGCAGACAACAGAATTTCTGCTGCCCGTCCCTTTTGCAATTGCTGGTGGCGCTATTCTAAGCCGGGAACCACACGGCGGACTCTCTCTAACCATTAGAGCAATTTAATTTTACTATCTGCATACTTAATTGCTGTCAGTACCCAATCTTCTACTTTCTGCCAACTTGGATATCAAATCCGAACCTGCTTATTTTATACCTATCTGTTTCAAGTATTCTTTTATCGCGGGAGTATTATTACTTAACACAACCCTAAGTACTAAATGAAATATAGAACTTGTCGTTTTCAAGTTATATGAAATTATTGGTATAATTACCATGTTAAATGTGAATCACTTAAAATATGACATAAAACCTATCAACTGTAACTGTTGATGGATGTGTTTTTCTGTCTCTTCATCCTGAAACAAATGACTCCAGTTCGTTTTGTATTACTTGCATTTCCGATTCCGACCCTCTCTTCGTTTCTAACATAGATTAACTGTAGTCACGTCAACATATTCAATATTTACTAGTTTTATTTCCCGAAGAGCAATGAATTAAAAAAAATTAAAGTAACAATGATATTGAAGCTGGTGATGCTGTTAAACTACCATTAGCAAGAAGAGTGAGTTAACGATGTATGTAAAACAATAAAGGAAACTTTTATTTATATATACGCATAGACAAAAACAATCATAATAAACATGATGATACTAAAAGTTTAACACAAATAACAGACTTCAATAACTTTATATTAAAAAATGACTTACTAGATAAGTATGTTTAAAATATTGTGAAATAATTGCTGTTCGAATCAAAACTTCACTTTCGTATATTAATTGGACGAGGAAATTACTTTAGAAATCTAATAAAACCCGAAGTGATAAAGTTGTAAATGTCTGATAGATAAATAATTCACTGATGCTGTTACATTACGCCGATCTAATTGCACAAGTGCAAAGGTGCATTGAACTCGATTACGATGATACTAATAGAGTAGATATGATCTAGAATCTCAAAATGATTTATAATGGCGATAAAGATCTTAATATTGAACTAATTTCCTGTGCTGCGGTTAATGTTAATGATAAATTTTGAAATGGTGTAAACTGTAGTTATTTTAATGATTTAATGAGTTATGATACTCTCTTATAATACTGTGTACAGCCATTTACAGACATTATGATTTAAAAGGTAATAAAAGGGCAGTGTAATTATGCAGAAGATTATTATTCCATTCAAGTCCTCAGCAAAACCAATATTTCCTTTAAAACTTTGGCAGTTGCACGCGGCAATCTAGAAATTGCAGGTGCTCATACACGAAAGTAGCTGCTTATCATCAAATGGTCTGTCAGGCCGATGTCGTGAAAAAAGATAATCACAAAAATATGATGGATGATAATAAAAAGAAAGTATTTGCTTTGTTATGTTATTTATGAGTTATGATGTCAGATTATTTTGTATACTTATACAATTGATTGTAATTGTGTTATGGAAATTATTATTTGAGTTATGCTTATTAGTGATTACGATTCGTACTCAAGAACAAATGATTAATTCTTAATCAGTAGTTAAAATTGCGAAACTACAAAGATTAAAATTAGCAAACAGTTGATTTCATAGCAAATCCTTATAGAATACTTATCTAATCAAATTTTATATGGCCTTAGTCTGATCGGGTATGAAAATTGTCACCATAAAATGATAAATATGTCAATAGCACAAGGTTTGTATAAAATGAAGATAAAATGTAACAATGCGTTTCTGAAACCAATGTTATAATTGCTATAATATAAATTGACTCGTGTTGCACTGGATAAGCATAACAGACCTAAAGTATTAATGCTAAGAAAGATACTTTCATATAATACCACAGATATTTTGGTGAAGGAAAACATCGTAAGGAAACCTGCATATGCCAAGAAAGACATTCTGAGGCGTATGTGAAGTCCACTAAATCGGATTGAGGCACCGATGGTGGACAGGGGTTTGGAAGAAGTATCTCCAGGTCTTCCTGACCCTGAATTTCTACTGAGAGCTTTGGCTCATTAATCCGGTGAAAGAAGAAATTTTTTTACAGCTTATAAACAATAAATGACACAAGTAGTTGAAAAACTAGTATAATATACAACCATTGTGCAAGCATTCGCAGTTATGACAATTAATGAAATGCAAAACAATGACAATAACCGGTCTGAGACATATGCGGTAAATCTGAACAACTCAAACACAACAAGGAAGGATTTACGTATGCGCGAGTACCAACAAATCGGTCAAGGCGTCCGTTTTGCTTACCAGTGATATAATAGCATTTGAAAACAATGGCGGTTAACATAGCGAAACGATCAATTGTAATTAATACAATCAATTTTGTACAGAAAAGCTGGAAAATTGTAAAACTTTATTAAGCAAACCAAATATCGTCGGTGTACTGGAAGAATTTAACAAGTCCAATTGTTTTTGTTTTGAAATAATGCCGAATGAAATGTAACCGAGAGTGAAAAAGGGCTTTGGTGACACATTTATAAACCCATTATTATATTTATTAATCAGGCTACTTATACAGCCTTTTAGATATACCTATATGAAATAATGGAATATAGTGAATGCTGATTTGGTTTCAAGAAGATATCATATCAACACAAATATCGTAGAATTTGTTGATTTTCTAGAAAAAGATACAATAATCTATGACGCTATTTGAATCAAGTATTTTTCTTAAAATAATGAATTGAAAATCGAATCATCTTGTTCAATTATGCAGAGATTTGAGGTCAAGAATGCCTGACTGAATATCCTGCAACGATGATTTTATTATGACGTCATCTCAATACTATGACGCCACATAACTGCTGCGGTTTCGAAGATATAAAAAGGTCAACAACCAACCAAGTTCGTTGAATAAATTATGTGGAATAGTGAGTTAGTCACTCGAGCATTATTTTTATGTTTTGGTTCTGATTTGAATTTGTAATATATTTTTTTGCGATCATGATAGGCATTTTTATATATTTTTTCTATATGTAGCGCCTAAACAAAACTATGATAACTGTTATTCAGGATGACAGACTAGTTAGTCCTGACCTTACATGTTGCGTATGAATTGGACTCGTAAATGAAAGATGCCAAGTTTGTTAAAAGATTTTCTATTGAGGAGCTTATTTCTTGTCTGGAGACTAATTTCAGAATGGCTCAGTACCCGTTTACTGTGCCACTCATTGGTCAAAAATAAATCCAATGAGTGAGGCCGGAATTTTATCCAATAGGGAGCGAGTGACATCTATCCTGCCGGGATTACCCCCCAATAAGAGCAATACCGTCAGGAGAGAGCCGTTTCTTATTTTGAAGGCCCCTTATTGGAGCAATACCGTGGAGAAAGCCTAAAAGGTAACTTTACAAGCTATTTACAAAACTTTTGCTAGTTTACGAAACGTATGCCTGTGAACTCAAACTATTTACAATTATAAACTTCGTGCTAGTTTTCATCGTGAACACTGTGTTTTTAAACGGATTGTATTATAAAATGGCATCTCCATCTTTTAGTTATGAACAGACAGTGATAAATTATTAAGTTTAGTAGGACCGGAAATCCTAGTTTTTATGCTTCAAATTAAACCGAGTGCTTACCCGTTGCACTTTAGTGTTATTGACTAGAAAGGTCAAGACTCGAATTTTTCAAGAGTCTTGACCACATGCCGTCTTGAACAATTGTTTTTTTTTCTTATTCTCCGACAGTAATCAAAGACATAGTAGAGACAGAGATATAGAGACAATTTATTTATTTATTGCTGCCGTAAAAAAAAAAAAACAAACAACCGTCATACTTCTATTGCTGAACATCAGCCTCCCTGTTGGGTGGATCGCCTGCCCATTTACCCCAAAAATTATAAAAAAGGAAGGATTCTATACCCTCATCATCATCATCAGCCGAAGCTTTTGCTGGGCATTCAATTGGGGGATTTGCCAAAACCACCAAGCTTGCCAGACGGATTGGTGATCGCAGTAATGATCTTAATATAGATATTAATAACAGGAGAACGCTGCTGCCTATCCCTGGTGCAATCCCTTGAAGACACCCACGAGAAGATTAGGGTGGCCCTATTCTCACGGCTAATGACATTTGAATTCTTTAAAATAACGTCAAAAAATGTACAATTTCACTGAAATTCTTCTTTAAACAAGTTTTAACTTCAATCTCATATCAATGTACACTTTATGAAGAAAAAAAAGTAACAACGCTTTGCATTACGCTCTGTTAAAGGAAGCACTATCGAATTGCATTGCAATATCGTTTTGTTTTTACTTATTGTCCGTGAATTCTGAGTTAGCGGTTTTTAGCATCTGGCCGATAAGTATGTCAGGTGGTACGTGCTTTAGACGTGTTCTCGTCAATTTATATGACGAAAAGTTTTTTTAAACGAAAGTAAGTGAAGAACATGTGCACCTGATTTGTATTTGCACCTTTCTAAAACTATTTTTCTTCTACCGTTATCTATCACTATCAGTAATACAGGTTATCTCGTCTGTCTGAAAATAAATTGAAACCTGATTATTTTATGTAGGTGTGTACTTATCTTACTCAGCGGGCTATGGAAAGCGCTATGCTCGGAGTTTTTGTAAGGGGCAGGATCCGCCAAAGAACTAAAGTCTTCGACATAGAATCTGTCCTTAGACGCCCACTGCTGGACATACGGTCATAGCGTCCAATGAACGCCTTGTTTTACCAGGGTTAAGACTAAGTAAGGTCAGCAAATCGTTCACGGGGCAATGTATACGCTTCTACAACAAACTACCAGAGGAAATCTTAAATATGACGGACAGAAAGTTTAAGATTCACATTAAAAAACAACTTTGTAAGAAAGCCTATTATAAAATAAACGATTATTTGAATGACAAAGATGCCTGGTACTTATGTTAATTCAGCTTCGCAAAATCTTTATTAATTGTATGCAAACTTGATTTTTAAAAGATATGTTGCGTGAAGTTTGTTGCGCCATTTCTTCTTCACAGCGCTAACACCTAGGAAGCGGTAGTCGATAAAAAAAATGACGTGTATAAATGTACCAAGTGTACTCATATGCAATAAATGATTTTGACTTTGACTTTGCCTCCACATTCGGTTCTATGAAGGATATGATTCGTAATGAAGAGATCTGACGAAGAACGAAGGTGACCGACAAAGCCAAAAGGATTCGCAAGCTGAAATGGCAGTGGCCAGGCCACATTTGTCGCAGAACCGATGGCCGTCCCTCCACCTCCCATTAAGGTAGATAGAACACGGGGAAGGTGCCTCAGGTGCTCTTTCCCGAACACCCTGCTTAATCCCTCTACAAATAAGATATCATTTCCCTTGTAGTTATAGCCCTTGCTCTCCCCATTCTGAGGCGTAACGTCACACCGTAACGGCCATTGGGGCAGACCAACGATCTCTATGTACTATTAGATGCAGCGTTCCAAACAATCGCTCTGTTCCACGCAAGTAGCCACAACTCTTTCACATTCACAATGAGACTTGTGCAGTAACTACGCAGAACGTATAATTATAACTAAATATTGACGCTACGGTTAAATAATGTCAATATTGAGTAAATAATTAAATGTTCTGAGTAGTAACTGCACAAGTTTCAAAGTGAATGTGAAAGAGTTGTGGCTACTTGCGTGGAACTGAGCGATGGTTTGGAACGCTCCATCTAGTAGTACATAGAGATCGTTGGGGCATTCCCGCCTCCTCACCATTCTCCCCCCGCAACTCCTCTAAGCGAGGATCAACGGAGGTAACTGCAAAGACACCTACCAGTGAAGGTAGGGCAAGTCCCAGGTCATGAATTTACGCTACCTTGGGCCCCAGACAAATTTAATTATAGAAGTAACGTTGGGGCAGGCGAGTTTTGGAATGGAGACCGCGGGCCGGCACACTCAGGGTAGGACGCCTCGCCGCCAGGTTGACCGGCAACCTGAAGAAGGTGGCCGGAAGGCAGAGGACCGGGTGTGGTTGCGTTCAATTTTATATAATCTCCTACCTAGTACCTGTACCAGTTCCTAAAACTATTACGTTACCTATCGATATCAAATGAAGCGATAACATTCAATTACTTGGAAGTATGTCAGCTGATAACCTAAAATGAAGTTATCAAGCCATCAGATAGCCAGTTGTTATCAGCTTCATTAACATTCGCTCTCGGTGTGCGACAGTTCTAATTTATGACGCTTGACCTAAATCAACTATTAGTTATAGATACTAAATATTTAAATAGCTCATTCTACGATTCTTTATTTGTCTTAAAACCGAAGAGGTAAATAAAGATTGTGAGTTTGCTTGAGGTATTGGTAATCTTTGATTTACTAAGTTTTCTTCTCGTCGCAAAAAAAATAAAACATGTGACAATAACAATAAGAAATACAAAGAAAAAGCGTGATTGAGTAAGAAACATCCAAACAATATCATATTCGTAATCAAATGTTTTTTTTTATTTGGGATAAAAACTATCCTATGTCCAACGATCTCTATGTACTACTAGATGGAGCGTTCCAAACAATCGCTCTGTTCCACGCAAGTAGCCACAACTCTTTCACGTTCACTTTGAAACTTGTGCAGTTACTACTCAGAACATTTAATTATTTACTAAATATTGACATTATTTAACCGTAGCGTCAATATTTAGTAATAATTAAATGTTCTGAGTAGTAACTGCACAATTTTCATTGTGAACGTGAAAGAGTTGTGGCTACTTGCGTGGAACAGAGCGATTGTTTGGAACGCTCCATCTAGTAGTACATAGCGATCGTTGCCTATGTCCTATTCCAGGACCTAACCTATATGTGTGCCAAGTTTCATCCCGATCCGTCCAGTGGTTAAAACGTGATTTAGTAACAAACATCCAAACTTTGGCATTTATAATAAGTATTAGTGGGATGTCTAGGAAATTACTTTAAAAAAAACAAAGTGTACCGAATTTATTTATTTAGGGTTCAATAGTTTATGAGTTATCTAGCGGAAAGGCAGACAGGACAATAAGCGGATCTGTATTGACGAAAGCCCAAAAACCTATGTCAAATTGGATCTTTACTCTAAAAGAAATTCTTTCTCATGTCCTAGGTCTATGTGGGTGGTCTGTCATTGTCCTCCCCCTCACCGTAAAACGACACGACAGGCACATTCTCTACTAAATGGTCAAACCACCGTCGACTCACGACTGACGCGACGAAATGATCCGCGAGTACCGTGGCATCCTCGTAATTTAGTAACGGATCCAAACCCCGGACCCATCGGCTGAGAGGACAGGATAATTGCAACTAATTCGCTGTAGACTGCAGCTACGGCCATTAGTCAATGTTGGAAGTTGGCTGGCTTCTTAAATATGCAGACTTTACCAGGAATGGTTCAAGAGGTTCGTTTTCCAGGGGGGTCAACATGTGATGTAATTCACTGCCGTAGGACTACGTCCTTGTTTTCGGGTGTCTACTTGAGTGTCACCGTCCGCTTAGAGAAATATTTCTGATGTCCGATTTTATTGGTCGTCAGACTTGAGCACGATTTGATACATCTTTGTATAATTCCCATAGTGGAAGAGAAAATCCGAGTTTGGGATTTGACCAGTGGCTGTATAAAATATTAAACATCGTACAGAATCAATTGTGTTTAGGATTATCATTTCACTTTGGATTTTGTTGAGTTATCTTCACTCAATCTATAATTTAATTGCTTAAGAAGAGAGGCAGACAGATTGTTAAATTTCCACATCAAAAAAGATTATTATTTTGATATTTATTCTCGTTAAAACATCAGTAGACATGATATTAGACAAGATGCAATAAATAAATATGACAATGACTATTTTGACGTTGTATTTATTTTACTATCATATTGTTTAGGACCTACTTTCGAGAAGATTATAACATTATTTTATAAATTACACGTGATAATGACAGGTAGTTTACAAATAATTTCAATCCCAAGTAGTTATTAAAATATCGCTCAAAGTCTATCATTGACTGGAAGAGATCCCTAAGTGGGATAAGTCCGCCTTTGTACACAATTTAATTCCTATTTTATTATTGTTGTTGTTGTTATTTTTGGTACAATAAAGCGTTTACATACATACATTAAATTCAACTTAAAGTGCATGAAAAGCCCCCTTTTATACACTCCCTGAAGCTGGCCCTGGCCGTTGCATGGCTTCGAGGATAATTTGAAATATGCTTTTGAGTTCGCAAGGAAGTTCATTTAGTACTTGGCAATGCGGACTGCAATTTCCTATAGGAACATATCTATGTGACAGAATTTCCTTAACTGAGGGAACGGAATAACTAAGGGATACGATGTAGAAATTAGTAACTTTATTTTTTTAACTCTGAAAGTAATATCTACTCACTGCGTTATATCTTATCTTATTAGGGGGTCCCCTAGACTGTCTAGGGTCTTTTGTGTCAAACCCCTGTCCATCCACCCACGGTACCCCTACCCGGTTTGGAGGATTTCACATATGTCTTAAAATTTCTTCTTTTTCATATGCAGATTTCCTTACAATGTTTTCCTGCGCCGAAAAGCCTGTGGTATTATAAATAAACTATACTTAAGTTTCGGAAAACTCATTGGGGGGCTGGGGGGGGGGGGGGTGGTTTGAACTACTCTATATTCCTTAACTTGATGTAAATACGATAGGAATAAGACAATATAGAACAGTTCACAAATACAACATCCACACGGGACCAACTTGTACAAAAATAACTGCCCCTGGTGGGAATTGAACCTACGACCTCCGGCTCGAGTCTAACGACCAATCCACTAGGCCAACCAAGCGGCCATTGGCACAGATTACAAACCTACTAAGTAAATGCATAGAAATTGTTTACAACGCATGTGTAATAGGAAGCACCGTTATAAATAAACGAAAAAAGACTAAGTCCTTTTAGAGTAGAAGGGACGTAACAATGGAGATGGATCAACAAGATAGAGAGAGAAAAATGTCGTGCACCGAATTTGTCCAGATGTGATAGGCATGATGAATGATACAACGAAGTATATCATTAATAATGCCGTATTTAGAATTTCAAATGAGAGAGTGATACTGTTGAATCTAGGACATCACTACATGCAATTTTATATATTCTTGGACGTAAATAGCTTGCCCTAAACCCAAGGAATACAGACAACTTACACGCCTGATGATCATGACCTACGGCGCAGAATAGGACCACTCGGCGTTTGATAAAAACAAAACTTGTCAATTCCGATTAATTTCATGTTTGAATGCTACCTAGTGGATTTAAAAATTCAGCTACAGCATCAGCTAACAAGGTTTCTATTTAATTATAATAAAAGTTGCATATTAACTCTGTTTGCCGTGTGGTTTCTGGTAGAGTAGAATAGGATCACTCCTACTCTTCCCGTGGATGTCGTACAAGGCGACTGAGGGAATACATTATAAAACATCAATCAGGCCTCCCCAACCCGTCTGGCCAGCGCGGGGAGTGTAGGCCAAATCCTCCGTCTGTCTCCGGCAGATGACAGACGGTTTTGCTCCTGCAGTGGAGACAAAAATAACCTGATGATGATGATTCGTGAATAAATATTTTTTCGTCCTTTCTAAGTTGACAAACCACTTCACAAACTAACTGTACCAAACTAGTTCTAACACCATAACAATGCATGCATGCGTAGCGACAATCGGATCGACCTATAAACGTCATCAAATGAGAGCAGAGAGACGTGGATCTATTTAAATGGATCCGAATATCTAATACTAAAACTCATTGTTAACCGGATAGCCACTTAAGATTTGAGAGCGTCTTAAATTGTACAGTTTTCACTTTTGTTAATCAAGTATGTCAGTTAAGCGTAGGTTACTTTTACTGTCAAGATCAAAGCAGATGAAAATAATCCTATTAAATTTTAATGGATATCATACGCTGGGTTTTAGTAAGAAATATGTTACGTACTGACGTACGTGAGTCATTTGGTGGCCTCACTGAAAATCAGCGCTGCAGCTCTTGCTACAGCATAAGCTGAGCTGGGGACCCTTTTGGCGTCACACTACAACACTGTGTAATTTTTTCTGTTTTGTTTTAACGGTTATGTAATTTGTTTTTTTTCTTTTTTTTTCATATTTATGTCGTCAATTTTAATTCCTGTGTTGTATTTGTGTTCGCTAAATAAAGTCTTTCTATTCTATTCTATTCTACTCGTTGACGCAGTGGTACATTTATGTGACTGATCGTGGGTTCGATTCTCACTGGGCAGCTTGTACAAGAAATACTAGTTTAGGACCAAATTAAACTAAGATGCCCTCCACTTCAAAGTAGACAGATACAGTATTAAAGTAGCTTACATTAGTACATCTAGGCGGTCTTATCGCTAAAAGCGATTTCCAGACAACCTTTCTACTAGACTTGTACAAATTGTACAAAGTTCTCTGTCCCTTGGAGGAATTTGAACCCACGACCTCTGGCGATCGAAGCATGCTAACTTGACATGTGGTTCCCGGCTTAGAAAAGGTCAACTCTAAACTTCCCGTTTGGGTGGGTCATTAAGGGGACTATTAGATTGCTCCTGAGTATATTAAGATCATTACTGCGAACAATCCGCCTCCAAGCGTGATGATTATACGATTATAGCAAATCCCCCAATGGACAGCCCACCAAAAGTGCCATTCTATTAGGGTGGGTCAAGTTCAGCAGTTGAAAAGAAATCGGTCAGGTGAAAAAGTGTTACCAGTTTAAAACACAGTACATGAATCACATTTAAAAAAACATTACAAAATAATAAAATTACATAATTTCTTTAAAACTTCAATATTATACTAAATTCTGAAGAGTTGAGGTTTTCATTTCGACTCCTTAGTGTCCACAAGAGACAGAATATAGTATACAATGGCGGCCTTATTGCTTTCAGTGATTTCTTACAATCTTATTAGGAGTATAAGTACTGGGTGCAAACAATTATAGAAGTAAACATATATTTATTTATTTTATTTAACTCTTTATTGCACACACATAACATTACAACAAACAAAAAAAAGGAAATTACAGTACAAATGGTGAAGCTTATCTCTTTAAGAGATTTCTGCCAGCCTACCAGAGAAAGAGAAAACTGCGTGTTAGGGCAGACGTGTGTGTACCTAAATATACATAATAATTAATTCGATAAACGACATGTATACTCGTATACATACTTAAAATATATACATATATATATATATATATACAGTCTAATAAACATACTCATACTATAAATAACTAAGTATATACGAATATAATTTTAAGATAAAATATATAACATGTGGATAGATATATATACCAAGATAGTAAATATCATTATATAAAATAGATTTTTTAAGAAAGAGAGAGATAATGCTCTTTCACCCGCTTCTTGAAAATATACATAAACTACATATGTGATAAGATAACAGTTTATTATGAAAATGAATGCAAAATAGATCCAAAAGGTGAAATAAATAATAAATATTAAAAAAAAAAACAAATTAATAAAGTTACATTAGAAAAACAATCCGATGTACAGTGGGCGTCACAAATCAGGATACAGACAGACGGACAATTTTGATTGATGTATCGAAACGCTATGTGATGGATGATGCTTAAAATGATCTCATTTGGCCTCCACTATTGTTTATTAATGATAAAATGATTTTTTTCTCAATTATCTGATTATAAAAAATAACAGTGTTTCTAAGGACGGTTACACTGGAGGGATTTTTAATACCGTAACATTATCAGTCAGTCCATTATAAAATTAGGCCAGCCTTAAAATAATAGTATTATTAATAAGACCACGATAGGCCGGTGGATTGGTGATCGTTGTATGAAAGATCATTTATCCTTTACTAGCTTTTGCCCGGGTAGGTTTCGATATTTACACATCTTCACTGCTTTTAACTATTAATTTGGTTTCCCATAGGAATATGACGTTTTTCGGGGTAAAAACTATCCTATGTCCTATTCCAGGACCTAACCTATATATGTGCCAAGTTTCATCCCGATCCATACAGGGGTTGAAGCGTGTTGGGGAGGCCTGATTGATGTTTTATAATGTATTCCCTTAGTCGCCTTGTACGACATCCACGGGAAGAGTTGGAGTGGTCCTATTCTACTCTACCGGAAACCACACGACAATATTTATTTTATTAGTACGATAGAGCCAAAATACTAATGTAATTTAAGATATATTTAAAAGCTTTCCATAAGGCTTATTTTGCCTCAAATAATATCCATATTTTCATCTTGGACGAATTGCCTTAGCTATGAAATGCTCTGGCCCCTCAGGGCTCCTTACCAATGTATACTAACCTTTAACATCCATTAATAACATGATAAACACGCGTGTAATAAATAGGTAACAAAAAAGATGGCCATATCAGTTATTGGAATCTAAAGCGTGAACGTTTAACATATGTAATAATTTATCTGATTATATCAACAGTGTATTGTTGATTTGCCATTTAGAAGTTTCGAAGTTCTTCAGCAGCAATTGTTCAGTATACTATGGGAACGTACCCAAACTACGTGACCTATTTTTTACAATTTTTACCCCCCCTCCCCCCTCGGTGACCACCCGTAGTATATGCCAAGACCCCCACCTCCCGTCTAGTTTGCACGTAATACATAAATGGTTTTAAACCAATTTTTGCAAATTTTTTTTTTCTGTTTATTTAATTATAATACTATAAAGACATAAGCCAAACATAACTAAACACTAAGAAATAGAAAACTACTAACACTAAACTACATGTAATAAAAAAGGCCGTCGAGGTGGTCGCACTGGGGCATTGTGCCCAGAAGGCTGGCGACGTTCCCTCTTTGTATTGCCAAACTAATGCGTTGCCTGAGGTACTGGCCAATACGAAATTA
This sequence comes from Esperia sulphurella, assembly GCA_947086405.1. Classification (NCBI taxonomy): domain Eukaryota; kingdom Metazoa; phylum Arthropoda; class Insecta; order Lepidoptera; family Oecophoridae; genus Esperia; species Esperia sulphurella. Next base: position 9,229,930 of record OX352280.1, on the reverse strand, counting down.
TTTTATATTTATTTGCCGAATTGCTCACGGATTAGGGCCCCAGTTGTGCTACACAAGTCACTTTGAGCCGCCAATAGCAACAATCAACCTTAAATTCACTTTCTCACTTATCCGAGAAATACGGAAACAAAAGAATGGCGTCGCAACGACTTTCACTGTTAGACAATTAGTCGGCTGATTTTAATGAACGACAGTTAAATGACTTGGTGGTACTTTATGTGCAAGTCCATCAGTGGGTTCGGTGTACCATTGTCTTTGCAGTAAAGTGTACGGAAGTCCACACGTACTCGGTACTCACCAACGTTTGTTCCAAAAAAAAAAATAGTGTCGTAACCGGCCTTTTAAATCATCATCATCGTCAGGTTATTTTTATCTCCACTGCTGGAGCACAAGCCTCTCTCATCTGCCGGAGACAGACGGAGGATTTGGCCTACACTCACTGCGCTGGACGGGTTGGGGAGGCCTGATTGATGTTTTATAATGTATTCCCTTAGTCGCCTTGTACGACATCCACGGGAAGAGTTGGAGTGGTCCTATTCTACATTGGTACATGAATGGTGAGACGTATCTTTAGCCCGGTTTTTGGGCATTGTTCTTTGAAATGTAATTTCGTTGTTAAATGTGACTTGTATTATATTTGAATTTGTGTTAGTTTATTTTAGCTCTTCAGTTTATCTTGTTTGCATTTAGTTGTTTATATGTTAAATAGTAAATACGTGTTTAGGGATCCGTCAAACTACAAAGCGAAGCTTTTTTGACCGTCTGTCTGTCTGTATATCAGAAAACTTAAATACTACAGAACTGATCGAGTTAGATAGGAAAATAAACATTATTATCTGACATATTCCAGGAATTTCTAACATTTTAAAAGATATTTCTTGAAGTAGATTTAAATTAACATCGGAACTTTTAATAGTTTCTTTCTCGAGTTTCTTTAATTAAACAGGGACGTTCTTAAGACTTTGTATAAGTATGTTTGTTATTGACACTCTTAATAACTTTCTCTTAATGTGTCAATTCTAAGAATATAGAGCAACAAGGAAGACTACAAACAAGGATTAGAATGTCAACATAAGTTACAATCATGATTTAAGTATTAACTCTCTTAAATAATATGTCAGTCTATTAAAGTTTGTCGTTTTGCCACAAAGTGATGATACCACTCCATTGTGCTTAAACTTATTCAACTTAATTTTTTATTATGAAAAAAAAATCGTAAAGAAGTGACTTAAGCAATTATAATGTACTCTAATCCAGAGTCGTAAAAACTTTGTTACAAACCAAAGCGTGTTTAAAAGGAACAGCCGTTATGGTTTCCGGCTTAGAATAGGGCCACCACCAATATTCATGTGGATAGGCGACTAAGGCATTGCACAAGTGGTCCATCCTATACTAAAAGGTATAGCAGCGTTCTCCTGTGCATGTTAAGATCGTTACTGCGATCACCAATTTGCCTGCCAAGCGTGGTGATTATGGCAAATCCCCCAATGGACAGAGGATGATAAAGAAAATCTTATCTTATCTTATCTTCTTAGGGGGCCAGGAAGACCTGGCGACACTTCGACCCTTCAGGATCTTTTGTGCCAAACCCCTGACCACCAACGGTGCCCCAAGCCGACTTGGTGGACTTCACATACGCCTCAGAATTTCTTCTTTGGCATATGCAGGTTTCCTTAAGATGTTTTCCTTCACTGAAAAGCCTGTGGTATTACAAATAAACCGTACTTAAGTTTCGTAAAACTCATTAAAGATAAATAAAATATAGTTTTATTTAATTTCAATGTCACTTTTGCATCATTTACTTAAATATAGTATGTAAACAACTTAAAACTTTCTATTTCAATTACCCGTAAAACCTCAAAAAACAATAACACATTTTAAAACCTACACTAATTAATCATTTTTAAACTAAAAATAACTAAGACAAACAACATGGTTAAGAAAGCCGTCGCCCTATTCGGCCCCACATACGTCGGTGTGAGAAAGTGAAATTTGTGACGAAATGAACTGTCGCTTACCTAGCGGCTTACTTTGACGACACCGATTCGAGGAGATTCTGTGAGATTTGTGAGATTGTTTGCTAATGACAAGGATTGGAATTAGGTAGTTCATTGTTTGTACTTGCGACTAAATAATGGGCTCGATTCTGAAGGCACACAATTAAAATTTGACAGCACTAAAATTAGTTTCGTCTTTATCTTCATATTACCGTATGACAGGGATAGCAACAATTTTAGTGCTGTCTAATTTTAACATTGTACTTCAGAATCAGGCCTAATGTCACTGTAGATTGATATGGACATTCCTTTTCACGGGATTTTATTAATTTTTGTATATTCGGCTTGTCTGTAATTAGGTTTAACGGAAAACCTGTAACTTGACTTGAATACAAAACTGCCTCGTTGGCCTAGTGGCTTGTCATTGGAATCGAACTACAGAGGTCGTGGGTTCATTCCCACTGGGGGCTAACAACTTTATACAAATTGTTCTCGGTCTGGATGTTATATTTGTAAATTGTCCAATGCTAGTTAAATTTCCATAGCACAGGAGAAAATCCTAGTTTGGGATTAGACGAGTCTATATAATATGTACTTATATAAGTAATATTTGTTTACTTTAAAAAATACTAGTTCCTTCACGTTTTTCACCTACTTCACCTTTACAACGAATTTTATTCCGGGTATGTGGAAACTCCGAATATTTACTGTATGAGTTTGGTGCATAAATAAATGACCAACACTATATCCCGGGAATCCGAAGCAAATGATTAAATAAAGCTCGGAGTAAATCCCGGAATATCCATATTTAAAAATAAACATTACAATAAACATAATGGGCCCGATTCTGAAGGAACACATTTAAAATTTGACAGCGCTAAAATTGGTTTCGTCTTTATCTTTATAATACTGTGTGACAAGGATAGCAACAGTTTTAGCGCTGTCAAATTTTAACGTTGTGCCTTCAGAATCGAGCCCAATATGTAGTTTACTAACATAGTACTACTTTTACTAACAATATGGATCTATTTTGATATCTGATTTAAATGAATATTAAAAAATGACACTACCTCATTCCGATCCGTGCTAACGACTGTCGATTTTATCATTTTCTCTCGACTACTGTTGTTTATTCTGATGACTTGAAATGCCTCTTTGTGATATGAATACTAGATTGTTCAACTTGGGATTAAAACGAGCCCATATCACGCAAGTTAGAGTGTGATATGGAGTTTTAGTCTCGAGTTAAATACTCTACTTTTCACTTTGACTGCGAGGAAACAAAAATAAATACAAAACGCAGCGAGTATCCTCGGCACTATGACGCTATTTGCCCGTAGCGTCAATGTTTAGTAATAATTAAATGTTCTGCGTAGTAACTGCACAAGTTTCATTGTGAATGTAACCGAGTTGCGGCTCCTTGCGTGGAACAGAGCGATTGTTTGGAACGCTCCATCTAGTAGTACATATCACCATCCACCATCATCAGGTTATTTTTGTCTCCACTGCAGGAGTACAACCCTCTCTCATCTGCCGGAGACATTCCCGCCTCCTCACCATTCTCCCCCCGCAACTCCTCTAAGCGAGGATCAACGGAGGTAACTGCAAAGACACCTACCAGTGAAGGTAGGGCAAGTCCCAGGTCATGAATTTACGCTACCTTGGGCCCCAGACAAATTTAATTATAGAAGTAAATAGTCAAAGTATGAAGAGAGTTCCCACTTCCCCTCTAGCAAATGGGAGTGTAGCAATGAAACGATGACCAGAGTGGTCAGGTTGGAGGGTTTGGTGTGGCCAAGATAAGCCTGGCCACCTAGTTGAACACCACGGACGTATTTAGCGCCCTTGTAACGCAGTGAGCTGTGACGGAGTAGCAGAAGGCTACTTCGTATAGTAGTGCCAATAGTAGGCATGGCAAAAATGCTTAAACGCTCGGAAATTGTGACGGTTCGCAACCAGATCTTCATAGTATACCGGACGGTTCACGCAATTTAAATCCGATAGTATGAGTTCACGTTCCCGATCCCACCGTGTGCACTCCCACAGAATGTGATGAGCAGTTTGATCCGACTCACCACACTCGCAGTCGGGAGATGCGACCAGCTTCATGGAGTGAAGCTTCGCCTGGAAGTTGCCGTGACCGGTGAGGAACTGCGCGACGCAGTGGTCCACCTCTACCCACCGTTTCTCCAATCTCTCCTCAACGCTTGGGAGACAGACGGAGGATTTAGCCTGCACTCCCCGCGCTGGCCAGACCGGTTGGGGAGGCCTGATTGATGTTTTATAATGTATTCCCTTAGTCGCCTTTTACGACATCCACGGGAAGAGTTGTAGTGGTCCTATTCTACTCTACCGGAAACCACACGGCAAATAGATCGTCGTAGTAGTACATATATATTTCATTCCAGATTAATAGTCCTATGAAAACAAACGCATTTGCGTCTCGAAAACAAAATACACAATAGATGGTGTTCCTAAGTGGACCGCAAAGTTTACTTGGTAATACAAACCTATTTTTGCTGCTGGTGACCCTTTCATGTATATGTTACCGAGACGTAAATAGCGTTGGTTTTGATATGACTGTTGGTTTGGAATGAAATATAGATCGTCGTATTGCAGCTGGCTGGCAGTTCAAATTCAGTCCGCCTGTGTTCATCATAAACTACTAAATATAAGCCATTGATTAACTTTTGAAGCATAAAACGAGACGAAAGCGAAAGTTAAGCAATTTTAATCGTTGACCATTCTATGATTTTTTGTTTGCCTATCATAAACTCGTCATCGCTGTCATCAAAATAAACCATAAAACTCGACAAAAAGAAGGTTAAAGACGTTTAACTTGCACAGTTAAAGTTAAGCAGTTTCTAATGATCAGGTAATATAGATGTTGTGGTAACCCGTGACTCTATTGTGTTTATTAGGGTTCCGTAGCCAAATGGCAAAAAACGGAACCCTTATGGATTCGTCATGTCTGTCTGTCTGTCCGTCTGCATGTCACAGCCACTTTATTCCGAAACTATAAGAACTATACTGTTGAAACTTGGTAAGTAGATGTATTCTGTGAACAGCATTAAGATTTTCACACAAAAATAGACATTTTTAAAGACCTATGGATAGGTCTTTAAAAATGATATTGAGGTTTCTAATATAATTTTTTTTCTAAACTGAATAGTTTGCGCGAGAGACACTTCCAAAGTGGTAAAATACTGTAACTTCTTAAATAAGAGAATGATAAAACAAAAAAAAATATGATGTACATTGCGATGCAAACTTCCACCGAAAATTGGTTTGAACGAGATTCTAGTAAGTAGTTTTTTTTAATACGTCATAAATCGTAAACCACAATACTATTATTAAAACATCGATCAAAGTTACAACGAACTACAATAACTTTTATATTACGTTACTTGCTGCTACGGAACCCTTCATGGGCGAGTCCGACTCGCACTTGGCCGCTTTTTTTTAAGGCCTTGGTCGAGACCTTGCAGCCTTGGTCTAATGTGTATTATTCATATTGGGAGTGCCTTTAATTTCGGTAAATAGTGTGTGTAAAAAATGCCTACCTAATGATAACGCGTTTGTTCAAATTGTTTCCGATTGTAAGGAAAGATAATAATATCGGAACCGTAGCCTAGTCGGTAGTACACCTGCCTGCGGAGCTCGGTGTCGCGGGTTTAATCCCGCCCAGGGCAAAACATTCGTGTGATGAGCACTTGTGTTTGCCTTGTGACTGAATGTTATTTATATAAGTACATGATGTATTTATGTATGTATATCAGCTATCTGATATCCATGTTACAGGCTCTGCCTAGTTTGGGATCAGATGGCCGTGTGTGAAATATCCTACTAATATTATTGATCCTACTAATAGTATAGATGTTTGGATGTTTGTAATTTTTATCCCGAAAAAACATCCCATTCCTACGGGATATACATAATAATTTGTGATGTTAATGTGGCCACGCGTACGAAGTAGCGGGCAACAGCTAGTAAAATATAAATAAATAGATGTTGCGGATATGACCCCCCCCCCCCCCCCACCCAAATATAGCCCAAAGTAGCTTTATAACGGGCCTCTTCCCAGGCCAGGTTTTTATAGTAACCCCCAAAACTTAATTAAATCAAGATATTTTCCTATGTGTTACTCTGATGTATAAGCTATATTATTGTAAAGTTTCATTAAAATCCGTTCAGTAGTTTTTACGTGAAAGAGTAACAAACATCCATCCATACTTACAAACTTTCGCGTTTATAATATTAGTAGGATATTCGAATTTGCGCGTTACAGTAAAGTTATTGCAAACGATTAAAATATTTAATTAACCTGAACGTTTTGGTTCCCACAATAAAATATGTTTTTTTAACATTCCACACAAAATGGCATCATGGTTTCTTAAAAAAAAAAATCTGGTTCTTGCTTTTAATTTATACGTCAAATCAAATCATATTACTACGGACATAAGAACGAGTACTTTAGGACGTGCTGTGAAAATAATTCGATTAATTTTATTGACTTTAAAAATAAACGGACGTTACTGGGTTACTTTAAACTACTATACATTATTATCTGTGTTAATTTTTAATATTTTATTTATCTGTTGCGTCAATTTTGTTATCTTGATATTACAAAATTGACGATGACAATCTTGTTATTGGCTTTTTGGTTTAAAAAAAATATATATATTTTATTTAAATATTAAATAGATTTGTTACGTTGTATGTTCTGGTGTGTCTAAGGTTAATAGAAACAAGTCGATAGCATTATTGGTTTTTGAGATAATCAGCTGTGGCAGACGGATGGACGGACAGTCACACCAAGGGTTCCGTTTTTACCATTTTGGTACGTAACCCTAAAAACACTGGACCCAGACCATCGATGACCTCCGTGGCGGAACGGGGTAGCTCTCGGACTGCCACGCCGGAGGTTGCGGGTTCGAATCCCGCTAGGGGCAAATGTTCGTATGATGAATATGAATGTTTGTACCCAAGTCTTGGATGTTTATATATTTATTTAAGTATGTCTATCCGTTATCTAGTAACCATAGCACAGGCTCTGCCTAGTTAGGGACTGGATAATTGGTGTGAATTTCTGATATATTTATTATTTATTATTCGACATATGAATGTTTTTTTTTTGCGTCGATATAGAGGTAGGATGAATTGTTTTGTAAAGAATTCCATATCAGCCCTTAGACGTCCACTGCTGGACGTAGTCCTTCCCCAATGAACGCCAACACACCCGGTGTTCTGCCCTCCGCATCCCGCTGCTTCTGGCCACCTTCTTCAGGTCGTCGGTCCATCTGGCGGCGGGGCGTCCCACGAAATGCCCCAACGGCCGTCGTCGGTTCTGCGATAGATATGACCCTCCCACTGCCCAGACAAAAATTATTTGTAAAGAATTGCAGGGCGAGTATTGTACTACGTACTCACCAAAAAATCATTAACTTATGATTGTTTCTTAATCAAAATAATTATACGCATTCAACGACAAAAGTGTTTGTTTAAACAATTAATGATTTTCTCAAAAAGATTCCTTTGTGTGCGTTAGAGGAACAATTAGCGATTCTCACACATTGTCCATTCTGTTTGTAAAAATTACCGACTTCGTTGCAAAATGATTTTTTTATGGTTTTGCAATTCGCAGCATTACTATAATCGTTTTCACAATACTTCTTTACAAATATGTCATTGGTAATCATGGATTTTATGTTATAATTTATACTAAGAGTATCTATTCTACTACAAATATACTATAAGAGATCCAATCTACTCTCAAACCCAAAGCTTCATCGCCTTAAGTCAATAAGCGACTTGACTTATGAAAAATTAAGATCGCTCACGGGTTCAGTATCTCTAGATAACACAGTAATAGATTTTTTATTTATTTTTAAATATTTTTTATTAACAGTGGGCCTGATCCACAAACTTCAAGTCGCTCAGCGAGCTATGGCTCTGGCTATGCTCGTGGTTTGAGGGATATGATTCGTAATGAGGAGATCCGACGAATAACGAAGGTCACCGACATAGCCGAAAGGATTAGCACGCTGAAGTGGCAGTAGGCTTGCTACATAATATCGCAGAACTGATAGCCGTTCGGGCAGATGAGTTACATAGTGAAAACCGTGCATCTTCACGCGCCGGTGTGACCGAACGACCTGAAGATTTGCCGGTGGCCGCTGGATGCGGAGGGCAGAGGACCGGGTGTGGTGGCGTTTATTGGGGAAGGCCCATGTCCAGCAGTGGACGTCGAAGGGCTAATAAAATGATGATGACTTTTGCCGCTTTATTGTATGTATCATCATCATCAGCCTGAAAGAGTCCACTGTTGGATATAGGATTCTCCCAAGGTGCCCGATCATCGGTTCTTCACATCCAGTCACTGCCATACGCAAATCGTCGCTCCATCTAGCCAGGGGGCGTCCCACACTATTGTACTGTGTATATATATCTAGGTTAATATGTGTTAGATTTATATATATTGTTTTTTTTTCATTGCTATAAACTTAGGATATCAATCATTGCTGACTTTTTGCGACTTTTCTTCTATAGTTAACAATCAGACGATTTTTTGTAACAATTTTAACACACAATCGGTTTTTATTTTATTTATAGAAAAAATCTCTTACACGAAAATGCATATATGAGTAAAAAATGTATGGCTGTTACTACCGTAAATATGTAGGTAAAAAACAAGTTATTTTATTTATAATATCGTATAATAATATTTCCTACCAAATGATTATGAAATCGTGAGTAATTTGTAGTTAGTGTGATGTTCCTACTCGTTTCCAATTATAGTGTGGTCACGTAAACTATGGACTACTGATAATAAATAAATATTTCATACACACGCATGTATCATCATCAGGTTATTTTTGTCTCCACTGCCGGAGACAGACGGAGGATTTGGCCTACACTCCCCGCGCTGGCCAGACGGGTATTCCCTTAGTCGCCTTGTACGACATCCACGGGAAGAGTTGGAGTGGTCCTATTTTACTCTACCGGGAACCACACGTATGTATATACTTGTCTATTCCCAAACTAGGATTTTCTCCTGTATTAGACAAGGATAGAACCATTCACAAATATAACATCCAGATTGGGATCCTTACAAAATTGTCTATCCCTGGTGAGAATCGAATCCAAGTCTAACACCAGGCCACTAGGTCAACGAGATAGTCAATAAACTGATTATGCCATTTGGTCTAAATACTTTGACTGATAAATAAAATATTTACAAAAGTATCACACATTTATTTTGCACTAGCTGTTGCCCGCAACTTCGTCTGCGTGGACCACTTAACATCACAAATTATTATATATTTCCCGTAGGTATGGGATGTTTTTTCGGGATAAAAGCTATCCTATGTCCTATTCCAGGACCTATATGTGTGCCTAGTTTCATCACGATCCGTCCAGTGATTGAAGCGTGATTGAGTAACAAACATCCAAATATCCAAACTTTCACATTTATAATATTAGTAGGATTGTACAGAAGCAGGAAATTTGCAATATTCTATTATAGACTTCATTCAATTCAATTATTCTTTATTACACGATAAAAATACAAAGATACAATAATAAATTATCTTACACATGTACATCTAGGCGGTTTTATCGCTAAAAGCTCTTAATTCCAAACAACCTTACGGTAGAGTATATGAATAACAGAGAAAGTTAGGATGTGCAGTTAAATAAAGGTAATAATATAGTTTATACCAGTAAGGACATACCCAAATATCCAAACTTTCACATTTATAATATTAGTAGGATTATTGAGGTACACTGATTAGTCAAAGATAGATGGTTAACTTAATACCTCCCCCCCCCCACTACCCAAAAGGAATTTCTTAAACATGTTTTTGTTGCAATTCTGCTTAATCCGTTCAGTGGTTCTCGAGTTGTCCTACAGGCAGAAATACAGACGGATGGACGGACAGCCCAAAAAAAAAATAGCTCTTAAGTGATTTTAAGGAACCCTAAAAATATTACAGCCGAAGAAATCGAAAGTGCTACACGGGCCATTGTTCAATATATCTAGCTAGATTTCACTCAAGTCCAAAGTCATTGCGTCAACAAATCATCCGTGACGCCCCTAACCTTAACCGGGCGTTTAGAAAAAAAAACAAAATGCATGACTAACTTGTGAGTGGAGAGTATAACATTAGGAAGTGATTACGTTTAATAGTCGATGATCATTATGACGTCATCGCCGTGATCATTTTGTTCGCGCTGTTGTTCTGAAGGTGTTGTTTATAGAAATATTAAATTAGCTATGCCCCCGACTGCAAAAAAATTCTGGTCAACTAACTGGCAATTTCTTGGTTTTTTTTATATGTTTGGCTATGTCGGTGACCCTCGTTCTTCGTCGTATCTTCTCATTACGAATCATATCCCACAAAGAAACCCCTACACATAGCCCTCTCCATAGCTCGCTGAGCTACTTGAAACTTGTGGATCAGGCCCACCGTCAGTGTCCACGAATCTGCGCCGTAGATCATGACAGGCAGGATGCTGACTTTTATCGTTTAACATATAACAATGAAGAGACTGTATTTTAATACTATTGTTAGCACATAGAAACAATCTTTTATGGCTAGAATCACTTATATACTTATCATTACCTGACTCTCATTATCGTATCCTAGCTTAAAATGTAATATCAATTTCAAATTAACTTTATATGTGTATCTTTTTATTATTATAGTATGTTTAGTGTAGTTTAAGCTCAAAAATATATTTATAAATGTACGTCATAGTGAGAATGTTAAGGGTGCAGACATTAATATATTGTATATGTTAATTGTTTAATGTAATTGGGGTGTGTATTTGTTGTTTCTCCAATAAATAATAAATAAATAAAAAAACATTATTGAATAGCCGACGTAAAGACTTGACGCATTATTCCGAATGCTGCCCTCCTCAACCGGATTCTTCTGTCAGCTTCCCTATCGAAATTGTTCCCACCTTAATTGTCCCACTTCGATATTGATATGCTGTGTGGTTTCCGGTAGAGTAGAATAGGACCACTCCAACTCTTCCCGTGGATGTCGTACAAGGCGACTAAGGGAATACATTATAAAACATCAATCAGGCTCCCCAACCCGTCTGGCCAGCGCGGGGAGTGTAGGCCAAATCCTCCGTCTGTCTCCGGCAGATGAGAGAGGGTTGTGCTCCTGCAGTGGAGACAAAAATAACCTGATGATGATGATGATATTGACACTATCGACGATCACCGGTCTTAGGTTGACCTGTCGTGTTTTAATTATTTCGTGAATTCGATTAATCTTTTACAAGTGCAGAACTTTACACATTTGCAAGGGAAAATTTTGTTTATCACATAGCCTAACTACACGAAACTTGGTATCACTAAGAACTAACGTCTTTGCTGCAAATAGTTTAGAAATAAGGGCATATTATCACATCCGAACACCAATACGTCTTGTGGTATCGCAAACGTGTTTGACAGTTTAAAACGGTTTTTAGTACCGCATTGATAACTTAATGATTGATTGCGTGGTACCATTTGTAATTATTAACTAGGTCACAATTCTATTTGATTTTCTTACTCTACGTCTGTGGCTGATAGAAAAAGGAGTTTGTTGTGTTTGAATGGTAAGGACAGCCAGTGTAATTTATTTATAGGCACAGGCATTTCGAAATTAAAGTACAGATTATTTATAATACCACAGGCTTTTCAGTGAAGGAAAACATCGTAAGGTAACCTGTATACGACAAAGAATAAATTCTAAGGCGTGCAGTGCAGTCCACTAAATCGGCTTGGGGCACCGTTGGTGGATAGAGGTGTGGCCCAAAGATCCTGAAGGGTTGAAGTGTCGCCAGGTCTTCCTGGCCTCCTAAGAGAAGTTACATGCACACCTTGTAAATTTGCCTCTAAGTACATTTACTCTCACCGCTTTTGATGGCACTCGGTATACATACTTTTGGCATCCATACTAAAGTCTTCCATCATCAGGTTATTTTTGTCTCCACTGCAGGAGCACAACCCTCTCTCATCTGCCGGTGACAGACGGAGGATTTGGTTACACAGACGGGTTGGGGAGGCATAGCTCAATAAGTAGGCATTTTAAGGTGGCAGTGGGTTGGTCTCATCTATTACCGTTGGGGTAAACGAGATCACGAGTGGAGACCTCGACTGGGCAGGCGTAGTGTTGAACCCTGGCTAGATGGAGCGACGGGCGGCTGGCAGTGGCTGGATGAAAAGAGCCGAGGTGAGGGTTAAGTGGCGCGCCTTGGGAGAGGCCTATGTCCAGCAGTGGACTCTTACAGGCTGATAATGATGAATGAACCTCTGGCAATTTTATTTATTCATTTCAGTTACTATTAAATATACAGATAAATATATATTTTTCAGACATTGACACCAATTATCCAGTCCCAAACTAGGCAGAGCCTGTGCTATGGTTACTAGATCACGGATAGACACACTTAAATAAATATATAAACATCCAAGACTTGGGTACAAACATTCATATTCATCATACGAGCATTTGCCCCTAGCGGTATTCGAACCCGCAACCTCCGACGTGGCAGTCCGAGAGCTACCCCGTTCCGCCACGGAGGTCGTCAATAAAATAGTAGCTTACATTTATTCATCTAGGCGGTCTTATCGGTTTCTTCCAGACAACCTTTGGGTAGAGGATAAGAATAGCAAGGATAGGAGGTTGTATAGTTAGATTAAAGGATTTATATTGTTAGTTCAGTTTGAAGATCTTGTGTGTACAAGTTGTCTATAGTATAAAGTCAGTGACCAAATATGGGGCACTAGAACAACTATCCAAATATAGCAATTAAGACCAGTTTCCATTTCTCCGCATCAATGAGAAAAATAACCAAATAACTATGCTAATTAACGAGTTTACTATGAAGCAGTGGTACTATGGTTGAACAATCTTTTTTATCACGCTTCTTCATCTTATCCTATCTTCTTATAAATAACTAGCTGTTTCCCGCGACTTCGTCCGCGTGGATAACTTAACATTACACATTATTATGTATTACTAAATCCTAAAATAAATCTATTAATCTTGTTATGCATTGAACATATTTACGTGTTTGCGACGGTTCCGCCCGTTGGAAAAAAAGTTGACATTTACGTCATATTTATCATGAATAGCTGTGCCCGCGGCTCCGCTCGCGTGGACTACAGAATCCGCTACCCTTCCCACTTCCGCTCTCGCTCTTGCTCCCGATCCCGCTCCCGCTCTTATTCCCGCTCCCGCTCTTGCTCCCGCTCCCGCTCCAGCTCCCGCGTGATTATGAAGTAATTTATTTCGATAAAGATTAATACCAAGGTACAAATAATGAGCCTTTTCTAGCGGCAGCCACTTATTGTGGCATAACTATTATAGTTAGACATGTGCTGTAGCAATACTTTTTGTATATAACGATGTGTTCTGCAAACTCGTAGTACATTATTTTGTTCAACCATCAATAGTTATCGCAGCGCACGCGATGTAAGGAATTTTTTTGGTCAGTTTTTTACACCTTGGGTTATATTATTGGAGTTTTAGTAAGGATCCCTAATTTTTTTTAAAATATAATATAGCCTATGTCACCCAAGCGGGAGCAATAGCGAGAGAAGTCTTAACGGAAAACCACTAACTTTAGCAAAATATTATTATTAATGTTATTATGGGGATAATAGGCGAGCAGCAATTTGCTGGTATGCCTATATCTGAACTGGTGTCAATAAGTCTTTGGAAGGGCGTCTCTTGTGAGTTCTGAATGTGGTATAAAGTGACATCTATAACAAATACACCAACCACCAACATGTGGTACACATTCGATTCAAACTGTCGATCAAGGCCTCTATCATCACGTCTAGAACGTGAGGTGACCAAACTGTCAAATGCTAACCGACCGACTTTCGATTAGATGTCAAACGAACCAGTTTAACAACAATGGCTTTAAAACAATTGATTTATAGCTGGTTTTTAATGGAATGAAGTTCACAGCGAAGAATAGGTTTTAAAACCGGTCGATAACGCCATTTGGTGATATGAAAGAGCTTTTTGGCCGAAAGAAAGATTACTCCATAAGTATTTTAGCGATTAACTACGATAGTTAGACGCTAAACGCTTATCCAAATATATCATATGACCTCTTAGGGAGTACAAAATGATAATTTCCGTCGTTTGACAAAAACAACACTTGTCATTTCCGATTAATTTCATGTTTGAATGCTATCTAGTGGTTTCAAAAATCAGCTACAGCATCAGCTAACAAGGTTTCTATTTAATTATAATAAAAGTTGCACATTAATTCTGTTTGCCGTGTGGTTTCCGGTAGTAGAATAGGACCACTCCAACTCTTACTCTCATTATAAAACATCAATCAGGCCTCCCCAACCCGTCTGGCCAGCGCGGGGAGTGTAGGCCAAATCCTCCGTCTGTCTCCGGCAAATGAGAGAGGGTTGTGCTCCTGCAGTGGAGACAAAAATAACCTGATGATGATGATTCATTGTGTACAATAATAAGTTAACATAGGTACTTAACTTTAACTACAATATAACGATTTCACAGTTTCTACCTCTTATAAAAATAAATGTGTTTTTTGTTGTTATCAATCCTTCATCATAATTATTATATCAGTCTTCAGACGTCCACTGCTGGACATAGGCCTTCCTCAACACCAACACACACAGTCCTCTGCCCTCCGCATCCAGCTGCTTCCGGCTCTTTTCCTGAGGTATCCCACTCTTTAATTACTAACAGTAAGCTTAAGTAGTAGATGGAGCATATTTATAAGTAGCCAGGAATGCATAACTTTCAGTTATCGTGTAGTATATAAGCTTGAACAAATCTTTTCCATAAATGTTTGCACCCATCACTCCTCGAAAAATTCCCATCATGCACTACTCCATTGTTTTATTACTTCATCTCATAGGGATGGCTGACAATAATAAAAATTCTAAACAAGATCTTACTATTACGTAACAGTTTACGTTGTTGTAGATAAATATTTGTATTGTCAATAAAATGACAATCACACATTCAATCATTCAAGACATATTTACGTTCATTGATATGGATTTCGAGTTGTAGGTGTGTACACGATGCTTAATTTAAAAAAAAAACGATGTCGCCACTTTGCGCGATCCTGACACACCTCCCTAGCCTCACATCCATCAACCTTCTCATGCACCTCGTTTTATTCTTCTCACTGCGGAACCCATCCTTTTTTAGGACGTCTCCAATTTGACACTTGAATGTCCTCCTAGGACGACCTCTAGCTGTAGTTCCTTTCATATTCGCGCTCTAAATTTCTTTTGTCACTCTTCTTTCACTCATACGCTCTAAGTCCAAACCAACGCAACATACCCTTCTCAACCTTCGTTACGTTCGTTGTATATCACTATTCTTTCAGTTGTCGGTGACCATCGCTTATCTTCGAATCTCCACATTACGTTGATCGCCACAAAGAAACTTGTTATTAGGTCTCTCCATTTTCTATCTACATCTACACTAATATCATAAAGAGGAAAGATTTGTATGTTTGTAACGATTAAACTCAAAAACTACTGGACCGATTTCTAAAATTCTTTCACCATTAGAATGCTACATTATCTCTGAGTAACATAGACTATATTTATTACTATAAAAAATTAGGGATCCCTACTAAAACTTCAGTAATGTAACCCAAGGTGTAAATATGCAATATAACAAAGAAGTTTTTTTTTAATGGTTGATGGGTTTGCGCTTGACCTCAATCTGATCTGATGGTAAGTGATGATGAGGCCTAAGGTGGAGCGCGCTTACCCAGAAGATACCTATACACTCTTCCTTATCCACACAGTATTCATTTTTTTCTTAATAAATAAATATCTCAGACATTCACACCAATTATCCAGTCCCAAACTAGGCAGAACCTGTGGTATGGTTACTAGATAACGGATAGACATACTTAAATAAATATATAAACATCCAAGACTTGGGTACAAACATTCATATTCATCATACGAACATTTGCCCCTAGCGGTATTCGAACCCGCGACCTCCGGCATGGCAGTCCGAGAGCTACCAGTTCCGCCACGGAGGTCGTCAAATACTTAGTTATTGTGTTCGGTACAATTCATATTGCTATTGGTTTGTGCTACAGTTGGAGCGGGAGTGGGATCGGGATTGAGAGTCTGAGTGGGAGTGGGAACGAGAGTGGGAACGGGAGCGGATTCTGTAGTCCACGCGGGAACAGCTAGTTTACTATAAGACGAATTGGATGAGATACAATTATATGTAAGTTCTGACCCTGAACAAGTCATAGGATACTTTTTTGCACAGCAAAGCGCCGAGTAGGTCAATATAATTAATTCATGGGAGTGATAAAAGCCAGATAGATGAGATTACATAGTCAAGGTGATACAAAGCTGTGCTTAATTTATCATAGGTACTAACTAGCTTTTGCCCAACGAGTGCTACTTTTATTGCTTATCACCTTATTAAATTCTTTTTCAATTCTTTTACTGTCCGAGCGGCGCAGATGTGGAATAAACTGCCGACGGTCATTCGAGATAGTACGTCGGTGACATCCTTTAAAAAACTAAAAGAGCACTATCTGTCTCACTCAGTATAATATATGTATTTATTTATTATTATAAGTATATATATATATGTGTGTGTGTTTGTGTGTGTGTGTGTGTGTTATGTAGTATATTATGTAGTATATTATGCACTTTTGCCCCCTCGCTCTTAGTGCCTTGTCTCACACCCTGTAAGTTTGGCTGAAAGAGATCTCTTTTACAGATTGTACACAAAATTTGTAACTGTATTTACTTTTAAAATTTGTGCAATAAAGAATATATAATACCATTATCAGTCTGCAAAAGTCCACTGCTGGACATAACCCTCTCCCAAAGCGCGCCACTGAACCTGATCCTCGGTTCTTCTTATATACCTTCAGCCACCTTACGCATATGTCGCTCTATCTAGCCAATCGCGGTTTCAAATCGAGAACTCCACCGGTAATCGTTTCTCCGACAGATGTGAGAAAGATGTGAGGTTTGCACCAGGGACGGTCAGCAGCGTTCTCCTGTGTATATTAAGATCATTACCGCGATCACCAATGCGCCTGCCAATCGTGGTGATTATGGCAAATTCCCTAATGGACAGCCCACAAAAAGTGGCATTCTATTGGCGAGATTTATATGTTCAGCAGTGGACGAATTTCGGCGGATCATATGTGAGTATGACCAAGTATTTTGTGCCACCTTGTACAGCTTGGGTACGATTACTTTGTATACAATTAATATCTTGTCACACCCACGAGCATATCTATAAGGAATCTTGACTTGACCCAAAGTACAAACAAACCTTCTGACTTAGAGCAGCACGTCAGCCGGCTCGAAGATTTTTTTTGATGCGAAATTAAAGGAAGAGATTTAATTACTTTAATTTATATTATGTACTAGCTGGTGCCCGCGACTTCGTCTGCGCAGGATTAGTATTTCGAGTAGCTTATATAAGCGTGACGTAGAAAAGAACTAACATTATGACATAAAAATTATAATTTTATGACGCACGCCAGAATAGCTCGCAGATGGTAGATTTTTCCCTACTTACTTAATATTTTGGACAATTCACACAATATCTTTATAAATTGTAGCCTATGTGTTATTCTGATGTGTAAGCTATATTATTGTAAAGTTTCATTAAAATCCATTCAGTAGTTTTTACGTGAAAGAGTAACAAACATCCATCCATACTTACAAACTTTCCCGTTTATAATATTAGTAGGATGTGTGTGTGTTAATTATGGTAGGGCTACTGCACGCAGCGCGCGAACATATTCGATTGAGAGGGGGACAACGTTATACATCAACAACATAAATGCTTCTATTTCTAACTTATAGCGTCCACACCTCAGCGCAACTACATAAATGACAGTACATCATTTATGTGGGACGGTGGAATATGGAAAATGCCTCATATCGTTTACTACTTTTATTTTATATCAATATTAACATAAAAATATTGAATTAGCACTTTCATTGCGGTCGCCATTACTGTCTCAATACAATGCTACCAACTTAAAAAACAATAAAATAAAGCTCGTACTCGTACGTAGTGCCAACCTAACTTTAATTAGTTTAAAATTTGGCGCCATAGACTACATACACCTCTTCCATGTTTATGTATTCACTTAAGATTATGGACATTCCTTTTCACGGGATATTATTTGCTCTTTTAATTAAAATTCCGGGACTCTTAGTAGTAATAATTAGAAAGTACCTATATAATGGGCCAGATTCTGAAGGCGCACTTTTTAAATTTGATATCGCTAAAATTGGTTTCGTCTTTATCTTCATAATACTGAGTGACAAGGATAGCAACAGTTTTAGTGCTGTAAAATTTTAACATTGTGCCTTCAGAATCGAGTCCAGTATCCAATTAAGAAAAGATGGTTTCATATTATTTGTATTATATTTTACTGGTAAAGGGGAGGCGGAAGTTGAATTTAGTCTTATGTCAATATTTATATTATCGTATGAGATACACAAATGAATGACAAAAAAATTATGAACAAATTTTTTAAATAAACCTCGGAAAACATTCCGCAATATCCATATTAAAATAAACATTTAATTGCGAGTACATAAACGAGACTACCTAATTCCGATCCCTAGTTACCTTACGTTAACGACTGCCCACAACTAGTGCAAGGAGGTTAATTAATCATAACGTGAGGCATAGAGCGGAATAAGAATTCTATCATTGCACTAAAAAAATCGGTTTGTTTACTCCATATTGGAGAAGCCAACGATATCTGAGAGCATATCAGGGTTGGCATGTTTTAAACAAAGTGTTTAAAACATCTGTTTTAAACATGTTTTTTATTATTTAAAACTGTTTAAAATGTTTAAAACATGTTTTATATTAAATAAAACTGTTTTTTATCCAACCCTGGAGCATATAGCCTACTCTACAGTGGACCGAATCCAATGCCCATATTTCTTTAATTTCTCGTCAGGCAGTCCGTGTTGTTTTATGCGTTTTGAATATGAGATTAGAATACCGAGACCGTAGTTCCGCTTCACAAATATGGCCATTTTATACTATACTAGCATTAAATATGCCTCTACCTGTGCTTATTAAGTTCTGGTGGTATATGTTTTCTGTGAAGTTTTTTTCTTACGAAATACATAATGGAGTGATACGTTTTCTTAAAAATGTATATCGAAAAAATATTTTTTTAAAATATATGTATAGTACGCCTTTGTACGCAACTTTATTTTTTTATTGGTTTTTGTTGTTAATTTTGGTACAATAAAGCGCTTACATACATTCATATGCCGTGTGGTTTACGGTAGAGTAGAATAGGATCACTCCAAATCTTCCCGTGGATGTCGTACAAGACGACTAAGGGAATACATTATAAAACATCAATCAGGCCTCCCCAACGCGTCTGGCCAGCGCGGGGAATGTATGCCAAATCCTCCGTCTGTCTCCGGCAGATGAGAGAGGGTTGTGCTCCTGCAGTGGAGACAAAAATAACCTGATGACGATGATGATACATACACACATACATAAACTCTCTCAACTATTTCTGTAGCAATACATATATATGTAATTTTAGTATGTATGTATGAATTTATGAACGCACATATTCAAATAAATAAAAATATACATATTGAAGCAAAAAAGCATTTTATAAAGACTGTAACCCATATCGATGTAAAAGAATAGTTATTGGAAATTCGCAATTAGTTTATTTTTCGTCGAATGGTCTGGGTCACAGGGCTATAGACCTCTTTACTAGCTTATGCTGCATATTTCGCCAATGTTCAAAAATGTGTTGTTGGGAAGTCACACAAAAGGCTTTGAATGTTTGTAGCATACCTCCTGTCCGCCATTTTGGAAAAAAATCAAAATGGCGGCCACGCATGAAACTTATATAAATCGATAGCTGACATCAATGCAAACAGAAAATATAGTGGGACCAAACCCGTAAAGCGTCACGTTTCCGAGATTAACGCTTAAAGTTGATCACGTGACATCGATATTTTTTGAAGTTGCTTGTATCTTGTTGCATAGATGTTTGAAATAATTACTCTGAATGTTTAAAATAATGACTTTAATAATGATATTAAGCTAAAATATTAATGTGGTAAGTTGACTAGTTAATATTTTAATTGGTATGGTATTATTGAATATAGCTTTTATTATTTTGCGGTTTATTGTAACTTTGTATGGGTGTAGATTTCGATGTACCAGTGTTGCGTAACATGTAAATTTTACTCTGTTCTTTCACCTTTCTTTGCTAGTCACATGAATAATCAAACTTAAATTACTTACTGATTTAATCAATCATTACTTCAAGATACTGGTAACACGTCAGCCATGTGTATTGTGAATCATAACAGTCATAACAATTACCTTATCATATCAGAGTAACAAAAAATAAAAAATACTAAGATAAAACCATATTCTTAGAAATTTGAAATTCACTTGTCGTTGATTAACAGGCTAATGATAAGGAGCCGAAGGGATATTTCTCGTTACATCCCCAGTATATCAGTGACCACATATTCAAAAATGTACGTACATCATCATCAGCCTAAATACGTCCACTGCTGGACACAGGCCTCCCCAATAGAGTACCACTTTTGGTAAGTTGACCATTGGGGGATTTACCATAATCACCACGCTTGGCAGGCGGATTGGTGATCGCAGTAATGATCTTAACATACACAGGAGAACGCTGCTGCCCGTCCCTGGTGCAATCCCTTAGTCGCCTTGACGACACCCACGGGAAAGATAGGGGTATTCTAAGCCGGGAACCCCGCGGCATAATACGTACTAATTCCAATAATAATAAAATATATACCTTATAGCTGTTGCCCGCGACTTCGTCCTCATCACAAATTATTATGTATTTCCCGTAGGATGAGATGTTTTTTCGGAATAAAAATTATCCTATGTCCTATTCCAGGATCTAACCTATATAACTGTGTCCCGAATTTCATCCCATCCGTCCAGTGGTTGAAGGATGATTGAGTAACAAACATCTAAGTATCCAAATATCCAAACTTTCGCATTTATAATATTAGTAGGATTTCCCGTAGGATGAGATGTCTTTTCGGGATAAAAACTATCCTATGTCCCATTCCAGGATCTAATCTATATGTGTGGCAAGTTTCATCCCATCCCCCCAGTAGTTGAAGCGTGATTGAGTAACAAACATCCAAACTTTGGCATTTATAATATTAGTGTGATATTCAGTACGGACTGTAAGTTTCCTGAAAATAAATAAATTACATACATACATGCATGCATAATGCTCACACCCTGGTCCCAGAGGGGTAAGCAGAGGTGATGAATCGCCTCTGAAAAGCCCATTTTTTGCCCCGTGATACCACTTGGCGTGATGTGTGATAAATATAAAAAAAATTAATTATACTCGTATGTTTATTCCTTGTTTTTTGCTTCTGGCAACACTATTAAAATATCCCTCATATAACCTCAAATGTTTAGTTTAAAGTCCAATTAGATATGGCAATCTAAAAATTCAGGATTTCAGATAGCATTATCTCGAATACCTTATATCTATATTATTTGGAGAAGTAAAAATTTGTATAATCTACACGGATTTTGACGTCAATTGATATGCATTTGACTTTGCTTTCAATCTTCAATAAGTAATGTATTTTTTATTATATCAATTTATGGTATGTATTTATTTACGTATGGTTATGCCCTCACTGGGATAAACTATACTCCTTCCTTTATTTAACTGCACAACCCACCTTTTTCTGTTATTCTTATCCGCTACCCAATGGTTGTCTGGAAGAAATCGCTTTTAGCGATAGGTAAGACCGCCAAGAAGTACATACATATGATAAAGATACAACAATAAAGTAAGTTACATAACTTACTTTATTGTTGTATCTTTATTTTTTTACATGCAATAAGGAGTAATTGAATTGAATTAAATTTAATTAAGGTATAAACTTATATAAATAATTCCTTAAACATTTACAAACCACATTTTACTTTTTAGTCGATCTCTACGGGGGGGGGAGAAGGGGTAAATGTCGCTTCTTTGCGTAGTAATATTTACTATTCTCTGCCCGAAGTCTTATCCACATTATGACAACTTGAAAGAAAGAGATAGTTATACAATTGACCTTCGTGAACGCGTGACCCGATCCAGATCCTAACAGCAATTAAAGCATTAATGTATTTTGTCTTATTCTCTCCTTAGTAATTAATATTATTTATTGTTATAAGCTACCGCCCGCGGTTCTACTCGTGCAGAAATAAATTAAAGACCTTCTATCTAAAAATCACTCTCACTTTTATATTTATAAATAAATCGGTGTGGGTAGAAGTCTGGGCTATTACCGCAGGATTCGTGAATTCAATGAATACATATGTACATACATACATAATGCTCACGCCCTGGTCCCAACAGGGGTAGGCAAAGACGATGTTTAGCCACTTGGCGCGATCGAACGTCGCAAAGCGACTTTCCTTCGTCCAGTTTCGCTCCGTGATACCCTTTGACTTGCATATGCCGAAGAAGAAATTCTGAGGAGTATGTGAAGTCCACGAAATCGGCTTGGGGCACCGTTGGTGGACAGGGGTTTGGCACAAAAGATCCTGAAGGGTCGAAGTGTCGCCAGGTCTTCCTGGCCCCCTAAGAAGATAAGATAAGATAAGATACCCTTTGACGTGATGTGTTGCGAACAACAATTGGATGCGGCGGACCGGGTGTGGTGGCGTTCATTGGGGAAGGCCTATGTCCAGCAGTGGACGGCTAAGGGCTGACATGATGATGATGTGGCGATCATTCCACTCCTCTAAGCGAGGATCAACACGTACACTAACACATAACGGCTAACAGTGAAGGAAGGCGAGGCCCTGGGACTGATTCTACTCTACCTTGCGCCCCATGCACATTATATTAAAGAAGTAAAGAGTCGAGGTGACAGACCCTCCACCTCCCAGGGCCTTTCGATATCTAGGTCACACAGGCCGAATCACGAGGGAGGTGTCCGGTACTTGCTCAGGTGCTCTTTGTCGGAGCACCCGGCTTGATCCTCCTACAAATAAGTAATTCTGTGCTTGGTCCTCTATACGGCAAATCTCTCCATTCAGGGGCGCGACATCACGATGACGGCTTCGTCGTCGGGCTGCTCAGTCAGTCTGCCGAGTCAAATTCAGTCAATACAGTCGGATAGATACGTAAATAAATATCGCTCATATATTTTTTTTTTCGAGGTAGGAAAAGAGGTCCCTGTAGCAAAGGGAGTGTAGGAACGAAATGATGGCCTAAGTGGGCGAGGGGTTGGGGGTTTGGTGTGGCCAAGAGAAGCCTGGCAACCTACCACGGACGTACAGCGCCTATGTAACGTAGTGAGCTATGACGGTAGCAGAAGGCAATGTTTACCACTTCTCTACTTGTCATAAATGTTAAGTTTCAAAGTAAACGAAAATTCATGCATAAAATAAGCAGAACCAACCACTTCAAATGGGATTTAGACAATGATAAACATTTTTACAAATATAACATCCAGACCCGGAGCAACTTGTACACATTTTAACAAACCTACGATATCTGGAGGTTTAATCTAACATTCAGAGTATAGTTTATTATGCACTGTTTTGTCCCGCTCGCTCTTATTGCCTTGTCTTTTACCCTGTAAGGTTCGCTGGACGACTGTAACTCGCCTTTGTAAAAAAAAATTTATAACTTTGAAATAAAATAATAAAAATCTTTTATTTAAAACATTAATACTAATTACAGAAAAACCCCACAAACAACTATCTCTATGTACTACTATATGGAGCGTTTCAAACAATCGCTCTGTTCCACGCAAGTAGCCACAACTCTTTCACATTCACTTTGAAACTTGTGCAGTTACTACTCAGAACATTTAATTATTTACTAAATATTGACATTACTTAACCGTTGCGTCAACATAATAATTAAATGTTCTGAGTAATAACTGCACTAGTTTCATTGTGAATGTGAATGTGAAAGAGTTGTGGCTACTTGCGTGGAACAGAGCGATTATTTGGAACGCTCCATCTAGTAGTACATAGAGATCGTTGCCCACAAAACTAATTTCTCAGTTTGACTGAGGGGAGCAGTCTCACACACTGTACTTCGATTTTAAAATGTGCTATAGAGAATAAAGACTCAATCCACCACGTCAACGAGACGGTCAGCGATATTATTGAAGGTGACTGTAAAACGATAGAGACTTGTACTCAGATAATTGCACTAATATTACCCACCCAGTGTAACCACGTGGTAAAGTGGAACACGCTCACTTTCCGACGGATTATTGTGATATGTTGAATGTTGTAAGGTCATACTTGAATGTGACCTAGATGAACAGCGACAGGATGACAGTCTTGGATGACTGGGACATCTTAGACCAGGGGTTCCCAAAGTGGTCATCCAGGTTTCCCAGGGGTCGACATAAACTGATTTTGGGGGTCGACGAGGTCTAAAAATCGACCCCTATTAATTAACACAAGTTCTTATTTGAACTTTCAAGATACTGTATAAGTTGTGTTACGTGTACCAACTTGTTATAAGAATGACTAATATTTTAGTTAGAAGTATCATTGTTGTACTTTTATGTCTATTTATTTTGTTAAAATATGATGAGAAAATGATGTCAAGTTTACTCACTTAACCAACCGCAAAGTTTTTAAATTGGTAAGTATTTTTGTATGAATAGGAAAAAAACTAAGAGATTTTGGCTATGGGGGTCTGAGATATCAGTTCATTTTGGAAAAGGGGTCTTTTGGCCAAAATAGTTTGGGAATCCCTGTCTTAGACGATTAAAACTTTGTATGTATTTCCCCTAAAAATAAAATTAATAATCAAAATATAAAAAAACTGCTTGACGGCGAACTAACGTAGCTGTGGAGTAGAACCCTTTCTTGGTCTACTTGGCTGTCTTGGTCCAGAATGGACAAAAAAAGGGGGTGGAAAAGATCTCGCCTAATCAGAACGTCTTATAATAAGCACAACTTCAAAGTAGATAAGGTGGTAGACTAGATACCACCAGGATCTGGTAAGGATAAGACGAACTACACACCGTTGAAGAAGTTTGCTTATGATTTGGCACTAGCGAGGATATGGAAGAAGCTGCCCTAGAGAGCGTAAAGGAAATTAATAAGCTGACTATGGCGTAGTACCAGGGAAAGGGGTTAGCTTGGCTTGATCAAGAATGGAGAAAAAAATTCTCAGATCACATTACCTTTTAGGGGGATACACCGGGAAAGAGAACCTTAGGAAGTACTGGGAATCTCCCCGTAATTAGGTCTATAATACCAGGAGATTAGAAAACTATGGGTAGTAGAGGGTTTGCTCCATTGGTTATCGGTTTGGTGACAGGAGGACTTCTGGGTAGAAACCAGTTCTTCGGTAGAAACCGTCTACTGGTAGATTTCGGGATCAAACGAACAACTGAATGAGAAAGGCGTGGGATCGAGAATGGTGACTTAATTAGGCGAACTGTGTTCAACAGTGAGATTATGAACCAGGGGTTTCTATTGTAATGATCCAACTAGGTCATAAGTCATGATCAAGAATCGGAATTGGGTAAACAAAATCTCGGAAAAATCCCAGCATATAAATATTAACAAACATTTTGACGGAAGTACATATATGAGGCTACCTTATTCCTATCCCTGCGCATGACAAAATAGGTAGACAAATTATCTAAATAAAATAATGATATTGCGAAAAGAAAATAACACGTCGAAACTACAAAAGATGTAATAAAAATTAAGTTATTAAATATAATTATTTTGTACGATGTAGCACAAACAGACATACTTTTATTATGTAACATATAGAAGTGGCAAAACTTATTTATTATAAAGTATTACTTCTGTGCAGTGATTTAATCAATTTATGAATTTCACTCGTGGACAGTACGTCAATAGACATTATATCGGTGACTTGTACAGTGGCTCTACGTCTATGGACATCGTATTTCGTATTGTTTCGTCATCTATTACCGCATCACGAAATCACGTATCCCAATCTACATATTATCATCATCATATCAGCCTTTAGACGTCCACTGTTGGACATGGGCCTTCCCCAATGAACGCCACTACACCCAGTCCTCCGATCTCCGCATCCAGCTGCTTTCGGCCACCTTCTTCAGCTCCACCTAGCTGCGGGGCGTCCCACGCTGAGCGTGCCGATCCGCGGTCTCCACTCCAGAACTCAAATGGGTCCTGGCAACTAAGGACTGAACTAGGGACGGGCTGCAGTGTTTTCCTATGTATATTAAGATTACTGCGATCATCAATCCGTCTGCCAAGTGTGGTGATTATATCAAATCCCTCAGTATACCGCCCCCAAAAGTTTCATTCCATTGGGGAGGTTTATGTTCAGGTTGATGATGATGAACTCACGTGACATGGGAAAATATACTGAAGTTGCATCCCTTATACTATTTTCCACTAATGGATATATACGAGTATATACCACACACAATTACACTTCCATCTAACTCTCACCCTCGTAATAATATATATGTTTTTCTATCAATATCTATTCTGTCCTACAGTTTGTAATGTAACTTGGAATTTTAGGCTCCCCGGTATAGACTGCATGGTCTAGTGTGAGAGCTCCATTATGTATTGTCCTGTTAATTTTAATGTTTTAGTCGTACTCAATTGGTGTAGTCATATAATGGGACCGATTCTGAAGGCACACATTTAAAATTTGACAGCGCTAAAATTGGTTTCGTCTTTATCTTCATAATACTGTGTGACAAGGATAGCATCAGTTTTAGTGCTGTTAAATTTTAACGTTGTACCTTCAGAATCGAGCCCAATATTAAGTATGACTGTTCCACTACTTTGACATTGGCGGAATTATTGTGCCTTTTAAGCATAATAACAAAGGCCATAAATAAAAAAAAAAAAAAAAAAAAAAGTATGACTGTAATAATCTATGAATCTGGTAATTTGTATAATAAAATATTTATATTTGAATTTTGCCTTTTCTCTGGCCTTCGACAAACAGTTGGTGTTCCAATGTGTACTGCAAATTTCATTTGATATTACAAACTTGTTTTTACTGTTACTGTCCCTTACATGTATGTATATTTTGTTTGCGAGACGCAAACTGCTTTGTTTTTGTTGGCTACTCTAATTGAAACATTTCTGTACCTATATTATTTATAAAATAACAAAAATACATTGTTTCAGATAACAACGTCGATTTGCTGAAAAGGGGTATGTACGACTTTATCTTGGACTTTAGCTTTATCTTTGACTTTTTAATTAACTTTGTCTTAGCTGTCTACGATATCACAATAATCGTTTTAATAGTTTGATATCAATCGTTATAAAATCCCACAGATTTATGGTATTACCTAGTCTTGAACCGGGATGCGGACGGCGGAGAACCGTGGCGTTCATTGCGGAAGGCCTATGTCCAGCAGTGGACGCCTAGGGGATGATATGATAAACCGAGTCTCTTGCATGGTACTTTTGTACCATGTAAATGATATAAAATAATAAAGATATCTTGTTGGTCAGTTTTTCTTCTGAAAGTTGTCAATGCAACAGATTGTGTAAATTCTTAATTAAATAAATTAATTTGTTAATTTTTCCGGAGTCTTAATATTAGTAAAGTAGGTGTGCCCGCGGCTCCGGTCGCGTGGACTACAGAATTCGCCCCCGCTCTCAATCCCACTCTCACGCCCACTACAGCTCCGTAGTCCTATCCATCGCAATCTGAACTGCACCGAACATTATACTTCTTTGTTACATTGTATATCTACCTAGTAATTTATATGTAACTAAAAACTCCCATAACTTTTGATAGAGTAAGCCGATTGCAATGAAATAAAGACTAAATGTTACTCCGAGTTAAGCCCTATATTTCTGTGTAAAATCCATCAAAGTCGGTTCAGTAGTTTTTACGTCATGCATGCACAAACTAACAGACAAACAGGCAAAAATTCCAAAAATTATCGAAATGAGTTCTATTATCTTTAGAATTTGTTTTTTTTGCTAATATTTTGAATGTACAGACACGCGAAGTTTACGTTTTTATTTATTATATACATAATGATGATAACAACAACAAAAAATATGCTACACTCCTAAAGGGGTAAAATTGTACAGGCACTTTAAGTGTATAGAAATATCCAATACAATATGTTGTATGTACCTACAATTTATGGCAAATAAATGAAAAAAAAACAAGAAAAACAACACTTGTTGGTTGTGAGAATACAATTGAATGAAATTTAATTGGCCGTTTGTAAAATGACACTACCTAACTCCGATCCCTGATTATGACTTCATGAAGAGCTAATTACAATAATTACACCACAGACGAGTCAATCAGGCAGTGCCGACAAAAATTGCGTACTCTTAACGAAATTTGCCTACAATGGGCTCAGTATACGCATGTGCAGGATGTACTGTGGTATTAATTCATGCGGCGCGTCGATTGTTAGACTTCACTTTGAAGTATATTCAAGCGCAGAAGTTTTGTAAAGTTTCCATTTACTGTAAAACTTTTTGAGACACCGGCCGATGAAAGATTTATTTTGCAAATCGTATGTACAGAGAAAATTACTGTTTACTTGAATCAGTACGATTATATTTAAAAAACAATGAGACAGTTTATGTCTTGAGTACAATGGAGTCGAGTGTGTTGTGTTTGTATACTGTAACTGTTAAATAATATTATCACAAAGCTATTGTCCACTGCTTAGTCTGCATAGAATTCAACCCCTCAGGGGAATCCCCTCAAAAATCCTTTATTAATGGTTGCCTACGTTATTTATTACAACTCTGTTCATAATTTTACGGCTCTAGACTTAGTGGTTTAAGCTGTGGTTGATAGATTCAGTCATTCAGTCATTCAGTCTCAAAATACCTTTTTAAATACCTCGTTTCCTCGCTTTTAATCGCAACAATTTGTAGGTTTTATCATATACTACCAACTGACAGACTCTCGATATCTATTTTAATTTTTTTGGTTATTTGTTTGGTTATGTTCTTATTTAAAGAGAAATTATATGTCTAATGCTACTTATAAGAGTAATATTAGAAGTGACATTATAAATTGGTGGAAAAAACAATGTTTCAAACTTCAGCTCAATCTCTCCAGTTGTTGATAACAGATGAACAAAAAGGACGCTCTCCGCTTTAAAGGAACCGTAAATATATATTTTCTTGACGTCTGTACGCGCATCATTCGATCGCGGCATTATCTCGATGTGTTGAATGGAGGCGTCGTCGAGACAACGTTGCGATTTGACGCTTCATACAACGATTACCATAAGCGTTGCGGGTAGTCTGCAATTAAAGGGCACATTTAGTAACGCCTAAATAGATAATAGCGTAGCTTTTCGCCCCACAGCTCTGTACAGGGTCAGTCGATGCTTTCGTGAGAACTCTTTTACCCCTCTCTAGAAATACTCTGCTCAAACTTAGAAACGTGTAAGGGCCCCATGCATTGAGACAAGCGACATCTACAAGAAATCCAAAAAGTTATCAATTGAAGTAAAATATAAAAAAACAATTAAAAAACAACTGCTAGATAGCCAGGATAATGACTATATTTAAAAAATCTTAAATGTACCTTATTTATACGTTTGTATATGCGATCTCTTTTTAGAGATAAGCACACCTGTGTATACGTCCTCTCCTTCTGTGTATTTACTTTTATATTTTCTGTATACACAATAAAGTTATAATAATAACGATGTATCTGTATCTAAAGTGCTCAATGTGTTAATCCAGGAAAATGATATCAATACCCAAAATTTCTGTAATCCGTTCAGAGGTAATGGCGTTATTGAAAAATCAACATACAAACATCCACACCTTCACAATTATGTAATTACGAGTTTTTAATACGCTTACATAAGAAATTTCATATTTGTAAAAAATATAACAAAGGAAAAAAGGAGCTCTGTTCTCAGTTATCTAGTCACAGATAAAATATCTCAATTTACTACGACCACGACTATCCAAAGTGACAGCTCTCCTTGACAGAACGCTCGTTAATTTTTTGTAGTTGTCAAAAAATGACAGCTGCGTGATACGAAAACTAATGTAGCCGTTATTTCCAAAAAGACAATGAACCTTAACCTTACATAATAAGGAGTCGACAAAGTTCGCGTCTTCCAATTTAATGCGAAGGGTTCCATCAAAATTTTTATATACAACTAGCTGTTGCCCGCAACTTCGTCCTCATGGACAACTTGACATTACAAATTATTATGTATTTCCCGTAGGAATGGGATGTTTTTTCGGGATAAAAACTATCATATGTCCTATTCCAGGACCTAACATATATGTGTGCCAAGTTTCATCACGATCCGTCCAGTGGTTGAAGCGTGATTGAGTAACAGACATCCAAACATCCAAACTTTCGCATTTATAATATTAGTAGGATTGTACAGAAGCAGGAAATTTTCAATATTCTATAATAGACTTCATTCAATTCAATTATTCTTTATTACACGATAAAAATACAAAGATACAATAATAAATTATCTTACACATGTACATCTATTTGCAATATTCTATAATAGACTTCATTCAATTCAATTACTCTTTATTACACGATAAAAATACAAAGATACAATAATAAATTATTTTACACATGTAATATCTAGGTGGTTTTATCGCTAAAAGCTAGGATGTGCAGTTAAATAAAGGTAATAGTGTAGTTTATACCAGTAAGGACATACCTATACTAATACACATACTCAAATAAATACATAAATAGACTCTTAGCGGCATGTCACTGATCGCTTTAAACGATTTTCTTCTTTCTAAAAAAGGAGTTAATTGAAAACTTTGCTCAACGTAGGGGTGGAAATCTTGTATAAATTGCAATTACATTAAAAATTACAATTAAAACTATATTTCTACTGTTTCCAATCAAACGGAACTCCAATAATCTAACACAAGAATCATTCGTAATTTAAATCAATTTCTCAATCCATTGTCAGACCAAATCGGTTACGTTTCAATAGAACAATCCCTTTCTATCTTTGACAGCTGGACAATTCAAAGCAAGTCCGATTTCACACTTCGCCCGCGACATAACATTTAGTCACCGGCATAACAATTATCCGTAATACCATTGTCTTTATTCAAGAGAAAGGGCAGAGTGTGAAAATCGGTGCTAGAGAAAGTTGAAGTTTTGTTCTACATAGCGTCTAATTTTTGTTACGACAGTAAAAGTGTTTCGGTAAGCAATTGGACTTTATCAATAAACAACGAAAGTGTAGTTTTGAGGTGACATCATCAATAGGATTCTTCTGTAACAGAGAAAACTAAATATTACTTCGTAAAGAAGCGACGCTCACTACAGTAATTACGGTGAAATATGTTTTCTGTTGGTCCAAAACTCCTCCACTAGCCTGTAAACCAGGGTTTCCCAAAGTGGTCGATACATACGACCCCTTTGGGGTTAAAATCGGTTTTCCAGGGATCGACATAAACGAAAACTGACTTTCAAGATACTGTATAAGTTGTGTTACATGTACCAACTTGTTATAGGAATGACTAATGTTTTAATAGGAACTATCATTGTTGTACTTTTAAAAACTCAACAAGTCGAGGAAAAAACTAGAGGTAGGATTTTTAAAGTAGTTTGGCTATGGGGGTCTGAGGTGTCAGTTCATTTTGGAAAAGGGGTCTCTTGCCCAAAATAGTTTGGGAATCCCTGCGGTAAACAGAGGATTTTTAAAGTAATTTAGTTATGGGGGTCTGAGGTATCAGTTAATTTTGGAAAAGGGGTCTCTTGCCCAAAAATAGTTTGGGAATCCCTGCTGTAAACAGTCTTATTACAAAGTATGATGAGATAAGAATAAGTATTTGTCTCGGTCCATAAAGTCTTTATGTCACAAATTACAGTTTTAACCCAAATAAACACGTGAGTTAGACCGTCATTAACGGTTAAAAAAATGTCATGCCATTGTCTTAATACTTCGGCTGTCAAACTTTGACAGCCAGTTAATTTCAAATTGTCTTCATAATAAAAAATCTGTCATACGTTAAGGTCATTGCTTCTTACCTAACCGCAGTTACAGTGTGATGATGGTACAGTGAGGACGCTATTCACCTTACATTTCTGATTTTTCTATAGCGTTGTTGGTTTAAATTGGAAATGTTAGTTGTGGGCGAAAATGGAACGTTAGTACCTACTAGCTAAAACCTGCAACTTTCTTCGCACTAAAAAGTATACAATATGTTCTTTTTATCTTTATTATTTAGGGTCTTTTATACTAATGTTAGCAAATAGCAAAATAATATCAGTACATTTGCGTAGAACGCATCGCCGCGTGATGATCTGACAGCTGTCATAAAATATCAGATGTTTATGTTCATAATTATTTGTTGTGGTTGGTTTTAATTAACGACGATTTCACGTTTTGTAATAAAAAGGTTGCTGGGACACGCACGTCTTATTCCTAAATTAAAAACCCCGACGGCTAGTCATTTTCACTATCGTATATGACAGTCCCATCATAGCCTTTAAAATTATAAACTAACAATTAAATATAAATAAATCATATATCATTCTGGCCGAGTCCAATATGTTATTGCGGGATATAAACTTACACTGTATCAAGTTTCAAAAAATCCGTTTGTCGTTATTGAGGAACAAACAAACGTACATTAACACTGTCTCATGTATAGTGGTAGTGACGGGCAAAAAGTAATGGCTTGATCGATAGACTCAGCGCCAGAGGTCTTGAATTCGATTCTGACCTAGAAAAGACCTTTGTACAATCATCATTATATCATAGGCGGCCTTCCCTAATGAAGGCCCAACCGATCCTCCGCCCTCCGCATCCAGTCGCTTCCGGCCACCTTCCTCAGGTCGGTCCATCCCACAATGCGCGTACCGATTCGCTTTGATAATTTCATCATCATCAGGTTATTTTTGTCTCCACTGCAGGAGCACAACCCTCTCTCATCTGCCGGAGACAGACGGAGGATTTTGCCTACTCTCCCCGCGCTGTCCAGACTGGTTGGGGAGGCCTGATTGATGTTTTATAATGTATTCCCTTAGTCGCCTTGTACGACATCCACGGGAAGAGTTGGAGTGGTCATATTCTACTCTACCGGAAACCACACGGCAGATAATTTATATCCTAACTAATATCCTCGTTTAATTTTCGTAGTACAGGAATAAATAAATCCTAGTTTGGGATAGGTTTATATATGCAAATGTACATATGAAATATATTCATTTTGTAATGTAATGTGAGGACATACTGTACCAGTTTATACTGTGTTACAACAACTAACAGGTGTGGTGCAAATGAATAAATTTAGAATTATGATATGATTCATTTTATTTTATTATTATTTCATATTTAACATACATACCTACACTTGTCTAATCCGAAATTAGGATTTTTCTCGTCTTCTATGAGAATTGAACAAGTCACAATCACCTACATTTGTAATGTCTATAAGTTTAATTTTTTTATAATTAGATTTCCGTAGCAAAATGGTAAAAATCGTGCGTTTATGGTACGATTTCGTCTATACATCTGTCATAGATGATTATTTCAGCAACTACTAATACTATCTTAGGTTAATCTAAGGTTCACTGGAAGAGATCCCTAAATGGGATAAGTGCGCCTTTGTACAAAGTTTAATTTCTATTTTATTATTGTTGTTGTGTTATTTTTGGTACAATAAAGCGTTTACATACATACATACATACATACATACATACATACATACATACTATCAAATTAGGAATAGTTTTAAATATGTTGGTCGGCAATACTTATTTGGTAGGAAAATTACATTAGATTTTTTTTACCTCTAACTTATACAAAATTTATAAAGTTTCAGCATTCCGGCCTCCTCAGAAGAGGGGTTATTTGGTATTCATAGCAAAAGGACCAGAAAGAATGGGGGGGGGGGAACTCTACCATACTTTAAATACTTTAAAAATAGACATTGCGAATGTTAGCTTCATAATCCTTTATTCCTCAACCCATTCAAGTATACGGAATTAAGAACGAAAATTGCAACTTCCTTGGCTCAGTCACGACTACAGGAAATTCTTCAACTCAATAAGCGTTTTAATGTTTAGTACTTAAAATACCTAGGAGTACAGTTCGGTTTCTAAAAATCTGCTGGGAATATGGTTTTATAATGACGACAGCATTGTAGTCTGTACTTACTAATGATGAAATACAATACCTTTAAGTATCTATACCTACTCATTTGTTTTATATGTAGTATACTATTTTATAATAAAATTTCAATATGAATCATCATCATCATCAGGTTATGTTTGTCTCCACTGGAGCACAACCCTCTCTCATCTGTCGGAGACAGAAGGAGGATTTGGCCTACACTCCCCGCTCTGGCCAGACAGCCGTGTGGTTTCCGGTAGAGTAGACCACTCCCACTCTTCCCGTAGATGTCGTACAAGGCGACTAAGGGAATACATTATAAAACGTCAATCAGGCCTCCCCAGCCCACAATATGAATGTTCATGGACATTTTTAGAGCTCCAGCTGGTTTTAAGAAACCCATACTAAAGGTTGGTTGAAAGAGATCTCTTATAACTCCACCTTTGTAACTTTGTGATATTTGACTTTTATTGGAAAAGAAATGATGTGCCACAAAGCTGTAGACCGTCATAATTCAAAAAATGCAATGTTGAGTTATTAATACCAAAAAATAAAATAAAACGTACTCGACTTCCCCTATCTTTGTTTTTCATTACGTAAACAGAAAATAATAGTCTTAGTAAATAAGTCAAAATTGCTTAGGTACTTATTTAAGCACTTTTGTTTAAAAAAAATTTCAACTTTCAAGTGTTTTCTCAAAACATGTTTTTTTGAGTTATGACGGTTTATGATTTCATGTGCGATATGTATATATAAAAACAAACACATTTAGAAACTACAGTATTTTAAATTAAAAAAAATACGTTTTAAGTTTTTTTAATTTTATAGATGTTATTTGTTACTCATTACAACATAATTATTAAACCGATTTCGATTAAACTTGATACAGTGATAGATCATAGCCTAAATTAACACATAGGATACTTTTTACCACAGGAAACCCAAATTTACCGCAAGAAAATTAATTTAAAGCGAGCAGCCCCGCAGGGCAGTCATTATAAGTCAGTGATCCCATATATTATTTCCTCTGATGCGTTTAACATAACCGCATGTACTCTATTTGCACAGCGGCTACCTCACTTGTTATGGTATTTTTTACCATAACTACCACCACAGTATAGGCATACAGTAACGCCACTAACACGGATACGATACAGACGCTTTTGTTAGCATGTGTGCCTAGATCCCCCGCAAAAAGGACAGAAAATTTAACTATAGAAGAAAACGTTATGGTGACTCTTCCCCAAGACGAAATGCTTCATGAAGCCACCACTGAAAAAATATAAATTAGGTATAAAATAGAAAACCAAAATGTTCATAAAATAAATATACAAATAGTTACGCGTCCACTAACTTTTAAATATTAATGTAAAGTCTGTACTTTATTCCCGTATACTAAAGCGCGACATGTACTGTGGAACATACTGTAAAATAAGATTTTTAATAATACATCGCGGTGCTGGCAGAAGATTAGCTAAGATAGGCAGAATAATGTAAATCTCTCAAATTTTTGTTTTGCTAAAATCGTGCACCATTTTTTTTCTATCCGCTCACGACTTTCCGGATGTCGTCGGAATAAACCCCTTATTTTACCTACTCTATTGTTAAGAAGGGAGTAATTCTTAAAATCGATTGCAGTCCGATAGTTGATTATTAAACATGCAACTTGAGAACAAGGTTGTCGATTCATCGGTCAAAGAATTATATTTAAACTACTGATTTTATTAAAAATTATATTACACTACACATACCACGAAGCAAAATAATTTTTCGTACCTCATAGTTTCACCTCAAAGTTTTTACCTTCATGATTGACACTAATTGGTTATTAAATTAGATAACAGATGCACATTAAAATCGTTTCCTCACAATGTTTAGTCCGTGGTATTATAAATAAACCGTACTTAATTTCGGAAAACTCATTGGTACGGGTGGGGTTTGAGCCCAGGACCTCACGAACGTAATTGAAATATAACGAAGGTGACCGACATAGCCGAAAGGATTAGCAAGCTGAAGTGGCAGTAGGCGGGCCACATATCCGGCCGTTGGGGCAGACGAGTTTTGTAGTGGAGACCACGGGTTGGCACGCGTAGGGTGGGACGCCCCGCCGCCAGATGGACCGACGACCTAAAGAAGGTGGACGGAAGGCAGAGGACCGGGTGTGGTGGCGTTCATTGGGGAAGCCCTATGTCCAGCAGTGGACGTCTAAAGGCTGACATGATGATGATGAATTGGCGTATCACTTTTTTTTTCTTTTTTTTTATTGATTAAGAAAAAACAATAAGATAATCTAAAATTTCTAAGTCTTCTAACTAAACCAAAATTGAGGTTTGTCCGTAGAAGGCGAGTTCGCAACAATAAGTTATCTACTTTTAAAGATTATAGCATTTACATACAACTAAGGTACATTTCATATTTATAAGATGTGGTCATTATTCTGGCTAGCCAACAGATATATTTTTTACTGTTTTTTGTATATATGTTGTGTTAAAAAACTATTTTGTATATCATTTGGCAGACCATTTACAAGTTAAGGCAATATATATCTGACATTTTTCATACCATACATATTATTAATTTTTGGTACAATAAATCTATTTCCATATATTAATTTATTAGTGGGTGGGTACCCAGTTCCATACAAAAACGCTCAACATCATTTCCCTAAGCTTGGCAACCCTGCATCGATTGCAGACCGACTCACAGTAGTCGACTAATAACACGATATTGCTGTAAACGCGCTCTGCTATCTCGTCCTGTATTATTAGACCTCATATTTGCATTAGCTATTTGTAATTTCCTTTTCGCGAACGCCATTTTGGATTTTAAGATGATATATATTTCATGCGCTGTGATTTCCGGTTTATAATAGAGCCACCCCCAGTCGTGGGTGTCGTCAGAGCAGCTAAGGGCATCAGGGACGGGCAGCAGCGTTCTCCTGCATATATTAAGATCATTACTAAAATATTAAGTAAACTAAAAAACGTAAACTAAAATATTATTACTAAATTATTATATATATTTATAGATCATTACTCAAAGACTAAAATCTCAAAAATATTGTGATTAACTATGTTAACTAAGGTTATAATAATGTATGTATATCTAGGTTAAGGTATTTATCTATGGGCCAAGTTGGCTGATAATAAACGATTTATTATTATTATTATTGCGATTACCTATCCGCCTGCCAAGCGTGGTGATTATGGCAAATCCCCCCATGTACAGCTCACCAATAGTGGCATTCTATTAACGGTGGACGTATTTCGGATGATGATGAAAATGCTTCAACTCCAGTACTTATATCAGGTATACTAAAGACTCCATTGAAACAACTACAGATTGTATAATTCACGATGGCACTCCCCACTCGTTTTCTAAACCGCTTACATTTCGTTGTATGCGTTATATTGTTCCTGTGTAGTTCTATCGTTACGCACTAATCGTCAATGTTTTTACGTAAACTAACATACTGACGTTCTGATTAGCTCATCCCCTCCCCCACCCACCCCTGACGAAAAGCAGCGTGAGCGAGCCATCGTGAGTTGTGCAATCTATAACTTACTCTAACGTTAAATTTACTATATTTTCCTTATCGCACACATTTAAACATGATTACCAAATGTTACAAGTTAAATTTATCTATAAGAGATCTCTTCCAGATCAAAATCGGACCTCTCGATTAGAAAAAAAAATACATCTTGTCTATTTCCAAACTAGGATTTTCTCCTGTATGATGTGACATTAACACCGGGACCAACTTGTACAAAGTGGTCAGTCCCACAGAATCTAACCCACGGCCTCGATATTCGATATTTAGATTCTTGACTCTACGAGTAGCTCTTTATATGCAAGCAAAATTCATCCTCGCGAAACTAGTTGACAGTAATGGCAGCAAAAAATGCTACACATCGCATAATTACTACCGCAGAAATTGCGTAACCGGCTATTACGGTTTGATCAGACACTTATTACTTTGCATGTTATCATCGGGCGGTGGGTAGCGTTAGCAGAGAAATTAGAACTAAAATAATAAAATATATTTCATTTTACTTATCGTCGGCTAAACGTGTTAACCTGTCGACTCGATTTTAGCTGTTATGCTATTACATACCCTAACGTTTACAAAATCGCGTTGGTATCACAAAAACAGCCAAAATGGAGTTGGTAGGTTTACAGAGCTTGACAAGTTACTTGGCGGTTGTTAGAAAACATTTAGATTTTATTGACAACCGAATGTCATACGTGCTGAAATAATTGGATATCTTTGATGCACGTTTACGAATATAAACTATTTTGTCCTGTTTCTGTGTAGGAATTTCTACTGTACTGTGGGAATTAGACAAGGATAGTTCACTCCCTTGTGGAAATCGAATTCACGACTTCTAGCTCTAGAACTAACGATCAAGATTAACGAGGCAGTGAAATGTTTAGTTTTTTTACTTTTAATTACACTGCAAAATCTGTGTCATTTAAAAATTAAAACGTAAGTTATAGCCAAACGACTTAGACACATTAAAGTAATATAAATTCCTGTATACCCTTTTACTACTAATAAGAATAACAGGATTTAAAAAAAAACTTTGTACCTCAATTATATTGTAATATGTATTAATATTTCCTTTGATATACCACCATTGTTGTTGATAGATCTACAAAGTATCACTTGTCATTTTAAATTACAACTCAAAAAATTTATCTCTCTCTCTCTGTCTCTCTCTTCCTCTTCGTCTCTTCCTGGTGGAGCTCCACAATTAAAATTTAATTACCTTTTTTCTGCTATCTGTACCTACTGGATCTGAGTAGCAAAATAAATACGAAACCGATTTGACACAAGCAACCTGCTATCGCTACTCACGTAACTTCCCCAAATTGTATCTTACGCAGCTCCATAATAAAGTCTAAAATTCCTTAGCAAATGCGCTCGTGAAAATATTATAATTATCTTTACAGCTGGATCTGATTGGTGCAATTATTTGTTGATCTTGAGCCTTCTTCAACCAATGTCTTGGTATTGACATTTTAACATTGTCCACTGCTGGACTAGCCTTCCCAAAATAATGGAAAACTTGTTCTAAACTCCACACTGGGCAGGCGGTGTGTATTTACGATAATTATCCAATTTAAAAAACGTCCAACGATTGAAAGATGTCCAATCTGAAAAACTTTCATTCTGATAAATATATTCCTATCTAGTTTAAACATCAAGGTTGACTGGAAGAGATCCCTAAATGGGATAAGTCCGCCTTTGTACGAGTACATAGTTTAATTCCTATTTTATTATTGTTGTTGTTGTGATTTTTGGTACAATTAAGTGCTTACATACATACTGGATGAGAAGAATCGAGGATCTGGTTCAGTGGCGCACCTTAGGAGAGGCCTATGTCCAACAGTGGACACTTTCGGGCTGATGATGATAGATACATACAAACATGGCGAGTAGTATTTATATAATGTAAACTTGTATGTCATACTTCAATACAATGTATGTATTTCTAGGCTAAGGTATTTGTCTATGGGCTAAGTTGCCTGCAAATAAATGATTTTATTATTATTATTATTAAAACACTGTTTACTAAAGGTTATCTGGAAGAAATCGCTTTTAGCGATAAGACCACTTAGAACATGTGTAAGCTACTTTATTATTGTATCTTTGTTTTTATCGTGCAATAAAGAGTAATTGAATTGAATTGAATTGAATACTATATTTGTATGAATTTCTGTAGCCACATTGGGATACACAGTGAACACGTAGAAGGTTTTAAAATATCGGATGTGAATTCGCTACTATATCTCAGCTACTGTTTGAAGAAATGATATATAGGTATATATTTTACGCTTTAATGTTTTTTTTTCCTGTATTCACTGGCGACAGCATCCGCTTACTAACAGGTGGGCAGGTTTTGAAGCAAAAAGAATTATGCTATAGACCGGCCCTTCTCACGATGCATCGTGTGCATTATGAACGCTGTTTAAAATTACTTAAACATATATATATTTTTTAATAATAGCCTAGTAATAGGTACACTTAATTCTTTTAAAAAACCGGTTACGAGCGAGTCGGACTCACGCACCGAAGGTTCCGTACCTTGAAAGTAAACGTATAAGTAGATGTTTATAGGTATTATTAGCCGCAATAAAGTTCATTTTAAAACGGCATAACTAGGATTTTTTATGAAGGATTTTTGCTGATTTCTGGAAAAACTGCGCTAGTTAGAGACATTGTTTGATTTTTCATGTTATATTTATATAAACCTTTGTCAATTCTAATTATTACTTAATACTTCTCTATGCAAACTTCGAAGATAAGGGGATATTATTTCATTTTTAACTTTTCATCATAATTCAAAAACTGTGCGGCGTAAAATAATAAAAAGCTATTTTAAAATGTACAAATGATGCTCTTTCATATGTTACCCCACTTGACCTACTAACTACACTTAAAACATTATTACTTAGTAACTTATAAAAATTAAAATGCAATGAAAATAAAAAATATTTTCCTAATTCTTTCATTTGAAATAAAGGCAAGCAACATTTAAAACTATTCCAAGGAGTTGTAGTTGCTGAATTAAACAGGTACAATACAGTATACTTTATTGCACAAACAAATATAGTATCAAGTTGTAAAACTTAAAAATAGTACAATTTAGGCGGTCTAATGACGCTGTGACAGACGGACAGGACAGAGGAAGAACCATTTTGGGGCGGAACCCTAAAAGGAAGAAGCCTAGGGTATAAGTAAGTAAAACATTCCAATGAGGTAATGTACGCTGGTCGTGTGCTCGTGTTTCATGCACCGCTTATGACAGATCACGCGATTGAGAAGCGCTTGGGAAGCTAAAATGTTGCTAGACATGTTTTCTTAATGAAATAATCGCTTTTGTACAGTAAAAAAAAAAACATTTATTGCCCGCGACTACGTCTGCGCAGGATTAGTATTTCGAGTAGCTTATATTAGCGTGGCGTAGAAAAGAACTAATATTATGACATTAAATTTATAATTTTATGGCGCACGCCAGAATAGCTTGCAGATGGTAGATTTTTTCCTACTTACTTGATATTTTGGACAATTCACACAATATCTTTATAAATTGTAGCCTATGTGTTATTCTGATGTAAGCTATATTATTGTAAAGATTCATTAAAATCCATTCAGTAGTTTTTACGTGAAAGAGTAACAAACATCCATCAATACTTACAAACTTTCGCGTTTATAATATTAGTAGCATAGGATAACTCCGCCAAACTGCATCATACAGTTTGTTGGCAGAAATTTCTCTCTTACTTTCATCATCAGGTTATTTTTGTCTCCACTGCAGGAGCACAACCCTCTCTCATCTGCCATAGACAGACGGAGGATTTGGTCTACACTCCCCGCGCTGGCCAGACGCGTTGGGGAGGCCTGATTGATGTTTTATAATGTATTCCCTTAGTCGCCTTGTACGACATCCACGGGAAGAGTTGGAGTGGTCCTATTCTACTGTACTGGAAACCACCTCTCTTACTTTATACACACCTATGTCAGGGAACAAAATATCATCACGCAATGGTGAATAGCAAAGCAAATTACACAGGTTTAATAGTTTTCGCGAGCAACGTTAATTAAGTGAAATTCAATTAGGCTAGGTTGACTTATTGATTCATCATCAGCTGAAATACGTCCACTGCTGAACATAGGCCTCCCCAATAGAACGACACTTTTGGTGGGCTGTCCATTGGGGGATTTGACATAAACCACACTTAGCAGGCAGATGGGTGATCGTAGTAACGATCTAAATATACACAGGAGAACGCTGCTTCCCGTCCCTAGTGCAATTCCATACTTGACGACACCTACGGAAAGATTGGGGGTCAAAGTCAAAATCATTTATTGCATATGAGTACACTTAGTACATTTATACACGTCATTTTTGTATCGACTACCGCTTCCTAGGTTACTAGCGCTGTGAAGAAGAAACGGCGCAACAAACTTCACGCAACACATCTTGTAAAATCAATAGAATGATCCTATTCTAAGCGCTAACACCTTGAAAGCGGTAGTCGATAAAAAAATGACGTGTATAAATGTACCAAGTGTACTCATATGCAATAAATGACGCCGGGAACCACACCGATGCAATTACTTGTATAGTGGTAACGGCAGTTCCGCTGTAGGCACCATATTAAGGGCCCAAGTTAACTCTAGCTCAGTTTTATTGTTTGCAAAGATATATAGTGTGCAGCTCATGCTTTATGGGAGTACCCCACAATTTATGGACTGATCCCACCGAGACAGTTGCC
The DNA here is from genome assembly GCA_947086405.1 of Esperia sulphurella. Classification (NCBI taxonomy): domain Eukaryota; kingdom Metazoa; phylum Arthropoda; class Insecta; order Lepidoptera; family Oecophoridae; genus Esperia; species Esperia sulphurella. The sequence goes on along the minus strand of OX352280.1, from coordinate 9,187,507 downwards.
ATGGCAACGTGAAGTCTTGATGGGGAATGGGTGAACTAATGGGTTTAGTTCGTAATACATCTTTGTCTATACGAAATGGTTAGGTTCGCTTTCGGAGACATTCTGACGTGAACTAGATGAATGTCGTACGTTAAGACACTTACGGCAGAGAAGCCTATCCTATCAATATTATCAACGATCTCTATGTACTACTAGATGGAGCGTTCCAAACAATCGCTCTGTTCCACGCAAGTAGCCACAACTCTTTCACATTCACAATGAAACTTGTGCAGTTACTACGCAGAACATTTAATTATTTACTAAATATTGATATTATTTAACCGTAGCGTCAATATTTAGTAATAATTAAATGTTCTGCGTAGTAACTGCACAAGTTTCATTGTGAATGTGAAAGAGTTGTGGCTACTTGAGGTCTTCCTGCCCCCCTAAGAATATGAGATTTAAAAAACCAGATTGGACCTATTTTAATTTAAAAACAATTATTTCTGGAAAGTCCAGGAGGAACTACATTGACTAAAGAGGTCATTACAATGATCTCAATTGACATTGTCAATTGAGAACTCCAAGCATAAATTTAGGAAGTCAATTACTCCAATAAAAAGCCAAATACTGTCGGTAGATTTTTTTCGACATAGCTCAAAACGTTAGTACGCTGAAGTGGCAGTGAGTGGAGACCGCGACTGGGCAAGCGTAGTGTGGGACGCCCGCCCCCTGGCTAGATGGAGCGACGATCTGCGTAAGGCGGCTGGCAGTAACTGCAATGGATGAGAAGAACCGAGGATCGGGCTCAGTGGCGCACCTTGGGAGAGGCCTATGTCCAACAGTGGACTCTTTCGGGCTGATGATGATGATGATTTTTTTCAATAATTTTATGGCCTTTCTTCACGACCTTTTGCAAAAAAAAAATCTTTTTGTACCACAGTCAATGACCTAGGTATTTAAAACAAAATAGAGCTACTTGTAAATCCCTCGTTGCAAACGAACCACGCGAGTCGGTCGGTCTAAACAGGTGTATATTTTTTTTTAAATATCAATAATAAAACTTCGATTACTCACTAAACAGAACTACAGCCTTGATATAAAGGTGCTTACACATATGTCTAATAAATAATTTTGTAGAAACGTCTACTAAAATGTCAATTTCCGGTAGGTTTCTGAATATGAACAGTAAAATTACATTTATTTATTATTTATTGGAGAAACAACAGATACAGACCACAATTACATTAAACAATTAACATACAGGGTTACAGGAAAAGTCGTGCTAGATCCCTTAAGGGTGTGGAGCACCCATCATTTCTGACTTATTTCACTATGAAACACCCTACCCTAAACTTAACCCTTTTCGAGATATTCGACTTTTAATTTTTTTATTGAAAATTGCTGATTTTTAGGCTACTACATTTATTTTTGTTTATTTTGTGTATCTTATTATTATTATTATTGCATTTTTACATGTGTAGTAAGATGCTTTAGGACGTCAATCATTAAAATAGTGCACAAGTTAATTGAATAGACTGTAGTAGACAAGTGAAAGAAAAGAAATAAAAAACATATTAGAAAGTTTATTTTTCTCTAAGGGATATCTAAAAAAAATGTTATGGTAATTGTTCGGCAGATGTTTTTTAAAATATTTACGTTTCATCAGCTATCTAACGAGGTGTAACAATCTAGGGTTTGTATTACATTTCGTGGAAAAAAAGTAGTTGGGACGCTCCAGGTAGCAGTTCTAACGGTCCCACGCCTATTGTCCTTCAAGTTAAGACGCACCGTGCGAGCGAGACAAGTGACGATTTATGTAGGTACGAATGAAAGAAAAAATGTGTAGACACCGGCTAGGACTGGGAATACAACCGGAAACATTGTTTTGGTTGTCAGTCTTCTTTTGTGCTTCGTTGCTAATATTGTTGCCCGTGATCTGGGGCTTTCGCAATGGAGAGTGTGGTTTACAGTGCATACTGCTGGCCTATACCCGTACCATTACACCCAGTACACGTTATTGAAGAAGGGGACCCCGCGAGAAGATTGGACTTTTGCAGATTTATGCTAAATGCTGATGTAGAAGACCCAGATTTTTTAAGAAATATCTTGTGGACGGATGAGTCCAAATTTGATAAAGATGGCATAACTAACTATCACAACGCCCATTACTGGGCCCTAAAAGAACTAAGGAATCCCAATAAGAAAAGAGTGAAGGGGTCCCAACGAAGATTCAGCGTGAATGTGTGGATGGGCATTATCTCCAATCATTTGATTGGACCTTACTTTCTCCCGGATAATCTAAACGGGGAAAGCTACGAAAATTTCCTGAGAGCAGACTTGAGTGATTTGCTGGATGATCTGCCACTCAACCTGATCAGGGACATGTGGTTCCAACACGATGGCTGCCCTGCCCATTTCAGGAGAAGTGTCAGAGACTGGCTGGACACAAATTATCCAAACAAATGGATTGGACGAGGTGGGCCATTGCCATGGCCAGCAAGAAGTCCGGACCTAACCCCCATGGATTTTCATGTGTGGGGCTGCATGAAAAGTCTCGTGTACAGCGAGCCGAATCCAGTTTCGTCTGTGGAAGACTTAAGAGAAAGGATTGTGGATGCAGCAAATAAAATGAGGACCACATTGACCACTGGCGTAGTGAAGACCGGTCTCCGTAGAAGGATGCGACAATGTATTAGAAATAGAGGCGGCCATGTTGAACATGAACTGTAGAAAAAGAAAAAGTTGTGAGAAAACCTTTAATAAATGGCATTTCATGCTTACCTATTGTTTTATTTTACTTTTTAGGGCTAAGTATACATTTTCTTCTCCACTGTCGCCTATGAAACTAAATTTTTTTGAATGCATTTGAATAAAACCCTACATTATTATACCTCGTTAGATAGCTGATGAACCGTAGATATTTTAAAAAACATCTGCTGAACAATTACCATAATATTTTTTTTAGATATCCCTTAGAGAAAAATAAACTTTCTAATATGTTTTTTATTTCTTTTCTTTCACTTGTCTACTACGGTCTATTCAAATAACTTGTGCACTATTTTAATGATTGACGTCCTAAAGCATCTTACTACACATGTAAAAATGCAATAATAATAATAATAAGATACACAAAATAAACAAAAACAAATGTAGTAGCCTAAAAATCAGCAATTTTCAATAAAAAAATTAAAAGTCGAAGATCTCGAAAAGGGTTAAGTTTAGGGTAGGGTGTTTCATAGTGAAATAAGTCAGAAATGATGGGTGCTCCACACCCTTAAGGGATCTAGCACGACTTTTCCTGTAACCCTGTATACAATAGATTAAAGTTGCACCCTTAACATTCTCACTATGACGTATATTTATAAATACAACTTTGAGCTTAAACTACACTAAACATACTATAATAATAAAAAGATACATTTGCCAGATAGACAATTTTCAATGACAAAAAGTAATGAAAGCTGCAGTGCGATTTTGTGTTACATATGGTCCATAGCTGCACAAAATGTTTGCGTGTTCGAAAATATATTTTATGTTGAGCTATTAAGAAATGTGAGTTTCCCAACCGCAAGTTTTATTGGTTTATTTAAATAATATACGAAACTTTAGGCACGCGATCCGTTTTTATTTTTTATCGATTAGTTTAAGGTTAATGTTTCTTTAAATGTCCTAAGTAGTAAACAAACCACTCACCTCTACAAAATCTCAAGTTTGCGAGCCAATCACACAATAAAACTGACCCAAAATCCTCATATACCTCAAACAAGCACTTGCACGATATCCACTCACAAAACTAATAGAATTAATCATCGTAAACCTTAGTTTTTAGCAAAATTATCAACAAATCGTCTTAACCCCAAATCATATTGAGACGGGTTATCTCTATATTGTCTTTGGATTTTAGAGATGGGGTATGTCACGCATTCAATTATGCAATTCAATTATTCATTCGGAATACTTGTAACTAATTGAATCTTTAGAAATAAGTAGGCGAGGAGAAAAAAGGTTGGACATCCACTAAACCAAAAAAAAAGGTATTGTATTTTTACCGTGACCCGCAAGCGCTTCCTTTGGGTGACAAAAGATTTCGGTTTTAGCCGCCAGAGGCGCTAGTAATAATGAAATACTAAGCCATACACTAATGTTTGTTTCTAATATGTTTTATAAAGAAATGCATTGTATAAAAACATTAAAATTAAAATAATTCAGGGTGCAAAAAAAATTGCTTCATGACGTTTGATTTCATTCGTTTTCCTCTACTTTGTTTATAAAAATTAGATATGACCATGAGTACTATAATAGAAAAAAAAAAAGGTTTACAGCTGCGCGGTGCGCGCTGCGCGATCCAGGGTACGTAAGACTAGAAGTTGTCTTACGTAAAGTTTCGTACTCATAAGTAAAATTTTGTTTTTAATGAGACTGATAATAAAGGAAATATGAAGGTGCCATGTTTTGTCAGTACCTAGTATGTAACTTTGTGCAAGGGAGTAAATAAATGCTAATTTAATTATGTAACAATTAAGTTAATGTACGACTATTTTCTTTCACTTAATTGTTCTGAAATGAGACTTCGTATCACATTGGTTAAGTCGTCAAATAAAAGATAGACAATTGATATTCTATTAATTTTAGTATTTTTATGAATGATCTTAACGGAATATTGGCACAGATAATCGTAATCGTAATAGCAGCGGTAAAATCGATGTTTGTTGCTCATTATCGTTTGCACTTTTCTAAAATATTAAGTCTGATGCCGGTGCATTGTTTTATGCATACTTAATATTATTGTTATTACAATGATATGTATTTTGTACCTTAAAGAAATAAAATGTTTCTGCAATTAGTTGTATTCATTTTTTAAACTTTGATGGATATATGTTCCCTTAGACATGTAAGAGTCCAAAAAACCAAAAACTAAACAATGTGCTTGCGTGTCCGTTTGTCTGCTGTCGTATGCTAGGTCCAAAGTAATGATCCGATGTGGATGAAATTTTGTATTTCGGAACAGAATATCCATGAAAGTAACCAATAAATAAATAAATATTCCTAAACTAATAATCACTGAGAATAATATAGAATTAATCACAAATTCAATTAAATTCAATTGAATCAGTTAATTCTATTATTTGACAACACTATTTTATATCTATGGTCACCTTGGCGCCATGTTTGTTTATCAAATTAGACATTTAAAGAAAAACACACCTTACGCTATTTCACTTCGATATCATTTCCTGTGTATCTTAAGATCAATACTGCGATCATCAATCCGCCTGCCAAACGTGGTGACTATGGCAAATCCCCGAATGGACAGCCCACCAAAGGTGGCATTCTATTGGTGAGGCTCATGTCCAGCAGTGGACGTATTTCGGCTGATGATGTCACTTCTGCAGCAACTTACTCAGTGCATGAGACTTTCAAATGGAGTATAAAATATTATACAAATTAAACAGTAAGCCTTCGACGGATAGTTAGACGCCAAACTCTTATACAATAATGTATGTGAAATAGACCGTTAGATAGTACGGTATGGATTTTCCGTCGACGTATAATTTCCTAAATGCTTATGGAGTAGGCTCTCGGTGATGGTACCGGCATTAGCTTTCTTGTAATATCTCAGAACGTAATTCTTTTACTGAAATTTCCATATGTTTAAAATTTCGGCGGAATTGCTACAGATTGCTGAGTTATCCAGCGGACATACAGCTTTGCTATAACGGACACGTTTTAACAGAAGCCTAAATAGACTGCTTGTAGGATAAAGAATCACTCAGTCTATTGTGCAAACGCCCTAAGCATTTTCTGAACACAATAAAAACCAAACGATTTTTATCACGACAGGCCGGTGGCGTCGACCCAGTACAAACCGATGTATCTAGTATCCGATACTGCCCATTAATTTTTATAGAGTCGTTCTGGGGTTGAGAGAAAACCCGTCTTGGTTCTCTGAGGTCGTCTTTGAAGCTTTAAAATCAATCTATGTTTAACTATGTTAAAAATGTCCAGTCCAGTGGACCTAGGCCTTCCCCAATAAACGCCACCACACCTGATCATCGCATCCAGCCGCTTCTGGTCACCTTCTTCAGGTCATCGGTCCATCTGTTCTAGACTTGGTTAAAAAAATAATTAAGCTATAGAAGGCTATCCTCCAAGATTCTTACGAGAATGAATGATCAGTTAAAATGGCAATTCCGGCAGACAGAATGGAGGCTATGTAGGCGTAGCGTGGAATGCTGGACGAGATGAAACGGTGACCTGGAAAAACCGGCAAGTGGAAATACTTAACCTTTCTATTGGATTTTTGGATTATTCTATCTATCTATTGGATGGATTTTTCTATTTTCTTTCAGTTTTATATTCCGGTTAATTCCATATACGAACTGCAGATTCTCACAGCCAAAAATACAGTAGTACGTATGATATTCACAATAACTGTTTTTTCAGAAAATCTCCAAAAAATTATTCCGCGCTGTTACCATGTTATAATATAACGCCAGTTATGACAAAATTGATTAATTTCATGCACAGTGTAATGTGACCCCCATTTAGCCAATTACCCACATACATATATTATTATTATGACACTAGCTGACACTTCGTCCGCGTGGACAACTTAACATCACAAATTATTATGTATTTCCTACTTACTTGATATTTTGGACAATTCACACAATATCTTTATAATTTGTAGCCTATGTGTTATTCTGATGTATAAGCTATATTATTGTAAAGTTTCATTAAAATCTATTCAGTAGTTTTTACGTGAAAGAGTAACAAACATCCATCCATACTTACAAACTTTCGCGTTGGTAATCGAAATCTACAGAATTACATCCTATCCTACTGATAGGATGTAATTCTGTAGATTTCGGCTTAAAGTGGGAGGATGAAGAGGAGGTGGTAGAATCGATCTAAGGCGGCATGTCTTCAGTAGAATTATCGAGTCCACGACCTCTTTGCGTGTAAAATCATATACCTATATAACTGAAATGCTAATTTCGCGTTTTATGTGACAGTCTGGGCTATGGAAATAGCCTTTTTATGTGAAAACCTACACGCAAAAGTCAACATTTGTGTAAATATTTATTTGATTATAGGACAGTGAATAACTGAATCGAAATGTGAGACTAGAATAGTCAAGCGAAGGCAATAAAATTGCTATCGCTAGGTTTTCACCTCTTGGCGTTGCTTGTAGTGGATTTAGTATCCACTACATGTGGACCGACGACCTGAAAAAGTAGCTGAGTGAGAAGGATTGTGGACCGGGTTTAGTAACGCTAACTATGAAGGGCTATGTCCAGCAGTGCACGCCAGCAGGCTGATAATGAGCATAAACAGGTACGTCCAGTAAATGAAAGTCTTAATCGAAACAGGGTAGGTAGGTAGGGCTTGCCCTAAGACACCGTTTCTGTAATATTACCGGATTATTTTTATTATTACGGGAAATTAACAGCATTTCTTATGTACATACAATTATTAGATAAAAATCCTACTAATATTATAAACGCGAAAGTTTGTAAGTATGGATGGATGTTTGTTACTCTTTGACGTAAAAACTACTGAATGGATTTTAATGAAGCTTTACAATAATATAGCTTATACATCAGAATAACACATAGGCTACAATTTATAAAGATATTGTGTGAATTGTTCAAAATATCAAGTAAGTAGGAAAAAATCTACCATCTGCGAGCTATCCTGGCGTGCGCCATAAAGTTATAATTTTAATGTCATAATGTTAGTTCTTTTCTACGCCACGCTAATATAAGTTACTCGAAATACTAATCCTGCGCAGACGTAGTCGCGGGCACCAACTAGTAGAATTATATAATATTAGCCTAACAAATTTCCGCAGATTGATACATAAAACATACAGTGAAGAATACGAGTTTATGTGAATTTATATAGTTCAGAGAAGGAAAGAAAAAAATAAGCAGATAGTCACTAGGTAACTAAATACAAGAACAGTTGAGATCTATGACTGGCGTCTTAGATAGAATGTGAAGAAAATCAGTTATATAAAGATATAAAAATGAATTATATAATATTAACATAACAAATTTCCACAAACTGATATATAAAAATAATATAGTGAGGAATATGAGTTATGTGAATAAACAAGGATAAAAACCGGTAATATCAAAATGGTAAGGGTTTCACTGGATATGCAGTTTCACATTCTGAATAGGGTTTGGCCCCGTCTACCCTCAATTTTGTAATAGGCGTTTTGTTACTGAACGTTCTGTATGTTTCCTTCGTTTATCTTTTGTGAGAGACTGGTCCCAAAAAAAGGATTAACCTATGAAATCAGGTCACCAGGCTCCCAGGTCTAGAGTCTGGGCGCATCATCCTTATGTTGAGTGTTTGGGGGTAGTTCCACAGACTATTGTTCTACTAACTCCAAACTATTGGCACCAACTTGGCTCATGATATGCCTAAGCGAGTAGCAAGGCAGATCGTCGAACGTTCGTCTTCGATCGATATGCCTGGTTGTAAATTAGCCTTATCGCGATATGGCTAAGCGTTAGTCAGGCACATCTTGAAAGGGCGCCAGATCACGATGTGCCTAGGCGTATCATGATCTGCCTAATTTTAAGATCGGCCTGCGATGTACCGCGCTCTCGCACGAAGCGTTTTGCTTCCTCTTTCATAACGTGAACTGCTAAGAAATGGAACTCCCTACCAGCCTCGGTATTTCCGGACAAGTACAACTTGGATCTTTTTAAAAGTAGAGTGAATAGGCATCTTCTAGGCAAGCGCGCCAACTTAGACCTCATCTTCATTTATCATCAGGTGTGATTGAGGTCAAACGTAAACCCATTAAATATAAATTACATTTTAATAAATACATTATCAAGAAATTAGATTATAAATACCTGAAATAACAAAACACTGCGCATGCGCAAATTATCAATCTAAAACTTAATATACAGACAGAAGTTTTATTATTTAATATTAATAGGTATATCTCAAACAAAACATATAAAAAATTGATGGATGCAAAAAAAAAACTGGATCGTGATGTAATTGTACCAAATCGTACAGTCATCGTTTATTAATAACTACCTATCTACCCAACTCAAACTAATAAAACTTTACTAATAAATTTAAAACGATTTCTTCTTTACTGTGCCCTTGTTGTTCCCCTTGACAGAGTTTGCCTGAAAGAGATCGCTTTAAGCGATAAGTCTGCTTTTATCATAATCAGCCGTCATCATCATCAGGTTACTTTTGTCTCCACTGCAGGAGCACAACCCTCTCTCATCTGCCGGAGACAGAGGGAGGATTCGTCCTACACGCCCCGCGCTGGCCAGATGAGTTGGGGAGTTGAGGAGTTGAAACAATAAAAATGCCACTTAGATAACGATTTTTTTTCCAATATGCATAATTATATAATCTATGATTCTTAAAGCATGGTTAAAATCATATAGTAAATTAGTCACCGTTCAAGAATTAAACCCTTGTCAGATTTACCTAGATGCCATATCTGGACCATAAATTGCTGCCTGTCCGTTGTCCAGTCGTCTGGCAATTTAGTATTGTAAGCAATTAAATATTTCATCACAAAACAGTGCGGTGAATCATTTGAGAATGTTATTGTACTGGTTAGGCTTCTAGAATTGAGATATTTTTTAAAGATCTGACAGCCTACTTCATAAGATTTTCGGATATTATCTGACGAACGATAAGCGTCTAGCTATGGTAGTTAGATGCCAAACGATTATCAGAATGTGACACGTGACCAAAATGTTGTCCTGTTTCTTCTAGTACCGGATTTTGGGCAGGAAACCAGGACAGGAGACAACTCTTGGCTTCAACAGCCTAATAATATATCCCTACTGTTGGGGCACCGGTCTACCCTTTCATTCTTTCGTTACCACGTTGGCCCAGTGCGGGTTGGTGTGCTTTACATGCGAGTAACATTTTTTATTTTTTTTATTATTTTTTATTTTTTTTCTCAAAGCAATCTTTACAAAAGTATTAAAGGCTTAATTAACTTAATTAGGCGTCAAATAGCAAGGAAGATTGTTTTGGATACTGACGCTTGGACTTAGGAAAACCCTGTATTCCAGGACTCCAGGTCTCCACCCCACGGAAAGAATCTTTTTCGTTAGAGAATCGATATGGGTGTGATCTGCTGCTGTCCGGAGTATGGACGGAGAATGTCTAAAGTGTCAAACATACCTCTTTGATCAAATTGACAGCTTTAATCTAAAAAATAGCATCAAATGTATGTAAATACAAACACCAAGGAATGTGACTAATCTGGTGTGACCAGCTTGCCTGATCAAAGAAGTATGTTTGTCGCTCTGGACCTCCTCCATCCATACTCCGGACACGCAGTATCAGATCCCAAATCGATCTCTGGCGGAGATACATGTGCTCATTACGACCTCGAATGTATAAAAGGATCCCATTACAGTTTCCATTCCCTCGTGACTGTATTTGACTCAGCTAGTCATCTCTATATATAAAACAAGGAGCTAAACTCGCATAGAGAGCTAAAATCTCATGAACGTTCTGCTACTTTGCAAACCGTTTTCTGCTTTTGTCCATTTAGTATCACTTTAAATACCCTCACAAATGTTGCCAGAAGCGAAACAACAAATTTAGTTTATTGGACACCATTATCCTGACTCAGATCCTTTTGTCTTTTGGCTCTTTGCCCAATGGTTACGACACGGTTATTTATTTCCTGCTTGGAATACAAAGTATTGTTGTTAGGATACAATACGGAGTTTATGGGTAAAGTATCTAGGCTACTGTATAACATCTTTTGCCATCGACGCTGAAATATGAATAACAAAAGGCAGAGATATAATAGAGAGGCTGTGCTCGAAGTTTCTTTGATGATATGATTCATAATGGGGAAATTAACAGGCAGCAGTCATTGACATGAGTGAAGAGTATCGAAAACTTAATTGGCATAGTGTTTAGGTCACAATTGTTTGCAGAACCTATGATCTTTGGGGTAGACAACTCCTGAACTTGCTATGGTCGCTCCGTAAACTATATGAACTGATGAGCGACGTTTTTTTTTGTATACTAGCTGATGCCCGCGACTTCGTCCGCATGGACAACTTAACACCCCTGATTATTATGTATTTTCCGTAGGAATGGGATGTTTTTCGGAATAAAAACTATCCAATGTCCTAATTCCAGGACCTAACCTATATGTGTGCCAAGTGTCATCACGATCCGTCCAGTGGTTGAAGCGTGATTGAGTAACAAACATCCAAATATCCAAACTTTCGCATTTATAATTTTAGTTGGATTACATGGATATAACATGGCGCTAATGTTTCAATACAAACTATTACCGACGTACATAAGCAAATAAAACAAAATAAACTTAACCTAACTTATGTACTAAACCATAGTGATACTGTTTATACAACAAACATCGAGGAAACGAAATCTAAGTGACAATATAGAGTCGATGCAACGAGGCAGTCGGGTCAAGGTTCCGTCCAGTTGTCAGACGGGTGGCTCGTGTCGACATCAGTGGAAAACGGACATTGTTATGCTGTGCGGTACAAAGAGTGGACGTATGCAAATTAAAAGTGGTTTGCTGGATGAAATCTCTTAATGATGATAAGTTGGATAGCATTTTGTATAAGTTTATTTTCCCAATTCTATTGTTTTAAGGGCTTTAAAAAGCTAGTTGGTGAAATCATGGAAAACGTACCTACATGTTAATAGCGTCCCCACACGGAAGAGAAAAGAAGAGAAAATCCATTGATATTATTTTTAAGTATACTTTATTCATCATTATCACTGAAACTGTAACTGAAACTGCAGTTCCCCTTTGTAACGTCTCTGTTCCAGTTTGTAATTCCCCTCTGAGTGAACCAAGTCTACCAACTACTGTATACACCTGCAAAACACCTGGGCGAATAAAGTCTAGGAAGTAGTTTACTTAATTTAACTACGTGATTTGCTCCAGGTTAATTAGAATTACTACTTAATTTGTAGGTGCAATTTCATATCACATACAGTACATATAGTATTTATGCCCCTTATCTATTATTAAATAAATATTCCCTAAATACATATACCCTTGTCTAATCCTAAACCAGGATTTTCTCCTGTGAACAGGACAACATGACAATTCACAAATATAAGACCCTGGTTGTGACCAAAGTCGAAATCGAACTCACGACCTCAGGCACCCGTATAAGTCTAACATTACATTTCGTTTATTTTATGTCTCAAATAAAACCTTTTCTAAAATTGTTTGAAGGTATTTCTCGAACACCAGATAAATATATGTCTTCGCTTCATTTCCAAGTAAGATCCATACATACAACTTTGTTCAAATTGGTTCTCGTTTGAGCTCTATAATATGTGATGTCTTTGTCAAGTACTGGAGAACAAGGAATCCTAGATAGTAAGTCTAGGGAGCTTTCATAAATCACGTGATCCAATAAATGGGGGTTCGGTATGAAGCTACGTAGTTTTTATTAATTATAATTACAGATTACGATTCAAAATACACAGCATAAGTTGACATATATTTTCATTTCGGATGGCGCAATTACGTTACCTAACTGTCATTATGTATATTTCGATCTCATAATAAAATAAGCAGCTGTGACAGACGGACGGACGGACGGACGGACGAAGTCGCACCATTAGGGTTCCGTTTTCACATTTTTGGTACGGAATCCTAAAAAGTTAAAGCAAATAACGATAATTTTGATTATATAAAAGAAAACAACGATAGTTCTGGATAAGAAAACAGTCAATGTTCTAGAATCGATATAAAGAAAAAAAAAATTATGTGAACTTACGTATATATAGTAGGTACACGCGACTACTGCCTCTCCATAATCCCTTGTCTTCACCGCAGGTTAGCTGGAAGAAATGTCTTTAGAAATAAACTTATCCTTTTGTATAATTGTCTTTTCTTTGTGTTATTCTTTATATATTTGTGTGTACAATAAACTATTAAATAAATAATATCTTTAGTATGATCTAAAGTAATAATTTTCTTTTATCTGTAACACTCTGTCGCTATGCTTTTCTTAATTTCTTTGTCAACAGTTGTCTGGAAGAGATCGCTCTAAGTAATAAAGCCGCCTTTGTAGTCTTTCCATAAATCTGCGCCTAAATTATTATTCTTAATTTGTGTACAAAAAATAATTTATCTAATTACGTTCTGCCTTGGGGTAAGGGGTCAAAGCAAAAGCTACGATAGGCTACGTGCAGGGGGATCAAAAAGGGTTCAAATGGACCGCGTGGTTTATGAATGTTACCTAGGTACGTGTTCTTGTAGAGTTATGATTCATCATCAGGTTATTTTTGTCTCCACTGCAGGAGCACAACCCTCTCTCATCTGCCGGAGACAGACGGAGGATTCGGCCTACACTCCCCGCGCTGGCCAGACGGGTTGGGGAGGCCTGATTGATGTTTCATAATGTATTATAAAACATCAAAGAGTTATGATTATCAAACTTTAATAGGTATGACCTACCAATGTTATGTTTATAAAAAATATATATATTTTTTTTTATTTCAGAAATTCATCCATATATTGTTAGTAAGAAACTTAAACTAAGTGTTAGTAATACAAGCAAAAATGGCAGGGACAGACACACAAAACAAATATACAAAAAACATACAAAAAACAACATGAGAGGTGCTGGAGAGGGACCACTCAACGGGTGAAAGTGGCAACAGTAGAGTGCATCCCGATCCAGCGCCTCATGATCCAGCCTATCCGCAACTACGGCCAGGAGGCTGTTGCCGCTGCCGCGCAGCCTACGGAATGCCGCGGCGCATCTTTTGCGGAGCACGGCCTGAAAACCGTCCACGTGTGCGTCCGCAAACAAAATATTATATGCTACCAATGTTTAAATTGACGATTCTAAGTATACTATATGTATCTACAGAAAATATACAAAAACCTACTATCACTTTGCTCCTATCACTTGAACCAAACAAAGAACATTGCACAAGCTATGACTAATGCGAATTCCTATAGCGCAGTGAGACAAGCACTACAATACACAGATTAAAAAGATAACTATCTTGTAGTTATTAGTGTTTGGGGGTAGTTCCACGGACTATTGTTCTACTAACTAGAAACTATTGGCACCAACTTGGCCAGCCTCGTAATACAACAATCTACAAGTATCTACAAGTTCGATAGGAATATTGACGCTATTTAACCGTAGCGTCAATATTTAGTAATAATTAAATGTTCTGCGTAGTAACTGCACAAGTTTCATTGTGTATGTGAAAGAGTTGTGGCTACTTGCGTGGAACAGAGCGATTGTTTGGAACGCTCCATCTAGTAGTACGTAGAGATCGTTGGGAAATACCTAAATCGATGGCGAGTAGTTGTAGACTACCAGGCGTGGGGAGGGACTTCATCCTTATGTAGTACATATACCACGTTCTCGCACGAAGCGGTTTGCTTGCTCTTTCATAACGCGAACTGCTAAGGAATGGAACTCTCTGCCAGCCTCGGTATTTCCGGACAAGTACAACTTGGATCTTTTTAAATGAAGAGTGAATAGGCATCTTCTGGGTAAGCGCGCTCCACCTTAAGCCTCATCGTCACTTACCATCAGGTGTGACGTCAAGCGTAAACCCATCAGGAATAAAAAAGCTGCTACAGGCTGTGCAAGTTGATGTATACAATACCTCCAAGGTACTACGCCAACAGTCAGGATCGCGCAAAGTGGCGATCCATCGTCTCTGCCTACCCCTCTGGGACCAAGGCGTAAGCATTATGTATGTATGTATATATGTAAATTAATTTAGGTATTGAGTACTTATGTAGTCTATTAGGCACTTTTTGCCCCTCTCGCTCTTAGTGCTTTGTCTCATACCCTGTAAGGTTGACTGGAAGAGATTTCTTTTAGAGATAAGCTCGCCTTCGTACATAATTTTTTTTACTTTATTTAGTTTTAAAATTGTTATGAAAAAAAAAGTAAAAACCCTTATCATTTTCGAGATTTTACCGGTTTTTTTATGTTTTAATGTTATTTATAAATAAAAAAATCGGTAACATCTTTAAAACGGTAAGAGTTTCACTGAACATGAAATTTCACATTCTGATAAGGCTTGAGGCTCTACCTCCAGTTTCGTTTCGGACGTTTATCTACTGAACATCCTGTATAAGTTACTATAAGTGGCAAAAAACCCACACCTTCTCGTATACTTTTTTTATCACTATGGGAATTTCCCAGACCGGTAAGCATGTATGTATTCACCTTAAAGGGAATGTGGGTCATAGAAAATATAACTTTCTCTGTCTTATTGTTTAAGATATAATAAGAGAAAAACGTGGTGACACACAGCACAGTATAGTTAAAATGGTCTAGCTACTTAAAACAAAGTTACTGAAGGAAGCCTAAACAGTCAGTTATATCGTATTATTTTAAGTATTTTTGTTTTGTATGCCGCGTGGATCCCGGCTTAGAATAGGGCCACCCCTATCTTTCCCGTGGGTGTCGTCAAGGCGACTAAGGGATTGCACCAGGGACGAGCAGCAGCGTTCTCCTGTGTGTGTATGTTATCATTACTGCGATCACCAATCCGCCTGCCAAGCGTGGTGATTATGGTAAATCCCCCAATGGACAACTTACCAAAAGTGGTACTCTATTGGAGAGGCATATGTCCAGCAATGGACGTATTTAGGCTGATGATCATGATGATGAAGTGAATATTTTTTTCTTTTCATACATAAATATTGAAATAAAAAACTTTATATATTTATATGTTAAAGATTTAAGCGCATTCCTTCCAGTAGGGTAATAGTTATCCGGAAAACAAACAGTATGAATGACTCATAAAAAATAATGATATCTCTCCTAGGTTTCCCATAACTGGCAAATTAACATATATATTTTCTCATTCCAGCTTAATCGGTCCAGTAATTGTTGAGTTATCCTTTGGACTGACGGAGAAAAAGCTTCACTCGTCTTCGTTTTGATGGAACTCTAAAAATCCCATATAAAACAGGAAAAAAATAGTTAGAAATATTAACCTGAATAGACGCGTTATTACCATAAAAAATGTATAATAAGAGCACGCAATCTATCATCATCAACTAGACATCATGCTGCATTAAAAAGGGCCAGCATTCCATACAAAAGAAGCTTTAATAAAAAGTGACACTTGACTAATACTGCTGTCCTAACGACCGTAAAATAAATGCAATGTCATAAGAAATACAAAAAATGACACGCAGGATTATGTATAAGAATTAAAAAATACATTTCACTGGAATTTCCAACACATGAGTCAGTGAAGAAGTTGAAACAAAGATGTTTAAAAAATAATAACTACACAAAATATATACAGAAAACTACATGCAGGCACAAGGGATTAAAATGTTTGTGACAGATACTTTTAAAGTGTCTATATTATGAATTGTAATATCTATTAAACTAGGATGTAGGTAAAAGTATCCATTTTTTTATCTATTTTTGTTGAGGCTTGTGACTCGCCAAAGTCAGTGCCAGCCTCGTAAGGAAACACTAATTTGTCATGTTATTCAGACCTCAGCCTGAGAGATAACGTAACGAACGTATATAATTGTTTTGCCTTGTCAGATAAGAGGCTGCTCAATATTATATTAATATCGCCATTGTGACCCACGTTATCCCCCAGAAAGTGCCTTCTGTAGGCTGCGTTCTGTCCACACTCCAGTACTATATGTAACAAATCTTCAATTTTGTTACATATGTTACATAGCGGAGATTCAACTAGTTTCATCAGATGATAGAATTTATTTAAGGAATGTGACCAGACCGCAAACTGAATGCCAGAACTAGTGCTTCCCTACTAAAGCCGGCGCCATCAGTATTCAACTTCTAATTCACATTGTTTATTTTGCGAATATGGGTACATAATAATAGAGTAACAATATCGGTAGGATCCGTACTCGACCATTGCTGGTGTGCAAAATGTAAACATATATTAAATTATACGTTTAATAGTATACAAAAAATAATTATTGATATTTCGAAGCGACTGATCCTCGCCTCCGGAGACCCCAGGGCTGGCGCGTACCTCGCAAAAAGGCAAAGCCTAGCGATCCAGCGAGGTAACGCCGCCAGTGTTCTGGGAACCATGCCGCACACAGGCGAGCTGGACAACGTGTTCATACTGTGACGCGTTTTTATATTAGTTTATAATACTAGTTTGTAAAACCCCCTGTTTTATTTTTGTTAAAATATTCAATTAATAGTCAATTAATAATTAATACGAGTCAAACAAATTTAATAGTATACATAATATTATAAGAATGACACTTTATTTATAGATCTATGTCATTAAAAATTTCTGAAATGTCATAATACGCTTTGTCAAGAAGCAGGCGCCGCAGTTCTCGCTTAAACTGTCTCATTGGGGCTTCCGTGATGGTTTTGGTAAAATATATCTTTTCGTTACATCTAACTAAAGTTAATTTTATGTTTACTTTATAATTTACTTTTAGATGAGACTTTATGAGTTAATGATTCTACTACCTCTGAATTTGATTAATTAAAAAGTATTTTTTCGCATTACATGTAATTTTATTGTATAGCTGGCTCAACATTCTCTTACAAAGATAAAGTTCTACATATTTTACAAATATTTTCTAAAAAAAATCGAAAATACCGGAATCTAGGTATTCATACAAAAGAAATACCGAAAATACCGATATTAGAAGAAGGGATATTGCGTCCCCTAACTGGGTGGTTCTTTGTTTTAATTGGATGGCATATCTATCTAATATATTCTATATGTTTTTGTTTCTAGGTTCCATGAAAATACTCGTCATAAAAAAGGAAAAAAAATTTTACTCCACTTTACTTTTGTTAAGTTGTCAAAATGGCGATTAGGTGTTTCTACCTTTCACCGTCGATTAGAGTTCATTGGATTTGTATGGAATTTTTAAGTAAATCATCATCATCTTCTTCAGGTTATTTTTATCTTCACTGCAGGAGCACAACCCTCTCTCATCTGCCGGAGACAGACGGAGGAGTAAATAGGTAATATTAAGTAAATAGGTAATTGCAAATATTTGTACTGGTTTAATTTAATTTCTAGATCTTTATCTACTTGTAATTAAAATTGCTAACTCTGTATAAGAATCGCTCGATTGACCATATTATGAGGTCAACTACTATCTCGCACGATAAAATCGTTCGAAATCATCCCATGCGTTGTAAAACCGATAGTTATTAGTGCTTAGCACAATTGAGATCTGCGTGTTTAAAAGCCATTCGATTCAGTGTTTACTTTGTGAGATTATCGAGGACGCTAAATGTTGGAAACTTAATGTAAGTGGAATGCTATCAAGGAACTGAGGTACTTTGATAAATAAATCTTATATACATACACTTGTCTAATCCCAAACTAGAATTTTCTTCTGTGCTGTGGGAATTAAACAAGAATTCACAAATATAACATCCAGACCAACTTGTATTTTATTTAAACTAATATTATTTAAAAAATAATATATTTTACGGGGCGAGAAGTGGGCGAAGGACGATTGCAACGTTTGTAAGGATCGCTCAAAGTGCCAATACATCGTCTCAGCCTACCCCTCTGGGACCAAAGCGTGAGCATTATGTACATGTATTATTTAAAAACAGATATGAATTTTTACTGGTCAACTAGTTGAGTAGTTTTCGAGTTATCCGGCGGATAAATAGAGCTATCCATAAATGTCTATAAATAGTATATCCGTTTCAACGGAACCTTAAAAAGTCAACCACCTCCTTTTTGTAAAAATAAATCTGGGCCCAGTAGTGTTGTTTGGAAATGTTGTCGACTCAGGTTTGAATACCAGACCCCACGTTAAGCGTTACGATTTCCGAGGAATATCCACTCAAATTAAAACGTCATTAAGGTGTAACTTACGTTATAATTTATCAAGTTCCAAGTAGTACATTTTTCACTATGTCAGTGGTTCTCAAATTGCAATTTATGGAACTTTACACTGTGAAGGACTTTCGGAGGAACGTGACAGTTATCTAATGGTGTGCAATACGTACGTTTGTCTCCCCCTCCCACGTCACCGCACCTTATTCCCCGAAGTTTTTGAACTCGGTCCCAAATTGAGGGTAGCATAGACACGTGAATGTATGCGTTGCATTATAAAAAGTTATGGCGTCTTATTTGTTGTTTTTTCTGGAAATTATCAAATTGTGAAATTTTTTGATTAATTAATGTGTACCCCGGTACGACTCGGATCGCTTTTGCCTGAAGCTGGCTGTGCCCCACCGGTTGGGATTTTCTTCTTACCGTTAAAACTATATTATTTGACAAATTATAATTTATAAGCAGATATCTGTGGAATAGTTTTGTTTGGTTTGCATACTGTTCTGTATTCATGTATAGTACTGAGTAGTTAATAAGTTAGTTCTTATTCTATAAATAATTTCAATATTGTAAATAAATTAATTTGTTAATTTTCCAAAATCTTTATGTATTGGTATTTAATATTTGCGACTTCTGACTCAAAATCTCCGATTTTAGCCGTGGTCCTAAAAGTTTGGGAGCCGCTGCCTTAAGATGGTTGCAGAGCCGTGACTAGGAGAGCAGGCGTGCAAACATTCAACATTCCCGCGTGCGCATGCGCATGCGCTAACTTAGTGTAACGTTCATCATTTACATGCTAGGGATTACCCTCACATATAACATATACAGGAGGCTCCAGGCTTTCATTTGTGAGGCTTAGAAATACACTTTCTGTTGCCCGCGACTTCGCCCGCGTGAATAACTTCATCATCATCATCATCAGGTTATTTTTGTCTCCACTGCAGGAGCACAACCCTCTCTCATCTGCCAGAGGCAGACGGAGGATTTGGCCTACACTCCCCGCGCTGGCCAGACGGGTTGGGGAGGCCTGATTGACGTTTTATAATGTCGCCTTGTACGACATCCACGGGAAGAGTTGGAGTGGTCCCATTCTACTCTACCGGAAACCACACGGCAAGTGAATAACTTAAGATCACAAATTATTATGTGTTTCCTGTAGGATTGAGATGTTTTTTGGGATAAAAACTATTCTATGTCCTGTTCCAAGACCTTACGTATATGTGTGCCAGGTTTCATCCCGATCCGTTAAGTGGTTGAAGCGTGATTGAGTAACAAACATCTAAACATCTAAACGTATAAATATCCAAATTGTATGATATTAGTGAGATTTATAAGAGACTTGGAAAAAAATCAGCGAAGTTTATAAGTGTAATTTTTTTTGCAGTTTTTCTTTAGTCCTCGAATTTTTTTTTCTATGTTTTCCCACCCTGCTCCAATTTCTCGTTTCCTTGAGCTCGTATAGCATGGAAGATCAGATTATAGAGGAAAGGTTTCCTGGTTTTTTGTATGTATTTTGTATTTATCCTTTCGTTTTCTTCTTGGTGTATTCTATTCCAAATTTTTTTTCGTGACATTCTAGCATAGTCATCAGAATGGCAACGCATTTGTGGCTTTTGGTTAATGAGAAACAGTAACCGCTTTCCACCGTAAAAAAATAGTAGTGGAATATTACTAGACGTAAATCAAATGAACGATCTGTCTGAGTAGATTAGAGTAGTGTCTGTTACATTTATATATATATATCTCCACATTATCACTTTCTAACACACACACGCATACACACATCCCACACCCACACACCTACACAACACTCTGTGTCACCCAAGCCCAGCCTTTAGCCCTTTAAAAAAAAATAGTAGTGGAATTTTACTAGACGTAAATCAAATGCACGATCTGTCTGAGTAGATTAGAGTAGTAGAGATATATATTTATATATATATCTCCACATTATCACTCTCTAACACGCACACACACATCCCACACCCACACAACACTCTGTTCCACCCAAGCCCAGCCTTAAGCAATTTAAAAAAATATTGTAGTGGAATTTTACTAGACGTAAATCTAATGCACGATCTGAGTAAATTAGAGTAGTGTATTATTTATTATACACCCTGTGTGTCCGTCTGTCTGTTCCCCACAACTCCCTAATGGCACACGTTATGAGGTAATATGTTCAGCTCCGGTCACTTGCAATTTAACATTTTAATGTAGACTGTAATGGGTTCTCTTCCCGGGTGGGAATAGTCATGTAGTCATGGAAATTACTAATTAATGACAACTATGAATTTCCAAAGGCATTTTGATTTATGAAATGTTGGTTTATGAATCTTTATGAAACATTGATTATAATAGGAATATCAGACAATTAACTGATGTTGCTACCGCGAGGTTAGTGTACTTTAGCTACTTCCACAGTATCATGGCATACGGTATTTCTACTCTGGGGTCAAGCATTAGATACAGATACCATTTTTTACTTGCAAAAAAGAGCAGTTAGGGCAATCTATAATCTGCGTTGTAGAGAATCATTAAGAGAAAAGTTTAAAGAAATAAGCATATTAACAGTAGCTGGTCAATTCATTTTAGATAATATTTTATATGTCAGAAAAAATGTATCTCTCTTTTTGAGGCACTGTGACAATAATAGTTATAATACAAGAAATAAAAATAAACTTGTTTTACCAGGGTTAAGACTAAGTAAGGTCAGTAAATCGTTCACGGGGCAATGTATACGCTTCTACAACAAACTACCAGAGGAAATCTTAAATATGACGGACAGAAAGTTTAAGATTCACATTAAAAAACAACTTTGTAAGAAAGCCTATTATAAAATAAACGATTATTTGAATGACAAAGATGCCTGTTACTAATGTTAATTCAGCTTCGCAAAATCTTTATTAATTGTATGCAAACTTGATTTTTAAAAGATGTGTTGCGTGAAGTTTGTTGAGCCGTTTCTTCTTCACAGCGCTAACACCTAGGATGCGGTAGTCGATAAAAAAAAGTGACGTGTATAAATGTACCAAGTGTACTCATATGCAATAAATGATTTTGACTTTGACTTCATTATCATCTGACTGAAAGAGTCCACTGTTGGACATAGTCCTCTCCCAAGATGCGCCACTGAATGCGCAACTGAATCTGCTCATCCAGTCACTGCTAGCCACCTATGCTAGTCGCTCCATCTAGCCAGGACGCCCTACGCCTGCCCAGGATCTCCATTCGAAAACTCGTTTACCCTAACGGAAATAGGTTCTCCGATAGATGTGACCAGCCCACTGATACTTCAACGTACTAACTTTTGAGCTGTTTATGTTTTCGGGCTCAACCTACTGTCAATGTCCACGATTCGGCGCACGGATTGAAGACGAGTAGAACGAGTAGAACGCACGGATTGAAGACTTTTGTCTTCAGCCACTGTGGTATACGCGACGATTTATGAAAAATTGTTGATTTATGAATATATTAGATCCTTTAAAAAATTACAGCAATATTCATCCAACAACAAATCCCATTATCCCACTAATATTATTTACTCAATCACGCTTCAACCACTGGACGGATCGGGATGAAACTTGGCACACATATAGGTTAGGTCCTGGACATAGGATAGTTTTTATCCCGAAAAACCGTCTCATTTCTTCGGGAAATATATAATAATTTGTTCTATTTTCTTAAGACCATATACGATTTTAGACATCTGTTTGTAAAATCTGCCGCCACCTCTAAATCAATATGGCTTCCGTGCCGCCGGTAGATGGCGCTTCGTGGCGTGTCGCTGCATGTTAATGCCTTATGCATTGTTTATATTACCGGGCTAGCATATTAATTATGTGATAGTACATTTCTCGAAACAGAAAGGCGCAAGTTCCCATGATGTCATAGGAAGTGTGTTATTCAAGTTTTTACATTTTCATTTCATAATATTGTTGACATGTATGTAAACGGTTTATTGTACCAAAATTAACAACAACAAAAATAAATAAAAGAATATAGAAATAAAGAAAAGAACGTTGTGTACAAAGGCGGACTTATGCCAGTTAGGGATCTCTTCCAATCAACCTTAGAGTAACTGAAAGGACTAGTATAATGCGTTTAGTACCAAAGTTATGAAAGAAAGAAAATTATAAAGACAGTGGGCTCGATTCTGAAGGCACAACGTTAAAATTTGACAGCGTTAAAATTGATTTCGTCTTTTTCTTCATAATACTGTGTGGCAAGGATACCGACAGTTTTAGTGCTGTCAAATTTTAACGTTGTGCCTTCAGAATCGAGCCCAGTGACAGTGTTAATTAAAGTATAAATCATCGTCATCAGCCTGAATGAGTCCACTGCTGGACATAGGCCTCTCCCGAGGTGCGCTATTGAAACCGATCCTCGGTTCTTCTCATCCAGTCACTGCCAGCTGCCTTTCGCAGATCGTTGCTTCATGTAGCCAGGGGGCGTCCCACACTACGCTTCCCAAGCTGTTTCCACTCGAGTACCCGTTTAGCCCAATGGTAATCGGTTCATCATCATCAGGTCATTTTTGTCTCCACTGCAGGAGCACAACCTCTCTCATCTGCCGCAGACAGACGGAGGATTTGGCCTACACTCCCCGCGCTGGCCAGACGGGTTGGGGAGGCCTGGTTGATGTTTTATAATGTATTCCCTCAGTCGCCTTGTACGACATCCACAAGAAGAGTTGGAGTAGTCCTATTCTACTCTACCGGAAACCACACGGTAATCGGTGCTCCGATAGATATTCTATTTAAGTGCTGTCAAATATCAACGTTATGCTTTCAGAATCAGGCCCACTGTAAATCTAGATTTAAATCTTGTCTAATCGCCTGGCGCTACGACACACCAGAGGCATCCAGAGGTTTCTGATAGTATTAGAAGCACTTAACTTATCTGCCGTTGCAGATAGGTTAAGTGCTTCTAATTCTCTAATAAACTCAACTTATTAAAACTTGAACTTACATTAAATTATTAAATGGACGATTAAATTACTAACGGCCGATTTTAAAGGTACAATATTAAAATATGACAGATCTTTGAAATTTTTGCTATCTGTGTTACAGTAATATTGAGATAAAGACGAGACTAATTTTAGTGCTGACAAATTTTTAATGTGTGGCTTCAGAATCGGGGCCAATATAAAAATTTATGTATTGCTTTTCAGACAATTTGCTGTCAAATTAAATCAATATAATATATTTTCTATTACTTTTATTATACTCAGTTTGTTAATAACCGACCCTGACTAGTATGGGGCGCTTAGACGTCCACTGCTGGACTCCGCCCTCCGCATCCAGCCCGCATGCATGTGCCGATCCGCGATCTCCACTCCAGAACTCGTCTACCCCAACGGCAACCGGTCTGTCTGTCGGTCTGCCACTTCAGATTGCTCATTATTTCGGCTATGTCGCTCACCTTCGTTCTTCGTCGGATTGATAAATAAATATATTTCATAACATTACTAGCAAACGCCCGCGGCTATGCCCGCGTGGATCAAGTTTCTATTTCCCGAGGGAAACATTTTTCTAAAGGTAAACATGAACCTATGTTCATATACATATGTCATGTGTAATCAAAAATTCTGGTGATCAGTTGAATAGCCGAGCCGAGAAAGCGTAATAAATAGACAAATAAGCACACAAACACTGTAGTCTAGACTTAATTATATGAAACCTGTTACCCGCGGCTTCGTCTGCTAAAAAAAGGGGTTGTTTCCAGTCTGAATAAAATATGGTAAACCAAGCTATCCAACAGTGAATATCACATCTCAATCCATTTAGTGGTTTTGAAGAAGCTGGTGACGTTATCATTAGTACAAATTATGTAATAGACGTGTTTCCTTGTAATGTTTTCATCGTTTTATACATATAATAATATAGTTCATCATCCCTGCGACGTCCACTGTTGGACATAGGTCTTCCCCAATAAACGTCCCCACACCCTGATGAATCCTGCTGCTTCCGGCCGCCTTCCTCAGGGCGTCGGTGCATCTGATGGCGGGGCGTCCCACCTTGCGGGTGTGCCTATCCGCGGTCTCCACTCCAGAACTTGTCTATCTCAGCGCGTCGGTTCTGCGGCAGATATGACCCGTCCATTGCCACTTCAGCTTGCTAACCCTTTATACTTTAAATGTATCTATAGGTTTGGAACATAATTTTGAACTCCCCCCCCCCAACATTTCACCCCCATAGGGCATGGTTTTTTGAAACTGTGAAACCCGTGTGTAAATGATTATTAAATTTATAATTACTCCTACAAATTTTTCGTTAACCTTTCGTTAGTGCATACCTGAGATACATGAGAAACCTTTGTGATAAATAACAATTTTCTAGAGCCAGTGTTTTGGAGACTACTACTTTCGAAGTCCATTTCACCCTCTTAAGGGATGGGTTTTCAAAAACTGGAGAACACATGTGTTCACACACAAACTTATTGATTGAACACGTGTGTTCAATCAATAACTTTTTAAAGTACTCCTACAAATTTTCTAAATGATAGGAACATCGAATAGAGGTTCTCCATACAAAACTTTGAACCCCAATTTTAGCCCCTTAGGGGATGAATTTTGAAAAACCCTTCCTTAGTGCTTGCCTATGTCTATATAAGCAACCATTGTGTAAAATTTCAAGTCTCTAGACTCAACAGTTTGGGCTGTGTGTTTCAGTCAGTCAGTTTCTTGTTATATACTCGTAGATATGGATGTGTCATCTTTCCAAACAGCAAAAGTAAAAAAATATCACACTCTTTACAATGCCACATAATATTTTTCATTTTGACCTGTCAAAATACTAACAAAGCCTCTTTTTAAAGAAGCTACAAAGTAAACAGACGTAACTGCTTTTAACGAATTTCTCACCTCACGATTGCAGTATACTTCGGTACGGTAAGTACACTTTAAACTTGTAGTTAACAGAATACTGATGAAAATGACACCGTTAATCTTATACTGTGTTGCAGATAAACTTAGCACTTGTGGAAGTACATTCAAATATCCCGTTCCCATAAATAAATAAAAAAACTGTTGACAGAACCTACACATTGTGTTCGGGAAAAGGCTTCGCTAGATGACCTTCCAGCGCCGCTGCGACTACTCGGGGAGGGGGGGGGGAGGGGGAGGGGAGGGAGGGGGTTGTGTTGCAGTTCACAGAGTTGGTTCGATAAGATCACTGTGGTTGGCACTTTGGGAATATGTTTTGTTGATTTATAACACTCGGCGTTAGTTATTTTTATTTATTTTAATTAGTTATGCGCGTTCGCTGGGGAAGGCCTATGTCCAGTAGGGGACGTGTAAAGGCTGATATGAATGTTGCGTGGTGGCCGTTAGCCATATTGGTCGTAGATTATGCACAACATGCACTTTGCTCACATGTGTTTAAGTTGCTGTACTACATATCTATCTATACTGTGTTACAAAATTGTACAAACAATACCTTTTGGGTGCAGTGAACTTTCCTCTTAGCGCCATATAAGGCAAGTTACGTCAAAAAGGGCGTAAGTGTAAATTGTTACATTCTGCGGTAGCGGCGTAGGACGTAGAGGAAACACAAAATAAATTTATTGAAATTGTGTCATAGTTGTGTTTGGGCCCTGGTTTGTGTTTGGATTGGATCTAAACCAAAAAATAGCAGTTCATAATTACTTTATTAATATTTCTTTCATTTACTATTTAGAGCGTATGAGTGAAAGAAGAGTGACAAAAGAGATTTACAGCGCGAATGTGGAAGGAACTACAGCTAGAGGTCGTCCTAGGAGGTCGTTAGTGACGTCCTCAAAAAGGCTGGGGTCCGCAGTGAGAAGAATAAAAGGAAATGCATGAAAAGGTTGATGGATGGGAGAGAAGCTAGTGAGGTGTATCAGGATCGAGCAAAGTGGCGATCCATCGTCTCTGCCTACCCCTCTGGGACCAAGGCGTGAGCATTATGTATGTATAGAAATTTAACTGAAAGATTGAAAGGAAAGCACAATTCACAAACATAACATCCAGAGACTTATCTATTTGTTTATGCACGCATCACGTAAAAACTACTTAACTGATTCTGATGGTGTTTTCTGAAAACATAGGGCTTAATTCGGTGTAACATGTACGCTTTATTTCATCTCAATTGGCTATCTCAATCAAAAGTTATATACATTACTCACATACATTACATTGGTGTGCATGAAAGTAATGCTCGACGAAATTTGAATTGCGATGAATAAGTTAGGAGGACTAGATATGGAAGGGTAAGAGAGAAAGAGGTTTGAGGGGAGTGTTAAGGGCTGAGTTAAGGGGAGTAGATGCGAGCGAATTCAAGCAAAGAGATGGATAGGAGCGGGGGCGAGAAGGGAATTAACACTAAGTAATTTTCAACTGTACTTAATCCTGTAGTCCATGCGAGCGGAGCCGCAGGCACAGCTAGTTATAAGGTAAGACTAGAGGTTTTAGTTACGTAAACTTCAAACCCCTTTCCTCCAAGTACGAGTAAAACCAAATCCAAAAGCTAATAACAAACAAAACAAAACACAAATCCGTCGGAGCTTGCTCAAGCTCGCTCAAATCGCCATAAACAATGCCTGCCCACGTCCGCCGTAAGGGCTGACGTATACGCAGATTTATAACCGCGCGGTTTGACGCTGCGTTTCCTTCGTTTAAAGCAGCGAGAGTTAAATAAAATATCCTTAGGGACTTGAACAATTAATAATAATAATAATCATTTTTATTGGTAACAAAATTACAAGTCAAAAATGTTTTTAACAATTAATGTCACATAGGTAACAGATAATAATTAATAAATAATGTCATAAATTCACAAATGTCAAGTAACATACTTTGAAACATCTTTCAGGAATTCGTCAACTGAGTAATATGCCTTAGAAATAAGAATTTTTTTTAATTTATTTTTAAATATGCTGGTGGAATTATTGGTGTAACTAGACTTGATAGTTAGCTTGTTAAGTCTAAAGCAGAGCCAGGCATTAGGAACTACTCCACAGGTTAGTCGTTTTTATCAAATACCTGCTGTGCCCGCGACTCCACTCGCATAGACTACAAAACTATTTTTTCCCACTCCCCATGATATAAAATGGTGATATTTTCATTGTAGTACATTCAACATAATAGTGCCGTGTGGTTTCCGGTAGAGTAAATAGGACCACTCCAACTCTTCCCGTGGATGTCGTACAAGGCGACTAAGGGAATACACTATAAAACATCAATCAGGCCTCCCCAACCCGTCTGGCCAGCGCGGGGAGTGTAGGCCAAATCCTCCGTCTGTCTCCGGCAGATGAGAGAGGGTTGTGCTCCTGCGGTGGAGTCAAAATAACCTGATGATGAAACATAATAGTGTGTAATTTATGATAAAATAGCTATGCTCGCGGCTCCGCTTGCGTGGACTACAGGTTTATTTCCCGCTCCCGCCCTTTCCTCATTCATCCCTTCCCCACTCTAACTGCCACGGTCATCGCAATTTGAATCCCGCCGAGCACTATACCGGAGTGAGTAATAAAAAAAACTAAAATTACGCATAACTTTTGATTGAGTACGCGTATTGCGATGAAACTAAATAATTGTGGGACGCACCCTGGCTAGATGGAGCGAAAATCTACGTAAGGCGACTGGCTCGCCTTAGGAGAGGTCTATGTCCAACAGTGGACTCTTTCAGACTGATGATGATGATGATGACTAAATGTTACTCCGAATTAGTCTCTATATTTTTCTGAAACCTCCATTAGAGTCAGTTTACTGGTTTTTTACGTCATGCGTGCACAAACTAACAGACAAAATTTCCAAAAATTATCTAATGTATTCTAGTACTTATCCTTAGACCCTGAAATATATTTTTACAAATATTTTCAATGTACAGACACGCCAAGTTCACGTTTTTATTTATGAGATAAAATATCAATTGTAAACATAATGCAGGCCCTGTCGTGCCGAATACTCGTAAATACTATACATTATTTAACTTTCTAAATGCTGCAAATACAAATTATAATAAAAAATTAAATTTCAGTCTTCTCTGTCGCTGGTAGGCTGGCAGAAATCTCATTAAGAGATAAACATTACTATTTGTACATGTTATTTTTTTTCCTTATTTTTGTTTTGTTTTGTATGTTTTTCTTTTGTGTGTGCAATAAACTGTTAAATAAAAACATATACAAAACAGTCTATAATTACGCGCTTACGCTATGTATGTTTATCATTGACATGTTATGGTTACAATAAATAATTATTATTCTTACACTCAACCGGGCAATATTATAAGTGTAAAAAGAAAGACAAGTTAATCTTAAGCAGAAAGCTATGTTGAACCTGTTTTGTGACTATCATGCTACCTCTAAGCGTGTTCCCGGCTTGTATGAAAACCAGTAGCCTCTGGAATAAGGTGATTAATATGTGCGGAGGATAGACTGCCGCGGTGGGCAGGACGTCCGTGCAGTGTGCGCTGCCCTTTAAAGGTAGAAGTATTCGTCGTGCATACTAATGCGATATATTTATAGAGATTTTTAGTAGAAATTTTATTGTAAGCTGTAAGGAAGGAGACGTGTGGTTACCGGCTTAGAATAGGGCCACCCTCAATGGTGGGTGTCGTCAAGGCGACGAAGGGATTGCTCCATGAACGGACAGCAGCGTTCTCCTGTGTGTATTAAGATCATTGCTACGTTCACCTATCCCCTGCCAAGCGTGGTGATTATTGCAAATCCTCAAGGCAGCCTATTAAAAGTAGCATTTTATTGGGGAAGCTTCTGTTCAGCAGTGGACGTATTTCGGCTGATGATGAAGGAACTTAGCAAAATGTAAGATTCCAAAAGACTTGAATAAAGCTTACTAAATATCAGATACTAGTCTTTTCAGTTACTCTAAGGTTGAATGGAAGAGACCTCCATGAGGGCCTAAGTCAGCCTTTGTACGCAATATTATTCCTATTTGTAATTGTTGCTGTTAATACATTACAATATAATGTTAATACATACATACATACATACATACATACATACATACATACATACATACATACATACATACATACATACATACATACATACATAAGGTGTGTTTTTCTTTAAATGTCTAATTTGATAAACAAACATGGCGCCAAGGTGACCATAGATATAAAATAGTGTTGTCAAATAATAGAATTAATTGATTCAATTGAATTTAATTGAATTTGTGATTAATTCTATATTATTCTCAGTGATTATAAGTTTAGGAATATTTATTTATTTATTGGTTACTCCCATGGATATTCTGTATCTAAATACAAAATTTCATCCACATCGGATCATTACTTTGGACCTAGCATACGACTGCAGACAAACGGACACGCAAGCACATTGTTTAGTTTTTGGTTTTTGGACTCTTACATGTCTAAGGGAACATATATCCATCAAAGTTTCAAAAATAAATACAACATATTGCAGAAACATTTTTATTCCTTAAGGTACAAAATACAAATCATTGTAATAACAATAATATTAAGTATGTATAAAACAATGCACCGGCATCAAACTTAATATTTTAGAAAAGTGCAAACGATAATGAGTAACAAACATCGATTTTACCGATGCGATGCCGATTACGATTATCTGTGCCAATATTCCGTTAAAATTAATAGAATATCAATTGTCTATCTTTTTTGGTTCAGTGGATGTCCAACTTATTTGTCTAATCCTTTTTTCTCCTCGCCTACTTATTTCTATGGATTCAATTAGTTACAAGTATTCCGAATGAATAATTGAATTGCGTAATTGAATGCGTGACATACCCCATCTCTAAAATCCAAAGACAATATAGAGATAACCCGTCTCAATATGATTTAAGGTTAAAGCGATTTGTTGATAATTTTGCTAAAAACTAAGGTTTACGATGATTAATTCTATTAGTTTTGTGAGTGGATATCGTGCAAGTGCTTGTTTGAGGTATATGAGGATTTTGGGTCAGTTTTATTGTGTGATTGGCTCGCAAATTTGAGATTTTGTAGAGGTGAGTGGTTTGTTTACTACTTAGGACATTTAAAGAAACATTAACCTTACATACATACATACATACATACATACATAATAAGCTATGTGAGTTTACGTTTTAAATGCCTATATGTATATTTAAAAATTAAATACCGTTATTAATTTTGTGTACAAAAGCGATCAAGCTTATCTCTAAAAGAGATCTCTTCCAGCTAGCAAAATATCCAGGCAAAATAACTACTTATATATAAAATAAACTTTGCCGTGTGGTTTCCGGTAGAGTAGAATAGGACCACTCCAACTCTTCCCGTGGATGTCGTACAAGGCGACTGAGGGAATACATTATAAAACATCAATCAGGCCTCTCCAACCTGTCTGGCCAGCGCGGGGAGTGTAGGCAAAATCCTCCGTCTGTCTCCGGCAGATAAGAGAGGGTTGTGCTCCTGCAGTGGAGACAAAAATAACCTGATGATGATATAAAATAAATATAATAAATCATAATACATACATACATAATGCTCACGCCTTGGTCCCAGAGGGGTAGGCAGAGGCGATGGATCGCCACATTGCGCGATCCTGACACACCTCACTAGCCTCACTCACAGTCATCAACCTTTTCATGCCCTCCTTTTATTCTTCTCACTGCGGACCCCATTTTGAGGACGTTACTAATTTGATCCTTGAAAGTTCTCCTAGGTCGACCTCTAGCTGTAGTTCCTTCCACATTCGCACTGTACTTATTTTACATTACTTTTGTTACGATTCATCATAATAAACATACTAATTACATGTATACCATATTTTACTACGGTAAATGAAGGAAAATCCACATCAAATAAACCATAAATACTCAATGAACATCCGGCGTCGAACGGCGTTACTAATCTTACTTAATAATTGGAAAACCAGCTATTTATAAGTAGGTAATAAACTTATTAATACTGGGAAGATACCACTATCTTTCATTACATCGCTACGTACATCTCTGAGCATAACTTTGATTGACGTTTCCTCCAGCTTTACGGTAAAAAAGTGTATAAACTCAGAGAGTAAAATACATAGGTATATGAAATAGAGTACACTTTAACTTAGGCGTAGCATACATTGAAATAATCATCTTGGTGGGATTAGTATGTTTAAAAAGTTATAATTTTTTTATACAAAATATTTGGATACTATGTCTCTACTACTAGACTCTCGAGCAAAATTAAGGTAAATTTTTTTTAGTACATTTGGGGTAACTTTGAGATCGATTGGGATCGAAACCTACCCTTTTAATATTGTATAATATTTTCTACCCCAAGGTTGTCTGGAAGAAATCTCTTGACGCGATAAGACCGCCTAAATTGTAATATTTGTTACTTTTGAAACTTGTAACTGTATTTGTTTAAACAATAAAGTGTATTGTATTGTATCGATTTGGATGAGATCTAATGCTGGCTGTCCGGAGTATTGATAGAGTAGGTCCAGAGTGACTGATATAGCTCTTTCATCAAATTGCCAGAAATTGTGTGAATTTCGCCTCTCCAGTATATAAATATATTATACTATCTATAAAATAACCCGCCCCGCCGCCATATGGACCGACGACCTAAAGAAGGTGGCCGGAAGCGGCTGGATGCGGAGGGCGGAGGACCGGGTGTGGTTGCGTTCATTGGGAAAGACTATGTTCAGCAGTGGACGTCTAAAGGCTGACATGATGATGATGAAATATAAAATAATAAAATAAACTATAAAATAAACGAACAGTTGGGTCTATGTACGTGAGTCGCAAACTAGGTAGGATGCATCCATGGAAACTGCATGGATTTTGATCCAGTGTTCACTAATAGCCTGGCCATTTCCCCATGAATGTTTTGGTTATTTAACACATTTGGGATAATTTTGAGTTCCTGGATCTCCGCCGGGGATCGATATGGATGTGATCTGATGCTGGCTGTCCGGAGTATGGACGGAGAAGATCAAAATGCAAAAGATACCTCTTTGACCAAATTGACAGTTAACATCACAATTGTCCACGTTAATAATGACATGTGCAAATCCAAACCCATTATTCTGATTTATCTGTGGTGTGAACAGCTTGCCTCATCGAAGAGGTGTGTTTGGCACTCTGGATATCCTTGATCCATACACCGGCCAGCCAGCTTCACATCTCATCCAAATCGATCCCTGGCTGAGATGCTACAAGGGCTCAAAAACCGCTAAATATTAGTAATCAAAATAAATAGTTTTGACGATTATTTAAAAGTCTTGCACAATAATTTTTTACTAGAAAAATCTAATTAATTTAAGTTCTAGTTATTTGTAACTTATACCTTAACTTCCTTATTATAAGGTACAAATATGATACTAAGTCCTATGTTTAAACTTGTGTTTAAGTCATACCTTGTCATTTTAACTACTTAGTATAAGTAACAAGCAATTTCATGGAATGCTTTCTGCCATACAAGTAATTTTCTTCGCAAAATATCACCTATTATGAATATCACAATTCGTTCCGCTATTACCATTATAGAAAACCCATATATTCCAACCCTTTTGTCTATATTATAGAGTGCAAAATTGAATAACACTTTTTTAAGTTAGCAGATTCATGTATTGTTTATTTATAGTCTTATTATTAGGAGTTAAAGTAGGTTTTGCAATGGAATGGTAATGATAAAAAGTTTCGCATAGGGTGACCAGCGAAGTAGAACGTCACTTGATAACTGGTTAAAATGAACATGTATGAATGAGGGCTTAATATATTCGGTCAGTGAACTTAAAAAATAAACTATTTGTAACATTTTCAAGTAAAGTATTTCGTATAGCAGGCTTCAGAGTATTGATAGCGTCCGAGTTTGTGAAACCGACCTTTAAAGACCGATCGACACAAAAGAAATTTGAGACCGATCGACACCGAGGAGTTTAAGACCGACCAACACCGAGGTACTTGAGACCGATACGGAGACAGAGGAGGAGGATATTCTTGCCATCTGAATATTTTTTTTGTAAAGTTCTGATTCTCGGTTTCTCCGTCTCCGAAAAGACGTTAAAAAGTATTTTAAGTGCAACGTCTTTATTGCCGTTTGATATGTAAACAAAGTTTCGATTTCAGGTTTCGTTCTCCTCGTCTCCGTATCGATTTCAGACTTCTCGGCCGGAGACGGAGAAACCGAGAATCAGAACTTTACAAAAAAAATATTCAGACGGCAAGAAAGACGTTACATACGTCTTTCTTTCTATCGGTCTAAAGTACCTCGGTGTTGGTCGGTCTTAAAGTCCTCGGTGTCGATCGGTCTCAAATTTCTTTTGCGTCGATCGGTCTTTAAAGGTCGGTTTCACATACTCGTACACTATCAATACTCTGAAGCCTGCTATACGAAATGCTTTACTGGAAATTTTTATAAATAGTATATTTTTTAAGTAAAGTAAAATACTTTTTCCCCCATTTTTAAAACCGAACATATTACAGAATTTAATTGGGATGCAGGACTTAATTAAACGATAGACCAACGGACACCGAGAAGTTTTGAGGCCAATCGACACCGACAAGTTTGAGGCAGACCGACGCCGAGAAGTCTGAAACCGATACGGAGACGAGGAGAACGAAACCTCAAATCGAAACTTATCATTGTTTACATATCAGGCGGCAATAAAGACGTTGCACTTAAAATACTTTTTAACCTCTTTTTTTTAAAACCCCAATTTGACACATTACATAAAGTAATCGGGATGCAGGGCTTAAACAATAACCAGACAGTTTGAGGCCGATCGACCTCGAGAAGTTTGAGGCCGATCGACCTCGAGAAGTTTGAGGCCGACCGACCTCGAGAAGTTTGAGACCGACATGAGCAGAGCGAGGCCTTGAGAACTTTTTACACAGCAGGTGGCAACAATGACGTTGCATGTTAAACTTATATTAAACAATTTTTTAAATCTGAACATGACACATTACATAATTTAATAAAAATGTAGGATTATGACAACACTTCGTTTATCCAGTTGACATTCGTTTAGCGACATTCAAGTATTTATAAAATTAAAATATTAATTTAAAAAAAAATCTAATTTTTTTTTTGTTCACAGGAAATTCTACCCTACCAGTAATTTAAAGGTATGTTTTTGAATATGTTTTTTAATTATTCGTAGAAATTTTTATTTTAGCTCAGCTGTACAAAAGATTAAAACCCCATACGTTCCACTCACTTCCGTTTTAAACTTAGCACACTTACGCAGTTTTAGTGTAAAATACAATAATATGGTACCACCGAGCTGGTATGATCATGGAGATAGATAAACTCTTTATTGCACGCAAATTAAGGATAACAATGAAATAGGTACAGATTTTTGGAAAGTGTACAAAGGCGGCCTTATCGCTTAAAGCGATCTCTTCCAGGCAACCTTTCAGAAGGAAAATAAGAAAGACGTAGCGACAGAGTACTGCAGGTGAAAGAAGAGAAATTTATAATTTTAGAACATGGTAAATACTTAGTAAAAATATTACACAATTAAATGTACATACAAATATACTTAAATACATACCTATGCATACATATATAATTTATAATACAATACATATACCGTACGTGATATACTAGGTGGAGGTGAGAGGTGGTCATGGGAACTCCTCAATAACTACCAATAAGCCCCACTGAGTTTGGGCTCGTTTGACTTGTTTCAATGTTTTTTTTTTTTAGTTGTAGCATCTACAGTACCTATCACGCCAAGTGGTATCACGAGGCGAAAAGCCGGCGAAGGAAAGTGGCGATACATGGTCTCTGAATACCCCTCTGGGGCCAAGATTAAGTATCCTATACATCCTACTAATATTATAAACGCGAAAGTTTGTAAGTATGGATGGATGTTTGTTACTCTTTCACGTAAAAACGACTGAATGGATTTTAATGAAACTTTACAGTAATATAGCTCATACATCAAAATAACACAAAGGCTACAATTTATAAAGATATTGTGTGAATTGTCCAAAATATCAAGTAAGTAGGAAAAAATATACCATCTGCGAGCTATTCTGGCGTGCGCTGCCAAAACCGCTAGAGTTATACATATGTAATGTATGATGGAAATGTTTATCTTAAATAGTCCTACAATAAACTACTCGAAATACTAATCGTGCGCAGACGAAGTCGCGGGCACCAGCTATTATGTTTATATGTATAGGATAGGTACGTAGCGTATTTTTTTCTGTAGATCACTCGTCGCAAATAACCAACCTGCCCATTTATGAAAATACTAAGATTGTATCAGCTCTTCGACTTGTTGCATCTGGTTTTACCTGTCTGTGCCTGTTTGCAAATCATAGGGACGTTTAAGTACATGTTACTGTTTGAAGTACCTCAAGGTGGTCGTTACCACCTTTTTAAAAATTATTTTTATTTTAGCAGGGTATTTATAAGTAATTTTCACTCAATTTATATCTAGAGTTATTATTTTTACGCACGCATGTAATATGTATAATTTTCGAGGAGGCCAAGATAATATACAAAATAGTTAATGTTGGTATTAAACGTAGAGGATAAGTATGTAAGCATGTAACAAGTAAACAAAACAAACCCTCTATAAATAATAAAGATTTTTTTAATAATAATATGTTGTTGGATGTTATACTTAACACTCTACTTAAATATATACGGGGTGCAAAGGACATAAAGATATTCAAAAATGCATTTAGCAGACCTTTTATCTAACAGATAAAACCTTCTACTCTGTCAAAGACTTATAGTGATAAATTATTAGGAATATTGACATCTTATCTTATATTCTTAGGGGGCCAGGAAGACCTGGCGACACTTCGACCCTTCAGGATCTTTTGTGCCAAACCCCTGACCACTAACGGTGCCCCAAGCCGATTTGGTGGACTTCACATACGCCTCAGAATTTCTTCTTCGGCGTATGCAGGTTTCCTTACGATGTTTTCCTTCACCGAAAAGCCTGTGGTATTATAAATAAACCGTACTTAAGTTTCGTAAAACTCATTGGTACGGGCGGGGTTTGAACCCACGACCTCATGAACGTGAGGCGAGTGCACAACCAACCGGCTACCACGGCTCTTCTTATTATAATATTGACATGGTTTTCATAGTCTATAGGTGTCCGTTTGTTTGCGACGATTAATACCTACTACCTATTTCCGACATATTTTAATTTATTTTAATTATCTACACTAACATTATAAAGAGGAAAGATTTGTATGTTTGTAACGAATTAACCCAAAAACTACTGGACCGATTTCAAAAATTATTTCACCATTTGAATGATACATTATCCCTGAGTAACGTAGGCTATATTTATTACTATACGAAATTAGGGATCCCTACTAAAACTTCAATAATGTAACCCAAGCTGAAGCGGAAGGAAGGGGGAAGATGACATACCTTAAACCGCTATCATCACGTCTAATCTAGAAAACACTCTTTTACCACTTAAGGACAGCGAAATCTTAAATATGTCGCACTAGGTATAAGTCAGGTTCTGTTCGGTTATTAAGGCCGCGGTGGTCTCCACACGGTCGCCAATCGTCTTCCTTTTTCTGGGAAAGTAGAAGCTATACGCTCCTTCATACTGCCTACAACAGCGAAGAAAATGAGACAGTTTTACCGGCTAAAAAGGAATTCGATGCAATGTTGAAATTAGGCATTTCTCTTCCATCGCAAAGCAGCTGGGGCCTCATCTACATATGGTACCGAAAAAGGCGACGCCTGCCCTGTGTCTTAAAACGCGAAAGTTTGGATATTTGTATGTTTGTTACTCAATCACGCGTCAACCACTGGACGGATCGTTATGAAACTTGGCACACATATAGGTTAGGTCCTGGAATAGGACACAAGATAGTTTTTATCCCGAATAAGCATCCCATTCCTACAGGAAATACAAAATAATTTGTCATGTTCAGTTGTCCACGCGGACGAAGTCGCGGGCAACAGCTAGTACTAATAATATATTGATAAACTACACATTTTACAAAGGTTGTCTGGAAGAAATCGCTTAAAGCGATAAGACCGCCTAAATTGTATTATTTGTAACTTCTATAACGTGTAACTGTATTTGTTTGTGCAATAAAGTGTATTGTATTGTATTTTTCTACCACAAAGATTCTCTGTCTGTTAGCTAAGATGAGGTAAGTATTTAGTTGTTATTTTGCCTCTTGTAGAACCTTACACGCTCTTGTAGAACCTATTAAGCTACCTAGAATAGATAATGAATGTCATTGAAAATCGATTTTCCATTGCGGTCCAGTTTAAATGACTTTAGATAAGAAATAGTTTAGGAAAATAATATAAGATAATTCTCAATATTCCCTAATCATCATCAGTATGAAAGAGTCCACTGCTGGACATCGGCTTCTCCACTAAACCCGATCCTCGGCTCTTCTCATCCTCACCGCCAGCCGCTTTATGCAGATCATCGCTCCATCTATAGGACAGTTATACAATCATTTAAGCAAGTCAAGTTTTATGGTTCCTTACTGCCTTTTTAGGTCATATCCCTATGAACAGGTTGGTTGTACAAGGTTGTCTGGAAGAAATCGCTTTTAGCGATAAGACCGCCTAGATGTACATGTATAAGTTACTTTATTATTGTTTTTACATGTGATAAAGAGTAATTGAATTCAATTGAAGTAAATAAAGACCGTAAGGTACCATAAGAAAAAATTCTTAAAAAATACCATTACCTTCTCTACTCAGAAACTATTTCCGGTTTCATTACAAGTTATTTTGTGAAATTAATTAAATGTCCTTGTAATTCTCGCCCTGAAGCCGACTGTACCATAGATTCCCATACAATTATTATTCATACATATACACCACAATTAGGTATGTTCTTATTTTGCAAAAGGTAATTAAAAGAAACATGAAACGTATTCGAAGACTCGTTAATACGCTCCTCCAGGGCGTAAGGGACGTGTACTTGGTGTAAGTGACTTTTTCTTTTTGACGTAAGTGCCTATACTTTGCGGACTATTTGAATAATTGGCAACATTAGTTAAAGAGTTGATTGTACAGTGGAATGTGTTGCAACGTACGGCGGGGTCGTTTTGAAATATAACGCCTATTTTTAACCGACCTCAAAAAAATTAGGTTCGAAGTGTAGTGTATTTTTAATAGAACTACGCCGATTTCAGTAAAAGGTTTCAATTACATATTCCTTTTTAAAAGTATAGTATACCTATCGTCATATCAGCACTTAGACGTCCACTGTTGGACATAGGCCTACCCCAATGAACGCCACCACACCCGGTCCTCCGCCCTCCGCATGCAGCCATATCATGCAAGCTTCCGGCCACCTTTAGGTCGTCGGTCCATATGGCGGCGAGGCGTCCCACCCTGCGCGTGCCAATCCGTGGTCTCCACTCCATAACTCGTCTGCCCCAACGGCCATCGGTTCTGCGACAGATGTGGCCCTCCCACTGCCACTTCTGCTTGCTAATCGTTTCGGCTATGTCGGTCACCTTCGTTATTCGTCGGATCTTCTCATTACGAATCATATCCTTCAAAGAAACCCCAAGCATAGCCGTCTCCATAGCTCGCTGAGCGATCTGGAACTTGTCGATCAGGCCCACCGTTAGTGTCCACCACCTAGTGTATTATACCTATAGAAGTACATTATTAAAATCAGATGAAAATAAACTATTAACAAGTAGAAATAGATGACGATTTAATTGTGTCAATACCAACTCTTAAACATTAAACACAACCATCTAACAGAGGGCAGAGTAAACTTTATATGAACTTGTTCAAGGACGTCACCTGTCTTCCCCAACCGAAGGTGGTCTTACAAAAACATAATAAGAGATGAAAAATAGGTAATCGCATAGACGTAAATATAAACTGTTAAGGTTTTACGACGCCTAAAAGCCTTTTAAAATTCCATATTTAGATCAAAGTGTTCATTAAACGGGTGGTAATCTTGGAAAATATCCCGACAAAAATATATTATTAGCAACCAACGATCTCTAGTTACTACTAGATGGAGCGTTCCAAAGAATCGCTCTGTTCCACGCAAGTAGCCACAACTCTTTCACATTCACATTCACAATGAAACATGCAGTTACTACGCAGAACATTTAATTATAACTAAATATTGACGCTACGGTTAAATAATGTCAATATTTAGAAAATAATTAAATGTTCCGAGTAGTAACTGCACAAGTTTCAAAGTGAATGTGAAAGAGTTGTGGCTACTTGCATAGAACAGAGCGATTGTTTGGAACGCTCCATCTAGTAGTACATAGAGATCGTTGTTAGCAACTGGGTATTTTTATTTAATGGCCAATGGTTATGGTTATATACCTTCATAACGTTTACTCTTCTGTCTCCTGGCGCTTTTACAACTTATCAACAAGCTACAGGAGCATTTGCAAAATTAAAAAAATAAATACAAAGTAATTCCTATACATTCCAATTTCCTATGAAAAGATTATAAATAATTCATTTGTCAGATGTACGACATAATAAACTCTGTTTAAGATGACTTGATTTGTCGTCTATTGGTAAACTTTATAGGTTAAGTTTTTTTTATTATTGATCGGTTTGCGCTTAACCTCAATCTCACCTGATGGTAAGTGATGATGAGGCCTAAAGTGGAGCCGCTAACCAAGACGATGCATATTCACTCTTCCTTCAAAAAGATCCAAATTGTACCCAAGTTCCATTCCTTAGCCGTTCGCATTATGAAAGAGGAAGCAAAACGCTTCGTGCGAGAGCGTGGTATGTCTACTACATAAGGATGAAGTCCCTCTCCACGCCTGATAGTCCGCTTATGGAAGGCGAATTCATGTAATTCCTGGACACACTCTTTAAAATGTAACCTGTAGAATACCGAAAGATAAGGCACACTACGACGCTGTTGGAGGCTCTGTAACTTGGTATTTACCAGAGCATCGTCACCTATGAGCCTTCGGGCACGACGCTCAACCGCGTCCAGAGCAGCCAGCTGATACTTGGCAGAGCCGTCCCAGAGGTGACTGCAGTGCTCCATACCGCAGGGTGGACGGGGCCACCTATCACAGAACCGACGGTCGTTAAGGCAGACGAGTTCTGGAGTGGAGGTTGGATGCGGAGGGCGGAGGACCGGGGTGGCTGGGTTCTTTGGGTAAGGCCTATGTCCAGCAGTGGACGTCTAAAGTCTGACAGGATAATGATGAGGATGACCGTACCTAGAATATAACTTCAATTTCAATATTTTCTAGTAAAAACTAGAAAATATTGAAAAGAAATTAGTAAGTACTAAAATTAGTAACCTATTTTCTTTTTTTTTCGCATTACCCATCCTACGTATGTATGCTTTACCTTTCCATAGCTTATATTCATGTAAGGTAATACAAGTAGGTAATATCAAGCCTTTTCAATTTATTTTTAAAATTATGAACGTGTCTCGTGGGAAGACGTAACATGATCCTAATGATTGCCTTTATAAGTACCTTATGGTTAAACCTGAACTTAAAAAGATAATAAAAAAATGTAGTAGCAAGCCATCTTTACTTATTAATAGCTAAGAGTTGCACACAGTTAGTTGACTTTCCTGTGGGAACAAGTATTTTCCCAGGGTAAAAGCATTTACAACAAATCAGCATTCATATACTTTGAAAAAATTTGACAGAGTTCATTTTTAATAATGGATCTCGTTGATGTCTAATGTACAGCAGATTCTAATAACTAACATTAGAAGTGGAAATTTAGATTTCTAATTTGTAAAATGATGAAGTCTTTGAAAGCAGGTTACTAATTATATCTATGCTAATTATAATAAATTAATTTAGAATCCGAATGATACAAATTAATAATAAACAATGCATATACATACACTTGTTTAATCGCAAACTAGAATCTTCTCTTGTACTGTGGGAATAAAATAAGATTGGACAATTCACAAATATAATTAGTATGCAGACTAGGACCAAATTGAACAAAGTTGTCTGTCATTAGTGGAAATCGAACCCACGATCTCTGGCACTCGAGTACAGTAACCAAGCCACTAGGCCGAGGAGGTGAGATAGTGAGTCATCATAAATTTGCCATTTCCTTCGACAACCTTTTAGACAAAATATAAACAAACCAGAAGTTTTTAAACCTTGAACTATGTCAATAAACAGCTAGTCATCATCATCATCATGTCAGCCTTTAGACGTCCACTGCTGGACATAGGCCTTCCCCAATGAACGCCACCACACCCGGTCCTCCGCCCTCCGCATCCAGCCGCTTCCGGCCACCTTCTTTAGGTCGTCGGTCCACCTGGCGGCGGGGCGTCCCACCCTGCGCGTGCCAATCCGTGGTCTCCACTCCAGAACTCGTCTGCTCTAACGGCCGTCGGTTCTGCGACAGTTGTGGCCCGCCCACTGACACTTCAGCCTGCTAATCCTTTCGGCTATGTCGGTCACCTTCGTTCTCCGTCGGTCTTCACAGATAGTAATCAACAAAATTAACATTGATCCACATGCAATGCCAAGATCACTATCATTTCGACAGTTTTATGACCATATCAAGCGTTTTACGACCATATTTGCATATTTCACACGATTCACTGTAGTTTTCTATATGGCAGTTCCCGCTGTCTATCTCTATATAAAGCCAACGCTACACCCGCGCAATCAAAGAAATCGTACGGGCATTTATTTTTAACTTTTTGTAGGCCCCGTAGCCTAGTCGGTAGTACACCTGCCTGCGACGCTCGGGGTCGCGGGTTCGATCCCGCCCAGGGCAAACATTCGTGTGGTGAGCACTTGTGTTTGCCTTGTGACTGGATGTTATTTATATATTATATTATGTATTTATGTATGTATATCAGCTGTCTGATACCCATATTACAGACTCTGCCTAGTTTGGGTGGTGGTGGCCGTGTGTGAAATGTCCCCACATATTTATTATTATTAACTAAATAGCTGTTTGCCGAATGGTTACCGGCTTAGAATAGGGCCACCCCTAACCCCTTAGTCGACTTGATGGATGACTAAGGGATTGCACCAGGGACGAACAGCAGCCTTATCCTGTGTATATTAAGATCATTACTGCGATCACCAATCCGCCTGCCAAGCGTGGTGATTTAGAAAAATTCCCCAATGGATATATAGCTCACCAAACGTGGCGTTCTGTTGAAAAGGCTTAGTTGCAGTATTTCGCTATATGACCATGAAAGGTCGTCCCACAGTATTAAAACTTTATTAATTTTAACATTGTACATACATTCATACATAATGCTCACGTCTTGATCCCAGAGGGGTAGGCAGAGATGATGTATGTCGCAAAGTGGCTTTCCTTCGCCCGATTTTCGCCCCGTGATACCCCTTGACGTGATATGTTGCGAACAACATCGCCGCATTTTACATTGTAAAAAACCAATATTACCGTACTATGTATCATCATCAGGTTATTTTTGTCTCCACTGCAGGAGCACAACCCTCTCTCATCTGCCAGAGACAGACGGAGGATTTGGCCTACACTCCCCGCGCTGGCCAGACGGGTTGAGGAGGCCTGATTGATGTTTTATAATGTATTCCCTCAGTCGCCTTGTACGACATCCACGGGAAGAGTTGGAGTGGTCCTATTCTACTCTACCGAAAACCACACGGCATGTATATATTGATACAGAAAATAGAACCAAGATACACCTTACTGCTCTATTCTCTTTTTTTTAGCAACCTATGACCTATGCATTCCACCTTTAAACGGTATTTTGCAATGTATCACAATGCGATCCGCAAAAGGCAATTGCTATGTCACACCCATCATCACATTCAATAACACATAGAATGCCACAGGTCATACTGATGACCGGCCGCAGACTATGTAGTTAGAGGTTTGAAGATACGACAAAATTAAACTTCCGTGTTTATGCCTACACTAACGCTAAAGATTAGATTAGATTAGATTTATTTATTTTACTTTTACATTGACATTTTGGGCTTAACAAAAGAAAAGGTTGATGAATGTGAGTGAGGCTGGTGAGGTGTGTCAGGATCGCGCAAAGTGGCGATCCATCGTCTCTGCCTACCCTTCTGGGACCAAGGCGCGAGCATAACGTATGTATATCCCTTACGCTAATTGATATTTTCTGTATCGATACATTGCTGTCCGTCACTTTGACCACCTCGTAGGTCTAGTGACTTGGGTGTATGACTCATGCGCCAGAGGTCGTGGGTTTGAACCCCACGATAATAAATTTACATTATAAAACATCAATCAGGCCTCGCCAGCGCGGGGAGTGTAGGCCAAATCCTCTGTCTGTCTCCGGCAGATGAGAGAGGGTTGTGCTCCTGCAGTGGATACCAAAAATAACCTGATGATGATGATAATAAATTTGTTCAAGATGGTCTCGATCTTTTGTAATAAAACTATGAAGTCTGGTATATAAAATAATAAAGTAGCTTAGTAGTAGTAAAGTAGATTAGTACATCTACGCGGTCATTTTGGCAAGGGCTAAAAGAAAACCTTTGGATAGATGATAAAAATGGCAATAAAATGTGCAGTTGTATATGAAATGAAATATCTTTATTGTGGATCATAGGTATATAAAGGATCAAATGTCATAGTTAGAGCTCAGCTATGTCCCGCCACGTGGGCATACAACATTGTGTCGCAGTAAAGCATGCATTTAAAAACAAAGTGACAAAAAAAATTACAAAAAAAAGTTAAAAAAAAAACGAGTTGAGTTGAAAATGAGTAAATTGACTGGGGCGGACAATCAGAGTCGTGTCTACGAGTAGAAGAGTAGTATTTAGTATCTATTTCTAGTGTTGTATCCACTATTCAGGCCAGAGCGCCAAGGTTATCGAGGCTATGCAGAGAGATAGGAATCCGCGTGGGTGCAATCATGTCGTTAGCGACGTGTCTCACTAATGTGTAGTGATGGGACGAGACCAATCACACTTATCGATTACACACTTCGGCACTGACATCCACACTAATATCATAAGGAGGAAAGATTTGTAAAGAAGCTCAAAACTACTGGACCGATTTGAAAAATTCTTTCGCCATT
Source organism: Esperia sulphurella (assembly GCA_947086405.1). Classification (NCBI taxonomy): domain Eukaryota; kingdom Metazoa; phylum Arthropoda; class Insecta; order Lepidoptera; family Oecophoridae; genus Esperia; species Esperia sulphurella. The sequence continues at coordinate 9,142,780 of OX352280.1, read as the reverse complement.
AGAATGCTACATTATCCGTGAGTAACATAGGTTATATTTATTACTATAAAAAATTAAGAATTTCTACTAAAACTTCAATATTGTAACTCAAGGTGTAAATTTGCAATATAACAAAGAAGTAGGTGTTCGGTACAATTCATATTGCGATTGATTTGTACTAGAGTTGGAGCGGAAGTAGGAGTGGGAGCGGGAGCGGGAGCGGGAGCGGGAGTGGCAACGGGAGCGGATTCTGGAGTCGACGCTAGCGGAGCCGCAGGCACATAATAATTTGTAATGTTACGTGGTCCACTCGGACGAAGTCGGGGGCAAATAGCTAATAAATAATAATTGGGGGTCGGAATAAGGGTTTTTAAGTTCCCGAAGAAATATTTAGTCATCATCATATACGTCACATTTATCTAGTTCAAATTTGCTTAGTTTTAATCCCGCTCCCGCGCCCACTTACCCCATTCCCCCATCTCCCCCCACTCCAACAGCCACTGCCACCTCCACCATATTCCTGACTCATCGCAATCTAAATTGAATGAGTAAGACGGATTGGTGATCGCAGTAATGATCTATAATGAATACACACTGGAGTGCAATCCCTTAGTCGCCTTAACGACACCCACGGGAAGATTTGGGGTGGCCTTATTCTAAGCCGGGAACCACACGGCTTAATAATAGCGAAGGTAATATTACGAGAAGGAAACTACAATAAATTTACTGCACTGTAATCCCATTTCGTAATAAATCATTTTTTATTACTCAATATAAGTGCAATAGATATACAGATTTACATTAACTACAGTGAACTATAAGTTCGCATTTAAAACCGTAGACCGACGTTTCAATTATCACATTCGATAAGCAGTTTGTAAAATTTATCGATACTTTGAGACTGTCATAATAGTCGTACATCGATATTATTTTATCGACTGAGCACCTCACTGCACGCAATAGTAAAACGCAGTTATATTTATAAAGGGTAAACACATGGGTTGAGATGACTTATCAATGTTACATATGTAAATGAACATAATGCTTACGCCTTGGTCCCAGAGGGGTAGGCAGAGACGATGTATCGCCACTTTGCGTAATCCAATGTTACAAAGCGATTTCCTTTCGTCGCTTTTCGCCCCGTGATACCCCTTGACGTGATGTGTTGCGAACAACATCGCCGCCTCCGTGTTGAGGTACCACGGTTAGCTAGGGATATAACTGTCCACCTCGTCACGACTCGGTAATAGTGCCCGGAGTTCGCCCAGCTCCAGAATGTCGGCACGCTTACGACCAGGCTAGCCCCTCAGGAAATGGGAGTATGGGTAAAGAGTCATCCCACTATTACGGAAGGATAGTGGGAGTGTAATAGCGAGAACTCTGTAAGCCGGGACTGCATACCACCTGGATAGCACCTGACAGGCAACTACCAGAACCAATTCCCTTGACTATGTAATTGGAAAGTATATTTTCTATATCTGACGACCTCCGTGGCGGAACGGGTAGCTCTCGGAGTGCCATGACGGAGGTTGCGGGTTCGAATCCCGCTAGGGGCAAATGTTCGTATGATGAATATGAATGTTTGTACCCAAGTCTTGGATGTTTATATATTTATTTAAGTATGCCTATCCGTTATCTAGAAACCATACCACAGGCTCTGACTAGTTTGGGACTGGATAATTCGTGTGAATGTCTGTGATATTTATATTTTATATTATATCTATTTTTAACTTAAACCGCACGAAAGACGAACATAATGCAAATTATTGTATATCGTCAAACCATAGATTATACTCTGCTGTCTAAATTTAAGGTTTTTAACATCCAAATACGTTGAGTAGTTCCAACGCTATCTCACTATACACTAAGCGGTGACCACGTGCATTTCCAGTACTCGCTCGCGCGGCATATGACGTCTTTGGGAGGACTTACAGCGACGTCAAGTAATTATTTTTTGTAGTCGCTGAATCGATCTTTACAACGGTATATTACATTTCTACAATACAATACACTTTATTGCACAAACAAATACAGTTACACGTTATAAAAGTTACAAATAATACAATTTAGGCGGTCTCATCGCTTTAAGCGATTTCTTCCAGACAACCTTTGGGTAGAAAATATTATGCCAGAGAAATTGTAGGTTGCGCTGATTAGGAATTTTTCTAATTTTTCATACTTAAGTTACACGAAGCCCTCGAAAGTACACATTTTTTGTAACGCAACTTAACATAAGACGTTCATCGAATTCATGTCAAAATCCGTTAGATAATAAAAGCAACAGCTATTTCGTCATCAGCAGAAATACATCCACTGCTGGACATGAGCCTCCCCAATAGAACGCTGCTATTGGTGGGCTGTCCGTTGGGGGATTTGCCATAATCACCACGTTTGGCAGGCGGATTGGTGATCGCAGTAATGATCTTAATATACACAGAAGAACGCTGCTGTTCGTCCCTGGTGCAATCCCTTAGTCATCCATCAAGTCGACTAAGGGGTTAGGGGTGGCCCTATTCTAAGCCGGTAACCATTCGGCAAACAGCTATTTAGTTAATAATAATAAATATGTGGGGACATTTCACACACGGCCACCACCACCCAAACTAGGCAGAGCCTGTAATATGGGTATCAGACAGCTGATATACATACATAAATACATAATATAATATATAAATAACATCCAGTCACAAGGCAAACACAAGTGCTCACCACACGAATGTTTGCCCTGGGCGGGATCGAACCCGCGACCCCGAGCGTCGCAGGCAGGTGTACTACCGACTAGGCTACGGGGCCTACAAAAAGTTAAAAATAAATGCCCGTACGATTTCTTTGATTGCGCGGGTGTAGCGTTGGCTTTATATAGAGATAGACAGCGGGAACTGCCATATAGAAAACTACAGTGAATCGTGTGAAATATGCAAATATGGTCGTAAAACGCTTGATATGGTCATAAAACTGTCGAAATGATAGTGATCTTGGCATTGCATGTGGATCAATGTTAATTTTGTTGATTACTATCTGTGAAGACCGACGGAGAACGAAGGTGACCGACATAGCCGAAAGGATTAGCAGGCTGAAGTGTCAGTGGGCGGGCCACAACTGTCGCAGAACCGACGGCCGTTAGAGCAGACGAGTTCTGGAGTGGAGACCACGGATTGGCACGCGCAGGGTGGGACGCCCCGCCGCCAGGTGGACCGACGACCTAAAGAAGGTGGCCGGAAGCGGCTGGATGCGGAGGGCGGAGGACCGGGTGTGGTGGCGTTTATTGGGGAAGGCCTATGTCCAGCAGTGGACGTCTAAAGGCTGACATGATGATGATGATGACTAGCTGTTTATTGACATAGTTCAAGGTTTAAAAACTTCTGGTTTGTTTATATTTTGTCTAAAAGGTTGTCGAAGGAAATGGCAAATTTATGATGACTCACTATCTCACCTCCTCGGCCTAGTGGCTTGGTTACTGTACTCGAGCGTCAGAGATCGTGAGTTCGATTTCCACTAATGACAGACAACTTTGTACAATTTGATCCTGGTCCGCATACTAATTATATTTGTGAATTGTCCAATCTTATTTTATTCCCACAGTACAAGAGAAGATTCTAGTTTGCGATTAAACAAGTGTATGTATATGCATTGTTTATTATTAATTTGTATCATTCGGATTCTAAATTAATTTATTATAATTAGCATAGATATAATTAGTAACCTGCTTTCGAAGACTTCATCATTTTACAAATTAGAAATCTAAATTTCCACTTCTAATGTTAGTTATTAGAATCTGCTGTACATTAGACATCAACGAGATCCATTATTAAAAATGAACTCTGTCAAATTTTTTCAAAGTATATGAATGCTGATTTGTTGTAAATGCTTTTACCCTGGGAAAGTACTTGTTCCCACAGGAAAGTCAACTAACTGTGTGCAACTCTTAGCTATTAATAAGTAAAGATGGCTTGCTACTACATTTTTTTATTATCTTTTTAAGTTCAGGTTTAACCATAAGGTACTTATAAAGGCAATCATCAGGATCATGTTACGTCTTCCCACGAGACACGTTCATAATTTTAAAAATAAATTGAAAAGGCTTGATATTACCTACTTGTATTACCTTACATGAATATAAGCTATGGAAAGGTAAAGCATACATACGTAGGATGGGTAATGCGAAAAAAAAAGAAAATAGGTTACTAATTTTAGTACTTACTAATTTCTTTTCAATATTTTCTAGTTTTTACTAGAAAATATTGAAATTGAAGTTATATTCTAGGTACGGTCATCCTCATCATTATCCTGTCAGACTTTAGACGTCCACTGCTGGACATAGGCCTTACCCAAAGAACCCAGCCACCCCGGTCCTCCGCCCTCCGCATCCAACCTCCACTCCAGAACTCGTCTGCCTTAACGACCGTCGGTTCTGATAGGTGGCCCCGTCCACCCTCACGAAAAATCAACCAAAGAGATCCCTATGGAGTAGGCTACAGTTTTTTTGCATAATAAGCCGAAATACGTTCACTGCTGAACTTAAGCTTGCCCAATAGAATGGCACTTTTGGCGTCCATTGGGGAATTTGCAGTAATCACCACGCTTGGCAGGCGGATTGCCAAACGCTGTAATGATCTTAATATAAGCAGAAAAACGCTACCCGTCCTTTATGCAATTTCTTAGCGGTCTTGACGCCGGGAACAACACGACGTCGCAAAACGATTATAAGGGTCAATTCTTTTTTTTAATATTTTTGTAAAGTCTTGTCCTTGAATCTTCCTATAGTACAGGAGGTGTACACCAATACAATATAATGATTAGATGTTAAGTTGATTTTAAGTACGAGTATATGCATGAAAAGTTTGAATGGCGCTTGCTAATGGATTGAACCTTGAAAGTTTGAAAAGCGCCGAGCAATGAGCAATAATTTATTTAATAAGCTGCGAGTAAAATAGTTGAAGAATAATCATCGAGTTCTTTGAAAAATACTTACTTTTACGACACCCTTGACATGTAGTTAATAACACTAAAAATATTAAACATGCCTTATTAAAGCGTCATCTTTCTGTTGTGTGAACAGCTTAAGATGCCGCCGAGTAAAAACGAATCGTAAGCTCGTAACTTAAGGTCAAAACTTAGATTGACTAGCCTTATAACTGTATTATTGGTTCAAGAACTTTTGCGTCCTTATACTAGATATATCTGTGTAGATATATTATTACAAGCAGTAGCCGGGTCCCAAACTAGGATTCCTGGTATAGGACCAGGAATCCTATTTTGGGACCAGGCTACTACTTGTAATAGTATATCTACATTAGCCACCATAGAATAGATTTATCTGCCTCGTTGGCCTAGGGCTTGGCCGTTAGACTCGAGAACCAGAACATGAGTTCGATTCCTACTCGAGGCAAACAAATCAGTCCTATTTGTACAAGTTGGTCGAGGCCTGGATGATAAATTGTCCTACCCTTGCCTAATAGTAAGTACAGGAGATATCCTGGTTTGGAATTAAACAAGAGTATTTCATCACCATCAATCGACGACCTCCGTGGCGGAACGGGTAGCTCTCGGACTACCACGCCGGAGGTTGCGAGGTTGCGAATCCCGCTAGGGGCAAATGTTCGTATGATAAATATGAATGTTTGTACCCAAGTCTTGGATGTTTATATATTTATTTAAGTATGTATCCGTTATCTAGTAACCATGCGACAGGCTCTGCCTTTGTGGACTGGATAACTGGTGTGAATGTCTGACATATTTATTATTATTTTATTATCATCAGTATATCATAAAGTCATACAAAAAGTTAAGTTGCGCATCTCATACTACGTAACTTGTGACATAACTTGATAGGGAGCGTTTATAAACCACGTGGTCCTACTTCTCACGGTCAACGGCATAATACAACGCGCTCAAGTTATTTTACCAAAGCGACATATTTGTAAAGTCTTTAATTGACTTTCATCATCAAACTTCACGTGTTTATCCCACTAATATTATAAATGCGAAAGTTTGGATGTTTGTTACTCAATCACGCTTCAACCACTGGACGGATCGAGACGAAACTTAGCACACATATAGGTTAGGTCCTGGAATAGGACATAGGATATTTTTTATCCCGAAAAACATCTCATTCCTACGGGAAACCAAATTAATCGTTAAAAGCTGTGTGAATATCGAAACCTACGCGGATGAAGTCGCGGGGAAAAGCTAGTGATGCATATGCCTCATATGTACGTCGTCGGCCCATAAAGGTTATATAAGGTTTATCCGAAGCTAAGCGTCAGCGAAGCATCTGAAAGGCCACGTGGTTTATGGAAGACTTTTCTTAAGTCTAAGTATGTGATTGATTTCAAATCGTACCATTTAACATCTCCATTTACGTCTACATTAGTCACAATCATAAATAAAAACTTTTATATGACAAATTACACAGTTTAACCAGTTTAAATGTCATAAACTTTCTGCTAACTGTAAAAAGCAGGTTTCTTAAATCACTCATTAGACCGAGCTTGTGCTATTAAAGATATTAATACTTAACCATTAGCCATCTTAAATTATTTAAAAGCAACCGTGCGAAACTATCTTACAGCTTTCTGAATAAATTACTAAAACATTTTAATTTGGCGTATCTACTGCGAATATTGCTTATTAATTATGCCTCATTAATTAATCTATACATATAATAAAACTGTAACTTGTCTATGTCTGTACATGGAAGATATTGTATGAGGGGTAGGGCCAATAGTAGCCAAAATAATTGTTTTTAGAATTTTTGTCTGGCGACTGACTGTCTGTCTGTCTGTCGGAGATCTAACTTAAAATCTGGTGCATGTTTCATCTTGATACGCCACTTAAAACCTGAGATATTAATAAAGTAAATTTTTCTAGAAGCCATTATATGCATAATTCATATTGCGATTGGTGTGTACTACAGTTGGAGCGGGAGTGGGATTGGGAGCGAGAGTGTAGTCCACACGAGCAGAACCTCGGGCACATCTAGTAAATTATAAATATAATTATTTATTTATTTGAAATTAGTTATTTGGATATACATAGGTCAAAATTGTGATCACCTAAGTGGCATATGTCTCAGTAGGTATATGTTAGCTAAAGTAATCATTTACATGATGGTTTGAAACAAGATCGTGATCAAGTTAACAAGACAAGTTGAGTTAGTGCAAGGGGACAAGATCTTGGTGCGCTTGTATGGAGTTAGGATGAGTTTTCGCGGTTAACAAGGTCTTGTTCAAATCAACAATTGTTTTTTTTTTCAATGTATGTAGTAGGTTTTTAAATAGTGTGTCTATTTTAGTATTAGTCTCCAAAATAAACCATGAAGCATTCTGTTTACATTAATCTTTACAATAATGAACATATGTAAATACGTTAACTATAAACATTTAGAATAAAAAATTAAGATCACCTCAAATTAAAATATTTAAAGATTCAGCCAAAAGAAAGTGGAAAAAATGCCATTCCTGATTACCCTTCTGTATTAATTATTCTGTGCTGTTACTCATACACGATTAGTCTCCAAAAATGTCGATGGAATTCGGATCATAATCGAAATCGATAACTACGTTTACCGTGGTAAAGGTAACGGTTCTTGTCATTATTGAAACGGTTTCGGTTCCAGGAACAGAGCTCGTTAAACTAAACAACGACTTTGTGTCGAACACCGAATATGGTGTATCGGTTACGTGATGTGTAGAATAAATGTGTTTATTATAGTCTTGCCAGGCTTGCCTCACTTCGTAGCAGATACATCACTCCCTAGTTAAACGAAAATACCTACTCTTTTAATCTATGACTCCTTCCCACTGTGAGACAAAACACGCAAAAATGTGTCTAAGGAGCTCGACTTAGCGTTGTTATTACTCCGTACAGAGTGCGATATGCGGGCGGTTATTGACGTGGCACTCAACGCGCAAAAATGTGTCCAAGGCACTCGACTGAGCGTTATTATTACTTTGTAATTTTTTTGTAAAAAAATTATATTAAAAAATTGGTTATATGCTATACTATACTTACATAATAAATACTAACTAAAATATACTACATACTAAATGTAATTTATAAATTATACATAATACACATTACTACGTAAAAAATATATTCTACGTATGTAATATATGAATACTTATTACAAAGATAAATATATACATATACTATAAAAATCACAAATATTTCTAATAAATAAAATCGTAAACTTCGCGTGTTTGTACATTGAAGATATTTGCAAAAAAAATTGGGGGTCTAAGGATAAGTAATAGAACACATTTCAATCATTTGTGAAATTTTTGTCTGTTTGTCTGTTAGTTTGTGCACGCATTTTGCACGAGGGTTGGGAGTGGGATTGGGAACGGGAGCGGAAGTGGGAACGGGGGCGGATCCTGTAGTCCACGCGAGCGAAGCCGCGGGCACAGCTAGTACATAAATATTTTGTGAATTATGGTTACCGACTGAGGATAAGACATCTTGCGTAATGTGTACGATAAACCAGACAAGACATTTTTCTTGTCTGGTGTCCCGTGTCTTATAATGTGTAAAAGGCCTAACCCACAATCTCTAGCGATCGAGTCGATCGACCAAGGTACTATACCAATGAGGCGGTCAATTAAAAAATCCTTATAAATTCAGACGCTCCGATGTGTCTGTCTGTCTTTTCTATTACGACCCGTTAACTGCTCGCCTTGGGGCTAATAGTTTCCTCGAAGGGACGCGACTGACGGGTGACCCGACCCCTGGTGCGGGTTCGATGCTCTGGCTGAAGGTAAAGATACACCGGCGCGGTGCGCGGCAGTACGGCATAGCCGAAACATTATCTGCATGATCCGTGGTGTGACTTTTCAACTAACTTTTTTTATGGTTGTAACAGAACATCAAAATTTATTTCATTTATTTCGCCATAATTTATAGGTACATACATGATCTTAAAAATACAACACGGTTCCAGTATAAATTTACCCAAGGGTGTAGCTTGCAATATTCTTTACTCTGGAATAAATATTTTTTATTGTTTTTGAAATTTGTATGCATGAAATATTTATTTTTTATTTATTTATTGATGTAGACATTTGAGGTAGAAAATGAGGAAAAATTTCTGAAGTTTTAAATAGCGGTACGGTATGTGGCGTATCCGGGGTGACGTCATAAAAACAATACTTATTTTAGTATAATAGGTTAGAAAGTGACTGATGATCCTGCACTAGAATCCTTTAGAATTGTCCGCGCATCGCACTCCCGCATCAGTGCGATGGTGGCCTAATGTTTGACGATTTGCGAAGGAATTCAGGTGTTCATTTGAAGGTTAAATGTCCCTTAAGGGGAAAGATGGCTAGGCCAGGTCTTTGAGGGATAATAGAAATAAATTCATGTTAATTTAACCCTTAACTGCAAATTACGGTAAAACGCGCTTTGGTGCGATTTAGAATAACAGTAAAGTTAACAATGGCATAACCAAGTAAAGTAAAAAAAGGACGGGGTGTGGTGGCGTTCATTGGGGACCGCGACCTATGTGGATGTTTGGTTACAACAGTTTTTCAATGGCAAAGTCAAATTTGTCCTTCAATCCAGTTTATCTTTACAAGTTTGTACGATACCCTCGAATGTAACGAATAAACTCAAAAACCACTAACGGATTTCACAAATTCTTTCACCATTAGAATGCTACATTATCCCTGAGTAACATAGACTATATTTATTAGTATAAAAAATTAGGGATCCCTACTAAAACTTAATAATGTAACACAAGGTGTAAAAAATAAGCCATAAAATGTGTTTCATCGCATGCGCTGCGGAAATATTGATGATAGAACCTTCGCTTGTCTGTACATTAAAGGGAGAAGGGGAACGGGAATTAACGCTATTTTTTTATTGTTGATGTTTGCGCTTGACCTCAATCTCACCTGATAGTAAGTGATGGTGAGACCTAAGGTGGAGCGCGCTTACCCAGAAGATGCCTATTCACTCTTCCTTTAAAAAGATCCAAATTGTTCTTGTCCGGAAATACCCAAGCTGGCAGGGAATTCCATTTGTTTAATAAGTTACAACATTATTTAATTCTGTATTCCACGCGAGCGGAGCCGCGGGCACAGCTTGTGTGGAATAAAGGACTTTGACTATCAGGACTTGAAACTAACACCAGACTTTCGTTAACCCCCAGGTCTTTATATGACAATACCCGACTTTAACGAGCGGTCATAAAAACCTTAGCGAAATACAACGATGTCTATGTACTACAAGATGGAGCGTCCCAAACAATCGCTCTGTTCCACGCAAGTAGCCACAACTCTTTCACATTCACAATGAAACTTGTGCAGTTACTACGCAGAACATTTAATTATTTACTAAATATTGACATTATGAGCGGATTCTGTAGTTCACGCGAGCGGAGCCGCGGGCACAGCTAGTATAATATATTTGTGTGGTTTCCAGTAGAGTAGAATAGGACCACTCCAACTCTTCCCGTGGATGTCGTACAAGGCGACTGAGGGAATACATTATAAAACATCAATCAGGCCTCCCCAACCCGTCTGGCCAGCGCGGAGAGTGTAGGCCAAATCCTCCGTCTGTCTCCGGCAGATGAGAGAGGGTTGTGCTCCTGCAGTAGCGTCAATATTTAGTAATAATTAAATGTTCTGCGTAGTAACTGCACAAGTTTCATTGTGAATGTGAAAGAGTTGTGGCTACTTGCGTGGAACAGAGCGATTATTTGGAACGCTCCATCTAGTAGTACATAGAGATCGTTGGCGAAATAAACCGGCCTCGGTACACCGGCGGGGCATATTGGCACTGTACGGGTCGGATAATAAAGTCTGTCAAATCACCTGCCTATGTTTCATTTCAAACCACTACGAAAACGAGCGCTATTTGCGGCTCGGTAACATGTGCATGAAAGGGTCACTGGCATCAAAGCCAGGTTTTTATTACCATGTAAACTTTCGGCTCCACTTAGGAACAGAATCTATTAATTACTAGCTGTGCCCGCGGCTACACTCTCGTGGACTACACATCATCAGTCTGTAAGAGCCCACTGCTAGACACAGGCCTCTCCCAAGGCGCGCCACTGAACCCGATCCTCGGTTCTTCTCATCCAGTCTCTGCCAGCCGCCCTACGCAGATCGTCACTCCATCCAGCCAGGGGGTGTCCCACACTACGCTAGCCGAGTCGCTGTCTCCACTCGAGAACTCGTTTACCCCAACGGTTATCGGTTCTCCGACAGATGTGACCAGCCCACTGCCACTTCAACGTACTAAGTTTTTGAGCTATGTCGAAAACTTTAGTTCTCTGGCGGATTACCTCGTTTCGGATCCAGTCCCTTAGAGAAACTCCGAGCATAGCTCTTTCCATAGCCCGCTGAGCGACTTTGAGTTTTCGGACTAGTCCCAGATTACACAATTATTATTAATCTCACTTATTCTCTGCATTGGCAGTGTCAGACTTCGTTATATGCAGGTTTTCTATCATTGTTTAGACTTCTTAATTCCTTTAAGAATTTTTACCCTTGTAGTTGAGATTTAACCTCATGAATGTGAGACCAACACGATTAAAAAGAAATATAGAAGGTTAGGATCCAAACTACCCTGCAACTGTACCGTTAGATTCTCCACTAAACGCGGAATTCAAATAAAGATCAATTTACGACCCTCAATACATCGGACGTTGCTCTCTTCCGTCTCCCTCTAACATACAATATCATTGCCTCAATTGGCAATATAACACTGAGTCGGTTAAAATTGATTTGTTCTGATTTTATAGATTTTAAAAGGCTGTTTTAGTCAGATGGGAATATACACTTACCTTTTATACTGACAGTGGGGGACCGAATGAAAGGACCTTTGGGGGAGTGTGACTGCTGCACAACACTGCAATTGGGGCTTCTCTGGACATACACTGTATGTCGTTCCATAACGCATGCTCAGCCCATATACTCGTATGTGCTGTGATAGAGATAAGACAGTGTGTAAATTAAACATAAACATAACTTTATTCATTTCAAATAATACATCATTTATGAAGCCCTGACTCCCAAACTAGGTAAACTGTATTTCAGGAGTCAGCGTCTTCCCCATAACGACTAAGTTAAAGTAATACTAACCTATAGTAGAGCAAATAGTTACAGTTTTGAAAAATTAACAATAAAAAATATAAATTTTTAACTTAATACAAACACATAAACAGAAGAAAAAGGGTGTGATGTGTGTGCGTGTGTATGTGAGTGTGTGGATGTGTGTGTGTTGTTTTTTTTTAAGTGAGAGGTATTATCGTAATAATATTATGTAAACAATATAATTTCGGACGGCCTCGACACCATAGTGCGCAAACGAGTCGCGTCCCCGATACGTCGCGTGCGAGGCAGCACCAACAGCATCCTGGGCGCCCTGGCCGACACGTATGACAGTACCATGCTGAGGCACTGGGTGAGGCTTCACCTCTCCAGTGCCAAACCAATTGTCAAATAAGTTATATTTTAATTTGTATACTTGATTTGTATCTATTATACAAACATATTGACTTTTTATGTATTACTAACATTTTTATAGACATTTGTCTAAAATAAAGCAATAATAATAATAAATAAATTAGAAGTTTGACGTTCTCTCCTACGTCACCGCAATCTCATCACTCTCAACTCAACCCGCCTGGCCAGTGCGGGGAGTGTAGGCCAAATCCTCCGTCTGTCTCCGGCAGATGAGAGAGGGTTGTGCTCCTGCAGTGGAGACAAAAATAACCTGATGATGAAATATTGTAATCCTGTATTTTATTGAGCAATAAAGAATCCGAATTGAAGTGCGCGTAGGGCTCGTATGTCGAGGACACCCAAAAAGCTAGACCTGTCTTTCGCATATAAATTCATAAAATGACTACTGTTTTCGAGATAAGGACAATTTTTTTTCCGTGTCTTCAATTACAAATCACTATCGTGTTCCACTTAAAAAATTCTACACAATAATACCTACCTCACACACCTCTCGAAAAAAGGTTATGTGCCCCTTTTGTTACATGTTTAAAATTAAATCAGATTTTATTAAAATTTCATAACTTTTCGTTTCCTAAATTTTAAGATTCTCTTTACGCTTCTCTTTTAAGAAGTCTCTTTACGCTTTACGTTTCGGAACGAGAAGTGTCTGGAAGAGGGGACGATGAGATTGCGTTGTCTAATGTAGTCTACGTTATACCCTGTGGGTACGGTACCCGAAAAAAGAACTAAACTAAGATATATTTAGAGAAAGAATTTTAATAATGTTTTATTGATTTGTATTAAATATTTATTTAAACTATAGACGACTCCAATTGGATCTTTCTCCACAACCCATATTCGATACCTACCTAAGTGCAATGATGACGTCAGCGTACTCACCCCGGTGTAGACATATGAACGCTCCTCGCCGCCATGTTTACTAACATTTCCCGCCATTAGCATCCATTAATCTAAGATGACAGCTAAACAAACAAATTACAAAATACTCTCACAGTTTCATTCCAAATTCATTTTCCTTCGTCATCAGCGTCATCGTTATGTAGTTTCAAAATACTATACTTACGAGAACGAATGAATGACTGCAATCATCATTCGTTCATTCTTCCCTATTTCATAAAATCCTATTCAACCTCCGACCTCTGCAACCAGCTGAAAATTACTAACGCAAACAAATGCGTATTGAATAACTACTTCAAAGTTAGCGCTGCACGTTTCATCCCAATAAAATGACATGCGAAATTTGGAAGAATTTCTTGGTGACGGTTCAATTTAAGGTTTAAATTTGTATCCAATTAACTCTTAATATTATTTTGTAACTTTGTTTTTAAATGCATGCTTTACTGCGACACAATGTTGTGTGCCCACGTGGCGGGACGTAGCTGAACTCTAACTATGACATGTAATCCTTTCTATACCTATGATCCACAATAAAGATAATTCATTCACTGCGTTATCTCTACGTTAAAATTACGCACAAAAAACGCAAATAAAAGTTTTCAATTAAACTTTCACTGGTAGCTTAGAAAACTTGGTTAAAGTAGATAATAGTCTTAATTCTATTTAGTTTCTTGATCATAAATCTACGCCCAAATTAACCATAGTTACTATATACCTATTGGATGGTTACAACCAGAGTCTATCTATTTATAAGGAAAGAGGGAAATACTATGGCTTTGAGTTATCCATTTATGAACTGAAAGTGGCGAGTCTATATCTCTGTCTCTGTCTACCCCTGATTACAAGCTTTAGTTTCTGAAAGTCTTGTATGTATATATGTATGTATGTATGTATGTATGTATGTATGTATGTATGTATGTATGTATGTATGTATGTATGTATGTATGTATGTATGTATGTATGTATGTATGTATATATGTATGTATGTAACTGATCCATCCATTAATTTAAATTACTGTGACTCACTGACAAAGATAATGAAGTTATGTTTTTTTTCTATTACACACCTAAGTAATCTCTATGATCGTTAGCAATAAGTAGTGTAAAATACATACATAATGCTCACGCCTTCGTCACAGAGAGTTAGGCAGAGACGATGAATAGCCACTTTGCGCGATCTTAACACACCTCACTAGCCTCACTCATATTCATCAACCTAGTGACAATCTCAAAGTAGTGTATCACCGTCGATTACTCGAAAAGACGACCAAATACAACCTCTGTGACATTTATTGTTCCTGTCACAAAAATTTCCTCTGTGTATGTTTGCGCTGCAACCTAGTTTATAGGACTTGAGACTTAGACTAGAAATAAGTGTTGACAGTGTACAAACACCAACGTAGAATGAGATAGTGTGAGTGTATAGCAAATAGAGTTAATTTGTATAAATAGTTAAGTATTTTGTAAAATAAACAGATTCCAACATTCAGTGTTGAGTCTCACTCCACGCCCGACCAACCTCTCACTGCGGCCAAGACTCCTTTAGCCGTCAGCACCTGATCAGTCTCGTGAGCCTGCTCGACTGGCAGTGAGAAAATCCAACCACCAAACTACCACCCTTAATACTCGTCAACATCCTTCCAAACATCCGCTTCCTACCCTAGGTCTCATGGTAGCAGGTATCCAGTACATATCTATTTATGTATGTTTATTTATGACTAGGTTAGGGACTTAGGGATATAGGACTCTAGGTCTCGTCTGGTCAAATATGTGCATGTAGAGGCAGCAGCCCCAGCTCCTTGCTCCTGTACGTACAGTGTATAACATACCTAGACAATATCAGCAACATGAGGTTCAGACAAATGAAAATTACACTTTCAGTCTTTCCGGAAAATAGAAAGCTGCACAAAAACTAAACCAGTAATCATGACTGATAACTTATACTTTGCAACGAGCGAAACTGATAACAAAGTCGTCGGAGTATACAACAACAGTATGGAATTGCCAAACTTCGTCAGCTTGTTGTCACTTTCGTAACTTTTAGCACCAATCTGATTGTCTTCTATTTCGTAACCGTGATTGTGACTCTAGTAGAGACACCTCTAAAAAAATTTAACTTGACATTCTAAAATTCAATGCTGTTTATTTGTAAATACACTGACCTCTAATATTTTAACTGGACTTCCAAACAAAAAGAGGGTTCTCGGTTCAACGCATATGTATGTAATTTTTAAATATAGGTATGTCCAGATTCCCTCATACACACAAATGCATTGAAGGATAAATATGAGCATACAACATCATCAGGTTATTTTTGTCTCCACTGCAGGAGCACAAAAATAACCTGATGATGATGATGATGATAGATTTGGATATGAATCCGGTGCCATTTCCAGGTAAAGGCAATTTATGAGTAATTGCTACATCCTCGTAACTCTATAATAACCGAACCGTGTCAGCCCAGACTTGAACCATCAACCCAACCCAGCCAATAACCGTCCGCAGGCCACTAGGTCCAGCAAAATTATTGTAATCTCCGCATAGCGAGCCAAAGTCAAGAGCTGACCCCTCACCTACATATCGGTCACTATCTCATTAACGGAACGGTCAGATCGTTTGGGTTGGTGCAAGTTGAAAGCGACCGACGGTGTGCATATAAAATAAAAATTTGATTTTAATAATAAATAAATATTACATACTTGTCTAGTCCCAATTTCTCCTGCGCTATGGGATAAACAAGAATAGGATAATTCGCAAATATAACATCCAGACGAACCATTTTGTACAAATTATAGTACTAATTATTAATGCTATAGTAATATTAAGTTGTAATTGTCGTACAGTTCACGTCGCACTCCCCACTCATTTACATTTCATTACTCATACTCATATACTATACTCATCATCATCATCATCAGGTTATTTTTGTCTCCACTGCAGGAGCACAACCCTCTCTCATCTGCCGGAGACAGGCGGAGGATTTGGCCTACACTCCCCGCGCTGGCCAGACGGGTTGGGGAGGTCTGATTGATGTTTTATAATGTATTCCCTCAGTCGCCTTGTACGACATCCGCGGGAAGAGTTGGAGTGGTAAAAAGTTTGCTCGGTGAGCCACTTCTTTCAGCCTCCGTTTAAATGATGGAGTAGAAGGCTTTAAAATGGGATCGGGGAATGAGATTGCGGTGACGTAGGAGAGAACGTCAAACTTCTAATTTATTTATTATTATTATTGCTTTATTTTAGACAAATGTCTATAAAAATGTTAGTAATACATAAAAAGTCAATATGTTAGTATAATAGATACAAATCAAGTATACAAATTAAAATATAACTTATTTGACAATTGGTTTGGCACTGGAGAGGTGAAGCCTCACCCAGTGCCTCAGCATGGTACTGTCATACGTGTCGGCCAGGGCAGGGGAGACATTCAGAACTCTAGGCTAAGCCGACATTTGTTTATATTCTTTTATATCCATTTCACACATGGCTGGCGCTATAGCATCTTTTGGAAATGCATGGCAAAGAGCGACCAGTTTCTACATTATACAATTAAGCTGCGGTAAAGTGGCATTGTATGCGATATATATTTACTGTGTTAGTTCTCTCGTTACGCACTAATCATCAAAGTGTGCATACGTACACTAAGATACTGACGTTCGCACGCGCTCACGAGCACACGGATAGAGTCCTGTACGTCGCTCTGTATTCACATTTTGGTAAAAAGAATTTAATATTTGTGACCTGATATACACGTCACGTAGCGAATAATTAATAAACGATGCTTATTTTGGCGCATAAAAACTCGAAGGATCAGCAATGAAATGATTACGGAATACCAGGCGTGGAGAGGGTCTACATCCTTGTGTATTAGACATACCACTTCTCGAACAAAGCGTTTTGCTTCCTCTTTCATAATGCGAACTGCTAAGGAATTTGCCAGCTTCGGTATTTCCGAATAAGTACAACTTAGAACTTTTTAAAGGAAAAGTGAAGGGAATTTTCTGGGTAAGCACGTTCCACCTTAGGCCTCATCGTAAACAGCGTAAACGCATCAGGAATAAAAAACGAGCATACAGCGTTCTATCTCTCCAACTTGTACCACACGCAGAGGTCAGGTCAAAGGCCTTGTCAATGCGTCGGTATGTTTGCACAGCCCTGGGCTATGACGGTCCAGCCTCACATTACGACACGACACTTGACTAGCTCGTTACCGCTTTATGGGTGTGTGAAAAGTCTTATTTACGTAAACCGAATGAGGGAATGAGCGTTCTTAAACCACGTGATTAAATTTTTTATAACATATTTTTTCCTTTTTCTATTGATATTTTTTTTTAACTTAGTGATCTCTAAGTTGCCAAAAATATTGCAAAGAAAATGTAGTATGAATATACCTTCCAAATAAATAAATATATTGGAAACGCAAAATAGCTAAATCGTAATTTTTTTTTTTCAAAATATTGTTTTATGAAAATTGGAAATTTAAAAAGACGTTTTTTAGGCTACATTTCTTCTGGTCAAGCGCGCTCCACCTTAAGCCTCATCGTCACTTACCTTCAGGTTTGATTTGGGTCAAGCGCAAACCCATTGTCAATAAAAAATAAATGAAAAATGTATTTTATAAAAAATCTTTAACGTAAAATGCTATCTTGAGGCTTCAGCAATTTTGCCTTTTTAGCGACGATTATTTAATAATATTAAAGATAATCGCGTAACAAACATACAAAAAAAAAAAAAAAACATTCCGTCGAATTGAGAACCTCCTCCTTTTTTGAAGTCGGTTGAAAATGGGATCATCTGTAGTGATGAACAACTTATCTGAAAATAATAAATACTTTAACTACCGAATAATTAATCAAATAAAAGTCATTAAATATTAATATAAAAAACATGGAATGAACTGTGATTATGTACAGACTAATTAATATAAATGGAGTAACAAATTCTATGAACGATAATTCATACTAAAGGAAGACTAAAACAAATTAAATAAAAATTGCAATTAAAAACTATTAGAAGTTATATTTCTTGAGATTCCGCAATTTTTTGTGAAAGTATAGATTTTCATAAGAGTAATTTAAAAATAAAAATTGTTTATATTCATATAATTTAAAATCCATATTTTGTGTAACAAAAAACAACAGTAGTTATAGGTTACAGGCACTCAGTCTGATACGGAACAGTTACTTAAAAACAAGTCCCAAAAATATATTTATATTTCAACCAGTACAAAAAAACAGCATGTTACAAATAAAAGGAACTGTAAAGTTTCTATCATATCAGGCAGAGTAGCGGTATTCCGGGATATGTCTCGGAAAAAACGTGACAGTAGATATAAAAACTCGAATTTCCGATCACAACTTATCAATAAAAACAAACTTGTTCTACCACGATTAAGATTTCGTAAGGTCAGTAAATCGTTCACGGGGCAATGTGCTTGTATGCTTGTACCACAAACTACTAGAGGAAGTCCTATCCTACTAATATTATAAATGTGAAGTTTGGATATTTGGATGTTTGAATGTTTGTTACTCAATCACGCTTCAACCACTGGACGGATCGTGATGAAACTTGGCACACATGTAGTAAATAAACTATACTATGTCCTGAAATAGGACATAGTATAGTTTTATTCCAGAAACTTTCCCATTCCTACGGGAAATCCTAATAATATTATAAATGTTGTTCCGTATATCTAATCATATCAATCAACAAATGTGAAAGTTAAATATTGGGATGTTTGTATGTTTGTTACTCAATCACGCTTCAACCACTGGACGGATCGTGATGAAACTTGGCACACATATAGGTTAGGTCCTGAAATAGGATATAGGATAGTTTTTAACTCAAATAAAGTCTCAATCCTACAGGAAACATTTATTAATTTGTAATGTTAAGTTGTCCATGCGGACAGAAAGTTCTGTGTAAGAAAACCTATCATAAAATAGACGATATTTGAATGAAAAAGATGCCTGGTACAAATGTTGCTTCAGCTTCGCATAATCTTTATATTATTGTATACAAACTTGATTGAAAAAAAAAGTGTTGCGTGATTTTTTGCGCGTTTCTTCTTTACAGCGCTAACACCTAGGAAGCAGTAATCGAAAAAAATACGTGTATAAATGTACCAAGTGTACTAATGTGCAGTACACGTCTGTCTGCTCAGTGTGGCCATTCTGGGCAGAGCTCGTTCATGAGCAGCGCAGCCCTACTATTCCCGGCTAAGATGGCCGGAAGTAAGATGCGGAGGGCGGAGGACCGGGTGTAGTGGTGTTTCATTGGGAAAGGCCTATGTCCAGTAGCGGACGTCTCAGCGCCGTTATGATATAGAAAAATAACCTGAATAAAAATTTACATTTCGTAATTTACTAGCTAAAACATATTCACTTAACGCAAATTCGACAAATTTGTCGTGTGGTTTCCGGTAGAGTAGAATAGGACCACTCTAACTCTTCCCGTGGATGTCGTACAAGGCGACTAAGGGAATACATTATAAAACATCAATTAGGCCTCCCCAACCCGTCTGGCCAGCGCGGGGAGTGTAGGCCAAATCCTCCGTCCGTCTCCGGCAGATGAAAGAGGGTTGTGCTCCTGCAGTGGAGACAAAAATAACCTGATGATGATGATGAAATCCGACAAAATGCTAAAAGTCTGCAACCAAAGTATCTTTTGTAACATAAGAATATAAAATACAGTCTAGCAACCTTATCCGACGGTTTTACTGCGACATAAATCGGCTAGTTAATATTCACTCTGGGACAGTGGTTGTCAAACCATACGCGTTTACACAAACCTCAAGAGTAAAATAAAATAAAAAAATATATTTCAGACATTCACACCAATTATCCAGTCCCAAATTAGGCAGAGCCTGTGCCATGGTTACTAGATAACGGATACACATACTTAAATAAATATATAAACATCCAAGACTTGGGTACAAACATTCATATTCATCATACGAACATTTGAATTTGAATTAGAGTCTCGTAGAAGAACACTTCGTCTATTCTCAAACTTCCAAATTTAAACGAATATCCTGAAATATCCAGTTGTCCTCCTAGTCAGTGGCAATCGAACCCACGACCAGCATACTCGGTCCTCCGCTTTCCGCAACAAGCAAGCCCTTAGCATAGCTCCGACACTCCATACAAGCGAACAGTTTTAACAGGGAATAAGAGCGGGAGGGGGAAGGACGGGGAAGCGGAGGGGAAGGAAAAGAGGGGAGGATGGGTTGGTGGCCGGTGAGTGGTAAGGGGGCGGTGAAAGGGGAGGAGGGGGAATTTGGGGGGAAGTTGTGAGCGAAGGCGAAGCAGATTTGTTTTAAGATTAGAATATATTAGATATTGGGTCTTGCATAATATTAAAATGTGAAGAAACATACATAGATATTTTATAAACTGTTATTTCATATTTACCACTAAGTAAATTTTAACGATATTAAACAAAACCAACGATCTCTATGTACTACTAGATGGAGCATTCCAAACAATCGCTCTGTTCCACGCAAGTAGCCACAACTATTTCACATTCACAATGAAACTTGTGCAGTTACCACTCAGAACATTTAATTATTTACTAAATGTTGACATTATTTAACCGTAGCGTCAATATTTAGTAATAATTAAATGTTCTGCGTAGTAACTGCACAAGTTTCATTGTGAATGTGAAAGAGTTGTGGCTACCTTTGTGGAACAGAGCGATTTTTTGGAACGCTCCATCTAGTAGTACATAGAGATCGTTGAACAAAACAATAATTCTGTAGTCCACGCAAGCGGAGCAGTTCATAACCAGTTCCATTGTTATATTTTAACGATTCAGTATCACAAATGATACATTTTCATGTGCTTTTATAATTTAGCCTGGCCGTGGCGGGCGCAGGCGCGGGCGTAGTGCGCGCGCGCACTCGCGATGCTCCACTCCGTTCTGGACGCAGCGCCCAGTGTGATTTCTGAACGAGATAGGATGCTTGCTGAATGAGTGTAGGAGAGTTATAGAAGGAACGAGCCTGAAAGTACTATAAAATAAGTTGATTGTAAATAATATCTTGACATAGTAATATTAGTAGAATTGTTATTTTTTTGACTTTGTAATTGTAATTTTATCTAATATACATATATAAAAAAAATTCAAAGATTATTAATTTATTAATGTTTGTAATTATTATGTGTTTATTTGTCGACCTGCCACGCCGGAGGTTGCGGGTTCCCGCTAGGGCAAATGTTCGTATGATGAATATGAATGTTTGTACCAAGTCTTGGATGTTTATATATTTATTTAAGTATGTTTATCCGTTATCTAGTTACCACAACACAGGCTCCGCCTAATTTGGGACTGGATAATTGGTGTGAATATGTGACATATTATATTATATTATATTATCTGACTTTGTACCATTATGAATTGTTTCTGTTAGGGTGCATATGATATTAACAATAAATTTAATTTAATCATAATATTTCAATTGTGATGCTTTCCACCCAAACGAAGTCGGGGGCAACGGCTAGTCTCTTATAAATATTAGAAATTGGTAACAATACTATCTTATCGTTTTCAAAGTTTGAGAACCGTATCACTAGTCGTTTTATAAAATGACCGTTGCTCGTAAACTTCAAACACTTCCAATTTTATATGTACTTACCAGGGATCGGAATTGGGTAGTGTCATGTGTGTACTTGCAACGATATTTATGTTAACGTTTATATTACTAGACTAGCTGTACCCGCTACAACCTCACAAACGTGTCATATTTATATATAAACTCATACAGAGATGTAAATATGGACATTCCATATCGCTCATTTAATCCTATCCTATTAATATTATAAATGCGAAAGTTTGGGTGTTTGGATATTTGTTAATCACACATCAACCACTGGATGGATCGTGATGAAACTTGGCACACATATAGGTTAGGTCCTGGAATAGGACATAGGATAGTTATTATCACAAGAAAACGTTCCATTCCTAAGGGAAATACATAATAATTTGTGATGTTAAATTATCCACGCGGACGAAGTCGCGGGCAACAGCTAGTAACCTATAATTCTTCTTCCGCCTACTAGGTACTAAGAGTCCTGGGGATTTTCATTAAAATAGACAATAAAATCCTATAAAAATGAATGTCCATAATAATCTTTCGTGACATATTTTAGTCGCAAGTATAGATATCATCATCATCAGCCCGAAAGAGTCCACTGTTGGACATAGGCCTCTCCCAAGGTGCGCCACTGAACCCGATCCTCGGTTCTTCTCAACCAGTTAGTACGCTGAAGTGGCAGTGGGCTGTCGGAGAACCGATTACCGATGGGGTAAACGAGTTCTCGCGTGGAGACCGCGACTGGGCAAGCGTAGTGTGGGACGCCCCCTGGCTAGATGGAGTGACGATCTGCGTAAGGCGGCTGGCAGTAACTGGATGATAAGTATATATATGAGACTACCTAATTCCAAGCCCAGGTACTTACATAACAAACGCGAGCCAAGTCCATTCTTCTGTCCGCAAACTTTAATAACTTAGTCTTTGGGTGGTCTATGTGTGACTTTTTAAGTGAGATTATGTAACATTTGTGAAGATCGTAACTATGTATAATAATGCATCCAACTTTACCATATCTGAGTTTATATTTGTTGATATTTAAAGAGTTACAGAGCCTCAAACATCGTCGCAGTGTGGCCTGTCTTTCGGTTTTGTGCAGGTATTTTGGGGAGTGTGCCCAGGAATTGCACGAAATGATACAAGGCGTGGTGAAGGACTTCATTCTTATGTAGTGGATATACCACGCTCTCGCACGAAGCGTTTTACTTCCTCTTTCATAATGCGAAGTAAACTCCCTGCCAGCTTGGGTATTTCCGGACAAGTACAATTTGAATATTTTTGAAGGAAGACTAAATATGCATCTTCTGGGTAAGCGCGCTCTACCTTAGGCCTCGTCATCACATACTATCAGGTGAGACTGGGGTCAAGCGCAAACCCATCAACAACAAAAAAAAATTTTTTTTTTGCCTAATACGTTTTTGCGGTTGTTTTTAAGAACCTATTAATTCCACTTTAAATTGGCCCATTAATCGGTCCATCTCGATTGTTTTACAAGATATTTGTTTTGTAAAAAAGCCCTACAACAGGCACGATTCTGAAGGAACAATTTATAATTTAAATAAATTATACATTTCAAATCTAATCTCAAACTATAATTTTCTCTAGTCTCTCTCTTCGACTCCAGACGTTAGGAAAAACTTCTCCTAAACCACTAGACTTAGTAAACCAGGAACGTTTACTCCGACTTCTTATTATTAAGTACTAGCTGTTGCCCGCGACTTCGTTCGCGTAGACAACTTAAGATTACAAATTATTATGTATTTACCGTAGGAATAAGATGTTTTTTCTGGATAAAAACTGTACTATATCCTATTCCAGGACCTCTATGTGTGCCAAGTTTCATACCGATCCGTCCAGTGGTAAGGCGTGATTGAGTAACAAACATCCAAGTATCCAAACTTTCGCATTTATAATATTAGTAAGAAGGATAAGGTAGTAGGAGTTTAGATAACATATCCATTTAAATGAATCTACTAACTTAACTACAAACAAATTAACGTTAATTATTATCCTTGTACCGAATCAACGCGTTAACTCTATCCGAGCTGAGCATTGACCTAATTTCTAATACCTAATTAATACATGCGAAATATTTGCATATTGTTTGTTGTTGGTGGGTGGAACAGACGCATACTTAGTGGCACGCTGTCTGGCCAGAGGTATGTATTGTAGTCATTCGACATAGTTAACTCATGACAAACCCTTTATGATTCGAGATATCAAATTCTGAATATCTAATATTGCTGAATTACCACAGCCTGTCGACGTTCATTGTTACTGTGTTCACTGTCTTTAAATGCTGTTTTTTTTTTATCTTATGGTGGCTGTTAGTTTTTCAGTGTTGGTAATAGATGGCGTTGTATTGATATCAACTGTCATTGTTAACGTCAACTTCAAATTCGATCAGTACTTTTTTTTTCGTTTCAAAATGTACCGACAACAGATTGGAAACCATAGTAACCTCCTTCGTGTATTATTACTATTGAATCGTTGATGTAAGCCAAACCCAAAAGCAATTGATGTACATGAATATACAGAAGTCCTGAAGTGGAGTTTTTTTTATTATTTATTTTACTTCATAACAAATACCTACCTAATGAGTTAAAGACTAATGATTATTTTTGTTTGTTTCAGATAATTATTGGTGAAAGTTCGAAAGCTTCTCGTACTCGTCTGTTAATAAGGTACATTATTGTTTATTAGCTTTTACCCTCGACTTCGTCCGCGTAGGTTTCGATAATGTCACATCTTCACTGCTTTTCACGATTAATTTGGTTTCCCGTAGGAATGAGATGTTTTCGGGATAAAACCTATCCTGTGTCCTATTCCAGGACCTAACCTATATGTGTGCCAAGTTTCATCACGATCCGTCTAGTGGTTGAAGCGTGATTGAGTAACAAACATCCAAACTTTCACATTTATAATATTAGTGAGATACTGGGATTGATTACCTGCTTGTCAGTTTGGCGTGGTTAGATGCCTATGTTACCTAGGTTCACCTGGCAGGGGATTCTAGTGTAGAATCCGGATATTCACCACACTCTCACCACAACATAAAGTAACTTTTAGGTTTTATTTCATCGCAATCGGCTTACTCACTCAAAAGTTGTGCGAATTTATAGTTTTCAAAAACTCACTCATCATCAGCCCGAAAGAGTCCACTGCTGGACATAGGCCTCTCCCAAGGTGCGCCACTGAATCGATCTTAGGTTCTTCTCATCCAGTCACTGCCAGCCGCCTTTACGCTCACAAAAACTCACTCAAAGAAGTATAATGCTTCGCGGAACTCTAACTGTGTTGAGTTACGACTACGGTTGCGGTGGTAGTGGCAGTTGGAGTGGGGTGGAGCGAGGGTGGAGGTGGGTGCGGGAGTGGGAGGAAAGGGGGTAGGAGATTAAGTACCACGAAGTAATTTTAAACTTTATTTTAAAGAGAACAATACTAATTATGTAGACCACGCGAGCGGAGCCGCGGGCACATCTAGTTCAGTATCATCATCATCATCAGGTTATTCTTTTTTTTGTCTCCACTGCAGGAGCACAACCCTCTCTCATCTGTCGAAGACAGACGGAGAATTTGGCCTACACTCCCCGCGCTGACCAGACGGGTTGGGGAGGCCTGAGTGACGTTTTATAATGTATTATAACTACTGACTATTCCCTTAGTCGCCTTGTACGACATCCACGGGAAGAGTTGTAGTGGTCCTATTCTATTCTACCGGAAACCACACGGCACTTAGTTCAGTATATATATATTTAATTCAACTGTCTGTTTTGTGGCATAGTTTGAAAAAGCTGTTGAAATGTTGAAGGATTCAATTTAAAAACTAAAGAACCTCTTCATTCCACACTGTACCAGACCTAACCCCAACATGACTGACTTCTAATTTAATTTATGCAAAAATTCTTCTAACGATTATTTCAGCTACAAGTTACATACAATTACACGACCAACTGTTTGTTTTTCCTGTCACTGTCAGTCTGTCAGAACAAAGGTTAGCTGTCACACTTATGTACTTTATAATAGGCACTTAATATCCTTATGTACATACGTTATTAATGTTTTGATTGCTGATAAAAACCTTTGATTGAAAACGCGAATGTTTCACGTTAATAGATGTTAGAATGCGCAAAAAGATACATACGTATACAATCTTTCCTCAACTACAGTCTAAATCATCATCAGCCTCAGCATCTAGACTCCACTCCACTGCTGGATATAGGACTTCCCCAACGAACACCACCGCCATCCGCATCCAGCAGTTACCGGCCACCTTCTTTAGGTCGTCGGTCCATCTGGCGGCGGGGCGTCCCACCTTGCGCGTGCCGTTCCGCGGTCTCCACTCCAAAACTCGTCTGCCCCAACGGCCGTCGGTTCTATGATAAATGTGGCCGGTCCACTGCCAGTTCAGCTTGCTAATTCTTTCGGCTATGTCAGTCAGCTTCATTACGAATCATATCCTTCACAGAAACTCTAAAGTTGGCCCTCTCCATAGCTTGCTGAGCGACTTGGAACTTGTGGATCGGACACACCGTCAGTGTACACGTTTCCGCGCCGTAGGTCGTAACAGGCAGGACGCACTGCTTTATAGTTACTTCAGTTCAAGTTCGCATATCACTCACACTATTACACAAACCTACAATTTGACAAACTGTCCAAGGATAGAGACCTGGAGCCTCCGATACAAGGCGACCTTGTTTAGGCTCCAGTACCACATCCATTGTTAACCATTCCTTATTAATTTAAATTACTGTCATAAACTCATGTAAATTTTGTCTTATGTGAACGTACTACTTAAGTAAAGGTATTATTATTACTTATAATTATTTCCCTAGCTAATCGTGGTAAAGGCGGCGATGTTGTTCGCAACACATCACGTCAAGGGGTATCACGGGGCGAAAAGCGTACAAAGGAAAGCCACTTTGCAATGTTACATTGCGCAAAGTGGCGATACATCATCACTGCCTACCCCTCTGGGACCAAGGCGTAAGCATTATGTATGTATATATAATTGGATCCAGTTATGCAAAAATAAGCAGTAATTTTCTAGACGAGCTCTAAAGTCTATATTAAAATTATACTTCTCCACCTCGTTGGTCTAGTATTTCGACTCAAATGCCAGAGTGTGGGTTCGATTCCTAATGAGGACAAAGTTGTCTGTCCATTTTGTACAAGTTGGTGCTGTATGTTTAGAGTAGAATAGAACCACTCCAACTCTTCCCGTGGATGTCGTACAAGGCGACTAAGGGAACACATTATAAAACATCAATCAGGCCTCCCCAACCCGTCTGGCCAGCGCGGGGAGTGTATGCCAAATCCTCTGTCTGTTTCCGGCAGATGAGAGAGGTTGTGCTCCTGCAGTGGAGACAAAATAACCTGATGATGATGATGGTCCCGAAAGGCTGGTGTCCGCAGTGAGAAGAATAAAAGGAGGTGCATGAAAAGGTTGATGAATGTGAGTGAGGCTTGTGTGTCAGGATCGCGCAAAGTGGCGATACATCGTGTCTGCATACCCCTCTGGGACCAAGGCGTGAGCATTATGTATGTATGTTGATCCCGATCTGGATGTTACATCTTTGAATTGTCCTATCCTTGTTTTAAACGTTAAAAACGGCTAGACTTTTTAGTATGTGATATCGAAATAGTTATAAATAAAATTCATAGTTAAGTCTTGAGTTCTAAATCTTTGATTTTAGATTAGTTAATCAACCGAGCACTTAATACGGGCAATTTCGTGACCTCGTCTTGAAGGCTTTAGACTTAAAGCTTTTATTAGAAAGTTGCACAATTAGGAGTTAAAAGTATAAATAATAATTACATATCAATTTGTTTTTATGTTCCCTTTTTTTTATAAACCAAGTTACAATTCAAATTCATTAAAACTAAAAATTAAGTGAAAATGTGTTATTTAATAGCTGTTGCCCGCGACTTCGTCCGCATGGAAAACCTAAAATCATAAATTGTTATGTATTTCCCGTAGGAATGGGATGTTTTTCGGGATAAAAACTATCCTTTGTCCTATTCCAGGACCTAACCTATATGTGTGCCAAGTTTCATCCCGATCCGTCCAGTGGTTGAAACGTGATAGAGTATCAAACATCCAAATATCCAAACTTTCGCATTTATAATATTAGTAGGATTTACATACCTCCAAAAGTATGTATACGGGGCTATGGACACTGACTGTTACTACGTAAAGAAGGGACACTCCCCTCCCCCTGCCAGTTTAACGTCGCCCGCAAATTAGAGCACTGCTGGCAGTAGGCACTACTACTTCAAAGTTACCACGCCAGCACGCTATCGACTGGCACCGAGAGAGCGATGCTATAAGTTGGAAAGCACTTATGTTGTTGACCTATAACATTGTCTCTCTCTTCATCGACTATGTACGCGCGCTGGGTGCAGAAGCCCTACAATAATAAACGAGTCGCGTCCCTGATGCGTCGCGTGCGAGACAGCACCAACAGCATCCTGAGCACCCTGGCCGATAGGTACGACAGTCCTATGCTGAGGCACTGGGTGAGGCTTCACCTCTCCAGTGCCAAATCAATTGTCAAATAAAGAAAAAAAAAATTGTATATACGCACACACACAAACGTGTATAGCCAGGCTGGTGCGCTTGTAGTAGTTGTATGGAGTGCTGTGGGTGTGTGTGTGGTACAAAGTTCTCCTTTCCCCGCTGCCTTTCCAAGCTGCCCAAGTGACCACATGTGTCGGCCGGGATATATAAAACAATTAAATCGTTTAAGGCACCGCTGCCCCCGGGCTATTAAGGGCACCACCGTTAAATGAGGACTCAATTAACGTGGCATTAGGCTCTCATCTCAATCAATTCCGAGTAGCATGCGTGTTGGTTCAAGTTAAAAGTGGGAGCACAGTATAGTAATCCTATCGATATTATAAATGCGAAAGGTTGGATATTTGGATGTTTGTTACTCAATCACGCTTCAACCACTGGACCGATCGGGATGAAACTTGGCACACATATAGGTTAGGTCCTTGAATAGGACATAGGATAGGTTTTATCCCGAAAAACATCCCATTCCTTAGGGAAATAAATAATAATTTGCGATGTTAAGTTGTCCACGCGGACAAAGTCGCGGGCAATAGCCAGTCTATTATATATATAATAGGAAAGTGTGGGTATGTATGTCCAGCCTTTTCTCCATAACCACCCATTCATGGTTGCAGTGGTAGATAGCCCTTGGTCTGCACTTGCAAGTAAGGGAGTTTGGTTTTGTTAATTGGGTGGACGTGGGTGATAAAAATGTGTGATGGGATGCTTCTATCCTTTTCTAACAAACTGTACGGCTCATATAAACTCGAGATTGTGCTGAATGGCGTTAAGGGCGTGTGTGAGTGACAATATTGAGAACTTTTCTAGAATATTCCAGATTTTTCTTGAACGTCCTCCTAAGACAACCTCTAGCTGTAGTTCCTGCTACATTCGCACTGTAAATTTCTTTTGTCACTCTTCTTTCACTCATACGCTCTAAATGTCCAAACCAACGCAACATACCCTTCTCTATCTTCGTTACTACATCTTCTATCAAACCACACTTCTCACGTATCATTCCTCACACTGTCACATAACTTCACTCCACATATTTTTCTTTTTCTACGTACATGCATCACTCTATTATCTTATATGTTTATTGTATATACGGCTGGTGTGCAATAAATAACATTTTCTTTCAAAACAAAATACCGGTAGTAATACCGTTTAATTTGCTGTCTCTTATTGACCGAAAGATAAACAGTTCATCAATTGGACCACAAAACCTTTGATCCAGGAAGAAATTAACCGGTAAGAGGGCTTTTTGCAGCGAGACGCATCGGCATTGCATCGGAGCGGTGTTAATCGGTTTTACAACATTTTACAACTAGTTGTTACGACAAAACAAAATAGTTGCATGAACCTGTCAACTGACTGCTGATAATTTTTAGCAATTTTCTGATGTCATAATGGTTATCGGCTTAGAATAGTCAACGCAACTAAGGGATTACACCAGGGACGGGCAGCATCGTTCTCCTGTGTATACTAAGTTCATTGCTGCGATCACCAATCCGCCTGCCAAGCGTGGTGATTATGGCAAATCCCCCAATGGAGTGCCCACCAAAAGTGGCATTCTATTGGTGTTGCTTACTTCAGCAGTGGACGTATTTCGTCTGATGATGCTGTTTTTTTTGTTCATGATGTGTTTGCGCTTGACCTCAATCACTCCTGATGGTAAGTGATGATGAGGCCTAAGGTGGAGCGCCCTTAACCAGAAGATGCCTATTCACTCTTCCTTTAAAATATCCAAGTTGTAGTTCCGGAAATACCGAAGCTGGCAGAGAGTTCCATTCCTTACAAACATAAAATTCCGTTACATATATACAAGTATATTAAACATGAAATTATTAACAGGTCTTGTAATAAACCGTCAATCTCGTGAAGCAGATTTCATAACAAAACATCGTAAACGCGGAAATTGAATCAGCTACCTGTTTTTTGCCAGTATATTAATCTATTAACTGCGCCAGTGGGGAGTTTTACTACATTACCGCTACCAAAGCTGTCCGTACGTCCGTGCATCAATTATAAATTTTATATACTGAATTACCAACAGGTTTCCGTACTAGATCTTAGTATAAACAGAGAAAGTAAAGACACTAAGGGAGCGTGGCTGCTGTTGGTGAAAATCGGGTAGCGCTAGGTTAGAACAGGAGGCATGATTTTTATCCGTGATTGATTATATGATTTTATGTTTCTAGTGTACCGTAACCATAAGAATGAAAGTGATCTAAGATCAATAGTTTTTGAGATATGTTCGTTTTAGATTTTGACAGCTGTCATTTGAAACGAAAATTTCATCCAGACATTCCTTTTGAGTCAAGATACTACGAGTCTAGGATAAGTAGTCTCACGAAAAGGCTGTTTTGAGGCTACTGGAGAGACTTTCAATGTAGCACTTTGATTTGATGTTTTATGTTTCCTCTAATAAAGTTGGTTTTCGGTGAAATTAAAGGCATGAGAATTGTATGACCAAAATTATTTGCCATTTTTTTAGGTTTTCTTTCCGTATCTTGCGAATTCGCTCGGAATCGGACTTTTTAACTTCTTAGATTCCTTTTAATATAAGCTTTCCTTTGATTGGCGTTTTCAAAATTTCTTTCACATTTTCTATTCATATAACACGATTTCGTGAATTATTTAATGATTTTCAACTTCATTAAAATGTCTACTATTTTTTAATCCGGCAATTATTATTACTGTTTCATTTAAGGTCTTGATTATCAAGTGATTACTTACTATCGGTTCATTACTTAGCAAGTTATCGGCTTATAATCGCAAGCGTAAATTTGTAGTATGCTCAATATATCACTCGGAACTCCACGACAACAATTACAATTTCAATTTATTTATTCCTTAACAAAATACATTTGTCGGAAACATATTAACATAAGATTTAAAATTTACATGCAACAGTTATACAAACAAATTAGATATATATTATTAAGCAATGTCAACTGAGAAAAAATAATTACTTAATGTCCTAAAAATTCTTCAATACTATAATAATTAATAACACCTATCAAGTAGGAACTCTTTCAGGCGGCGTTTAAAAACATTTGCATTATTAATAATTCTAAATTCATTTGGCAGTTTATTAAATAATTTTACTGTTTGACAACGAGCACTGTGCTGCACAACTCTTAACCTTGGATTAATAGAGTTTAGTAAATCTTTCCTCCTTGTGTCCTGTCTTACACTAGCCTCATCTGAGTCTTCATATCTTCCCGGATGCTTTGCCATATTAGTGAGCAACGCCAGGATGTACAGACAAGGTACGGTAAGTATCTTGAGCCTGGTGAAATGCTCTCTGCATGACTCCCACGGGGGAATCCGTACCATCACCCTTATCGCTCGTTTTTGTATGACAAATGCCTTCTTTACATTATAGTTATAACTATTGCCCCAGATAATAATACTGTATCTTAAACGTGACTCCACAAGCGTAAAACATACGTTTTACATAAGATTGTTTTAAACAAAATACAGTCAGCAAGTCTAGTTTGACAAGAATTAAAATTATTGGAACCATAATAATGTTTTCAGGTGTTACGGACCGGGTCAAATTCATAAGTCCTCCGATATTAATGACAGCATCTGATAATTGCTAGTGAGCACAGAATTTGCCGTGTGGTTTCCGGTAGAGTAGAATAGGACCACTCCAACTCTTCCCGTGGATGTCGTACAAGGCGACTAAGGGAATACATTATAAAACATCAATCAGGCCTCCCCAACCCGTCTGGCCAGCGCGGGGAGTGTAGGCCAAATCCTCCGTCTGTCTCCGGCAGAGGAGAGAGGGTTGTGCTGCTGCAGTGGAGACAAAAATAACCTGATGATGATGATGAGCACAGAATAAGTAATACTACAATTTCGCAAAAACCCACAAAATTCAATGCAAGCCAAATTGAATCCTACGTGCATTGAAGAAAGTCAATGTTACGTTGAACCGCTAAATCACGCAATAATTCACAAGTGTAAGCGATTCGCCTACTGCTGGTACCTACGCTTTCTACGCTTTCGGATTGTGGAAACTGTGGAAACGCGACTCCCGACCGATTTCCGGGCCGCGGTTTATATTTGTACACCTAAAATGCGACAAGTCTAGTTATACGAAGCTTCAGTACTGTATTATATTATTATACTTTGATCAACCCCAGTGGGTGCGTAAAAAGTTCCATCAAACTCGTTCCTCCCGGAAATTGACTGGAATAGTGTAAGAGCGTTGAGTAAGTGCAGAAAGTATCTATACACATAATAAAACTGTTACTGGTCTATGTCTGTACATGGGAGATATTTATGACGACCTCCGTGGCGGAACGGGTAGCACTCGGACTGTCACGCCGGAGGTTGCGGGTTCGAATCCCGCTAGGGGCAAATGTTCGTGTGATGAATATGAATGTTTGTACTCAAGTCTTGGATGTTTATATATTTATTTAAGTATGTCTATCCGTTATCTAGTAACCATACCACAGGCTCTGCCTAGTTTGGGACTGGATAATTGGTGTGAATGTCTGAGATATTTATATTTATATTTATTTATTTAAGAAAAATGTATGAGGGGTCTTTATTGGGCCAATAGAAGCCAAA
This sequence comes from Esperia sulphurella, assembly GCA_947086405.1. NCBI lineage: Eukaryota > Metazoa > Arthropoda > Insecta > Lepidoptera > Oecophoridae > Esperia > Esperia sulphurella. Next base: position 9,109,704 of record OX352280.1, on the reverse strand, counting down.
ATAATTGTTTTTAGAATTTTTGTCTGTCTGTCTGTATGTTTGTTTGTTACTTCATCACGCAATAACTACTGAATGAATTTCGATGTGGTTTTCACAGTTGTCTTGCTGGAGGCTAACTTTAAACTTGGTGCATATTTCATCTTGATACGCCACTTAGGACCTGAGATATTAATAAAGTATTTTTTTCTAGATGCCATTATATGCAATATAACAAATAGTATAAAAGAAGTATTGGGATTGGGAGACTGAGTAGGATAGGGAACAAGAGTGGGAACGAGAGTGGGAACGGGAGCGGATTCTGTAGTCCACGGGCACAGCTAGTGTACAAATAAAACATGTAGACTCAGTGCGCTATGATGAATGGCCAAGTTTATGCTGATTAGAACTTTATCATCAAACATCTGGCTGTGTATAATTCGGGTATGAAATGGTTTTTTTTAGTATGATTTTTTAGCATTTTAGTTGTTTTTTTGATTGAAACATGTCCCTAAAAATCTACCATAGGTAGAATTACAAATATTTTGATTATCTAATTAAAATAATATGCTATGCTAATTTCTCTCTGCATGACGAATGCTATATATATAATACAAATATGACTGTATAAATGAACCAAAATTAATATGTAAAGTAGTTAGAGTTCAAAAATATATTGCCTACTTGCCTACTTTATAGCTAAAACCACATTTAGAAAAGTATTTTTTAAAAATTTTATATCTCGGAAAAATAAAAAAAATTAATAATTTTCTATATGTATCCTATTACTTGCACCAGGGAGGCAGCAGCGTTCTCCTTGTATATTTATATCATTACTGCGATTACCAATCCGTCTGCCAAGCGTGGTCATTATGGCAAATCCCCCAATAGAAGCCCATCAAAAGTGGCATTCTATTGCGGAGGCTTATGTTCAGCAGTGGACGTAGGCTGATGATAATGCTACCACTTGTTAAACCTTAATCATTAAGTGATCACCGTCTGACAAACCCAAAAACTGATTCATCCAAATAAGGTCATCTTTATATAGTCGCATGAAAATCAGATGAAAGCAATCTCAGAACTGGGTCGGCGACTTTGCGAGTAAGCCGAAACACATACACACTCACACATAATACATACATAATGCAACAGTTTCCGCCGAATTAGGTCCCCAGGCGACGCAGGACGTTCAACCCAATGTCGGTCGCAAAATGCCTTATACAAATTACACTTTGGGAAACAATTAGGTATACACAGGAACTTCCGACAATTTTTGCTACTGTATTCCATCTGGTCTGATGTTCAGCGGCCACTGTCACTGCAAGATTTAGAAATAGGTTGATTCTGGTCGATCCTGTTCTGATCCTCCCATATTGGTAAAATTTGTTTCGAATATTATATATTTCTTTAAAATATATCGGTTGCTTAAAAAACTGCAGATTGTTATAAACTTTATTCAAGTGCATAAAAGCTCATTGTAAATAATCCTTCCTACTTCCTATCCTACTAATATTATAAATGTGAAAGTTTGGATATTTGGATGTTTGTTACTCAATAACGCTTCCAACCACTGGACGGATCGTGATGAAACTTGGCACACATATAGGTTAGGTCCTGGAATAGGACATAGGATACTTTTTAACCCGAAAAAACATCACTTTGCTACGGGAAATACATAATAATGTCCACGCGGACAAAGTCGCTGGCAACAGATAGTTATATATAAAATAAGGCTTTTTCACATTCCACCAATTTGAAATGTAAGACTACTATTTATCACAGCTAATTTTAAAGTTTGTTAAAGATTAATTTCAAAGAGTTATTCATTTATTAATTCAAAGAGCCGTCGTGAGAGAGATGTTAATAACTTAGACCATAAAAATAAAATAAGTGTCATTTGTCACTGCAACTGTCAGAAATTACAGTTGCAGAAACTCAAAATTAAAGAAATGACACGTCACTGACATTATGCGTAAGGCCATTAAATAAAAAAAAAAAAAAGAAGAAGACATTATGCGTAAAATGACAAAAATAACAAAGGTCGCCTTCCGTTATTTTTCGCGTATTTCCCCGATACTCGAGTACTTGATCCTGTAGCCGATATTGTGACAAAGTACTAAGATGGTCCATATTTAAATTGGTTTACTGTAAATACCTTGCTATGATATTAATAGTGTCTAAATTTCAATGGTTTTGTATGACCTGAGTTATAAGTCCATGTGGGCCGTAAAAAAGTCCTAAACTGACTTTACGATTATGACTTTCAAACTGTTACTATTCTAGCTTTTATGACTATTAAATTATAACGTGAACCTGCCTTTAGTAATAACGTTTTATTAAAATTTAAGTGTGCATTTCCTCGTGGCCGGCTGTGTACGCGTGCCATAAATCCTTTGATGCACCAAGAGGTACATAACGGTGAGGACCAGTCCGAGGGTTACCTCTGTTAGGGTTACCTCACGCTGGCGCGGTTGCGGCGGTCAAGTAACATCAGACAGAAAATGCTACTGACTTAGGTTTACTGAAGCTTTTTGTCAATCTGTTCAGCGAATAACTACTGGACCTTTTTAAACTGAAATTTGGAGTTCTTAGGTATGTGAAATTTTCCGATAATCATGGGACAATTGTGGAATGGAATTCCCTGCCAGCTTGGGTATTTTAGATCTTTTTAAAGGAAGAGTGAATAGGCATTTCTGGGTAAGCGCACTCCATCTTAGGCCTCATCATCACTTACCCTCAGGTGAGATTGAGGTCAAGCGCAAACCCATCAATAAACATTTTTTTTTAGATTTTTTGTGACATAAAAAAACAATGTCGGAACTAGCATATGTATTCGACGTTTACGTTGTCACAGAGTAAATAACAGTAGAACTACAAAACGCTCCATAAGAAAGTTTCTACAAAATTCAATTCAAATCAAATTGAATCTTAGGCGCATGGAATAAAGTTAATGTTACACTGAACGCTAATTAACGCAACCTGATAGTTGTACGCAGTTCGCTTAGGTGCCCCGGCAATCGGGGCCGCGAAGGTGGGTGAAAATACGAGCGTTTCAACCGCCATCATTATCGTCACCCCCAAAAGTTGATGAAAAAGAATATTAAATTTAAATTTAAAACTTTTTCATCAACATCAACAACAACAAAAATTAATTAAATATTTCACCTGTACAGAATGTGTGCACGGACCAGAAACTTTTTTTATAACAAAAACGATGAACTGGTGTTCTCTTCTACGTTTGAAGGGAAGGGTAATGACGGCGTTTAAAACGTTCGAATATTCACCCAGGTAATATTTTATGCAGTAAATGTACAAGTGACAGCCATATCGCATTAAGCGATTTCTTCCATCGAAAATACAAATACAAATAACTTTATTGGTTCAAGAACATTAGGGTCCTTATACTAGACATATCTATGTAGATATATTCCCTGGCTGGCTACCCTGTTCTATGGGTAGCCAGTCTTTCATTGAAAAAGTGAACAAATGTTGTAAAAAAATTAAGTTTAACTCTGTAGTAGTACAAAAACAACCTAAAGACAACACAACACAAGCAGGTATATTGGTTCATTTACAATACATACCAGCAGTAGGTAATATCCAAAATTTTGTACTTAGTCCTCTTCTACACGACTTAACTTTTAAACACTAAATGTACCGGGGGAATATTAATTGCATGGCTAGAGATATGGGCCATCTTGCCAGGCATCATCCAGCGACATTTCGACCCAACGGGATCTTATGTCCAGGCACCCTAAGTCATAATGAGACTGTCCTGTTCTTGCCGACTTTCTTGGAGGTTGCGGGTTCAAATCCCGCTAGGGGCAAATGTTCGTATGATGAATATAAATGTTTGTACCCAAGTCTTGGATGTTTATATATTTATTTAAGTAGTATATCCGTTATCTAGTAACCATAGCACAGGCTCAGCCTAGTTTGGGACTGGATCATCATCATCATCATCAGCCTGAAAGAGTCCACTGTTGGACATAGGCCTCTCCCAAGGTGCGCCACTGAACCCGATCTTCGGTTCTTCTCATCCAGTCACTGCCAGCCGCCTTACGCAGATCGTCACTCCATCTAGCAAGGGGGCGTCCCACACTACGCTTTTGGGACTGGATAATTGGTGTGAATGTCTGACATATTTATTTATTTATTATTTATTTCGTTTGGAAATGTTCTTTCTTAGCAATCGCAATCGCACAGCGTCTCTTTCATTTAAGTTTCAGTGCAGTGTGAGTAAAACATTAATGAATGTTGTTGACACGTGGCGAGTGGTTACCACACTTCACAGTGGAGGTCGCAGTTCGCATGTACGTAAATCTTTACTCTGTACAACAGATCTTTAAGGGTGCCTGGACATAAGATCCCGTTGGGTCGAAATGTCGCTGGATGATGCCTGGCAAGATGGCCCATATCTCTAGCCATACAATTAATATTTCCCCGGTACATTTTCGATGGAAGAAATCGCTTAATGCGATATGGCTGTCACTTGTACATTTACTGCATACAATTTTATCACTGAAATGAATGAATACAACAGATTCCTCTATATGTTTTGTCATTTTTATGATAAAATTGTATTTTTTGTAACAAAGTCATGATAGGCATTGCGTTGGTTATATCCTGAATAATGTATGTTATAATATTCTGTATAAGTACATAATATGCCCGATGGGTCCCGGCTTAGAATAGGGCCACCCCCAATCTTCCCGTGGAAGGGATTCCACCAGGGACGGGCAGCGTTCTCGATCATTACTGCGATCACCAATCCGCCTGCCAAGCGTGGTGGTTATGGCAAATCCCCCAAGTGGCATTCTATTGGGAAGGCTTGTGTTCAGCAGTGGACGTATTTCGGCTGATGATGATGATGACACTCGTATTTAACTTAATTTATTACAGTTAGTATTATTTTTCTTTTCTCTGTTTCTTTCATAAGGGCAGGTCTCTTGAACCCAAATAGGTTTACTAGAAGAAAATATCTAACTACTCGTATATATAGATACATATCTATTTTCGGACTGACGGATTTCGGACTTGCATTCTGATATGCTGGGAAAACGGGTGTTTAAACTTCCCGGTTCATTGGTTGGTACCACGTTTGCTCAGCGCTTTAGCCCCTACATTGACACATTTATCTACAACACAGTGGTCAAATTCTGCGACATTAAACGAAGCTCCTTTCATGAAGCCAAGCTCAATATAAACAGATGGTTAGGCACACTATCATACAACGACACTGAGAAACTGCTAATCAAATTAGAGTGAAAACATATGTTGATCCTAGTTACCTCTACTTGTTTTATTTAGTTTTTTTTTTTTTTTATTGATTGATTTATTGTTTTATTTTGTCATCCCTTCTGATAGAGGTAAATTGTTAATTGTAATTCACTGTCGACCCTTATGATTCAGGTGCACCTAGTATAAGGGTTGCAGGAAATCTTATCTATACCTATCACACAACCTGCACTTAATCTTATAATTGTATATACCTAATCATAATTATCTATTAGTGTAAGTTGCAAATAAAATATTTTTCATTTTTTTTTTTCATATATACATCACATATTATATGTCTCACTTTATTGCCTTGTACAATAATAAATAAAACTTTTTACCTCGGGAAATTTACCGCGGGAAAATTCATCAAAGGGCCAATCAGCACCGCGATGCTTATTATCTAGTGGACTATAACTATAACCCACCTGACTAGTGGACCCGAAGCCCCGAAGCGGGTTTCTTCTATATTTTTAATCCAAAGTAGAGATAATCGACTACATCCGCCGACTTGTTGTATCTTGAGGCAGGGGAAACCAATCGTCGTTGAATGCGACCCGCATTTTATTTATCGACCTAAAATAGTAATTCTGCGTCGACTTATAACCCCATTGACTCATAATGCTGCTAATTCTATAAACAAACAAATTCTGTTAAAGTCCTGAGGTGTGCTGGGGCGGAAGGCAACTGCTCGCTGATTGGCCCGGTCAAGGTCACACCACGTCGTGATTGGTCGGAACTAAAATAACGTCGCACCCGGCGTTTTGTAACACATAAGTCTGATGTGTTGCCTGAAAATGTATATGGTTTATTATTACTCGATGCATTCATCTGAATTTACTAAACTCAACTCAATTTGTTTAAATTACGCCAAGAACGTTGGAAACTTATTTTTCTGTTGTCAAATGGAATCTTGATTATCTGGTCCGTAAAATTAGCAGTCAATTTTTTGCATTCACATTAATTATATATACCTACACCTCATGCCATGACACAGATGCACATTTTAAAATCATCTGTTATCTAATTTAATAACCAATTAGTGTCAATCATGAAGGGAAAAACTTTGAGGTGCCTAATGGGGTGAAAAAATAATTTGCTTCGTGCGAAAAATTATTTGCTACATGGTATGAGGTGTATATCGATGCCAAAAACCGGAAACGTTGAAATTTTTTGTTATTGCAAATTCGGAATCAGAAAAAAATCTACGTCGAATGGTCTTGTCCCGTGTCGTTTCTATCAACCTTAGAGACTCCCAGAGCCGGATTAACCATGTCGAGGCCTCTAGGCAATGCACGTGACGGGGCCCCTTTAATGTGTTCTAACTTCTCGCACGCGTGGACTACTCACTTTCAATCCCACTACGACTCCGATCCTGAAGCCCACGCCTACTCCTCTTTTCACCTGAAGAAACATTTTCAAAAAACAGGGCGCAGGGCCCCTTGCCGATGCGGGGTTCCTAGGCAGTTGCCTACACTGCCTAATGGATAATCCTGGACAAACCGGACCCAGACCATTCAAGGTAGTTTTTTTTTCTGATTTCAAAATCACAAAATCGGTGTGAGTTACAGCGTTTCCATTTTTTTGAGTCGATATGCTATCTTTTTAAGTTGAAGTACAAGAAAACCACGGGTCGGATAAACCAGTATACAGGGCCGCAGATCGACCACGCCTGCAAAGTAATTGATATATTAACAGCGAGTCGAGTTTCAACGCCTGAGAAGGGAAGGTTTTTTTCCAAGACAGGAAGACAACCCGTACCGGTCCGACCGTTATTCGGCTCGCTATACTGAACCTGTGGTGACACTTATAGATTGGTATTGGTGTGTTATATTGTTACAAGAAACAACTTACGATAATAGACTAGATAATAGGTAGCTCTCGGACTGCCACGCCGGAGGTTGCGGGTTCGAATCCCGCTAGGGGCAAATGTTCGTATGATGAATATGAATGTTTGTACCCAAGTCTTGGATGTTTATATATTTATTTAAGTATGTGTATCAGTTATCTAGTAACCATACTACAGGCTCTGCCTAGTTTGGGACTGGATAATTGGTGTGAATGTCTGAGATATATATAGTAGACGATTATACTATACGATACAACCTTTCGACATGCAGACTCTATTTTTATGGAACGAGGAGCTTTCCTGTCTAGGATAAAGGAAATAAATTCGTTGACACGCATTTTTTGTTGTTTGTTTAAAGACATTGGCAACAATGCCATCAGTCTAATCACGATATCTTTTTATTTTCTGTTTACTATCTGTAAAGCGCCTCAGACCAACGCTGGTCCTGATTTATACACAGACTTTCCTTACTATTTTTAATTTCCTTACCAAAATTTTTTTTTATTGTTGATGGGTTTGCGTTTGACCTCAGTCTCAGCTAATGGTATGTATGTATGTATGTATGTATGTATGTATGTATGTATGTATGTATGTATGTATGTATGTATGTATGTATGTATGTATGTATGTATGTATGTATGTATGTATGTATGTATGTATGTATGTATGTATGTATGTATGTATGTATGTATGTATGTATGTATGTATGTATGTATGTATGTATGTATGTATGTATGTATGTATGTATGTATGTATGTATGTATGTATGTATGTATGTATGTATGTATGTATGTATGTATGTATATTTCATTCCAGATTAATAGTCCTATGAAAACCAACGCTATTTACGTGTCGGTAACATATACATGAAAGGGTCACCAGCAGCAAAAATAGGTTTGTATTACCAAGTAAACTTTGCGGTCCACTTAGGAACACCATCTATTGTGTATTTTGTTTTCGAGACGCAAATGCGTTTGTTTTCATAGGACTATTAATCTGGAATGAAATATATGTATGTATGTATGTATGTATGTATGTATGTATGTATGTATGTATGTATGTATGTATGTATGTAAACGCTTTATTGTACCAAAAATAACAACAACAACAATAATAAAATAGGAATTAAACTGTGTACAAAAGCGGACTTATCCCACTTAGGGATCTCTTCCAGTCAACCTTAGAGTAACCGAAAGGACAAGTATAATGCGTTTAGTACCAAATTTGATAAGATGGTAAGTGATGATGAGGCCTAAGGTGGAGCGCGCTTACCCAGAAGATGCCTATTCACTCTTCCTTTAAAAAGATCCAAATTGTACTTGTAGGTTTGAGGTTAGGAAGTAGCTTAGTCACATTTATTTGTTTCCTTCATAGTGTACACACGAAAAATACCGAAAAATACATTATTTTGGAAATAAACAAATACACAACAAATTGTTCTTCAAAAAACGCGGGAACAACCGACACGCATTATATACAGCCCCCCCTCCCCCGTGCGCCCTTTTTATTTACGCAAATTATTATTATTAAAATTATTTTTGAATTATAAAAAAAAGACTAATAGCGCCATCTATTGAGTGACTACCGTAACGCGGTGACGCTTTATTAACTTCACTTGACCGTGACTTTACTTGTTAACCAGAGCACGTCAGAATCGTTCATTCATCCAATATTACAGTACAAAATTACTACCAACCTCATCTAGACCATTTCAAACCTTACCCCAAAGACTTACGTCGAACGACGGCTGCACAAATCAATTTGTAAAATAACAATTGAATATCCGCAAGCTTTTTTTGTTTAAAAATGAATAATTAAAAGAAAGGCGAAAATAATGAACAAAGGTGTCCCAGATTTGACTGGTTTCGAATTTCAATGCCAAATGTAACGGTTTTTACGTAATAACATAAAAAGTTACGGTAATAATTAAGATTTTTGCGTAAGAGAAATTACGGTAATAAATAGTTAAGTAAACTTAGTTACGTCATTCGTCTTGAACGTTAATTAGCAAAGTCTTCAGTTAGCATTGTTAAGACTAATGCACAATAGGTGTTAAAAAATAATTTCACATTGGGCCCGATTCTGAAGTCACAAGGTTAAAATTTGACAGCATTAAAACAGTTGCTATCCTTGTCACACAGTATTATGAAGATAAAGACGACACTAATTTTAGTGCTGTCAAATTTTAAATTTGGGCCCAATTGTCTTATAATGTTTTGTGTACATTCTGGCTTACTTAAAATGTCGAAATGACATTTATACGTGACTATGGCCTGATCGAGTCTAGTGCCTTGGACCCTTGGCCGAGCACTGGTGTGGGACGATACTCCAGCCGCATTCCACATCCAGAAAATGACTCACAAAGCCGACGCCGCCGAAAATTATACATGATATTTCGACGTGACTGGTCCTCGCCTCCGGACACCTCAGAGCTAGCGCATACACATACATAATGGTCACGCCTTGGTCCCAGAGGGTAGGCAGAGACGATGTATCGCCACTTTGCGCAATCTAATGTTCAAAGTGGCTTTCCTTCGCCCTGTGATACTCCTTGACGTGACGTGTTGCGAACTGCATCGCCGCCTTGTTGAGGTACCACGATTAGCTAGGGAAATAATTGTCCACCTCATCAGAGCCCCGCATGAATCGGTAAGGCTAATATTGTCCGGAGTTCGTCCTTCTCCGCGATGTCGGCACGCTTACGACCAGGCTAGCCCCTGGCCACGCATCCATCGGCACGGCATACCTTGGATTGGCGGATGGGACAGGGATCGGGGCGAGAGAGACAGGAGATGGGCCATACCCCCAGTAAGGAGTATAGGGTAGGTATGGGATACCTCTATTACGGAAGGATAGTGGGATTGTAGTAGCGATATCTCGGGAAGAAGGGACCGCATACCCGTGACTAGTCTGGATAGCACCGGACAGGCAACTACCAGAAATCAAGTCCCCTGACCCCATACCTGGCGCATACCTCGCACAAAGACTTAGCCTAGCGATCCAGGGAAGTAACGCCGCCAGTGTCCTGGGAACCATGCCGTACACTGGCGAGCTGGACGACGTGTTCTTACAGTGACGTGTTTTATATTAGTTTATTACAGTGCACATAATGTAATATAATGAAGGTGAATACGGAAAAAAATACAATAAACAAAAAAAAATATTGGAAAATTGATGAAATAATTTATTATACAATAAAAAGATTTTACAAGGTCCTCGAAATATAAATATCGAGGGTCCTTAGGGAAAAAAGTAAAAAAAAAAAATATAATGATCTACCCTTGACTATTTATATATACTTACAAGTAGACATAAAATAAGGGGCCGAGAAATCCTATTTAAAAATGCCTAGTTTTTATCAGTACCCCAGTTTTTACAGTTCACTTATTCTAAGACACTTAAATTTTAAATGTAATACGTAAGTCTAAGACGTAAATTAAAGACACTTAATTAAATCATTGATTTTTATCACGATTTAAATCAATTATGCCAGCCGACCCTGACAATTACCAATTTTTTGGTATTATACCGCAAAACGTGCAGTGTGCACTCGCCCTGAGCTTAAAGCTCCTGTATCCAATTAACGCCTGAAGCAACGGTTTTGCGTTTTAATTGGTTATTTAACTGCTTTTATTACCATTTTGTTTTTAAATTCCCAGTGAACTTCACGGTATATAGGTATATTTTTTGTTATTTGAACGCAACCATGCAGCGTTATTTCGTGCGCGATGCCTCTCGTGACATATAGTTTTTATTACAACCTAAAACTTTTTCGTCTTACTAAAATTGCCTTTCTTAGAATTTTGGCAATGTCAAGTGTATAGGACGAATACAAACATGGAAAGCACACTTTATTGGAGTAAACCTGTGGGTGGTGCCACTAGAGCACCTAGGGAGTGTCGCTCAGATCCAAAGAATAATCACCATAACCTTTGATCTGCCCACGTGGACTCCCGTAGAGAAGCCCTCCAGTTGCAGAAGTGCAAAAGACAATACAATTACACGAAGTTATTTTCATCATCAGGTTATTTTTGTCTCCACTGCAGGAGCACAACCCTCTCTCATCTGCCGGAGACAGACGGAGGATTTGGCCTGCACTCCCCGCGCTGGCCAGACGGGTTCGGAAGGCCTGATTGATGTTTTATAATGTATTCCCTCAGTCGCCTTGTACGACATCCACGGGAAGAGTTGGAGTGGTCCTATTCTACTCTACCGGAAGCCAGACGGCATAACCGGAAGTTATTTTAATTATCGATAAATTAGGTTCCGTTAGCGGGCGAAGAAATGGCGCTTTGTGACGGTTGTCAGGATTGCGTAAGGCAGATACATCGTATCTGCCTTCCCCTCTGGGACCAAGGCGTGAGCATTGTGTATGTATGTAGTTTACATTAATGAGTAAGGGATACTGAAGATATGAACTTTAAAGGCAACCTACGTCATACTTTAGTTAAAATTGTATTTGTAGTTGTTAAATAGTTGAAAACTATGACTTTGTTTACAAATGGCTTTTAAAATATGCTAAAAATGCTTTCAAAAGACTGGAATACGAAACTAGATTGAACCTTACTGTTCTTAAGAAACGAAAGAAATCTAATTAAGACCTGTTTTAAACATTCACTACAACTCACCCAACTTAGACATAGACATACTTTATTGATAACTTCCGTTACAGGTCAAATAAAAATTATACACAAGTTAAATAAAATCAAATTATAGACAGGCAAATTAAACACAATTAAATTAAACATCAATAACTAACATAAATATAAAAAAGTCAAATAAAATTCTTAAAACTAAATAAATTAAGTTAATGCGTTCTGAAAGAACTCTTCATAGCAATAAAATACAGACAATATTTAACTGAAACTCTCATATTTTTTATGAATTCTCTTATATGTTAATACATTCAGAGGACAAAATATGAGATTATAAAGATCCAATCTTTATCTCCAATCCAAAGATTCAACTTCGAAGAAAAGTTCTAAGCAACAGGGTTGTATCCAGATGGAACAAATTGCCAGAATCTGTTGTATCTGCCACATCAATAAACATGTTTAAGAACAGACTAGACCATTTCTTAAAGGAAACTAACTATGCCGACTACTGATATAAAAGCACCAGCTATAAGCTGGCATTAAATAAAATCCCAAGGGGAAACTATCTAATAAATAAAAACGTATCTTATCTTATCTTGTTAGGGGGCCAGGAAGACCTGGCGACACTTCGACCCTTCAGGATCTTTTGTGCCAAACCCCTGACCACCAACGGTGCCCCAAGCCGATTTGGTGGACTTCACATACGCCTCAGAATTTCTTCTTCGGCATATGCAGGTTTCCTTACGATGTTTTCCTTCACCGAAAAGCCTGTGGTATTATAAATAAACCGTACTTAAGTTTTGAAAAACCCATTGGTACGGGCGGGGTTTGAACCCACGACCTCATGAACGTGAGGCGAGTCCACAACCAACCGGCTACCACGGCTCTTAATAAAAACGTAAACTTCACGTATCCGCCGTACATTGAAAATATTGGCAAAGAAATGTAGAGTGTAATTGGAAGGTCATTGGGTCAAAGTCAAAATCATTTATTGCATATGAGTACACTTGGTACATTTATACACGTCATTACTTTTATCGACTACCGCTTCCAAGGTGTAAGCGCTGTGAAGAAGAAACGGCGCAACAAACTCCACGCAACACATCTTTTAAAAATCAAGTTTGCATACAATTAATAAAGATTGTGCGAAGCTGAATCAACATTAGTACCAGGCATCTTTGTCATTCAAATAATCGTTTATTTTATAATAGGCTTTCTTACAAAGTTGTTTTTTAATGTGAATCTTAAACTTTCTGTCCGTCATATGTAAGATGTCCTTTGGTAGTTTGTTGTCGAAGCGTATACATTGCCCCGTGACCGATTTACTGACCTTACTAAGTCTTTTAACCCTGGTAAAACAAGTGTATATAAATCTCGACGGAATGTATTGTAGTGAATGAGAGCTACATTTTGGAGATAGTTAAATGCGTAGGTAGCTCATGGAAGTGTAGGGGGATGGTCAGGAATGAGGGAAGTGGGGGGGGGGGGGGGGGGGACGTACAACGTCGCCAGCACAACTAGTAAATAATTGGACAACTGAACTAGAATCCACGTTCTCCCAAAACCAGACCAACATAATGACACTCAATATTTTTCAAAGCGAATCTTTACTTTATCAAGATCAAACAAACAATACATAAGGAAATACCGACTTTGCTCGGTCATCACGAAGTCGCCGATTTAAAAAGTAAATTTTTCAATAGGACCGGTCGACTTTGTCGGTGACTGTACATCACGACTTCATCCCACGATTAAACCTATTGTGCTTCGCTAGATAATATTGCATCTAACTGTACCCTATCGCTTGTAGACAAATAAGGAGCGTCTCGCTGGGCCACTAAAATTGCGGGGTCTGAAGAAGACTTTATTTCAAACTTTATTAAAAGTACATATGTAGTACATTTCTTTATCAAAATTTGGTACTAAACGCATTATACTTGTCCTTTCGGTTACTCTAAGGTTAACTGGAAGAGATCCCTAAGTGGGATAAGTCCACCTATGTACACAATTTAATTCCTATTTTAATAAAGCGTTTACATACATACATGCATGCATTCATACATACATACATACATACATACATACATACATACATACATACATACATACATACATACATACATACATACATACATACATACATACATACATACATACATACATACATACATACATACATACATACATACATACATACATACATACATACATACATACATACATACATACATACATACATACATACATACATACATACATACATACATACATACATACATACATACATACACACACACACACATACACACATACATACATACACACACACATACATACATACATACATACATACAAGACTTTCAGAAACTGTAAAGCCTGTAATCAGAAAACGAATCAGACCACATGTCCTGAAATACAGTTGAAAAATCAATAAAAACACTAAATAAAAAAAAAATTAAGTCCTTACGAATTTTACTCATTTACTCATTGTACTCACTCTGACTGACCTCGAGGCATATTTATAGTAAATTGCTTAGCCCACACATTTATATTTATACAACTTTTATATTACAATTTGATATTATATGGCCACACATCACGCCTAGTAGTATCACTTTGCGACGTTTATCAGGATCGCCTAGTGGCGATAAATCGGCCCTGCCTACCCCTTTGGGACCAAGGCGTGATCATTATGTATGAATGTTCTATTACAAATGGTTGTCTATTAGTTTTAGAACAAGTTTTGCAAACCTATATAATTTTAGATAAAATTAGATATCAATTAAATGCAGTCTTTTACATAAATTCCTTACTTTCTTTAAATTGATTCCTTGCGAAATATGGTTACATTTAGATCTAAAAGTTCAAAATCCCTGTATGTATATATGAAACATATAAAGCAATTAATTGGAGCACGCTCTCCGCTCCGCCTAAGAAACCTTCAACTTCGCAGCCACAAAGTCCAAGAACGGTCTGACGGACCGCTAGACCTGGGTTCCCATGAGACCCTCTGATTTATTACAACTTGATTTGTCCTGAGGTACCCTAATTTGGAGTTGTCATATTTATGTCTCTCCCCGTAATTATATTACGAGGAATTCGTGATTTGCGATTCAATTTTCCTGAGATCTCGTTGAAGTTTATTACAGTTAATTGTCTTACAAAACGATGAGTGTATTATGTTTCTTCACAAACTGACAAAATGTCATTATTATTTAAGTATCTACGTGACATCATTATCATAGGCCTTCCCAATAAACGCCCTTCGCCCTTCCACATCCGGCCTCTTCCAGCCATCTTTACAGGTTGTCGGTGCATCTGGTGGGCTACCTACCTCTAGTACTACGTGTTGTACTTAACACAAATTCAAATTCAAATTGTATTTATTGCGTAACATGGGTAATTACATTAGTTTTGTTATATGGTAGTAGTGAAGCCGTACATGTTCTACCATTTCTGGCGTGCAACAATTATTGGGTTATTTAAGTACTACATAAAAGACCAATACATTAATTACATCATATGTCAAAGTAACGTTAATAATAAAATCAAATGAAAAATAGTTAAAACAGTAAAAATAAAAATGTCATTCCGTATGTCTCACATAAATTATCTATCATTTACAAAGAATTCGTTAATGTCATAGTAACATTTATCAAGCAACAAAGCTCGAATTTTATTTTAAAGTGTGAGAGGGGCGCTTGTTTTATTCCCACAGGTAAATTATAAAATATTTTAGGGGCCATACATAGAAAACTATTATTTTTATTATTATTTCAATTATCTCTCTCGCGGGTCTGCTGAAAGAAATCTCTCTCAGAGATAAGTTCGCCCTTTGTACTTGTGTTTCTTTTAATGTATTATTTATTATAAAGAGTTAAATAAATAAATAAAACTTTTATGTAGCAATGCAGTATTTGATGATGATGACACAAAATCCTTGATCGTGAATGCTAATGGCATCTTGCCAAAAACGGAATTAGTTGCAATCTCAACAAAGACCGTCCAGGCATTAAAACTTAGACCCTACGATAGCAGTAGTAGGGTTTCGCGGGTTCTGGAGCACTTTTTGTATGAAAATCTGGATGCTTAAGTTGGCCTTTGATTTCGTTGAGTTAGTATGAAGCCGTAGGTCAGCTTATATTGGTCATTAATAAATTCCTGTGAGATAAGCCGGAATCGTGAATCATTAAGTTGGGCTCTCATTTCGTGGGGGTTAGTATCAGCTTACAAAGGGCTTTGTTGGTTGGACTCTCATTTTCATACTAATAGTTTGTACGTGCAGTTCAACATGAATTGGTCCTATCTTTGGTCAACAAATAAATTCCTAAATGTGATAAGAATATAAAAGAGTCGTTAGTTGGACAATTGTTTTAAACAATTGTAACATTACAGATTTTAAATAATCCAGTGCGATAGAATCACTTCTTATGGTATAGACGAAACAGGCATTCGTCTCTTTATCATTCCCTTACATTCCGTCATCAGTCGTCCCATGCCGTCCACGAACACGTCACAGTGCGGCGCTTCATCATGCATGCTCGGAACATATATGTGTTAGATATACTACGCCACGCCGGAGGTTGCGGGTTCGAATCCCGCTAGGGGCAAATGTTCGTATGATGAATATGAATGTTTTTACCCCAAGTCTTGGATGTTTATATATTTATTTAAGTATGTTTATCCGTTATTTATTTGTTGTTTATTTGTCCGTTGTTTATATGTCGGCCCCATAGCCTAGTCGATAGTACACCTGCCTGCGAAGCTCGAGATCGCGGGTTCGAATCCCGCCCAGGGCAAACATTCGTGTGATGAGCACTTGTGTTTGCCTTGTGACTGGATGTTATTTATATATTATATTATGTATCTATGTATGTATATCAGCTGTCTGATACCCATATTACAGGGTCTGCCTAGTTTGGGACCAGGTGGCCGTGTGTAAAATGTCCCCACATATTTATTATTATTATTATTATTTATATACGACATTGTGTAAATTATAATCGAATTTATGTTAACAATAAACATAAATGACTCTATCTGATTCCTATCCCTGCTAATGAGGATAGAAATAAACAAGAAGAAAACGTATTCAGACACAAACTATATATATTTTTAATTAAATAAATTCAAAGAGAACTTAAAATTAATAAAACGTTGGTATTTCCTACAGATTGCACCCAATATACAGACGAACAGATTGATATTCATACACTGATGGAGAGATTACATAATGCACTTTTTCCCCCAAAACACACCGTATCAGACCGCGGTAGTCCAAAGTTAAGGTCAATGTACACGAACAATGGCGGCTGTTGATGTAACGCCGAATAACACAACGTTACGCGCCGCCGGGTGCGCGCGCGCAGGCTCCGGGGCACACCGAGATCAAGATCGTGAAGACGGAGAGGCAGACTGAGAGAAAGAAAGACAATACATTGATCAGTTGCTTTAAAGCACACAAAACAAATTTAAGATGAGTAGAATATCACACACACAATCACTAGACTGTAATATAAATATATTGTAAATCCGTTATTGGCAGTACAAACTATAAATTAGAATAATACTATATACTAAGTGCTGTGGATTTCGTGAAAATAAAAAAATAAAATAAATAAATAAAATAGAATTACATAACAAAGTTGAATAAATTCTTTAGTAAGTAAAAAATATTACAATAATCAGCATTTTCACTAGTATTTATCATAAAATCAAAATGTTCTAAACTCACAACATAACTAGAACAAATTTAATTCCAAAATAAAAGTTGTTTATTTTATAAACTTAATTTTTCTTCTCCCGTACTGTAACCCAAAACATAATATTGTGTAATAGATTATCATTACACGGGATTTGCGTGTATTAATAACATTTAAATTCAAATGTTCGTCATAAATTAGAACGCAACTCGCCCAGCCGGGATTAGCGATTGGTAGTCATCGTCAACCAATCTACGCACTCTGTCAAATCGCGTAAAGGCGCGACATTACGCGACTAAATTCATTAGAGTAAATTTCTTTATAGCTTTCTAGTAAATTGATTAAAATTATTATCGCAGCATTGAAAATCGCCTGGCATACTTAAAATGACTGTAGAAGTGACCAATAAACTTATTATACCTAGTAAATGATAATTTCTGAGAGTTCTGCCAGCCTACCAGCGACAGAGAAAGCTTCATGTATAAATATGTACTGCCGTGTGGTTTCCGGTAGAGTAGAATAGGACCACTCCAACTCTTCCCGTGGATGTCGTACAAGGCGACTAAGGGAATACATTATAAAACATCAATCAGGCCTCCCCAACCCGTCTGGCCAGCGCGGGGAGTGTAGGCCAAATCCTCCGTCTGTCTCCGGCAAATGAGAGAGGGTTCTGCTCCTGCAGTGGAGACAAAAATAACCTGATGATGATGATAAATATGTATGCAACTGCACATAAATAGGTATTAAACCGTCTCAAATCATAGCACTCTGATTTTAATACCTTTCATTATAAGACAGTGGCATAAAAACCATTATCACCATAATCGTTTACACTAATACTGTAGAACCTGCATAATTTTCTGGTTAATATTTTCGTTAGGACTCAGCTATCAGCTACTGTCATACAAGAAACTACTTAGGAAATGTATTCCTCCAGCCAGTGTGTCTCTACCACGACGCGCTCGCGGTCCACATCTTTAGTTTTTAGCACGAAATTACTACACGTTTATGATGTAACGGTGCCTTTATCTTTGTCGAACGATATCGAGTCTGCTATAGGTTACTTTTTGGCGTTTTCTCCTTCAATTTTTGAGGTTTCATTTGCGGCTTTTTATGGAGATTGAATGAGTTTTATGGTCATACTTTTGTTTTGCTGCCCTCAATAGGTAGTTAGTAATCACTGGCTGTTAAAGTTAATTGAACGACCTGGACTTTGAGTCACCTTTTCTTTGTCCGTTTATTCATTTTTGTTCTTCTTTGTTCCAGATGTGACTAAAGTCATGGCAGCCACTGATGGCCAAGTCATTGTCGCCGCATCTCGCTGGTCAGATGAAAGCAACTACCTGCGAGAGTACGCCGCCAAGCACCGTCTACCAAGCGTCGCTAAAATCATCAAAGGCCAATATGGAGGCCTTGGAGTACCAACACTGCCGAGCCCTGGTCTCCAAAGCACTGCTCTACTTGTATCAGCAGGAAAGAGAAAAAAGATAATCGCTCAAGCTATTAAATTGAAAGAAGGTAGACGTATGGTCAGTGTTGGACCTAGAATTGCTATTCCTGATACTTATAAAGGATATTTTGAGCTGCTGAGCGAGGAAGGTAGAGCAGTGCGATGTATAGAATCAGTTGGAGAACTGGCTAGAAGGAAATTAGAAGATGGGTGCTTAGTAAGAGAGCCAGTGAGAGTCATCTGTGCTAAAACTGATCTAGATGGTAACATTACAGCAGATGGGGCGAGAAACTTACCTGCTGGTGAGATCATTTTGCCTAAAGGAGAAACGTTTTTGGGTAAAAATAAATACTTAAAATGTACTGATTCAAAAGGTGATACTATATTACTAAGTCTCGATCAGAGAGGGAAATTTTCTGCAGTAGCTAAGGAAGAAAATATCAGCGGTGTGCACACAGCAAAGACTTTGCTTACCAAACGGTTACCAATAACAGTGAGATTGGTTCACGGTACGCCACCTAGAGGTCTAAAGAGTGCCAGTCAGTTCGTCCCAGAGTTGAGACTGCTGTCAATGTTTGAGGAAGACCATGTGTTCGCGTTGCCGTTACCGAAGGAAGGTAATGCATTAGTTGCTTTACCGTTAGCTGCTCCACTGAAAATGCAGAGATGCAAAAACGATGAGCAAATCAAAAACTTCATGGAGTTCTCCAGACTTGTTGAAAAGTGCAATCGTTTGCTAGTTGACGTCGTTGACAGAATACACGTCCTGGACGGTAAACTAGGTGACCCTAAGAGGCTTTTAAATGCTACTCTGAACACACCACCGTTAGTCAAAACCGGTTACTTTTTGAGAAGGAGTGCGTCTACTGATACTGCCAATCAACACAAGCATATATCCCGTCATAATCACATCTATAGCAGCCATAGAGACGAGAATAGTATCCCTGATGAATATGACGAGATCGATCAGATCTACGACTACGTCAGAGGTTTTGCGCCACTACCTAAAAACTTAAAAGCTTCTTACTCAAACGAACCAACTCCAAGGCATGAGTCAGCACCTGCTTCTCCAGCCCCAACACCAATCCACATGCCTCTTATAACAGAAATTAAACCTGAACCACCACCCATCGAAACCATACCTACAAAGAAACCTATTAACTCTCAGAAAGCCGAAAAGCGAACTCGAAAAGCAACAGTAATCCCTAAAGAAACCCCAGTAACTGTTTACAAAGAAAAATGCTCCATAGCGCCAGCAGCGAACCTACCGAAGTTGTATATTAAAAATAGTGTGAATAACAATAAGAGTAGAATGGTTTTCAGGCAGAAAAGTCACTCTCCTACAAAGGAGTCGCCTAGTCCTATCACTAGTCCTATCAGACCTATCACTAAAGGAGATTCTCCGATCTTCAACATACGCTATAAGAGTCTTTCTAACATAAACAATCCCATGGAGCTAGACGGCACATTGGACTCCAGTCATTCTGGGGGAAGAACTTCAGGGGACTCAGGAAATGGGCCGAAACTGCCAGAGAAGAGGTCCAGGAAGCTAAGCAGGCCGAAATCGTTGACGAATCTGGTTTGGGAGCTAAAGGGCTGTCCAGTCGAGACGGAGAAACCAAAACCTAGGATTAAAAATGAAAGTTACAAGAAGATGGGTACTAAGCTGTCACTGGGAACGCAGAAGAGAGCGACACTGTATCTCTAAATGCTAGGTAAGTGTCGATTTTATCCTATAAATCCTTTTTCTTCATCATTCTGTTGGAGTCCATGCTGGAGATATTGCATCTCTGGTTAATTCAAATAATAAAAATGGAATTGTGACATTAGTAAACTATTATTATTGTTTTAGGTTATTTCACAGTTATTTTTATTTTCTTGACTATAACATACTAGCCGTTGCCCGCGACTTCGTCCGCGTGGACAACTTAACATTACAAATTATTATGTATTTCTCGTAGGAATGGGATGTTTTTTCGGGATAAAAACTATTCTATGTCCTATTCCATGACCTAACCTATATGTGTGCCAAGTTTTATCACGATCCGTCCGGTGGTTGAAGCGTGGTTGAGTAATAAACATCCAAACATCCAAACTTTCGCATTTATAATATTAGTAGGATTATGATGTTACATAAATTGTAATGAATCCTAATTGGCGCACTGGTGAAATATGGAACTGTATTATAGCCTAATAGCTCCATAGTGGGGGTACATCGGTGTAAAGTGTACTAACACCGATATACCCCCACTATGAACCTATTTTATATCTTATGCCTGTATATTTCGCCAATGCGTTAGTTAGGATAGTAACAATATATGATGTCTATGTCTATTGAGGAACACAAAAGCAGTTCGGTTACAATTTTCGATAAAAATCACGAAGTCACAAATGACTGGATACTTTGAGTGGTAGTCTAGAATATAAAATTGATTTTTATTACAAAACTGTGACCAAGCTTCGACTACTGGCGCCCTCTAGTGTTACCCAACCCGTGAACGCTTACTTTAATAATCTTGGAGAGGGATATATGATATTATTTGCTAACAGCGCACCTAGGTTTAGGTTTACTGCACATATCATTTGGCATATCACGAATTCTAGCAATTACTTTCATGCGACGAACGTATTGCAAAATAGCAGATGCGACGCAAGAAGTTTACCTACTACCGACTTAACAACTATCAATATACCTACCTATACAACTATCAATGTACCTACTGTCTTCATCAAGAATACAAGCTATCTCTCAGTACGAATTTTCATCAAAATCCATACAGTTGTTATTCGCCGTAACATTAAATCAATTAATCAATTTAAAGTACACAGTGGGCCTGATTCTGAAGGCACACATTTAAAATTTGACAGCTCTAAAATTGGTTTCGTCTTTATCTTCATAATACTGTGTGACAAGGATAGCAACAGTTTTAGTGCTGTCAAATTTTAACGTTGTGCCTTCAGAATCGGGACCAGTGAATATACAGTTTAAATTCTTGTACATACGAGTACATAACAAATATGAAATCTAGTCTTTTGCTTTATTTTCCGTTTACGGAAATTCGACCACGTCTCTGAATTCAGCTCGCAGTTAAAATGGCCCCCTATTCGTCTTCGCCGAAATGTGTCCATCCTGTCCTTTCTTTACTAGATCATCAAAAATCCTTCTGCTCCCGAATACTTGCGTTCCCGTTTCCATCAGTTACCGGAACCACACGGCAGGAATTGACAAATAATTTGGTGTTAGAATTGTGGTCCTCGCTCACCTATCCCAATTCTAATACCAAATTATTTTTCAATTCCTGTCGCGTGGTACTGGCTTAGAATCAAGCTACCCTAATCTTCCCGTAGGTGACATCAACGCGATTAAGGGATTGCAACAGGGATCTTAACATCTTATCTTCTTAGGGGCCCAGGAAGACCTGGCGACACTTCAACCCTTCAGGATCTTTTGTACCAAACCCCTGACCATCAACGGTGCCCCATCCCGATTGGTGGACTTCACATACGCCTCAGAACTTCTTCTTTGGCATATACAGGTTTCCTTACGATGTTTTCCTTCACCGAAAAGCCTGTGGTATTATAAATAAACCGTACTTAAGTTTCGTAAAACGCATTGGTACGGGCGGGGTTTGAACCCACGACCTCATGAACGTGAGGCGAGTGCACAACCAACCGGCTACGACATCTCTAGGCAACAGGGATGGGCAGCAGCGTTCTTCTGTGTATATTAAGAACATTACCGCGATCACCAATCCGCCTGGCAAGCGTGGTGATTATGGCAAATCCCCCAATGAACAGTCCACCAAAAGTGGCATTCTATTCAGGAGGCTTGTGTTCAGCAGTGGACGTATTAAGGCTGTTGATGATCAAGAAACATCCACGCGAAAGCACATATAATTCACATATAAATATTATTAAGTAGGAATGTCATCTCATTAATATTATGCATCATATCCTGCTAGATAATGAATATAAATCACACATAGAGATGTCCGTCTGTATGTATGTGTGTATGTAATTATGAGAGAACATCCTCTTGCATGGGTCATCGACATTCGGACTCGGAGAAAAAAACTCGATCAAGATATCACGTTAAAAGTGCTTTTAAACATGCAATTACAAACACTAATACTATATCTATTACAAAATAACAAAATACATAGCCTGCAGCATATAGTTTACTAGTTTATAAGTTGTGTAGGATCATTTGGTATTTTATTTGGTCAGTCTCACTAAAAAATTATTGCTAGGAAAGGCTTAGCAACGTCTGTTAGATGTACCAAGGAAAGCTCGTGTATCCAAGCTGCGACAAACAACCCACCAAAATTGTTATTCTATTGGCGAGGCTTATGTTCAACAGTGGACATATTTCGGCTGATGATCAGGAGTGATTATATTTTCTCCCTCTCTTTCAGAAGCGTTTCTTTCGGATATCCAAGAGTATGGTGAGACCTCAGTTGACCAAAGGGCTGGGCATAATCTCGCTCAGAGGATCAGCCTCGCCAAACAGCGAAGTAATGCTGGCAGCTTAATATATGTATATTCACATAGTTTAATATCCCCCAATGAACCTGTTATAGGAGAAGTCAACAGGTGAACCGCGAAACGCGAAAGTTCTGACATTTTACCGACGAGCAGCATTCAGTAACCAGTGTGCAGACATAGAATAAATCACGATACTGGCAAGCAGTTGGGCAAAATGTAATCTTAATTGTCTTCCTAATTACTTTTTAATATGCTTTCAAATTCGTAATTCCATCTCACATAAAGAGATTTGGGAAAGTAATTAGTAATTGCAATTACATTTGCCCAACTCTATACGCAAGGCGTAACTTTGATATCTGTTCTTGACAGTTCGGATGTCTATCTCTCTCAGGCCCGCAGGCACGGGTGGTATGGGGGGTTGGAATTCCCCCCCTTTCCCGGTCGCAAATTTTAAAGTAACTCATCTAATATTTATAAACAAAGAAAACCATCGTCTTAGCGTATGAATACATTCTTCTCCCTTTATCACATTTATAGATATAGGGTCCGTTTAGGCATATTATATGTTGTTTCACAAGAACTGGCACGAATGGACTGAATGAGTGAACGAAATTATGTATGTGTTCTGTTTGATAAATACAGTTGTAATAAGGACGGCACACACACATATAGGTGACATTAGTTTCGTTCATTTCATTCCTGCCAGCTCTTGTGAAATTAACTATACCTGCACGTCCTGTATGGGAGCAAGTGTGTCGAAACGTTTTTAAACATTTCAGATACATTCTCTAACATATAGCAAGTAATATTGAAAACAACATTCCTCAACAAAAACATTCTGTAAGTGTCCAACAGTTTGAAACACTGGTGAGGGAGCACCCTACCACTCTCTTAATTTTTAAAGCCGGCAAACGGCATTATTTTTATAGCATTTTATAAAGTCAGAATTTAGGACCAGACTCAAGGACGTTTCGAAGTCATATTAACATACATCAGAGGCTCAAAAGTTGCAGATCAGCATTTGAACAAAGAAAAACACAATTTGTATCACAACACCCCTTGCGGTAATGACAGAACGTGTAGGTAGATTTTTCCTTCGCATAATCCGTCTGCCACATTAATCTATGATTCCGATTGTGTTGGCTCCTTAACCTAACATTTACGACAACCTTTTGCGAAAATATTAGTAGAATATTTCATTAATCTTTTGACGCAAATTAGTATAACAATGTTACTTATACTACTCTTAATTCGTTAATGACATTTATCGTGGCTTCGTATGAGGATATTAATTATGTTTATTTGACAGTAAATGTTAAGATACATCCTGTATCATTGTGCTATAAAAGGCAAGCCTGTATAGGATCATAAAGAAATTCCAAACCTCTTATTAACTAAGGTCACTGAGGTACTTACTTGAAACAAAGACCTTATACAACATACACGATGACTTTGACGTTGTAAAATCTGACTTATTGTCATCCTTCATTTTATGCCGTGTGGTTTCCGGTAGAGTAGAATAGGACCACTCCAACTCTTCCCGTGGATGTAGTACAAGGCGACTAAGGGAATACATTATAAAACATCAATCAGGCCTCCCCAACCCGCCTGGCCGGCGCGGGTAGTGTAGACCAAATCCTCCGTCTGTCTCCGGCAGATGAGAGAGGGTTGTGCTCCTGCAGTGGAGACAAAAATAACCTGATGATGATGATTTTATGAAGTAAAGGGATCGTACCCATACTACGTTACCCATTTTTTACCCCCCTCCCCCCTTCGGTGACCACCCTAGACTCCTTCCCACTCTAGTTTTCACGTAGTAATTCATAAATATGGTTTTAAACCATTTTTTGCAAATAGAAAGTTAAAAAGCGTCAGTGTTGCCACCTGTGAGTTTTAGAGTCCCCGCAGACTGCAAACTTTATATCGGCCGATAATTTAGTCAGGCTCTTAAACAGTATAAAGATCGTATAAAGCGGTCACCATGACGATTTGATGGCCCAGTGTGCGCACTAGCAGCTCAATCCGACTAAATTATCGGCCGATATAAAGTTTGCAGTCTGCGGGGACTCTTAAAAGCGCTAAACGCTGCGCGCCATATTTGAATATAGCTCGAATTTTTTTTTATTTATAATGCAGTATTGCTGATATATAACATGGTTTGTAAAAGTCTGATATTTTAAATCATCAGCCCAAATAAGTCCACTGCTGAACATAAGCCTCGCTAATAGAATGACACTTGTAGTGGACTGTCTATTGGGGATTTGCCATAATCACGACGCTTGGCAGGCGAATTGATGATCGCAGTAATAATCTTAATATACACAGTAGGACGCACACAGGAGAACGCTGCTGCCTGTCCCTGGTGCAATCCCTTAGTGGCCTTGACGACACCCACGGGAAGATTGGGGGTGGCCCTATTCTAAGCCGGGAACCACACGGCCATGTAAACATTTCTAGAACAATTCTGGATAAACAACGCAATATTATTTATATAATTTACTGCTATAGTCTGTAATTTCGCAGTGGCTGGCAAATTAATTGGCTGCCCCCAAATGTCCCTAATGGATAGGTGCGGCCCGCACCCTGTTTTTGCACGCCAGTGTATCACGCCACGGCGGGTGGTTACTTTTATTTGCTACGAATTATGATAATGGAGAAATTAGGAGTATAGAGGGGGTGGAGGGGGAGGAGGGTAGTATTTAGTTTTAATGTTAAACAACATACTTTTCTATGTTTATTATGAGGAGTGAATCATTGTCGGAAAGTACAATAATTGTTATGTACTACTCAGTCAAGAAAGTACCGGGAAAAGATAAATAATACACAAAATGTTAATTATTCATCCAACTTTATTTCATCACCCTCAAAGTATGCTCCTTCAGAAGCGACACACTTACGCCAACGAATAATCGAATCATCAAAACATTTTTGAAACGCTTTTTCCGGAATTGAGTACAGTTCTCGCGCGCCAAAATGGAAAAAAGCAGTGGCAATCCAACAAAAAAATAATATTGTATTTGGAACCATATACAAATCATCCATTCCCGATACTTTTTTGACTGAATGTATGTAAGTATATTTCATTCCAGATTAATAGTCCTATGAAAACAAACGCATTTGCGTCTCGAAAACAAAATACACAATAGATGGTGTTCCTAAGTGGACTGCAAAGTTTACATGGTAATACAAACCTGTTTTTGCTGCTGGTGACCCTTTCATGTACATGTTACCGAGACGTAAATAGCGTTGGTTTTCATAGGACTATGAATCTGGAATGAAATATATATACACACATGTCTGCTCTTTCACGAAGTTTTCTCTGTCGCTGATAGGCTGGCAGAAATCTCTTAAAGAGATAAGTATTGTCATTTGTACATGTTATATTTTTCCTTACTTTTTTTTGTGACTTCCCTCCTTACGTTTATTGTTTACGTTTATTGTTCTGTATGTTTTTTTTTCTTTTGTGTGTGCAATAAATTGTAAAAAAAAGTTAGTAAAGCCATAGAATAAGTAGACAGTACGAGAAAAGAAGGCGCACTTCGTAATAAAGCGAAATTTTAATTGGTTACTCTAAGGTTGACTGGAAGAGATCCCTAAGTGGGATAAGTCCGCCTTTGTACACAGTTTAATTCCTATTTTATTATTGTTGTTGTTATTTTTGGTACAATATGGCGTTTACATACATACATACTATTAATTGATGAAAAACACGTTTTTTTATTCCTGATGGCTTTACGCTTGACCTCAATCACGCCTGATGGTAAGTGATGATGAGGCCTAAAGTGGAGCGCGCTTACCCAGAAGATGCCTATTCCTCTTCCTTTAAAAAGATCCAAGTTGTACTTGTCCGGAAATACCCAAGCTGGCAGGGAGTTCCATTCCTTAGCAAATCGCTTTATGAAAGATCGGTGTATGGCATACTCTTTGCTGCCTTTTTAAGTTGTCACAACCTGACAAAAAATTCATCATCATCATGTCAGCCCTTTGACGTCCACTTCTGGACATAGGTTTTTCTCATTAAACGCCACCACACTCAGTCCTCCGCCCTTAGCATCCAGCCGCTTCTGGCCACCTTCAGGTCATCCCGTCCCACCCTGCGGCCTCCACTCCAGAACTCTGCCACAGAGTGGAACTCTGGTTCTACGGCAGATATGGCCCGTGACTATAATATTCGTTTTGACAAAACCATAAAATAGATAAACATAACCATAAAATTCTTAATTATCAAAGATCCATTCATTCTCTAGCATATTGTCGGCTACGCCTGCCAACTCCATTTTGGCTGCTATGCGATTATATACCATAGCTTTGACAAATAGCGTTCATAACACAATATTTATTTTATTTTATTTACAAGACAATAGCGGTCCATTGTGTTATTAGAGTTAACAATACATACATACATACATAATGCTCACGTCTTGGTCCCAGAGGGGTAGGCAGAGACGATATATCGCCACTCTCATGTCGCATGGTCCCTTTCCTTCGCCCCGTGATACCCTTTGACGTGATGTATTGCGAGCAACCATCGCCGTGCAACAGTGCCTCATCATCATGTTATTTTTGTCTCCACTGCAGGAGCACAACCCTCTCTCATCTGCCGGAGACAGACGGAGGATTTGGCCTGCACTCCCCGCGCTGGCCAGACGACAGTGCCTACTTATTACCCACCACAGGATACGAAACTTAAACCTAAGTGCAAAAAGTTGTAATCTAGTTTTTGCTCTTAGATCTAGTCTAGTTAGGGTTGGCCAACTAGAAATGAAATCTTTATTGCTAATATTTTTGATAATATACATGTACATCTTTATTGCTGACTTTTTTGATAATATACATATTCATACATAGGTACACTTGTCTAATCCCAAATTAGGATTTTATCCAAATTAAACAAGGATAAGAAACATCCAGACCCGGATCAACTTGTACAAAGTTGTCTGTCCTCAGTGGGAATCGAACCCACCACCTATAGTTATATGTTTAGTTACAGTTCTTAAATGTTGAATTCAATTACTCTTTATTACACGTAAAAAATACAAAAATAAAGTAACTTACATATGTACATCTAGGCGGTCTTATCGCTAAAATTCTCAATTTCTTCCAGGCAACTTATATCTAGAACCTGCTTAATAGCATGCAATATGAATATATATATGTTCTTTATTGCACAATTTTATACCTAAATACACTTACAAATTTATTCAAAAGCGAGCTTATCTTTAAAAGATATCTCTTCCAGCCAACCTTAGAGGGTGTGAGACAAAGCGGGAGGGGCAAAAAAATGCATAGTAGACTACATCATAACTAAATACCTAAACTACTTTACATGTATACAAAGTAAATACTTATAATAAATAATAATAACTATAATAAACATACATAAATACGTACATATGATATTATACTGAGTGAGACAGATAGTGCTCTTTTAGTTTCGTTTTTACTTATCTACTGTCAGTCGCTGATTACTTCAGCATTAACATACAGCAACCAAGACAAATACAACTAAGTTAACCACATTTTTACTTATCTACGGTCAGTCGCTGATTACATTAGCTTTAACATACAGAAACCAAGACAAATACACCTAAGTTGACCACATTTTTACTTATCTACGGTCAGTCGCTGATTATATTAACTTTAACATACAGCAACCAAGACAAATACAACTTAGTTGATCACATTTTTACTTATCTACGGTCAGTCGCTGATTATATTAACTTTAACATACAGCAACCAAGACAAATACAACTAAGTTAACCACAATTTTACTTATCTACGGTCAGTCGCTGACTACTTTAGCTTTAATATACAGCAACCAAGACAAATACAACTAAGTTGACCACAATTTTACTTATCTACGGTCAGTCGCTGACTACTTTAGCTTTAACATACAGCAACCAAGACAAATACAACTTAGTTGACCACATTTTTACTTATCTACGGTCAGTCGCTTCCTAAATTGTAGCATCCCTGAGTCAGGGCTAGTCTAAGGCGATGTCCAGTCAACTATAAGTAAGGTTTGAATTATGTATAAGGGCAGCCTACTGAATAGGGCAAGATCCTTTACTCCTATGGTGTTAGCAAAAAACTGTAGGAAAGTTCTTTACAAAGATAAATTGCCTTTTAATATGGATTAGTAACAGATATTAACATTGAATGGCCAAGAAAGGTAACTGACAAGGGATACCGTGCCGTGTGTTCCCGGCTTAGAATACGGCCACCCCCTAGCAGCAGCGTTCTCCTGTGTACGTTAAAATCATTTTATGTATATACAAGATAATATAGATGGTTGCATTATGAGCTAATTCATGTATATATTGTATCATTTGTGTATTTGTAATATTATATGCATACTTCAGTGTAAGTGTATATTTGATGGGCACGTTTCTTTTATAATTTTGGTACTAAACGCATTATACCAGCCCTTTCAGTTACTCTAAGGTTGACTGGAAGAGATCCCTAAGTGGGATACGTCCGCCTTTGTACACGACTTTATTCTTTTATTTTTGTTGTTGTTAATTTTGGTACAATAAAGCGTTTACATACATACATCATTACTGCGATCACCAATCCGTCTGCCAAGCATGGTGATCATGGCAAATCCCCCAATGGACAGCCCACCAAAAGTGTCAATCTATTGGGGAGGCTTATGTTTCATAATATTTCAGCTGACGTATTTTGGCTGATGACAGTTATTAACATTGAATTGTTAAAAATGTATAGATTGTTCAGGTCACGACGGCGCGCCCCACTCCTCTAAATCGCTTACATATCATTGTATACGTTATACTGTGTTTGTGCTAAGGAGTAATAAATGAAATGTACAAAACAACGATCTCTACGTACTACTAGATGGAGCGTTCCAAACAATCGCTCTGTTCCACGCAAGTAGCCACAACTCTTTCACATTCACAGTGAAACTTGTGCAGTTACTACTCAGAACATTTAATTATTTTCTAAATATAGACATTATTTAACCGTAGCGTCAATATTTAGTAATAATTAAATGTTCTGCGTAGTAACTGCACAAGTTTCATTGTGAATGTGAAAGAGTTGTGGCTACTTGCGTGGTACAGAGCGAGTGTTTGGAACGCTCAATCTAGTAGTACATAGAGATCGTTGGTACAAAATGGTGTTTTAATTCGACAGATATTATCCGAAGTACTTAGTTTCCATTTTCCATTAATTCCGCTAGTTCCAGAGACAGTACCATGTGGAACGAGTTAGTACAATCCTACTAATAACAGCTTGCATGTAATTTACTTAAAACAATATGCAAATTGCAAATTAAAACAGGAACAATAGGGGTCTGGCTACACAGACTTTGCTATGCTATAGCTTTAGATGTCCGCACCAGCATAGCAGACGAGCTTTACTATGCTGGTGCGGACATCTAAAACTCAGTCCTTAGAAGTCCATACTGGACGTAGTCCTTTTCCAATAGACGCCACTACACCTGGTCCTCCGCATCCAGCCGCTTCCGGCCACCTTCCTCAGGTTGTCGGTCCATCTGGCGGCTGGTCCGTCGGTACTTCATCAGCTTGTATGTATCCCTGCTATGTCGGTCACCTTCGTTCTTCGTCGGATCTCCTCATTACGTATCATATCACTCAAAGAAACCCCGAGCAAAGCTCTCTCCATAGATCGCTATGCGACTTGAAACTTGTGGATCAGGCCCACCGTCAGTGTCGCAAGGCTTGTACCTTTAAAATATCAACTCCTTACTCTGGAAACAATCTAACGTAAGATCATATATTAGCACTAATTACTTATTCGCTCGTAGTCGCTTGTGGAGTCCCCGCTTCCGAAAACTAAACTGTCCCTTGTGTATAATCTGCCTGCTTATATATCCGATGAGCACATTCACAAGAACGTTATAGACGCATGGCGTTATTTCGCGACGGGACCCTTACCTAAAGCCATTGTGTGGTACATTCCAGAGACAATTCCATGTTGCTTTATAATGTGAATCGTTGAGTTGCTGCCTGTTGCTGCTTTTAATAGAGCTGATACCACCGTGGAATGTATCATCATATCACTCCTTAGACGTCCACTGCTGGACATAGACCTTTCCCAATTAACGCCACCACACCCGGTTCTCTGCCCTCCGCATCCTGCCGCTTCCTCCCACCTTCTTCAGGTCGTCGGCCTACCTGGAATGTGTACAGGACCTAAAAAAGATTCACTAGACTGAGTCTTAAGCGATGTGACAGCTATCTAAACAGCATCGCTTCATATATGGAATAAAGTATTTACTCTTAATATAGATATTTAAATCAGTCCGCCTTCTAGTAATTTAACGTGACTAATCTTTGCATAATGAAGACATTAGAATAGGCCATAAATTAGTCAATACAAATCGATCATGTCTTTGAACCGATTAAGCAGCTTAATTGAGACGTGGTATCCCAGTTAAGAATATGTTTGCTTTGAGAATTTAAACCTGTATCATCGTATGAGTCCTTAGACGTTCACTGCTGGCCATAGGACTTTCCCAATGAACGCCACCACACCAAAAACTATTACGCAGCTGAGGTAACGGAGCCTAGGTTCAGTATATGCCTATACACTCACACGCCTGGCAAGCTAGTGCATTGCATTCACACAAGTTTTTAATTGTCTGGCTGTCCTCTCCACAGGCTCTACAACTGACAGTCTCTAATAATCCCATATTTTTATGTAGGAGTGCCTTACACCGAAGTGGTCGTAAACGTTCTTACGATAAAACGGACTGTTATCTTGCCGTATTTATGGATTTTGCTAGTAAAGCCTGGTTCTTTCTCCGGTCTCTTACAAATTTCTCTCCATATACCGTTGAGCAACAAGTTGTAAATCCTGTAAAAATATTATTTTTCTTCTTTCTACACCACGCATGTAGTTCAGGATAAGTCAGCTGTAGCAGGGTATATTTTCAAATATTTTCATTAATTCGACTTACACTACTAAATTGGACATATACATGAATCTCACTTGTTTGTTGTGTGTTGAAAAAGTAAACAATACAATACAATACACTTTATTGCACAAACAAATACAGTTACACGTTATAAAAGTTAAAAATAGTACAATTTAGGCGGTCTTATCGCTTTAAGCGATTTCTTCCAGACAACCTTTGGGTAGAAAATATTATGTCAGAGAAATTGTAGGTTGCGCTAATTAGGAAATTTAAATGATAAATAGGTACTTATATGACTATAATAAATAAAATAAAATAGCAAATAAGTTATAAATATTAAGTTTTTATATTGAAAAGTGTCATTAACTTAATAATTTGACATTCATAACTACCTGAAAATACTTCCTGCCTAGACATACTCGTATTATATGCCTTTCCTACACAGAATTACCTACAAATTATTATAAAAGTACTAGGTGTCCATAACAACATAGGAGGTATCAAATAGATTGTATCAGTACCGTGAGGGTCAAAATTTAATCTCTGCTTCACATCGCGTTACGCAAGCGTTACCGACATGAAGATATGATCGGAGATACGCAATACTTTCATATAGTGAAAGAAAGCGTAGTGACTTTAAGATAGACGTTATCTTTAGTCGTAATGCTCAATACTAGAGAAATGATGACCATTCTCTAAATAAAAATAAATGAATAATTATTTCAAGTATTTATAATAAAACAAAATTGGTTCTCATTTAAACCTTTGGCACTTAATAATGTGGTTTTATCAGTCTGACGCAAAACTTAAATCTTTAAAGAGTTATTAGTCAAAAAACTGATAGGAATTGGTACAAAAAAATATACTCTTACAACCAATTCAGCAGTACAAACAACATCACAACATATCTATTATATATACTAACATTATTAACTTTTCTACCTTTTATTCATATCCTAGCACTTATCATTTGAACTGCGGCTAATGTGTGAATTCCGTCAGGGGACCAACGATCTCTATGTACTACTAGATGGAGCGTTCCAAACAATCGAAACTTGAAACTTTGAAACTTGTGCAGTTACTACGCAGAACATTTAATAATTTACTAAATATTGACATTATTTAACCGTAGCGTCAATACTTAGTAATAATTAAATGTTCTGCGTAGTAACTGCACAAGTTTCATTGTGAATGTGAAAGAGTTGTGG
The DNA here is from genome assembly GCA_947086405.1 of Esperia sulphurella. Taxonomy (NCBI): domain Eukaryota; kingdom Metazoa; phylum Arthropoda; class Insecta; order Lepidoptera; family Oecophoridae; genus Esperia; species Esperia sulphurella. The sequence goes on along the minus strand of OX352280.1, from coordinate 9,076,263 downwards.
CTACTTGCGTGGAACAGAGCAATTGTTTGGAACGCTCCATCTAGTAGTACATAGAGATCGTTGCAGGGAACGAAATTGTGTGCCGTGAGATTTTCTAAACATCATCAGCCTCACACTTAAGCCGTATTTCTGAACATAACCCTCAATAGAATACCATCACTTTTGGTGGGCTGTCCATTGGGGGATTTGCCATAATTACCACGCTTGGCAGGCGGATTGGTGATCGCAGTAATGATCTTAATATACACAGGAGAACGATGCCCGTCCCTGGTGCAACCCTTAGTCACTTGACATCCACGGGAATATTGGGTGTAGTGTTCTAAGCCGGGAACCACACGCCTATTTTCTAATGAAAAATCTTAAATAAGACCAGGATTATTCCCAGCAAGTCTATCATTAATTAACATAGGTTATAAGAAAAAAATCGTAAATAGCAAAAACTTATCATGGAAAGTCCAACGTAATATTTTACAGAGGATGTTTACAAAATCATCTGTCTCTCTCCGTTAGAGCATCATGAGATAGCACTTTCTTGCATGCCAAAAAAGGAGAGTTGAATAGACGCGAACCGTTACGTCGTTATAGGACTAAGGCGTGGCCGTCTGTTATACCGAAGTGTAACGTTAGCTCTAAGACCCGTGCGAGCAAGCGTACACCCACTGACGAATTAATTCATTTTATTTTTTATATGTTTTACACGTCAAATATGTATATTTAATATTTACCAGGACAGTAACGCCTAGCTTACATCTTCTTGTGCCCCCTACTCCACAGTGTCAAATGTTAACTGGCCCAGTAGCGCTCCCTGACGCTGCGTGATAACTATGTTAATAGGCACTTTAAACGCACAAGTTGATTTCGAGTGAGTCTTACTCCTGTGGTATGCAGCTGCTTTTTCAAAGCTTGAACATGCAGCAATTTTGCTGTTTCTGGCAATTCTAAAACCGTGACGTAAGGCAAACTTAAAAAAATTTGAAAGAGGAAAAAAGAATTTTACGGGAAAGCTTTTATAATTTATGAGATTCGAAAATGACGAAATCAGATAATAAACTAATAGTTCTCCAGCTAACTCGCGACTCGAAAATTTTTTTGTTCGGTGCATTTACGGATAAATTGAAGACAATATTCTTTAATATTAATAACATTTCTAACCTTTCTAAAAAGATTATAAGTACCTATGTGCAAGACACATTTTATTCAGATACAATTCAAGTCGTCGGAGTCGATTTATGAGCATTGCGAAATCGAATAATTGATTGATCATTATAATTTTTTCAAAGAGAAATCATTTAAATTCAAGACATTACAAGTTTTAAAATGGAGAGCCGGACCGTCGCAGGATTTGTAATATTCTACAAACTACTAGTTACATACGAAATTTATTATAAACAAAATCACAAACACACGCGTGAAACAATACTTGTATAACAAAGGATATCACTTTTAATTTAAATTTGTATAGTTTTGATAAACGCATCCTTGTAAAAGTTAACTCATTTTACAAGAAAAAATGCTTGTAATACAAGACTTGTAATTTAAGTTTAATTTTAATTACAGTGCGGTGTGAGCGCAGCCCATCTAAATCCGTACGCGACCTAGTTCATACTTATATGGGCAGAACATTTTTGGCTCCAGTTTTAGCATCTTTACAATCCAGTACTAGAAGTTCTTAACACTATGTTTGTTTACAAAATATTTAAATACAGATATATTTGTATTTTTAGCTTAAGTAAAGTCTACCGTCGAGATAAACAGAGGCGTGGGACGTGGGTTCGATGTTTCCGTGAACTTTTATTTGTTGTTTTTGTCGAGTTCTTTTAAAATTGAAGGAAATAATGGATACCTTATAGCGACCTGTCTGTCTGGATAACTCGAGAACTACTACATCGATTGAGCTAAAAGTGGAACTTACTCGTGTGTGTAAAATTGCTGAGCTATAAATAAGGAGATTTCAATTCAATTGCCTACTCTTTCATCATCATCATCAATCTGAAAGAGTCCACTGTTGGACATAGGCATCTCCTAAGGTGCGCCACTGAACCCGATCCTCTGCTCTTCTCATCCAGTCAATGCCAGCAGCCTTACGCAGATCGTCGCTCCACTAGTCAGGGGACGTCCCACACTTCGCTTGCTCGTTTACCCCACTCTTTATCTAATATATTTTTTGAAAATATTTGCAAATATATATATATTTGCGGGATGAAAGATAAGATATAGAACACATAAAGATAGTTTTTGAATTTTTTTCTGTTAGTTTGTGCACGCATCACGTAGAAACTACTAAACCGATTCTGGTGCAGTTATCACAGAAACATAGGACTTAATTCGGAGTAAAATTTAGTCTTTATTTCATCGCAATCGACTAACTCATTAAAAAGTTATGTGAATTTTTAGTTTTCAAATACATTAGTAGGTATGCAATTGAATAACTATAATTGTAATGTTCGGTGCAATTCAGATGGCGATTTCGAGCTGTACTGGGCGTGGACGTGAGGGTGGGAGTGGGAGCAGGAGCGGGAGTGGGATTGAAAGTATAATTAAAAATCGTGTAGTCCACGCGAGTGGACTTCGTGCACAGCTAGTTAATGATAAAAATACACAAATAGGTACAATTGTATTAAGTAGCGTTTATGGAGGATAAGAGATTCCATGAAAAATAAAAAAATATTAACAGAACCAGTACGTTGTGTACGAAATATACTTTGATGACTTTTTAATATTTTTAATTAAAAAACAGATAACATTTACTTAAATGTACAAAACCAAAATGGAGAAAAAAAATAATTGGCTTTTTGTGAAAATAACTTACGTCGAAATATATTCACTAAATTTTTTTTATATATTTTAGGTAAATAGAATGCTTGACTTGCTATTATAAATGTTAAGTGTGAATGTTTGTTTGGTTAGGTTGATTTAATAACGGCTTAACCGATATAATAAACTTTTGGAAAGAAATTGAGTAACCTGTAGTAATTTTCATAGAATTCTATACTTATTTCTACATTTAATTAATTATGGTCAATTAAATGGAGTTAAGTCTTTGATGTGTGTTAAATACATAAGTGATCATTGTTATGATCGTTTGAAACAAGACCGTGATCAAGTTAAAAAGTCTAGTTAGTGCAAGGGGACAAGAGTTAGTTCAAGTGAACAAGATCTTGGTGCGCCCGTATGGAGTTAGCCTGTTCACGGTTAACAAAACCTAAAACCAATTTGATGCCTTTTTCTCAAAAATCTCTTTTAACACGTAGCTTTTTCTAGAACTAGAACAAAGTAGGCTTATTTTATTTTTATAAAAAGAAAAGTGATTGTCTTTTTTAAATAAATATGTTAGGTTAAAATTATGCTAGGTAAAACAATAATTCAAATTGAAAAATGTATTTTTCAATTCGTTTGAGTAACTTTTTTTCCTTTGTGATTGATTGCATAGCATCCTATTACTTCCTTATAATGTAATCTGTCTTGTTACTACCTCGTCATGTCACTGGATTTCTACCAGTCATGATGGAATGACGTATGATTACAAGTAATCAAGTACTATATCCATTAACTATATAGCACTTGAATATCCATTAGCAGTACTTGAACTTGAATAAGTATTCGTTACTTGAGATGATACGTGTAATTCTGTCTCTGAGTGAAAGTAGTAATAAACATGATTATCGATATTTTTAATGGCCGAAACACAATGAAGGCGACTGCGTGGCGGAGGCGTGGCGGTAGCGGTGTACTTCATACATATCCCGCTTCCGCTTCCCGCGATATAGGTAAATCTATTGAGGGTTGCGGTCTTTGTATTGTATAGTTAAGTTGCGTTGGTTTGGACATTTAGAGCGTATGAGTGAAAGAAGAGTGACAAAAGAAATTTGGAAGGAACTACAGGTCTAGAGGTTGGGCTAGGAGGACGTTCAGGAATCGAATTGGTGACGTCCTCAAAAAGGCTGGGGTCCGCAGTGAGAATAATAAAAGGAGGTGCATGAAAAGGTTGATGAATGTGAGTGAGGCTAGTGAGTTGTGTCAGGATCGCGCGAAGTGGTGATCCATCGTCTCTGCCTACCCCTCTGGGAGTGTTATAACAAATATATGTTAAATAATGTCATGTCGTGTCAAATTGATCAGTAATTATTTTTTAATGTTACGCAGATGATATGTCAAATGTAAGGCTGAAGAGATTTATAGATATCCTTAGAGTGAAGAAATATTCCGTCGGTCTGTCCCCCGTGATACTCATAAACTACTGGTCCGATTAAGCTGAAACTTGGAACATAATATGTAAAATTGCTAGTAAGCTCAAGCAATTATGTAAAAATTATGGAAATTTCACTTTTCCCGAATAAGGAAAGTTTTCAAGCGATATTACGAATATGTGATTCTTTTTAGTCTTCCGAAATCCTGGACTACGAACTCAAAAAGTACTTTAGTGTTTCATTTTATCAACGACACTTATCTTTTTTTTCTATTTCAGGTCCTCAATGCCAAGAACCTGCTGCAAAGAAGACCAGACAAGAAATTGAGGAATTCTTTGATTCACTTGGATAAAGTGTTGTAAAGGAAGCTTTTAAAGACATTCCATACTAGAGAGATATTTCCATGCTAGAGAGATCATTTCATGCTAGAGAGATGTTTCCATGCTAGAGAGATATTTCCATGCTAGAGAGATCATTCCATGCTAGAGAGATGATTCCCTACACTCAGCGTCCATTGGTAGTCAACTGAATCAGTAGCACTATAGAAAAGTAACTCGTCATCAATATGATGTACACGATTTGAATATGAATATAATTTGAATTTTAATATTCCAATCGTGTACACCAGTTAACATCTTTAATGATAATGAAAATGGATCAATTAATGACTGTGGTCTATCAATACTAAGCATGTCGTCATTATGGTGACAAGCGACTTCTCGGTCTGACTGTACTTCTATGACGCTTTTTACAGCGAAATTGGATTACAACAATAATTTCAGTCTAAACTGTAACTTTGGGTGTTTTTTAGATTCTATTGTAAAGGCAGAAAAATGCGTTTGCCTTTTTATACAACTTACTGGTTGAACAGATTTTTTTACTATTTAAATTAAAGTAAAGTACTTAAAACTTTTCCTTCGCTATTTAAAAAAAAACGAAATGAAATGACACGATAAACCGATAAACGAATATATTGAACGAACCTTAGAAGAATAACAACCTTCGTTCTTCTAAGGAACGAACATTCTATATTTTTTTAATAAAAATAAGAAAAACAAAAAAGTTGTTTTGTCTCTGTACCAAAACATCTAAAAAGTCCCGAAGTTTTAATTTTCTTAGAAAAATAAACTTTTTGATCTCTTTAATGAATAATTAAATAAATCGTTATTTATGATTTTAATGCCATATTACGGTGTAATTTTTATTCAGTGTTCGCATTAGATATTAAGGCTTAAAATATTAAGTAACCAGTTTCAATTACACAGTTTAAACTAAAATAATTATATAAAAAAAACTTTTTACTTAAATTTCAGAGATTAGAAACCAAATACATGAGGTGCCTTACTAAGTACTTAAATAATTAAATAAAAAACATTTCACTTCCTTATTAAAACTTAATGACAATTTAAAATTACTAATTTTAAGAGAAACAGTCACAAAATAAGTATCTTTGAAGTTTAGTTTTAGTTAGTGTAATCAAATAAATCTTTTTTATATGCATTTATCATATTTTTTACTTTACAGTCATAGATACTTTTAGTTCTTTTTTATTATATACTGTATACGACAATTTTGCATACAAGGAAAATTCTATAATACAAAATGTAATTCACCATTCTTAATTCTATCTTAGATTAAACCATCAGAATTTTTTTTTGTCACACAGAAGAATTTTTTACACTTATCCAAATTTGTCGTATACTTGCAGATATTGGTAACTACCCTGGTTAAAACCCACGGGTGGGTTACAACTCAATTATCACCTATTTCATTCCATGAGTTTGTGCGGGTGGCAACCAAATTATAAAATATAATCTAAAGGATCTAGCTTTTAACCCACCTACGGGTATTAACCCGGATGGTTACCATCTATGTACTTGTAATTAAGTAAACAAATTTTTGCTGTGATAACTTTCTTGGAGGTTCAAAAATTAATCCTTAAAAATCACTTTGATCCTTCAACAAATTTATCGTTTTACTACGAAATATGTACACTTTTAATATGAATTTGTATCCCAAATATCAATTTCACTGTTTAGGATTAGGTAGGTATCCTATTTTTCATAATTCCTAGGATATGTTTTATTATTATTGTCATTAGATCGTAAGTTTCGATTCAATGTTGTCAGTCTCGGTCGATATTGTAATACTTATGAAATAAATAAATGAAATGATATGGATAAGTGTATTCTTGAGTATTCACTCCCTTAGTACACTAACGCTGCGATCTGCGCTAAACATGCGATATACGAGGAATAGAGAAGTAATTATAGGAAAAACAGAAGGCAGAGTGAGTGAGACATAAATAGTAAAGACAATGTGCTTCCCGCATAATTACCGCAGATCGTAGCATTGGTGTTCCAAAAATCTCAAATTTCTCAATTTCAACCACCGACGTATTTTTGGTCAGACGCTCGTACCTAATGAAGTAATCCTAATATAATCGAATAATTGGCGATGCAAACAAAAGTTGCATAGCAAAAAGATAATCGAATGTCCCTTCTTTGGAACTGTCAAATTAGTATTTAAAAAGTTTCAATTTTCGGCCGCTAGGGGCGGTAATGAAGTCTTTATGTCGACAATTAGCAAACAATACCAACAACCAACAATTGACAGTGGGAATGGAACCCCACACCTCACAAACGCTCGATTAATTGACAAACATACTATTAATGGCGTGGCATTTCATAATATTAATTAAGTTATATAGAAACCTCAGACTATATAATCTAAAATAGAAACCGTAACGTAGATTATGTAAGTCTGAACAAGCATTAAAATAAAAAAGTACCACTAAACTAGCGCCATCTATAGTTAATATTATGATACCTTTCGACACATACCGACACCTAGTCTGAAGTATATAAATAACTTCAGACATAATGATTCATACGGTACCATACATATTCAGCGAGTAACCGTGACCGTTCACTAGATGGCAGTGGAATGCATTGGCTTAGTGTGCCTATTGGGGAAAGATTGTAATAGTTAATGACATGTAACTTGAACTCAGATTAGAGATTAACATGTCTAACACTAATCGTTTTCAGATAGATAAATACTGCTTTACGAGCTTATAATATGGTCTAAGGGTACTTTAAAGTAAGTAGTATAAGTGAAGTTCAATTTTACTTTTTGTATTTTCAAAAAAGTTCCAGCAGAGGTACTAATAGGTACATATTCTGTGGTCGGAAGTGATATAGATATCTAAGGTAAACAGATGATTTAAATGTACGTAAGGAACACGAGGTCATATACAAACTGTTTCATGTAATCTAGCTATGCATGGAAAAAACTAAACTAGTTTAGATTTAGACACGACTCAAACAAATTTTACGCAACGAGCAATTTTCTAGTAGGTTTAGTTGCTAATTTTGGCAATAGATGGCGTTGCATTGTACTTAACTGTCAATCGACTCTAGAAGGTCAAGGTTGAACAATTTTATGGCCTTGCTTCACAGGCTTTTTTATTTCTGATGTGTTTACGCTTGACCTCAGTCTCACCTGATAGTAAGTGACGATGAGGAATAAGGTGGAGCATGCTTATCCAGAAGATGATTTACTTTTCATTTAAAAAGATCCAAGTTGTACTTTTCCGGAAATGCAGAAGCCAGCAGGCAGTTCCATTCCTAAGCAGTTCGCATTATGAAAGACGAAGCAAAACGCTTCGTACGAGAGCGTGGTATGACTATAGATATACATAAGGATGAAGTCCTTCCCCACACATGGTACTCCAATGACGGAAGTGGGATGGCGGAATCAAATCGTGCAATTCCTGGGCACACTCAAAATATAAACCTGTAAATACCTCAAAATATAACAGTAATAAATATAAAAACCACAAAATATAAACCTGTAGAAAACCGAAAGACAAGCCACACTGTGACGCTCTTAGAGGCTCCTGTAACTTGGTATTGAACAGAGCATCGTCGCCAATGAGCCTTCGGGCTCGACGCTCAACCGCGTCCAGAGCAGCCAGCTGATACTTGGCAGAGTCATCCTAGAAGTGACTGCAGTACTCCATGCACGACCGCACTTGTGCCACAGAATAAGAAGTAGGTATAGTATACCGCTTGTGCTTGGTAAAGATTCAGAAGCTGAGTAGGCTTTTGCAAACATTCTCGCATAAAGATACCATCAGGGCCATCTGTCGAAGTATTTAGAACTATAATGTATTCTAAATACTTACTTAATAACCCATACACAATTTTGTCATCGATTCGATTAGGACATATTTACTTATCGTAATATATTTATTTTCAATACGGCAAACCCTATAATATACGTTATATGAAAGCGTATAAAATACGTAAGTGATACGTTATTGCAATGAACTAATGTACCTAATATTAGTTTCTAACCTTGATGAAGTGATTCATTAAGTATTTTCCAAGCAAGTCTGAAAAAACCTCTAGAATATTGCAAAACGGTTATACCTAATATTGGTTAACATCTTACACGCACGCGCCGATAATAAAACTGAAATTTATTTAAGCAACCAACGATTAAAAACGCCATAATTATTTGATTTCCACGTTTACATTTAAATTACTTTCAATAAAACGAGTTCAAAGGCATTAACGAATTTATGGTAAAAATCGCTTATGGCGATACGACCGCTTGGGATATTAAATTGTATTGTTATTTAGTATAAATTATTACATACTATCACTATATTTTAACTAAATTAAAAAATAGTATTAACTGTTTACATGTCCGGGTTCTGAGCTCCAAAATCCGTAGATTTCATGCTTCTTGTCCTGGTTGCCAGGTTTTAGAGATGGCAACACTAATGTTAAGTACATTAATGTTGCCATGCTAAAACCTGGCATAAATGAAAAATAGCTTTTGTCTGAAAACAGTTTTTTTAATTTTATTTTATATCATATTCCATTGGAAAATCAAATCGTACAGTATACTAAATAAATTAAACTATTACGAAATAATATTGCAATGAGATAGTCACTCGTACAAAGGTGCCTGCATTTTTCTATCTTCAGTCCTAATTAAGTACAAAACCTTTGGTTACCCGTTCACCAAAACAATCCAATTTTGTCCTAAATTTCTTCCATAAAATCTAGGGTAAAAAATAATTTAAACCGCCTAAATGTCCTTCATCTCTCTGCTTCTGTTGTCTTAATCTCTCTTCATCATTTCCATCAATACCAAGCCCCAGTCTCTCAATTAATCTCTCCCCTTTATCACCATTCAACTCAATAAACTGTTTTCTTCTCTTCAAACCAAGATCTGGGTCAAATATCCAAGTCTGCTTGTCATGGATGACTGGAAACCCAACTAGGTTCGTCTGTATGAACTCACGGACCGGTCCTATTGGATCTCCTGACGCCATCACTTGTCGGTAAAGCAGTGTGCATAGAAAAACCGGGAGCTGGAATTCAAAAGTGAACTGTAAAAATTTTGGAAGGTAATTTCTTTTATTGTACAACCCTTAATATTCAACCTCATGTTGGTATTACAAAACACGATGCTAATAAAATAATACAGCGGAAAAATTGCACATTGCGTAACTAATTAAATTATTCTTACTCGCTTTGGAGGATTTTTTTAAGAAAAGCCGTATTAACTGTTTTGTTAGGGCTTTGGTATTGAAAATGAGATCTTACAAATACATAATAGATACAAATTACATTCCAACACATCACAATCCGAGGTTTCCATTTTCAATTCACGTAACTTTTTCATTAAAGTTTTGATTGGCATACAAATAAATTATTTAAAGAATTACACTCACAGTTAATTTGTTCATTTTAAATAACTATAAAAGCAAGCACCATATGGCGTGACGGACTATACTATACTGGTCGAGCGAGCAAGTATTGCAACTTTTACATTTAAAGCAGTTCAGGTTTGCTTACTTAATCGCAGGCCCATTATGCGACGGCTAATAGTTTATATATTTCAACACTAACTGCCACCACATGGACTACCAACTACTATTGGTTTAGAGGACATCATATGCAATAAAATATTTAACTTTTTTGTATTTTGACATTTTGACCTCGCAAATAAATATTGCATAACTGAAGTTTTTGTCAACGAAGTAACAATTATACGTGAATAGTAATGAGTTAATATTGAGTAATAGACTTAAGCCCGGAGGCTTAACGGTTGCAAAGTCATTGCCTCCTCGTCAATTTTTAAATACAATGGATTTTATAATTATTGCGACTAATGAGCACTGCTGAAAGTAAGAGGAAGCCTCGTTTTTTGGTTATTATTAAAACTTTATAAAAATATAAACTCCTTTGTTTCTGGCAGTATAACTTTATCCCGTAGCGTAAAATTATTAAAAAGAAATCTCTCGCGCCATTCACCTTATTTTATTCTCTATTGGTCAAGGGCGTTTATCAACGATTGCGATTGGTTGAAACAATCGCCCTGCTTTACCGACCGAGCCTCCCTCGGTAATACAAACTTTGAAAAATCAATAACACTGACAACACACGTGACTTTTTTTCTACGAGCTTTCATAATAGTATTTTATAGAATAACTTTACGAAAATGATGCAAGAATACGACGATGACTTCTTTTTCGAAGAGGATAAAATGTATGTAGCTTTATTTTAACGTAATAACATAAAAAGTAAATTATTTTATCGTGCTGTCTGTTATCTTTGCTCGACGTACATTACTTCCTTTTTGTTACAGGGCCTTATCTTTTGTTTGAATTCGATAGTCACACAGTTTAGTTAATACGCGCTTTTTAACTGTTTATTTCGTGTGAGCTGTTTAAATTTGTGTTAGGAGTATGTGGCAACCATTCTATAACCAGTCTCCTTTCAATGACCCCAGGATATACCCACCATCGACGGGAGCCTGGACTGCCCATTTGTTCGAAGATAAAATGTAATTAAATGTATTCTTAGTTGCTTTTTTAAATAGTAATTCTGTTTTTGTAGCATTTAGTTAGGTTTAAGAGAGGCCCAGTGTTTTATTAGTTAACATTTTTGTATAAAAGAAATGACAATGAGCAAAGAGTACCCTATAATCAACGATCTCTATGTACTACTAGATGGAGAGTTCCAAACAATCGCTCTGTTCCACGCAAGTAGCCACAACTCTACACATTCACTTTGAAACTTGTGCAGTTACTACTCAGAACATTAATTATTTACTAAATATTGACATTATTTAACCGTAGCGTCAATATTTAGTAATAATTAAATGTTCTGCGTAGTAACTGCACAAGTTTCATTGTGAATGTGAAAGAGTTGTAGCTACTTGCGTGGAACAGAGCGATTGTTTGGAACGCTCCATCTAGTAGTACATAGAGATCGTTGCCTATAATGTATTTATTTTATATGCTTATTTAATTTCACAGCAATTACATTATTATATACAAGTTATTATAAAATTCAAAATATGCCAATTACGAAATAAAAACATTTAACAATTCTGTATTTAAATAAAATATTTTTTTTAGTAATAGATCTGCAAGAAATCACTAAATACTCGGAAATAACCAAAGCAATTAGTAACTTCTTCAATAAACCTTAAGGTTCTAATTGCTACGGTTATTCCTCGGCAGTTAGTGACTTTTTGCAGTAAACCGAATTTATAATCATTTTGCTTTTTAGCAAAAACGCGGAAAGTACTAAAACTAAACTATTAGTAAAAGTTGAGAAAAGGTAGGTTAATATATCGCACATGAAACTATAGACCGTCATAACTAAAAAAATGCAGTGTTGAGTTATTAATACCAAAAATACCAAAAACATGACTCGATTTCCTCTATCTTTGTTTTTCACCATGAAAACAGATAATAATAATAGATCAATAAGTCAAAATTGCGTACTTTTCTATAGCCGTTTTGTTTATATAATTTTTTAAACTTTCAAAACGTGTTTTCTCAAAACATGTTTTTTTGAATTGTTTTTTTTTAAATCTTTATTTGGTGAGGGTTTTTTCTGTCTAGAAAATGCCACCCTCATAGTATTTACAATTAACTAATACAAAATAAATAATCATAACTTATAATCTACTCGTAATACCTTTCTGTACAAATTTATACATTGACCTGGCAGTCTGTGAGGTGGGGAAAGCCAGGATAGTTTTATAGGTTGATAGTTTTTTTGAGTTATGACGGTTTGTGATTTCATGTGCGATATCAAAATCTTCCGTTTTATCGCCAATGTCTATAAATATTCATTTAAATATATTTTTTTACACATAGTGTTTCTACTATTGAAGATGCTGTGACTCATAAAAATGACATCAAAATATTTGAAGAGTAAGTATTAACCAAAAAAGCCATTTAAATGATTTAGATTTACATAAAGGTATATAATTGCCGACTTGCCCCAATATTCCTGTGGGTGTTGGTAAGACGACTGAAGGATTGCACCAGGGGCGGGCATCAGCGTTCTCCTATGTATATTAAGATCATTACTGCGATCACCAATCCGCCTGCCAAGCGTGGTGATTATGGTAAATCCCCCAATGGACAGCCCACCAAAAGTGATGGCATTCTATTGAGGGTTATGTTCAGAAGTACGGCTTAAGTGTGAGGCTGATGATGTTTAGAAAATCTCACGGCACACAATTTCGATTATTAAGTTTGATTACAAATATCGCAGGCCAAAAAAGAGATTTCATATTTTACAATTAGAAAATAAATCCAACTATTGATCTAGGTATCAGCATATACAATCGAGTTTACATAAACAGTGGCATTCTATTGGGAAGGCTTATGTTCAGCAGTGGACGTATTTCAGCTGATGATGATATTATTTTATTCACCCAGGCAGCCTGGACAAACACAGGATGCTGAAAAGTCTGAATGCATTTTCAACGATCTGAGACGTGAACGATACATGATAGAACATCAAGATTTGATGTAAGTAAGAAATCAATTGTCCAGGATTGGCGAACGTTTTTCCAAATCGGAAGGGTGGAGTCATTCGGGCCTCATTAGGTACCTCTGTCCTAAGTCTCAGGGTTTATGAGATATTGTCAACGATCTCTATGTACTTACTAGATGGAGCGAGCCAAACAATCGCTCTGTTCCACGCAACTGCGGCTCCTGAGCTGCAGACTCGTTTACATTCACTTTGACAACTTGTGCAGTTACTACGCAGTACACATAATTATTACTAAATATTGATGCTTTTTACCCGTAACGTAAATATTTTGTAACTAGCTTTTACCCGCGACTTCATCCGCGTAGATTTCGATATTCACACACTGCTTTTAACGAACGATTAATTTGATTTACCGTATAGGAATGAGATGTTTTTTGGAATAAAAACTATTCTATATCCTATTCCAGGACCTAAACCTATATGTGTGCCAAGTTTCATCACGATCCGTCCAGCGGTTGAAGCGTGATTGAGTAACAAACATCCAAACTTTCGCATTTATAATATTAGTAGGAAGTAGGATTAAATTTTCTGCGTGTGCGTAGTAACTGCACAAGTTTCAAAGCAGTTTGGGTCGCTCCATCTAGTAAGTAGGTACATAGAGATCGTTGGATATTCTATTTTTTTCAGTTCCCTGTTTGGTAAACCGTCCGTCCGCCATACTTGAACAAAACATCTAATAACTAGACATCGTTATCTTTCGCTTGTTTTGATAGCATTGCACAGGCGTTGGTCCAACTAGTCATACTGCTTAGTATGACATATTGAAAATGAATAAATATAATAAAGGCCGTCCAATTACTTCTACTGCTCAGTATGGCAAATTAGAATCAAGGAATCAAGTAGTTATACCATTGGTGTAAAGATTACCGGTGTACAGTCAAGGGCCTAAATAGGGGCCCCTCAGATGCTACCAATTTGAGCCACCGATAACGATCTCTACTAATAACACCGTTAGACAGCTAGAGAACAGCTACATAATCTTTTTATTGCATTTAGAGCTCTTGCACTAAAAATATACCTAGAATCAACGATCTCTATGTACTACTAGATGGAGCGTTCCAAACAATCGCTCTGTTCCACGCAAGTAGCCATAACTCTTTCACATTCACAATGAAACTTGTGCAGTTACTACTCATAACATTTAATTATTACTAAATATTGACGCTACGGTTAAATAATGTCAATATTTAGTAAATAATAAAATGTTCTGAGTAGTAGATAACTGCACAAGTTTCAAAGTGAATGTGAAAGAGTTGTGGCTACTTGCGTGGAACAGAGCGTTTGTTTGGAACGCTCCATCTAGTAGTACATAGAGCTCGTTGCCTAGAATACATTTTGCTATGAAGAATACATTCGTCTATAAGTAACAGTATTTTATTCTGTTTATGAAATTATATTATTTTTTCAGATAAACCTGCTGTTTGTAGTCGACGCTAGTTGTTTGTGAGCTAATTTACAGTGCTACAAAATATATATGTATTGGTTATGTATTGAAACATAATATACTTATATTTGGCTAAAATAAAATTATTTTGCCATCAAAACTACTCTTTTATTGAAGTACGTAATTGGGCCCGATTCTGAAGGCACAATGTAAAAATTAGACAGTACTAAAATTGTTGCTATCCCTGTCACACAGTATTATTATGAAGAAAAACACTAAACTAATTTTAGTGCTCACAAATTTTAAATGTGTGTTTCAGAATCGGACGTAATAAATACCTAGCTATAATCCTACACACCATATCCCAATTTCCATTAGAATACTTAGCTTTACTAGACAGTAACTAGCTAATGGTGTAAGTTCCTATTTAACTTAATTTTAGATATAGTTTACTCGCAAAAATGACATAATGTCTGAAAATTAGTCTGCATTCAGGCATAATATAATTGGTTTTACGTACGTATGTATGTTATACGTATGAAGGACGCATAAAACTAAGAGGAGTCTAAAGGTGACTGCGACCTACAGCCACAGATTACTTAATATGTAGTATGTTTACACGTACGAAGGACGCATAAAACTAAGAGGAGTCTAAAGGTGACTGCGACCTAAGGCTACCGATTACTTAATAGTATGTTTACACGTACGAAGGACGCATAAAACTAAGAAGAGTCTAAAGGTGACTGCGACCTACGGCCTCAAATTACTTAATAGTATGTTTACACGTACGAAGGACGCATAAAACTAAGAAGAGTCTAAAGGTGACTGCGACCTACGGCCTCAAATTACTTAATAGTATGTTTACACGTACGAAGGACGCATAAAACTAAGAGGAGTCTAAAGGTGACTGCGACCTACGGCCTCAAATTACTTAATAGTTAAAAACTGTTTCCTATGTACTAAATTTATGTCGTGCGAGTTAAAAAGTGTGAAATAAAAGGTTTTTTATTTTATTAATATTGAAGAAATTATATGAAGAAAAGAAGGTGTATGAAAAGGTTGATGGGTGTAAATAAGTAGGCTAGTGAGGTGTGTCATGATAGCGCAAAGTGGATATACATCGTCGCTGCGTACCTCTCAGAGACCGGGAGCATTATGAATGATTGTATGTAATACAGGAAACGGTTTTATGCGACCATTTACGTATTAATCATATGCGAACCTAGGTCGCAGCCGTACGACTTAGTATCAACAGTTCAAATCGTACCTTAAAGCACAAACAGCTTTTTTGTTTTCTTCTACATATGTTCTTCGGTCATTTTGAATCTTTGGTTGTGTTGAAGGACATGAAACTGCCAGGTTTTAACATGTGACGAAAATATTTTTCAAATACATCATTCTAGATTGTCTAAGATCAATAATTATTTTGTGGGACTGCGCGTGCGTTACTACAATAAGGTTCCGAATGAAATTATGAACTTGTCTGAACAAAAATTTAAATCTTCTATAAAAGTTCAAGAAAGCCTACTATAAGTTAGATGACTTCTTAAATGATAAAAGTCCATGGAGTGCTTGATGGCTCAGCATAGGTAGACTTAATGATTGTAATGAATAAGATAAATCAAAGTTGGGTAGGGCCCTGTGCCGTTGGGTTTGTTGCCACTTCTTCCCCTCGGTTATACAGGTGGAAGTGGAGTAGTTTTAGGCAGAATTTGACGTCAAAAAGAGTATAATGTATTCCAATTTTGAAAATAAATATTTTGATTTTGATTATTTCAGGGGAATGACAGTGACGTCGGGTAGTGTTGTACTAAGCAAAGACGAGAAGAACTTGATTGGTATTAGTATCGGGGGCGGAGCGCCACTGTGCCCTTGTTTATATATCGTTCAGGTATGTTTAAGTACTTTCCTTTCAATCATTCTAATCTAATAGTTTTTCTGTGTCTGTCTGTATAACTCTTTAACTACTGGAAAGATTAAGCTGAAATATGGTAAATGAAATCATCATCATCATATCAGCCCTTAGTCGTCCACTGCTGGACACAGGCCTTCCCCAATAATAAAAGAAAAAATGAAAAAAAACTGTTTAATTGAAATAACACTGTTTATCCCCTGGATAACTCGAACACTACTGGATCGGTGGAGCTGTTTTAGAATACTTTTGTATTATTGCCTTGCAATGATGGTGAAATGCCGTGTGGTTTCCGGTAGAGTAGAATGGGACCACTCCAACTCTTCCCGTGGATGTCGTACAAGGCGACTAAGGGAATACATTATAAAACATCAACCAGGCCTCCCCAACCCGTCTGGCGAGCGCGGGGAGTGTAGGCCAAATCCTCCGTCTGTCTCCGGCAGATGAGAGAGGGTTGTGCTCCTGCAGTGGAGACAAAAATAACCTGATGATGATGATGGTAAAATTATGGTAGGTACCTATCAGAAGAAAAAATAAAATCTAAAAACAAATTAATCGAGGGAACCTGCAATTAATACCTACTTCCAGATCTTCGACAACACGCCAGCATCCAAAGATGGAACCTTGCAAAGTGGCGATGAATTGGTTGGTGTTAATAGTCAAACCGTAAAAGGAAAGACCAAAGTAGAAGTGGCTAAGATGATACAATCTGCTAAGGTAACATCATACTTAACTACATTCATCATCATATCAGCCCTTAGAAATCTACTGCTGGACATAGGCGTTCCCCAACGAACGCCACCACACCCGATCCTCCGCCCTCCGCATCCAGCCGCTTCCGGCCACCTTCTTCCGGTTGTCGCGGTCCACTTGGCGACGGGGCGTCCCCCCTGCGCGTGCCGATCCGCATTCTCCACCCCAGAACTCGTCTGCCCCAACGACCGTCGGTTCTGCGATAAATGTGGCCTGCCACTGCCACGTAACCTTTCGGCTATGTTGATGACCTTCGTTCTTCATCGGATCTCCTCATTACGAATCATATCCTTCAAACAAATTCCGAGCGTAGCCCTCTCCATAGCTCGCTGAGCGACTTGAACTTGTGGATCAGGCCCACCGTCGGACTAACGGTAATTCGTTTAAATTCATCAGACTTTATATATTCAGAATAAATTTTAAAGGAAATAAAGATTCTTAATTGGTTGGATTGATAACACGTTCGTGGACGGTACGTCAATAGACGTCATATCGATAGCTACTACCGTGACAGTACCTACATCTATGGACGACGTATTTCGTTATTCACTAATAACAGGCTAAATCAATATTCCAGGATGAAGTGACAATAAACTACAACAAACTTCACGCTGATCCAAAGCAAGGCAAATCCCTGGACATAATAATGAAGAAGATGAAGCATCGATTGGTGGAGAACATGTCTTCAGGAGCTGCTGATGCTTTAGGCTTATCTAGAGCCATACTATGCAATGATACTCTAGTAGCCAAACTGAATGAGTTAAGAGAAACGGAAACTACGTATAAGAAGTTGGTGGAGCATGCTAAAAGGTAAGAAGCGAAGAGCTTATTTTCCCAAGTAGTTCTATTTCATTGAATGTCTAAAGTGATTATCATGATCAGGTGACCTTATTCTTCTGGGTTCTGAGGCTTGCAGGGCTTACTGGAGCACTAGCCAGAAAGGGTCGGAGAGAAGCCAGAACAAAGTCTAGTTAATACTGGACCAACCAAAACTTGTAGGACTTTTTATGAGTACGAAGTCATGCCATTGAAAAACATCTCAGTCAAAATCACTTCAGGGAAGCAAGCAAGCAATTCTAAGACAGGAAATAACAACCAGATATCAGAGCTTCGATCACAGGTCACTTCGGTGTTATAAAACGCTCATAAAAGGTCAATTTTAGTGTCTTTTACCGCTCGGCCACGACTTTTGGCTTAGCGGGACGCGGCGCGGTGAGCGGCGCGGTATCGGCAGGCGGAGGGTTAGCCGCTGATTGCGGCGGCGCCTCGTGGCGTGCTGCTAACATTTTTGTACATTTGTTCTCGCCGCTCGCCGCCCCGCTCCTAGCTGCCGCTGGCAGCGGCAAGGTCGTGGCCGAGCGGTTAGACATAACGAATCTCTTGATATCTGAATGCAATGCACTAGCTACCGTGTACCTTTGGAAACAGGAGAGCAGTAGCTATTTCACGCAGGTGATGTCACAAATCACCCCCCTCCCCCCCCTCCCCAACCCCCCAAAGAGGTATCGTGATGAGGCTTTCTGTTTCCTTGTACAGATGTGTTTCTCGGAGTGCTCGTGTTGTGTGGTCGTGTTGTATGTACCCAGATGTATAATTACAGGATAGTTTAAACCAGTGCGGTGAGTGAAGTACTCTTTTAAAAGCTTGTGAAGTTGTATAGATTCCAGTAGTCTCTTCTAGTTCAGGAATCAAATTGGTTAACTTTTTACATGGATTTTTTTACTGTCATCTTCTCTTCAGATGACTAGGTTTACTACAAAAAGTTTAAGATACAAGACATTCCTGGTGCAGAAATATCAAAGTAAACCCGCATGCGAGATTAGTGCCGTGTAGTTCCCGGCTTAGAATATAGCCACCCTTATCTATCCTGTGGGTGTCGTCAAGGCGACTAAGGGATTGCACCAGGGACGGGCAGCAGCGTTCTCCTGTGTGTGTATGTTAGGATCATTACTGCAATCACCAATCCGCCTGCCAAGCGTGGTGATTATGGCACATTCCCCAATGGACAACTTACCAAAAGTGGTATTCTATTGGGGAGGCCTATGTCCAGCGGTTGACGTATTTAGGCTGATGATGAAGTATATATTTAGCAGTTTTAAAATGACTCCTGAAATCTGTCGACTGATGCGGGTTGTATCCATTTGTTTGCCAATGATATGTTCGTTTAAAATATATTTACTTTCGTCTCGAATACAACATTCTGACTAATATAACTAACTTTATACATGTACCACGAAGGCCTGGCTATACTACAACCCTTCTGGATCTTTTGTTCCAACGGTGCCCCAAGCCGTCCTAGTCCACCAGGACGTCATATACGCTAGCAGGTTTCCTCATGATGCTTTCCTTCACCGAAAAGCCTGTGGTATTACAATAGACCGTACATCAGTTTGGAATAACTCATTGGTACGGGCGGGATGTGAACTCGCGACTTCATGAATGTAAGGCGAGTACGAAACCATTCAGACTACCACGGCTCTCGAGTGTATGTTAAGTATTGTATATTATCGTTACAGTAAGTCATGTTTTAACAATTAAATAAAAACCGTGACAAATGATACAAAAGTGTCGCTGTGTCTGGCTGGCCCGTTATTACGTTTGTAAGAAAGCCTATTATACGATTATTTGAATGACAAAGATGCCTGGTACTAATGTTAATTCAGCTTCGCAAAATCTTTATTAATTGTATGCAAACTTGATTTTTAAAAGATGTGTTGCGTGAAGTTTGTTGCGCCGCTTCTTCTTCACAGCGCTAACACCTAGGAAGCGGGAGTCGATAAAAAAAATGACGTGTATAAATGTACCAAGTGTACTCATATGCAATAAATGATTTTGACTTTAACTTTGATTGAAAGAAGTCCCGGAATAGTCCATTAAAATGTTAACTTGCAGAATGCTCAAAACCTACTTCGATCTTCTCCAAACCTACAAATCCATCGGGGACATCTTTGCTGCGATAGGAGTGAGGGAACCGCAGGCCAGGGCGTCGGAAGCGTTCACCAAATTCGGCCAGTACCACAGACTGCTGGAGAGGGATGGTATCAAAATGTTGAAGGCTTTAAAACCGGTAAGTAGGTATATATTATTGTTTGTTGTATAGTAGGTATATATATTGATGTTTTATAGGATTATAAAACAT
The DNA here is from genome assembly GCA_947086405.1 of Esperia sulphurella. Classification (NCBI taxonomy): domain Eukaryota; kingdom Metazoa; phylum Arthropoda; class Insecta; order Lepidoptera; family Oecophoridae; genus Esperia; species Esperia sulphurella. The sequence continues at coordinate 9,056,006 of OX352280.1, read as the reverse complement.
CATTCAGGCCTCTCCAACCCGTCTGGCCAGCGCGGGGAGTGTAGGCCAAATCCTCCGTCTGTCTCCGGCAGATGAGAGAGGGTTGTGCTCCTGCAGTGGAGACAAAAATAACCTGATGATGATGATGAAGTAGGTATACACGTAGTTTTGAATGTGTAATTTTTTTAAGGGTGAGCAATGGATATGGTGGGTTGCAATTCCCCAAAAACTTGCAAAACAAACTTGCTTTTACCCTTCTCCCCTCCTTCATTTCCCCTACCCTTCACATTCCCCTCCCCCCGCCCCCGACTCACGACCGAAGCACTTTATTTTGATCAAATACATTTATATGTCACCCACCAGTTGATTAGGAAACCATTTTTTTGTTGTTATTTTTTTTATTGTTGATGGGTTTGCGCTTGACCTCAGTCTCACTTGATGGTAAGTGATGATGAGGCCTAAGACGGAACAAATATTTACGTTTAATATATTTTCGGTAAACATTTATTTACGTTTCTCAAAACCGAAAACCCAGCAAAGCATTTTTTTCCGTACGCTGTGTAACTCGAAAACTACTGGATCGATTGAGCTGAAATTTTAAATACAAGTGTACCTACAAGATAGAAAAAATTCTTTTTCAGGAATACTATTTTTTTAACTGCTGACATAGACTTTGCTGCCTTTGTATTTATTTCCTAGATCCTAGCGGACATGGGCACATACCTCAACAAAGCTATACCCGACACGAAACTGACTATACGCAAATACGCCGACACCAAATTCGAGTATCTATCGTACTGTCTCAAAGTGAAAGAGATGGACGATGAAGAGTACGGCTATAACGCGCTACAGGAGCCTCTTTATAGGGTTGAGACTGGGAACTATGAGTATAGGTGAGTTGCTAATTTTCTCTATATACTTTGGTTCCAAACTTTCGTCTATTTTCTGAGGATCCCTGTCATCATCATACCAGCCCTTAGATGTCCACTGCATAGGCCTTCCACAACGAACAGCAACACACCCGGTCCTCCGCTCTCCGCATCCAGCCGATTCCGGCAACCTTCTTCAGGTCGTCGGTCCACCTGGCGGCGGGGCGGAGTCCTACCCAACAGTACTGTCGCCACTGAAGAACTTATAAAAAATTTCCTATTATCTATGTTAAATACTAGCTATTGCCCCCGACTTCATCCGCGTGGACAACTTAACGTCACAAATTATTATGTACTAGCTGAGCCCGCGGCTTCGCACACGTGAACTACAGAATCCGCCCATGCCCATGCCCACTGTAATCTAATGTTGGTATTAAATTGATTACAGATAAGTCATCTGTTATCTAATTTAATAACCAATTAGTGTCAATCATGAAGGTAAAAACTTTGAGGTGAAGTCACCTATATGTGGTGGGAAATGTTTTTTCCTTCATGCTATGATTTTTAGCTACTTTTATTCTGCACAGGCTAATTCTCCGTTGCCGACAAGATGCGAGAGCGCGCTTTGCTCGCCTCAGGTCTGATGTGCTCGTCAAACTGGAGTTGTTAGACAACAAAAAGACACAAGACGTGGCGTACCAGCTAAGACGATTCATACAAGGCTTGGCCGTTTACCACAAGTATGCACTGATTTCTCATCATCATTTACCCTCCGGAGCAATCGGTCTACTTTCCCCATCGGTCTACTTGTCCAAATTGTCAACTTTCCCATTCTAATAATATCCCATTCTCAAATAATATCACTGTAATAACATACACTTTTTTCGGTTAAGCTTAACTCTATACCAATCTGGTCCGTTCCAGTTCTATTCATACATACATAATGCTCACGCCTTGGTCCCAGAGGGGTAGGTAGAGACGATGGATCGCCACTTTGCGCGATCCTGACACACCTCACTAGCCTCACTCACATTCATCTACTTTTTCATGCACCTCCTTTTATTCTTCTCACTGCGGACCCCAGCCTTTTTACTTTACTAATTCCTATTCAATTTGTAAGTTATTTATAAACTTATTGTTTAATCAACTACTAGATTAAGGGTTTAAATTTTAAATAAATAATTTTGATTTTTTTTGATTTTCATCATTATCATCATGTCAGCCCCTAGACATCCACTGCTGGACATAGGCCTTCCCCAATGAACGTCACCACACCCGGTCCTCCGCCCTCCACATCCAGCCGCTACCGGCCACCTTCCTCAGGTCGTCGGTCCACCTGGCGGCGGGGCGTCCCACCCTGCGCGTGTCGAGTGAAATATTTGATAACCTACAATTTATTTTTCAGTGAAACCGTCGAGCATCTGAAAGAGAATTCAACACTGTTTCCAGTGGAGGTGGACTTATCACAGAATGCCTTCCAATATAAATCTACGGGGCCAATTTCTCAGGTAAGATTTATTACTGAACTAGCTGTGCACTTCCACTCCCACTCAGAATCTCTATCTCACAATCCCAATCCCAGTCCAAAACAGACAAACATACAAAATTTATCGAAATGTGTTCTATTACTAATCCTTAGACCCCCCAATTTTTTGCAAGTATCTTTAATACACAGACAAGCAAAGTTTACGATTTTATTTATTAGATTTTTCCTTGATATTCACAGGACAATCAAGAAGACGACGAGGAAATAGAATACGCAAAAGAAATACAAGAATACCACGATCTGTCTGACAGTGAGACTAGGGAAGCAAAAGTTCTGAACAGACGTCAAAACAAAGATAACGACAGCACAGATTCCTCCGAACAACTCCTCCTAGGACTCGACATAACTGACACTTCTGTCAAACCTGACGACAATCTGACACTTTTGACAGAACTAGGCCTAGCTGACATGAATACGCCAACCGATGATTTCGGGGATTTTCAAAACGGTGCCATGGATGACTTTTTACCGAAGAACACAGACGCTGATGATATTTTTGATAAGTTATTGAGTGATTTGAATATTGGCAATTGAGGTTTTTAGTTTGTAATTGTAATATTTATTATTCGTGTTATTTTAATAATTATTGCTATAATTTATGTTAATAAATATATATTGTCGTCCAATTATTCGCACATTTAATTTACAGCAACATAACAAGCTTTCTTAACTTAAAATTAAGCGAAGGCAAAGTTTCAGAATTCAATTAATTTTCATAACAACAATAATGGCAGCTTAAAAGAATACTTTAGAATACATTTTCAATATGAAGAATACAAAACTCTAGAATACACTTCGCTATTGAGGAATACAATCATCTAGATTAAACTCTACTATGAAACGTCACATTAATTCTTTTTACAATACCCATAAACTTTATTGCACAATTACAAGTTTTAAATATTAAAAATAGTACTATTTAGGCGGTATTATCGCTTGAAGCGATTTCTTCCAGACAACCAACCATTTTTAGTGCGAATAGAACTAGTACCTAAGTGATGTCTGTTGAAGATGAGTCGTTACCATCTGTTCTACTATTTGTTCTACCAATAAGACATGAAGAATACAAAACTCTAGAATACACTCCGCTAGTGAAGAATACAATCATCTAGATTAAACTTTACTATGAAACGTGACATTAATTCTTTTTACAATACAATATACTTATGCACAATTACAAGCTTCAAAAGTTAAAAATAGTACAATTTAGGCGGGATTATCGCTTGAAGCGATTTCTTCCAGACAACCAACCTTTTTTAATGCGAATAGAACTAGTACCTTTGTTGATTCTGTTTTTAAATCGAAGGGTAAGTATCTAATTCCTCAGTATAATCATCAGTAGGTATCACAAAATATACCATTGGTAGAATTTTTACAGTTTCTACCACACTCTATCCTTTCTCCTTAAAACTGGCCATGGCGATTCAAAAGCACTTGCCAAGTGTTTAACATTAACACCACGTATTGTATTCCCGTAGAACTTCAGCGTTTCCTTTTGCGAAGGTGCAATAGAAGTTGGTAACTTCTTCTGTTTTTCTTCAAATATCCCATGTACGTACTTCGCCTTAGGAATCAGGTGTAGAAAGTCGTATTCTTGCAGTTTATTTAAATCTATACTGCTAGTTAATTGCTGTAGACTCGAGGAGGCTTTGTCTGTTAAGACTTCTACGTTTGAAACAACCGTTTCTCTTAATTTATTTAAGTCTATAGTTGCTGATGATATGCTGATTGTGAACAGAAGGGTGATCTGAAAATAAGACATTTATTTACTTATATTTTATGGAAAGTTATTATTCCTGAGAAGTGTGGTTTAAAAGATGTAGTAACGAAGGTAGAGAAGGGTTATGTTGCGTTGGTTTGGACATTTAGAGCGTATGAGTGAAAGAAGAGTGACAAAAGTAATATACAGTGCGAATGTGGAAGGAAATACAGCTAGAGGTCGTCCTAGGAGGACATTCAAGTATCAAATTGCTAACGTCTTCAACAAGGCCTGGGGTCCGTAGTGAGAAGAATAAAAGGAGGTGCATGAAAAGATTGATGAATGTGAGTGAGGCTAGTGAGGTGTGTCAGGATCGTGCAAAGTGGCGATCCATCGTCTCTGCCTAGGGGTAGG